>CM069535.1:53731511-54931511 GCA_035773235.1 Eospalax fontanierii
GAGGAAGAAGAGCTATAAATACCAATCCCAGAAGCAACCTCACAAGGTGTCTCCTCATTTGCGCTTCTCTTCCTGTGACACTCATAACATTACAGAAATTGATAGATCTATCAGTGGTTTTCAGATAGTTAACACACTTCTTAGCAAATAATGATCCAAATTTGTCTTCTTTATTTTTAAAGGCATACAAATAAATATTCAATTAGTTTTCATATCACCCTAAACACACACTTAAGGGTGATGTTTCCATGGTTTCATGTAATATATAATGTACATTTACTATAACAGATTGATGATAAATCAAGATATACAACATAGCCCAAATAATTCCATGGGTAAAGATACTTGTCACTAAGCCTGACTGCCTCAGTTCAATATTCTTGACCTTCATGATAGAAGGAAAGAAGTGACTCCTTCAGACTTTCCTCTGATCTCCACATGTCTGCCATGGTTTGCATATGTACATTCATGCACACATGCATGTACATGAAAAACATTATTTTTTAAATGTAAAAATATAATGTAATGGGAAAGATGTATGCTATCACATCACTAATTACTAAATGAAATTTCTATAAATCTTAATGACTTGCTTATCAATGTCACTCCTCACTATTATAATTTTCAAGAAGTAGGTTCAACCTTTACATAGCCAGAAAGCAAAGAGGAGAGATTTTTCTATTCCATTACAAGGTCAGACCATACTGAGTTATTTTTTAAAAATTTCAAATATACAACTGAAAGATGACTCTCATGTTTGTTTTTGTTTTTCCCCAATGAACTCTATGAGGACATAATTTATCCATGTTGTAAAATACATTATTTCTAAATGGAAGATTAGGCCTCCAGGGTTGCCTAAATGTAGCAACACATGAATATTTATCTTTCACTATCTGTCAAAACTAAAAATAAATGGTCATAAATATTATGACACAGAAGAGTCACATGGTAGTGTGGGTAATGTCTAAGCAGATGTCAGCAGAAGAGATTTGAGTTGTTGCAGTTAATTTGGGCAGCACAGCCTCTCAGCAAACGAGGACATAAGCTCATGAGGTTTGAAAGTTCTTTGTGAAAGAAATTTTGAAATCTTAAGTGGTGTCACAAGAAATTTTGACAGATCTTCAAGGTGCTCTTGAACAGTCCTGAAGCATGGATTTACTGTCCTTTGTAAACAGCAACTACAAAAGAATTTAGTTTTAACAGAACTTGAACTTCTACTATATTAGTTAGGATTTGGTTTAATTGCAAATAATAAAAACAATAATAATGGTATTTTTAAAGAAGATATGCATTTATTCCTCTCCCACCTGAGATGGTAGATAATGGCCAATGCTTGGCTCGCAGACAACAGAATAAGACGTCAGACAAGCATCTGCATCAATCTTAATATGATGGTTTTAATGGAGAATGATCCCCAAAGGCTCCAAGTATTTGAACATTTGTCATTTGATGGCACTGTCTGGGAAGGGCCATGGAACCTTTATGAGGTGTGGGCCGCGCTGGAGGAAGTAAGTCACGTGGGGTGGCTTTCAACTTACATAACATGCCAGTTCTAATCTGTGACTCTATTTCTTGTACCTGCTTGAATATGTGAATTCTCAGCTTTCTACTCCTGCTGTCTCAGGCCGTTCCTTCCCACCATGATGGACTCATCCCTCTGGAACCGCAAATTAAATGAAGTTTTCCTTTTATAATTTGCATTGAGCAACAGAAAAGTAACCCTTATCCCTAAAGTCCTCAACTCCTTCATTGCTGCTATTGCTGCAGAGCCGTGAGGGAGGGGAGCAAACTAGGAAATGTACCATCTATAGCAGAGACTTCCCAGAAGTGCAAGTTCTCACTATTAACATTTCACCAGCTAGCGCTGAGACACGTGATCTCAGCCAGCTGCAAGAAAAGTTGCGGTACTTCATATTTATTTAGGGAAATGTATGTTATAAAAGAGAGGCTTCACAAATTTGAGAAACAGGCAAGAATGAATATTTGGTAGAGAACAAGTGTTATTTCAATTATTTTCATAATTCTATACATTTAACACTTCTTATTACCAAAGAGAATGAGAGGGGTTTCTACATGGCAGTAAAGTTCATTGATTCAGGAATGAGATAAACAATAGGAACTGTAGAAAATTTATGTAACAATTTACAATGCTGTAATGACACATACTTTTCTTCTCTCATTGTAAGACTTGACATAATTTAACTTCAATATTAAACATGCATTGAATATACTTTGTGAAAATGGATACTTATCTCTTTCTGTACATGTGTGTAAATCTGCATGTGTATTATTGTGCGTGTGTGATGTGTGCACATGTGTGATTTTGTGTGTGCGTGCGTGTGTGTTCATGGATGTGGAGAATATAGGTCAACATGTATGTCTTGCCTTGGTCATGCCCCATCTTTATTCTTTGTGTCAGGATCTGTCTTTGGGGATGAAGCTCATAGATTTAGTAGTCTGATGGCCAGTGAACTTCTGGGATCCACCTGTCTCTGCTCTCCCACTTCTTAATGTTGATATTACACACATCTACTGTTATGCATAACTTTTTACATGAGTACTGGGATCTGAATTCAAGTCCCTGTACTTGCACGTCAGGCACCTTACCAAATGAGCCTTTTATCTAGTCTCCTGTTCATTTTCTTTTAATTTTTAAAAGATGTTTTATATGCTTATTTGTGTGTGTGTGTGTGTAGGCATTTGTATGTAAGAGAAAATGAGAGATACAGAGACAGAGACAGACATAGAGACAGGGAGATAATGTATTTGTCGGTATAGGTGCGTGCCCCTCTGCACATGTAGAGGCAAGATAAAGCATTGGTCCCCTTGGAGTTGGAGTTATAGGCAATTTCAGGATGCCAGTCTCCTTTCGTGGGTGTTAAGATTAGAACTCTCATCTTCATGATTATGAAGCAGACTCTCTTAACTGCTGAGCGGTTCTCTGGCCCCTAGATGTTTTTCTGTCCACACACAGAATACTGAAAAGCTATTCAGTGACAGCACTTGTTTTTCTGTTTTCTTCAACATTGGAAGAGAGGGCTAAGTATTAACTGATTGTGGCTCTTTTTAAAAAGAGCACGAAATGGGTCACATTCAGTTTGAAGCAGTCATCTACACTGTGGCACATTCACTATTCTGTTGGAATAAATGTGCATGGTATTATATTATTCAAAACATCATATATTCAAAACAACATGTTCAACTATGTTAAGTGTACAATTTTTTGGCATTAAGTATGAAATACACAATTCAACAGAAAAAAAGGCTAAAAACAACAAGAAAGTTATTGCTAACACAATGAAAAGACTAAGTTAACAAAAGTAAAATACATTTTTCAAGTCACCTAATAAATAATTGTACCCAATATATATGGGAGTCACAAATATCAGCAATTATGTATCAGGCAATCCAATTTTTAAATGTGAAAATTTTAATAGATTTTTTTATAGATAATGACCAAGCATGAAAGTGTACAGCATTAAACTAAGGGAGGTGAAATTCGAGGACACAATGAGGTAACTCTCCATACTAAAGAGATTATTGAAAGCTAAAGTGATTGAACATACTATCAAAAACTAGCCAAATGTTGGCAGCGATAATGTTCACATAGATATGTATGCTTATCTCAGAAGTGTGACTTCTGCTTTTGAAAAATGTATTTATTATTACACTCATGACAGCATTGCAACTATTATTTATGGAAGTTGCCTGCTTGGCAAAGGTCAACATGGCCTCATATTCCTTGAAAACAGAGAAGGTCATGTGGAAAGTACTTCCCACGAGCTGTGAATGGAAATGATGTATTTTGCTTTTAGATTCTTAAGTAACCAATATATATATTTCTTACAGTCTCTCTTCTTTTCCATGGGAAGCAGAATTACAGGGCTAGCTATGAGAAAGCAGACTGGGTTTAAGTCACAAAGACAGTGCTGTAACACTGGCATAGAATTAGTAGTGACAGAGAAATAAAAGTTGTTGCATCAAACCACTGCGTTTTTGTAATGGTTATGGTTTTATTATTAACTTAGCAAATACTTGAAAAAAAGAAAAACATGCTTATGTTAAGTGAAAACCAGCCTTTATATTTTTATTCCTTGTAATGAAAATAGGAGTATTAATTTTATACCTTATAAAAGGTCCAATAACTTTATCTATTGTAATGCATCAATTTTACTATCTAGCATGAAGAAATCAACTTGGTGAGATAGACAGCAATGTAAAGTTTAATTTTTGTGGTTTATATACTTAAAATTGGAATGTTGAAGTAAATCAAAGTTCATCAGGGAAAAACGATCCATCTATTTTCTCATTCTGAGATGTCAGATTGAAATTGTGTAGCTCATTTTCATATATCGTTATATTTAAGTTAAACAGTCATATTAACTCTTCAAGGAAAGGTTAATGGAAGACATCCACGAATATCACGTGACTTCCCAGAAGCAACATTTTGAAATAGGAGAAATGCTGAATTTCTAAGACAAATGATTTGATCTCTGCATTCATTTAAGAAAAAAGGTTCTTCCAATTTAGAAAAAATAAATAAATACACATAGTATGGGAATTTTAAGTAAGTTTCTAATACCAAATGAAGTCTCACAGGGATATGTCACTTTACAGAAAGAACTGCTGTAACATATGCACACTGAATTTGCTTAGAAACTGTAGTTAATGTTCTCCATAATCGCTTGCTGTTTTGTTGCCAAAGCTGTGCAAAGTCATACTTCTGCATCATAAGAAATGACCAAGCCTGCATTCATACTTACAGATCTTGGGGCTGGAAAGATGGCTGCGCAGATATTAGCATCTGTCACTTTTTCAAAATGCCTGAGTTCAATTCTCAGCCCCAGTGTGGCATGGTTCACAACTCCAGTTCCAAGGGATCTGAATCTCTCTTCTGGCCTCGAAGAGGCACCCACATCTGGCATTACATGAATAAGCATAACAAAAATATCAAATCTCAATAAGGTCTTGCCTTAACCTATTTTATCTTTTCATGTATGACTTTTAGAGACACACAGCACCTTACAGCCATTACATTCTTCCACTGCACCTGTATCATTCTCACCACAGAACCTGATGCTGTCTTTACTCTCTATCCAAAGTGCTCATCAACCCAGCCCTTAAAAGTAATCCCATCTTGTAAGATTTGTCAGGTTGTTGTTAAGATTCACTGTTTCAAAGATTTCCTTAATCTCCTCTTTCATTCAAAAACATCTTGTTGCCATTTTCTTCATGTCATTTATCACCCATACATAATCCTATATTCCTCATAAGCTTGCAGCACATTTATGGAGTCCACAAACCAAGCTGATGCCAAGACTGAAAAGACTGAAGACCCAAGCCTTCAGGGCCTAAACTATTATTGCTCTGTGAGACTTTAGAGCCAGAGCTGCTCCTAGAGTGTGTTCTGTTCTAGAGATGTGTATTCATCATGCAATTTCATCTGTGAAGTTTATTTCATTATGCATACCTAGAATCATGTCTATCCTGAACAGAGTCTCTGCTATGCACCACTCTTTACTACTCTTTAATGCCAAGGTAATAGAGTTATAACATAGTTCCTGTGCCAACAGCTAGTAGAACATCCCATCAGGGTCAGACAAAGTGGTGCTCTTTCGCCAAAGATTCAACAGCTCATACTGTCAGAGCAATAGCGCTGCTGGAAGGAGAACTGAGTGTCCTGATCTATAGGAACCTCTGCCTCTGACAAGCTGGAGCCGTCTTGTCCCATTTCTCAGAAATGCAGATGAAAGAGCATCCTGCTTTCTATGAACTATAACTTCTAGCAAAAAGGAGTGTTTAGACCTATCAGTACCACATTTCAGGGTGCACATCAATTCAGGGTCCAGAGTTCTACTGGCCATTCCTTCTCAGGCTCAACAAGGAATCACACTGTTTACAAAGAAGAAAGCATCTCTGTTTCTGGTGATAGGTCTAAGGGTTGGGGATGAAAAAGAGTGAAAATAGTATGAAAGACATATGGAGTACTATTAAGTCAAAAAGTGTTCACATGACAAGACTTTTGAAGTGAGAAGACCCAGAGAAAGTGACTGATGCCTTATCTAATAAAATATTGCTGAAACTTTACAGGTCTTAGAAATGATGCATACAGCCAAATTAAAAATATTAAGAAGTCTGTAAATCAATCAACTTAACAGAGCTCCTTCTGATTCAAATTCTAACCAAGCATTCATATGCCAAACACATTATGAAACTCTAAAGCATCTAGGTAATTGTTAAGTCACACGCAGACATCCCTATGATGTTATCCAGGATATGTTTTATTCCAGAATTTTTCAAAATACACATGTTATATTTGAAAGTGCTGAAATGAAAGAAGAAAACTCTGTAATCCAAGAATATAATACTCAATAAAGAAGTGCTTCAGGCATACAAAAGAAACAAACAACTTATTATTTCATGGATAAGCAAAAACTGAGCCAATTCATCACAGAACATCTTCCAAGAAGCACACAGGAGTTCTTCAAATGGAAACAAAAATACAGTAATCACTATCATAAATGCATATGAAAGCATAGATATGACTGGCAGAGAGATAAGTACACAGTAAAATTCAGAATACTGAAACACAGTAATGTGAGGTTTATATAATATATATCCTTAAAGTCAAGATCAAAACTCAAATTAGTAAAATATTAAAAGCTACAATAAATTGTTTCAAACACATAAAATAAGAATTTAAAATTGTTAGTTAAAAACCACAGATAGAAGAAAGTTAGAAGTCTGAATCTTTGTTATCTGTGTTTAGTATTTCACATAAGTTAATTTGCATTCTACTTAAGATAGTGCATTATAAATATAAAACAAACAAACAAACAACAAACAAAAATCATTGTTTATATGTGAATATTAGAAAGATTCAAACTCTTTAAGACAAAATCATTGAGAAAAGCAGACATGAGTGAAAGCAACAAAGAAGTTATAAAGGAAACATAAAATAACAAACAGATAATAAAGCCACCTATAAACTATGCCCTTGAATGTAAGGAGATTAAATTCTTCAGCTAAATATATACAAACATTGAATAGATTTTTTTTGAGAACTTCATTCTTGAATACTCTTATTTACATAATTTCCTCCCTTCCCTCCTTACCTCCTTCCACGCACCATTCTCAATGTTGTTTTCTTTTTTAATTACATGTGCATTTATATGCACTTGTGTGATATATACGTATATACACACATTATTGGATGGATTTATAAAGAAGTAATAATTAGGACTGGCGAGATTGCTGAGGGTTTAAGAGCACATAGTGTTCTTGCACAACTAGAGTTCATTTCAGAGTACCCACTTGCAACCATCTGTAACTCCAGCTCCAGGAAGTTCTGAACCCTTAAGGCACATACACTCACATGTTTGTACAAATATATAGACATATACAAGTACACATAATTAAAAATAATAAAAATAAATATGAAAAAAGCACTAGTCAACTTTATGATGCTTGTGAGAGACCCACTTAAACTTTAAAGCTATCTGTAGGCTAAAATTAAAGGATTATAAGAGGTATTAAGATAGATAGGGAAAGAGACGGAGTGATGGTGTATCATGGGCAACAAAACTGGGGCGATGGTGTAGGATTGCTGCCGGCAGCATTTGATAAAAAACAAATAAATAATAAATAATAAATAAAAATCCCTAGTAAAAGTCAATAGAAGACAATTTCTGTTTTGTGGATCATATAATCTCTATTGAAAGACTTTACCTATGTGACAGAAAGAAGGAATAGGCAGTGAGGCTCAAAGGAATATGGCTGGGGTTCAATAAAAGAAGTTCTAGCCATGAAAATTTTAATTGCATGTGCCCTGAAATATCATTTGATTTATGTTAGCACTGAAAATATGAGTCATACCCACTTCATGAGCTTAGAGAGAAGGCTGTGGTCTTAATTTGGTCTGTAGCTCACAGTTTTTGAAGACTTCTAAAGATACAGGCAATTGGATTCTGCCCATGTGTAACCCTGAACTGACTATGTACTACAGCCCTCTTCACTGGTCTCCATAGTTTATCCTATCAGCACTTGGCATTGTTCAAGTGTCTACTAAGAAACTTGTACTTTTTACAGGTTACTTCAGTGTTTTGCTTTACATTCAGTCATTCCATAGAAACCAAACAGTTACAAGTTAAGTAGAATTTTTGTTGTTGTTGTTGTTTAGGAGTTCCCTCAGAGGCATAGGCCAGAGATCAGATTCTCTCAGGCTTCTCTTAAGGCCTGGGCCTCTCTAGCCAGCAGGCCCAGCACAATTTGTTAAGATTGCTAGATAGAGACTGAATTCACGTTTTCTAGGGCAGTCTGCAAAGATCTGGACCATACAAACAGGTGCAGAAGACTAGCCCTGCAGCCGTGGGAGGAGCTGCAAGTGGTACAGAAGTAAGGGGGATGTCATGATGAGATCTGGAGAGCTAGGAGCCAGGCAGAAGTAGGACAGCAGTCCAGAGATCTGGGGAGCTAAGACTAAATGTGTGCCTGTGTCCAAGATCGATGGAGGACAGGATGTGGGGTGAGCAAGTTTGGAATTGCTGCAGAAGTAAGGGAATAATTACAGTGGGCAGGATCAGATATACCAGGAAAGAAGGTTAGTCTTATGACTCTAAGGCAAGTTGCACGCTGGAAGTGCCATGGTCAATGGCTGGTCTCAGCAGCACAAAGGCAAGTTGGGGGTGAAGGATCTAGCAAACTAGATAGAAAAATTGAGCTGGTCTGAGTACAGAGGATCTGGACACAGTGGGGTCTGTTCTCAGGATAGTTCAGCAATCTGGGGTGTTAAGAGCAAAAGATTGTCTGTGCTCAAGGCTAGAAGGAGAGTAGGATATGGGGTGGGTGAGAATGGTTGCTCAGGTGGTAGGGGAGTCCTCAGTCTCTTATTTCAAACTGTTAACCATCTTCCTAAATCCTGTAATTCCATTGTTAACATTGTCACGTTCTATTGTTTTTTCTTGGTGCATAACATTTGATACATTTCAACTATTAAATTATTCTCATCTGGTTTATGAAATTTATAACTTTAGACATACAACATTAAGATAATTACCAGCATCTGCATCGCTGCCTGAAGACCAATATGGAAAAAAGTCCCATGTTTATTCTTTCCTTAATAATAATTCTTGAAGAAAAAGCTTCTGTGATATCTGACAGAGTAGATGGCCTGGCAGTAAACCTTCTTGATTCACACTCTTGGAAGTTTAGAAATGACTCCTCTGCAATCATGTTCTCTGCAGTTCCAAGGAAATACATAAGGACAGGACTCCTATATTATATTTCCTGTGAAAGAGGAGACAGAAAGATTGCAAGAGCCTGTGAGGAGGTGCATGACCGTATGGAATTTGAGTCCACCATGCTCCTGGGACCTTGTTGATATGAACCTACAGCAACACTGTCAGCATGTACAAGACCTATGCAAAACACCTGCTCATGCTTTTAAAGTGATAATAAAGTGAGCCCTTGTGAAACTAAAACACAGGGACAGACCCTAACTTTCAAATCCTGGAAAACCCTGACATACTCATGCTTCTCAGCACCTCCTTTTTCCCCCTGTGGGAAACTACTCTGTTACTCATATAACATTTTTTCAGTTTCATTCCTTTACGGTTTGACTAATTATATGTTGTTTCCATTCTGAAGGATTACAAGAGGTATTAAAATAGATAGGGAAAGAGACGGGGTGATGGTGTATCCTGGGCAACAAAACTGGGGCGATGGTGCAGGATTGCTGCCAGCAGCTTTTGATAAAAAATAATAAAAATAATAAATAATAAATAAAAATCCCTAGTAAGAGTCAATAGAAGACAATTTCTGTTTTGTAGCTCATATAATCTCTATTAAAACACCTTACCTATGTGACGGAAAGAAGGAATAAGCAATAAGGCTCAAAGGAATATGGCTGGGGTTCAATAAAAGAAGTTCTAGCCATGAAAATTTTAATTGCACGTGTCCTGAAATATCATTTGATTATGTTAACACTGAAAATATGAGTCATACCTACTTCATGAACTTAGAGAAGAAGGCTGTGGTTTTAATTTGGTCTGTAGCTCGCAGTTTTTGAAGACTTCTAAAGATATAGGCAATTGGATTCCGCTCATATGTAAACCTGGACTGACTATGTACTACAGCCCTCTTCACTGGTCTCCATAGTGAATCCGTCAGCACTTGGCATTTTTCAAGTATCTACTAAGAAACTTGTACTTTTTACAGGTTACTTCAGTGTTTTGCTTTACATTCAGTCATTCCATAGAAACCAAACAGTTACAAGTTAAGTAGAAATTTTTTTCAGTATTTTGCTTTTGATTCCTTAAAATCTTATCCATTTCTTTTTCTATTCCACAGAACTACTTGTTTTGGTAAAGAATTTTTATTTTAAAAAGATTTTAATAGAATCATACTGTCCCATATAAGCTTTCATAGCTGACATCTCTCATTCCCTATATGTTCTAGGAATTAACTAAGTCAGTGTGTTGTGCAATAGTTTATTTAGTTGCTGTATAATGCTCTACTTTGTGTTTTATTAATCCAGTCTACTACTGACAGACAATGCATTGTATCCAGTATATTGCTACTATTTAATGCATACTGTTATAAAAAATCTTTAACATTTTAATTTCAAGAGAATTTTCTAGATATGCATTTGGGTTTTATCAATGTATATTTTATTGCGTTTTTGTGCTTTTTATTCAATGCATCTTAATAATATTTAGGCTCCCTCGCCTATCTGCAATCCCCTACCAAAGCCTGCCCACGGGACTTCATGTATCCTGTCATATCTGTCAAGGTTCAGAAAATCAAGATTGTAAAACCAGATTTCCTTCAGTGTGAGTTTATGCACTCTGGCATCATTCCCTTAAAGAAAATCAGCCCTCCCTCACCTAAGTGATCAGCTGCTAATAATTCCTCAGCTAAGTTTGGGGCTTTCTGTTAATGCATTCAGCTGGGTTTTTGAGAGTTGGAGGGGGTATTGTGAATACTGTCACCATTGCTTTTAGTTCATACAAGCAATCTCCCAGAACCCCTAGAAGACTGCTTCTTTATGGTCACCCACCAAGCCTGGTTATTACTGTCTTTCCACCTGCTGCTCTCCAATGTTCCCTCTTATTGTGGTGGGTGAGTTTAACACAAGAGAATTATCGAATGGTATATATTATACAGTCTCTAAGTCTCTACAGTTTGTTCTGTTGTGGTTTATTGCCCTCTGTTGCATAAGGAAGCTCCACTAGTGACAGTTGAGAGATACATTAGTATTTCTCTCTACTACCTGCCGTACTATGTTCCATTGAATCTTATTTGTAGAAGTTCATTGTATGTGGTCACCTAGGGTTAGGCATCTTATAGACATTTATTCTCTAAGTGTGACCAGATGTGGAACTCTGTACTAGTCTCCACTCATTATAAAAATAAATTTCTTTAATGAGTGGTGACTGGAATACTTGTCTGTAAATATAAAGATTCATATTTAGCCTAAAGTAAGAAATCACACTTGTCTAGAGATGTGACAGGCATAGGGCTTTCTCTAGAATCTATGACTTCTCCTACCTTATGTATTTGGCTATGTTTACAGTTCCACATATGAGTTATTTCTCTCTGAGTGGGCTTTAAGTCCTATTACATAGCTGTTTGGTTACCCAAAGATAAGATTTCCACTGCTACTACAATGTAGTTTGTTGTGCCTGTTATTGTTGATGGATTTGTCTCTCTTAGAAGCTTTCATAGTATCCTATAAAACTATGAGAGCTAGTCTTCAAGGAGGAGGCTTCCAGATCAGTTACAGCTCTATTGTTCCATAAGTCTTGTGTCTGAAGTATGTGATGACCTCAAGACTAGGGTCTTACCTTCACATTCTGGGAAGTAATCCAGGTTTATGATAATAGTCTATTATTTTGGGAGTCTCTTGGACTATCCTGACTAACAGTTCAAGGGAAAGTTTCTGCTGCCTGGCACTGTGTTTCTTGTTACATAGTCTCCAGCTATACAAACGCATGTATGTATAGATATCCTCCATGTGCATATATTTTTAATACACTTTTGACCTAATATATTTCCCTCTGTTTTTCCACACCACCTAAGCATTAATTATCCCTCATTTCTTTCTGTCTGACTAGTCCCGCTTCCTCCCTCCCCAGTTCAAGTACTCCCATTTTTCTCATTCTCCCTGATAATACCTGTCTCTTACTATTCTCTCCCTGTCTGTAGCTCCTTCTTCCGCTTTAGACACTTGATTCCTTGTATGAACTTTCCTCCTGCCTTCCCAGTTAAACACACCATTTTCCCGGTGTAAAATCTGTCTCCCACTATCCCCCCTTTTCAACCTCCTTCTTTCCCTTTAGCTCCATGGTTCATTTCTATTTTCCTGGATCCTGCCCTTATATTAAGATATATACTCACATACAAAGATGTGGTGCTAAAGTACACAGATGAGAAAGAATATATGTGTCTTATTCTTCTGTGTCTGTGTTACTTCAGGTAGTGTAACAGTATCAAGATCCACCCATTTACATGCAAATTTCACGATTTAATCTTTCTTTACTACCAAGTAGAACACCATTGTGTAAATGTGCCATATTTTCATTATTCATTCATCAACTGAAGAATATTTAGATTGCTTCCATTTATAAGTTATTGTGAAAAGAGTAGCAACAAACATGGATGTACAGCTATCTCTGCAGTAAGAAGAATCATTTGGGTATGTGCCAAGCGGTGGTATAACCAGATTATATGGTAGGTTTGGTTTTAGTTTTTTAAGAGTTCTCCATACTATTTTCCATAGTGGGTGCACAAGTTGCAATGCCAGCAGCAGTGAATAAGCATTCCGCTTCTCCACATCCTTTCCAGCTTTGGTATCTTTGCTCTCTTAATCATAGCCAGTTTGGCTTAGATAAGATGAAATCTTAAAGTGGTTATGACATTGCATTTTTCTAGTTCTATGGATGTTGAATGCTTTTAAAGGTGTTTCTTTGCCATTTGTATTTCTTTATTTGAAAACACACTGACTGGGTCCTTAGTCCATCTTTTTATTCAGTTGCTTATTTTTCTTGGTTTATTTCCTGAGTGTCAGTGTATTCTGGATATTAATCCTGAAGTTTCTCACGCTCAGTGGCTTTCCTCTTCACTTCCTTGTTTGTTTCTTTGGCTGTACAGCTTTTTACTTTATGGTCTCACTTGTTGATTATTGAACTTAATTCCTGAGCAACTGATGTTTGATTTAGACAGTCTTTTACTGCACCTATATCCTGTAGGGTATTTGCCTATGTTTTCTTCTAACACTTTCAAAATTTCAGGGTTAGCACTGAGATCTTTGATCCATTTGGAGCTGACTTTTGTACAAGGTGATAGATAATTTCTTTCTTTTATAAGTGGAGATCCAATTTTGCCAGCACTATTGGTTGAAGATACTGTCTTTCTTCCAGTTTGTGTTCTTGGTACCTTTGTCAACTTTGCCAAATGTCAGGTGGCTGAAATTCCATAAACTCAAGTCTTCTATTAGGTTCTATTGATTGGCATGTCTGTTTTTCTGCAGTATGATGCTGCTTGGATCACTATAGTACAGTCATATAATTTCAGGTCTGTTAAGGTAATTCCCACCACATTGTTCTTTTTGCTCAAAATTGCTTTGGCTTCTCGGGTCTTTTGTGATTCCATAAAGTACTTTTTGTTTAGTGCTTCTGTGTATGTATGGGTCACTAGCACACATCTGGAAGTCGTGAGGCAAATTGTGGAATGTGGTTCTCTCCTTCCTGTGATCCCAGGGATTGAACTAAGGGATTCAGGCTTGGTGACTAGCATCTTTACTCACTAAACCATTTGATTGGTCCAAATCTTATTTTTTCAATTTTTATCTCTGAATTGCATTTTATTACATATATATGCTATATTGCTTCATTCATCTGTTGTTGACATGTTGTTCTGGTTCCACATCTTCTAAATAGTGCTGAAATAAATGTAAGAATGCACAAACATCCTTTTGATACTGACTTCATTTTCTTTTGTCATATACCCAATAGTAGGAAAAGGTTCTATTTTTAATTTTTTGAGAAATACCCACACTGTTTTCCTTAATGGATATATTAATTTACATTTATACCCATTATGTACAAGATTTCAAATTTTCTTTATTTCTGCCCCAGAATTTCTTACTTTTTTCTTCTGTATAGTGGCACCTCATTGGGGGATGAGGTTTTGTCCTCTGTGCTTTCCATTTGGAACTCTGTGAAGATGAGTGATGGTGAGTACTTGGTGACATGTCACTCAGTCACTCATCTGCTTTACAAGTGTGTCTCCAGAATTTAATTAGCTTTAAAATTTGTTTATTTTGGTTTATGAATTTTATGATTTATTTCTATTTAAATGATTAAAAATTGTTTTCAGTCTAGAATTATTTCTGGTATGTAAGACATATATTGCTGTGTCTATAAATTCTGTCCCAACTTCCATGAGTGACAAAAATCTATCTGGCCATCAAAGTTCAAATGAAATATTCATGCCACAGCCTACAATACTTTTCCTTATACTGCTGTCTTGGCAAAGTTTGTTTACATTCACCTTGGCTCCTAGAATATAGGATTCTAATTTTTTACAAAATAAACTTTATGCCTTCATCCCCTCCTACATTCCACATCAAATATTCTCATTAACAGAAACAAATAATTATCTGCTTCTATATTTTAGACTGTTCTTTATAATACATGAAACGTGAGTGCCAGAGCTGGACAATGAGGAGTGCTGTGAGCCACTGCCTGTGTCCATGACATGGCCTTTACAATCAGGAATACTCAGTAGCTGTGTATACATGCTCAAGGTCTGCACATGATTTAACTCTGCATGGGTGAGAGGTTCGTGAGGTTTCATCCTTTCCTGAAGAGTAATTTGCAGTTAATGTTTGCCAAAAAAAGGGATATCACTTTCTTCATACATGGAACTATTGGTAAGTTTCCAGTATTTTGAAAATAGTCTCCTGCCCGCAGACGCACAAACCACTCTAATTAAACCAGTGGAGCAAGGGCATGAAAATAGCAGGTGTTCTAGTTGGAAAAAAAGGGTTCACAGGGAGAAGGTGGAAATAAAAAGATAGTAAAGGGGATGATTCCAAAGCCTGTGTATATGTGTGATCTAAAAAAAACACAGAACAAAATATCAATACCTTGCCTGCTTTTATGAAATTTCCTTTAATTTGTTATGCCAATTTTCAGTTGTGTACTACATTTAGACTTTATAGTACATGGGAAGATAGCATTACCTAGCTGGGAAATCTTGAGTATTTGGTTCCTCATAGTCTTTTCTGAGATCTTACTCACAAACAAAACATACTTTCCTTTGATGGGGTCCATCACCTTGCAATTATTTTTCAGTTTAAATAAAAAAACCTCAGTTAACTATAGACAATTATCCATCACATCTTCTTAAATTCATTTACATCTAACAGGCAGTTCAAGTTTCTGTTCCTACAGGAAGATAGTATAAAGAAGAGAACATGAGACTAAAGACTATTTTTGCATGCCTTATTCAATAGACTATCCCGTGTACCTAATATTATAATAATGCTTCTTTCAATGAAAGACCCCAATCTATAAGTCTTCATTTACAAAATAATTCAATGCTTTTGCCTTTAGCATAGCTCCAAGCATGGTTTCCTTTGGATTATGAGATTTGTTTCGATGTTTTTGTATTTTTTTTTGAGACAGGGTCTCCTTGTAGCCACCACTGTACTGGAACCCACTATGTAGATCAAGCTGGTCTCTATCTCACAGACACCCACCATCTCTACCTCCGGAGTGTTGGGATTAAAGGCCTGTGCCAATGCTGCCTGCCAATTCCTAAAACCTTTTACCCATAACTTGTTCAAATGCCCAAATTATTTTCAATTATATGCTATTATTTTTATAATAAAATATCATCTTTCTTCTGGGCAATGACTACAGAATAGAGAAAGTTAAATGGCGGTAGGAAGCAAATTACAGAAACATTGAAGCAGTCCAGATGAGGGACATCAGTGCCACGGCTTAGATAATTTACAATGCAAAGAATGAACCAATTCGGGGGAGGGGGACTTCACAAGGGTGGAGATGTAAAGTGAGAAATGAAAGAATAAGAGAAATAAGGATATTTCCTAAATTTCAGATTTTATCAACTGGGAAGACAGTAGTATAATTTACAGAGGCAGAATACCAGAGAGCTAGATTGCAAAACAAAACAAAAAACTGTCAGAACACTTCACAGTCTCTCTCTCTAAGACACATCTAAAGCTGTTAAGTCTGTACTGGTTGAGTCTTAAAAAGCAGAATAAAATGTTTGCTTTTTCTTACACTGATCTTAGAAACTATTCTGTATTTGAAGACCAGTTAGAATACCCTGATGAAGGATGAGAAATCATAGGGAGAGAGCATTGTCGACATTCAAGCTAGCCAAGTCTTTTTTTTATTAATTTATTTTGAAATTTTTATTTATTTGTTTGTCTATTTTTATTTTTATTTCCTGTGTATGAGTGTGTTTTCTCCATTTATGTAAGTGTGCCCCTGCTGTGCAATGCCTGTGGAGGTCAGAAGAGGTTATAAGGTCCCCTGGATCTGGAGTTACGGACAGTTGATTCCCTCCCTGTTGTACTGAGATTCAAACCTTGGTCTGCTGCAAGACCGGACAGTGTTCTTAACTGCTGAGCCAGCTTGCCAAAACCTTTACAAAATATTTTATTTGGCATTTTTATTTTAGTGTATGAGTATACTGCCTGCATGTATGTAAGCACACCCATGTCATGCAGTGCTCATGGTGGTCAGAAGAGTGCCTCAGATCCTCTGGATCTGGAATTAAGGATAGTTGTTAGCAGCCATGTGGGTGCTAGGAACCAAAACCAAATCCGGTTTGGTTTAAGAGCACTCTGCAAGTGCTCTTAACCACTACGTCATCTCTCTAGAACCATTTTTTTTTTCTTCCAAAACCGTTATGAAGCATCTAGAGTGATTTATTAACCAGTGACCACAGACTCATGAATTACTTATATAGAATCTATCTAAGCAAGAAGGATGAAACCCAATGTGAACCTGCAGAGCTGAGTAGGTAGTTAAGTGAATAGCAACTGTGTCAAGTCATGGTGTGGATGGCAGCAATTACCTCTTTTGCACAATAAATTGCAACAATTTTAGTGACTTAAAATGCCAAATCATTCTCATTACACTGTTTTTATTAGAATCTGAGGGCTGTTTAACTGGGTCTTTGGCTAGAGGTCCTTGAAGCTTACAGGTGAGCAGTAGTCAGTCATTTCGAAGTTTGACCAGCAAGTTAATTTCTTGCATCAATAAGACCGAGGACTCTGTTTCTTGTTCATTTTGGCTAGAGGTCAACTTTGGCAGGTGAGGGATAGTTAGTTCCTGGAACTAACCCACTTTGTCCAGAGGCAATCCACAGGCCCTGAGGCATTCACTTCTTCTTCCCACGTAGGTGTTTGTAGCAAGCCAGCAACGACTACCCCCAGTAGTCTCCAGGAAGCAGTATATTCCTAAAAGCAGCATCACATCACCCCTGACCATACTTTTTACTTAATATCTGGCCACAGATTTCACTCTCATTCAGAGGTTAAGGAATATTATACAAAGCTACAAACAAACAAAAAATTATCCCAGTGAGGTCATTTGTTACACAAGAGAAGTTGATTGATACTATCAAGTAAGAGGCCTTGCTTTTCTTAACATACTGTAATTAAAGGGGCAGATTCTGAAGCTATGATGCTGGGTTTGCATTCTACATCTGCTCTTAGCTCTGTAGCCTTGAACAATTCATCTAACTTCACCATTAACTCCAAATACAATTTTAAGGATGTTTGTAGATGGCTTACTTGTGGGAATCCTTATTAAAAGAACAAAACAGTTCACCTTCAAATTGCCATCCTCTGCTCATATAATAAAAAGAAAAGGAAAATTACAATTTACCACAGGGAAATCAGCAGAGTAGAAATCAGCATGAGGCAGCGTGCTGTGACTGCTCCGAGCAGCTTTCAGTGACATGAATTCTGAAGCCACTGAAATTATTAGGCTATAGCTCAGGATTGAGCTTTAAGTGATTACAATATATTGGCACAGCCTGCCATTATTTCCCATCTGCCTTTCCGTAAAGTGGAAAGTAGGAAACATGAAATTTAAGAAGGTGTCTACTTACCTCTGTTTTTATTCTTTTATAACATCCAGAAAAGGGGAACTGTAATTCCTGAAAGAGTAAACATCCCAGAGTGAATCAAGTAATGGTTTTAAGCTTTTTGATTTTCAGAACTTCGTTAAATATATAATATCATATTTAATCACAGAGTATATTTAATCATACTCTCCTCTTTTATCCTCTTTTAATGGCTGCCTCTCCTGATGAACCTTTTTTCCTTCCCAATAAAATCCCCTCTAATGCTCATGTCTTCCTAATTTGTTTCTTTGTAGTGCATTGAGTTTAATTAGGGTTCCCTGCATGAACACTTGTAGGGGATTAGTTTCTTGAACATAGACAACTTAAGGGTGGCTACCAAAAGAAAAGTGACCTTTCTCCCTCAGCAGCCATTAACTCTCTATAGCTCTTCAAGCAGAGCCGAGTGCTTATCAACCCCTTTTCTGTGTTGGAGCTTTGACCTTGTGAATGTCTCATGTGGGTAGTCCCTGGTCTTGAGTTCATGGCTACAACAGCCATTCATGTCCACTAAGCAGATTTTCACAGCACTCCTTCCCATCCATCATAACTTCTATTCTTCCCTCCTCATCTTCCATGATGTTCCCGGAGCCTCCAGAAGGGTGATACAGCTGTCCCACATAGGGAGGTGGATGCAAAAGTCACTTATGCTCAGCAGTTTCACTAGTTAGGAGTCTCTACAGCAGTCATCACTTGAAGCAGAAGCTGAACAAGGCTGAGAGTAGCTCTAGTCTATGGATAGAAACATATATTTAGAAGGCGGTCTAACATCATGTATAGCAAAACAATAGCAGCAAGTTCCCATCTATGACCTCTCAGCTGTTGACCAGGCTTGCACTACCAGACACATGAAGTCAGCCTTCAGGGCCTTTGAAGTCAATCAGAAAGTAGTTGGCTACCCCAGAACAGTCATGCCATTACTACATCCGTGGACACATCCTGCCTGGCAAGTTTGGTGCTGTATCTCACTGGAATTAGAGCTTGATGATCATTATATTAGAACTGTGATGACTCTTCTCCCCCAGAAGTCTGTATAGCACCTTCCAGAACTGTGAAAGCTAGTTAGCAGAGAGATAGTCTATATGTATATACTGAAAAATGTTTCCATAGTAAGTTTCCATATGACTTTTTCAGGAAATCCTCCTTTTACTTCCTCTTCTGCCCTACCCACTACGCTCCCCTCAAACCCGTCCTAGCCAGTATTACCCTTCCTCATGTACGTACCTGCATTCTAACTCCCCTCCTGTGAACTACCCTAGGTGGCCCTTTACTAGTTTCTTTGATCTCTGAGTATTTTCCTATCTAAAATTAATTCTCTGGGGTATATATATTTTAAACACTTTTAAAAGTATTAATGAACCATTGTATTTCTTCATTTTGCAAACTATCTGGTCCTTCAGTTCCATAGCAGGTTTTGGATTGGGTTGTTTATTTTCTTAGTGTTTATTTACTTACTTTTTTTGTTCTTTGTATGTTCTAGATATTAGTTGTCTGTCAGATGCATTGCTAGTGAAAAATTCCCCCTATTTTATATTCTCCCTCTTTACTCAATTATTCATTTCCTTTACTGCAGACAATGTTTTAATTTTCATGAGTTCACATTTGTCAATTGTTGAACTTATTTTGGAGGAACAAGAGTCCCACTGAAAAAGACTTTACATTTGTCTGTATGGTGACTGGTACTACCTAATTTTTACTCAAGAGTTTTAGTTTTTCAGATCTTGCTATTTTAAGCTTTATTCTTTAGGTTGAACTGGAAAAGGTGCATAAAAATATTCTTATGTTTCATGTTACTACCTATCTGATTTATAATCAATATTTATAACTTGATTTATATATTTTTATAAAATTAGCCTAAGTATTAAATTGCAAGCACTAATAGAACATCAAGATGAAGTACTGCTATTTCTACATTTTTATTTTGTTCATTTTGATAATTCCAGAGGAAATAAAAATAAGTTTGACATTTTACATTTTAAAGGAATAATTCATTCATAAGTTACAAACAGAAAATTCTGGAGATGTAAATACATTACTCTAAATTACTGGTGATTTATTTATGGTATTATAGCTTTTAAAATCCTTGATACTGGATTACAAGATGATTCAGTGAAAAAAGGGTCATGCGGCGAATTTTGATGACCTGAGTTCTATCTCAGAGCCCACATGATGGAAGAAGGAACTGAGAACGGACTCCTGAAAGTTGTCTTCTGACATCCACATGTACACGGTGTCAGAAGCCTGTGCTAAACTCACAACAATACATAAATAAATAAATAAATGTAATAGAAAGTTAAAAATCTTTGACATGCTGAACAGGAAGTGCTTACGTATGTCTTAGTATTTTCTAAAGCAAATGTTTTTCTTTACTGTGGTCGGAATACCTACTGATCTACAGAATTACCTAGTGTGTATGGGCCTTCACTTCCTTAGGGATTTGTCATTATTTAAGAGTATGTGCTAATTGTAACATGCTATCTAATGAAGAATGAAATTTAACTTTTTAAAATTTGACAAAAGAACCCCTGTTATTACTCTATTTGGGTGGCTGCAAAATTGTGAGTTGGAAAGTTACTTGTAGAATCATTAAGATGCTAAGAAGTAGGAGAGAAAGGCACTGAGTATTAAGTGTAATGATCTGCACCTGGTTTCAATCATGACTCTCTTCCTAACCATCCAATACAAATTTCAGTGTCTGCACAGCTGGAATATAATGCTGCTTTGCAGATAGTGGAAAGTCATTAAGACTACACAAATAGACCACAACAAGATTCTGTAAGATTGAACCAGGAAATTCACTGAGGGCTGGGACTGTATGAAAACTTTTGGTTTATTCATGACTACTTCTCTTAAATAGTCCAAAAAGTAAATATAGAGAAGGCCATTAAGTTGCCTGCTTGGTACTGATTTATAAAGAGTTTATAAATAGGAAAGTGATCCCTATCTACTAGGAGTTATTGCCATTGTCCAAAAAAATAAGCTTCCCTGCATGGCTCTGAAGGGTAGAAATTCTGCTACCAGGGGACAGAATTCATCTTCCTCTTATCTTTTAATGACTTCCTGCAGGGAAAACTAGGAGCCAAAACCCTACTAAAATCTGTTGGTATAGGTCTTACTTAGAACCCCAGCATTAGGATCTAGTGTTCATTCTTTGTTGGCACTAGGATTATGTGGCACATAATGATCTGTAATAGTTAAGCTATAATAAAAGAATAAAAAAAACCTCCTTCCTAAATACTCATTTTTATACAGCATCAGCAAAACAAATGGTAGCATTCTTAACAGTTTATTGCAAGATAGTCCCCACTTCAAGTTCACATCTATCATTAAGAAATGCAAGGGAATAAAGAGTTCTCATTTTAAATCAAGCCTGATATTGTCACGCTCAGGAGCATGTCACATTGTAATTTATGTGAATATGTAAGTTATTGTGGAGTATTTTATTCTTCTAATATTTACTTTAGCGATATCATGATTTCACAGAATAATGATGTATTTTTGACAGAAACACAGTACTGAACCCTAGCTTTGATGATAGAAATCTTAGGGAAAATAGCTAATCTGTTGACTCCTTTATTGAGAAAATTATGATTATTTTATAAGATCATGGTAAAGAATAAAACAAGGTACATAACATCAAAATCTAAATGATGTTTGGTTTCTGCCTAAACTCTAATGATTGCTCTGTTTAGATTTAGATATTTCTCATTACCGATCAACTGATTTATAATATTGGAAGACAACTTGTTCAGGTAATTCCATTTCAACATGATCAACTATATAATTGAAATTTTAGACACAGTCTTAGAAACGTTTAATATGAACCATTGTTTTGATATTTAGTTCTGCAAAGAACAGGAAGTAATACCCAGAACATCTAAATATTTATTGCCTTATTGAACCAAAATTGAGGATTTTTTGATAAGCCTTATGATAATGATTTTGAACTTCTGTCATCTCCAAAGTGTAAATGGGTATATTTCCCATTATGTTTCATTGTTTATATCATAACCTACAGAAGTCTTCAAAAACTGTAACACGGCTCAGTGTTTCCTAGACAAGTGGGATTAATTCACAACTGGTCTATAATATTGGGAATAAAGTAAATGAGCCAAGATCAGGAATGAGTGTCTGTTGAGTCAGAAATTGTCATATTTTCACAAGCATTAAAAGTTGTATGCAGTGCCCAGGACAGGCAAAGAACAAAGAAATGGTATTCCAAGCACCTTTTCCATACTGGAAGGTCAAAGGTAGTGAAAAACTCAGATGAGCAGTAGTGTTAATCTTTTTCTTTCTTTTTACAATATGAAAATTTTCCACTGAGATCAAGGAACTGCTTGTGAGGTCTATTGTAGGGTCTGGCCCCCCTGCAGCCCTTCTCTCTTAGTGCTAGGCTCTGGGCCAAGAGCTAGCAGGATGTTGTCAGTTGCAGTTCCGAAGTAGACAACTTGACCTTTACAGACTTCCTCAGTTTACATCAGGTGTGTGTCATGTGGCTAGATGTCTCCTGAGAACCTGAACTTTTAACCTCCTGTAAAGCCCCGCCCTCAGGGTATATAAGGCTTGCTGCCTCTGAATAAAGTCAGTCATTCTCCTTTCCTCCTACCTAGTGTGTAATGTCTGTATCTCTGTCTTATGTGTGCGTTCATTCAATCCTCAGCCCTCCGCCCTCAGAAGAGAGGACTTGCTGACTGATCGCCCAGGAAGGCCTGCCAGCAAATGTAAGTATTTGGGCGTATTGGATAAATGGGTGCTTCAGGCTCTCATGATCTTTTACAGATCTATTGGTAACTGTACTTAACCTAGAGATAGGTTAGCTAGAGATTTCAGTCAGTGTTTAATCATTTATGTGTGCTTTCTCTGATATTTTACTTCTTTTAAAGTGTCCCAGAAGTTTTGTTGTGCTGTCTAGAAAACTTTCTTTCTTAATCTCTCCTTTGACTGGTTAATCATTCCAAAGTGTGTTGTTTGGTCTCCCTGAGTTCGTGAAATTAATAAGGCTTCTTTCAGTGTTGATTTTAAGTTTTATTGCATTTAGGTCTGAGAGAATTTCATATTTTTGTATCTGATGAGGTTTATTTTGTGCCCCAGTATGTGGTCAGTTTTAGAGAAAGTTCCAACAGTGCTGAATAGAATGTACACTCTTTGGTATTTAGATAGAATATTCAGTAGATGTCTGTTAGGTTCATTTTAAGTCAGATGTCTCTCTGTTTATACTTTTTCCTGTTAAACTGGCTAATGGAGTTTGAGTGTCTGGAAGAATTTTACTGTGAATTTATCTGGGTCTCAGCTTTTATTATTCCAGAGGTTTTTGCATTATTGTTTCAATTTCTTTATGTGTTATGGGTGGTCAGGAACCATTTTTTTTTTTGTTTATGTTTTGAAGTGAAACATTCCAACCTGCAGGGAAGCTCAGGAAGTAAACAAGTCAAGAGCTTCAGGAAGTCCCTGAAATTGACCAGGTTCACTAATTTGAGTTCCTGCCTAAATTTCTGTGCTCTGATTAGAGGTAAAAATAGGTTGAGCAAAACAAAGTTGGGGCCTCAGTATTTAAGAGTCTGTTCAGGTAGAAAAGGCCAAAAGAAAAAAAAAAGTGCAAATGGGATCTGGGATTGAACCTCAAGAGGAGGAGGAAAGTAAAGCTAAGCCTTCTACTCCACTGGAGGAGCCCCCTTCTGTGGAACCTAAAATCAGGCAGTTATTCAAAAGTATTTAGATCCCAAAGAAAAATAGGAGAGAGAGGAGGAAGCTGTTAGATATCTGAGAGAGGAGGATTTTCCACCATTTATTGCCCAGCAAAGCCTGAGGCTGACCTGAAGGAAGAATATTTTAGGAGAAATGTGGCATTACAGGGCATGGTTAAATCTCTATATTTGTTACAGTATATAAAAGATAAAAGAAAACTATATGTAGTCAAGGTTTATTCAGGAATGTTCGGTCTTTGCCCAAGTTTTAGCTGCATAAGACACAGTAATTAAAAGTACCAGATTGATGGAAGTTCGTGCAGTAACTACTGTGTCTCAAATTATCATTACTTATCCCTTTAAAACCTATCATAGAAAACTCAGAAAAATAGAGGTTATCTTAGGTTAATAAAACAATACAAAAATAATAGCCCAAACCCAGTATTAATGTGGGGAAGAGGGCATGTGTGTTTTTCCACAGGATGCTGAGAATGCCAGGTGGCTGCCAGAAAGGCTGGTCCAGTTCGCAGGGACTGAATAAGGGAAGAGTGACGCTGCTGTTGCTGTGGAATCAGTTCCTGATGAAACACGGAGAGCTGTATTGGACTTAATAAAGTCAACTATGCTACATCTAACCACGTAGGAAGAAAAGGAGATTACGGTGACGGTGAATGATACTCAACTGACGGGACATCATTAACATTAAATCAGGATTCTACTGCAGGAAATGCTGACAATTGAGAAAAAGGACTAAGTGCAGAACTTTGGTGAGCAGATGACAGTTTCCCACAGACTTATATAGGGAAATGGACAAAGTCAAGGACAAGTGATAGATTGCATAAGTCAATGCTACGTTTGGACAGTTAAATATTGCTCATAATGGTACCAGGTTTGATGTTTTCTGTGTTCAATGTATTTCTTGTGTTCCAGTGTAACTTGTTAATTGCATTTCAATCATTCCTGTGAGAATGAAAGTTATGGTATTTTAGATTATGATTTCTGTAAATGTTACGAAGCCTTAGTATGTAGATTGAGGATATAAGAGTAAGCCTTTGTTACGTTACTGGAGTAGTTACCGTGATGCCTGATTCTAAGGATGCTAGGTTGTGACTCACTAGCCTCTAGTTAATTTGTGTGGTCTCCAGAATTTGCTGATTTTCATGAATGAGTAGCCAGAGATGGGTAAGCCTAAGGGGATGTCTGTCAACCTAAGATAGGAAATCAGCCTCTGTGGCCAGAGATTATGGCTGGTTTGCCAATGACGGGTAAGACAGGCACTGACGTCCTTGGCAACCTAAGACAGACGCTCATTTATGTAAGAGAAAAGGGGGAAATGTAGGGTCTGGCCCCCCTGCAGCCCTTCTCTCTTAGGAGCTAGCAGGATGTTGTTGGTTGCAGTTCTGAAGTAAACAACTTGACCTTTACAGACTTCCTCAGTTTACATCAGGTGTGTGTCATGTGGCTAGATGTCTCCTGAGAACCTGAACTTTTAACCTCCTGTAAAGCCCTGCCCTCAGGGTATATAAGGCTTGCTGCCTCTGAATAAAGTCAGTCATTCTCTTTTCCTCCTACCTAGTGTGTGTGTGTCTCTCTCTGTCTTATATATGTGTCTTTCAATCCGCAGCCCTCCGCCAAACGTAGCCAGGACTCTACAGTCTATTAATGATTGATTTGTTTCATTGTGACCAATAAATATGTGACAAGTGACTTAAGGAAGGACGATTTACTCTGGAACACAGCTTGAGAGTGCATTCCATCTTTGCAGGAAAGGAATGATGGCTCCTGGCTGTTGTGGCGGGAGTGTGAGGTCAGATGCTCCATTTGGACGGATCAAGATGAAGAGATAGGGGGCGCTCTGTGCTCAGCCGACTGCCTTTAGTTTTCATTCAGTCAAGAACCCCATCCCACAGGATGATGCTCCCAGCTTCAGTGCAGATTTTACTTGGTCATTTAATCCATTGAAAATTCCTTCACAAGTGTCTCACTAATATTATAGATGTTACTGAATCAAATCAAGTTGACTTTAACCATCATGGGAAGACTTTTATTTCCGAGGAGTAATAGTAGAAAGCGTGATGTAAATATCCCTTTGAGTGATACACTTTCAGAATATGTGTTTGAACAAATAGCCATGCATTAAGCTGATGACATACAGTTCAAGGATGTTCTTTACTTCAGTATCTGAATCTAATGTATATACTTCATGCCATTAGTATATCTGGCATAAAAGTAGAAATCAACTTACCTGGTTTAGGGCACCCTGTTGGGTAAAAAGTGAAGTAGAGAGCAGGCTAGTGTAGTGCATGGAGAGCTTAAGCACAATGTACAATGGACACTCTGGAGGGAAGCAGAGCAAATGGATCAAGAGTGACATGTTGTTGTTTGGCATAATGTAAGGTGGGTCTAGCCTAAGGCCGCCCGCTTGGAGGAATAGAGGAACGACTTCTGTGGGTGTGGTGTTCTGCTCTGGCTAATTGTGAGACCAGCACCTGGAAAGAACCCGCTTACCAGGAGACAAGCTTACTATTGGCTGTATTTGAGACCCCACCCCATAAGATCAGTGGCTATCCAGTCCTGTAATAGCTTTTGTACCTATTCAGTAAACAAGTTTGCAGTGCCACACACGTGGACTGCTTCCTGGAGTCTGTGGCTTGACTCTGGGTCTACTCACCCCCAAGCCCTCGGGGCCAGCCCTGAGTGGGAGACACAACTGAAACGGGACTATATGTTGTGACCAAGTCTATTCCGCATTCCTGTCACTCTCAAAGAAGAGAAATCAAGGATTATCAAGACCATATCATTTTATTTTTTTGTGCATATTTAAGAAATTTTATGTTATTGCTATGTGGTAAATAAGAATGGATAATAATACTTCTAAATTAATTTTTAAATTATATATGCTTCAATAATTTTTGTAGAGCTTTACACGTAGTGAATACTTCTCTTGTTTTATATGTATAAAGATTTTTTACTGAAGTTGTGTAAGTGGAAAAATATTGCAGAAGGAATAATATATTTCACACTATACGTACACATATGCTTCCAATTACTTATACTATGCAATAGAAATATGTATTTCTGTATTCTATGTTCATATTATATATATATACACATACAGAGAGAGAGAGGGAGAGAGTGACCAATATTTTTAATCTTAGAATTTGCAAATAGGTAGCTATTGCCATTTAATAGTATCCTTTAATTTCCTTCTAATATTATAATTGGTTGCTTCTGTTATGGAAGAATCTATAGAGACATGGAACTGTACAAAGCAGAGTCTTCAGGGAGAAGTAGAGAGAGCAGTGCTTGCCTATTAGGTGTGTGCCCTGGAAGAATAGGAAGTAATTACTAAGTAATTTTCAAATATTATTAGGCTAGAAGCAGTGAATGAGGATGAATAAAAGGAGGGAAAAGTGAAGGCAGATATTGACATAAGATAAAGTAACAAGCTTCTTATACACTTCTGCAATCCCAGAAATGGGAAACCTGAGAGAGGAGGATAATGCTCTTGAGGGCAGTCAATCTTTAGATACATAGCCTTTGCCTTGAAGATACATAATAAATAAATATAGAAATAAATAAAAGTACTGTGATATAGGAAATTAATTTATCCGACAAAATGTGGGCCTAAACTAAAATAATGGAACCTTTACAAAACACCTTTGTGAATTTAATATGGGGTTCATTTGGAGGATCTTAGGCAATGAAAATTGAAGCAAGGACTTTAAATCTTCATTTTTCCTCTAAGGATAATTTCATATTTGTTTAGTAAAATATGACCTAGATCTCCAGATTCATCTTGACAAATATATGTAACAATAATGAATTTATATTTAATATTGGAAAGATTCATATAGGAATGAACAGAATTCTGAATGGCAAGTTACACAAAGAAAAATACTGAAAGCTTTTCATTCATTCAACAAGGTATATGAAGTTCTCTAAAAGAAAAACAGACATCACACCAATCATAAACCTTTAATCTTAGCAAGACAGGCAGAAACTGTTAAGTCTCTGTGAGTCTGAGGACAGCTTGTTCTACATAGTGAGTTCCTGGACAGCAAGGGCTACATAATAAGACCTTGCTTAAAAAAAAGAAAGAAATGAAAGGAAGGAAAAAGGAAAGAAAGGAAAAGGTAAAATGGACATTTAGGAATTATTGCCTCCTGAAGACAATGTGTTAACAGAGAATTCAAAAATTGTTTTTCATTTTAATCTGACTTGAAATGAAAATTATTATATCTGAAACCAAGAGGTCTTGAAAGAATTGATTAAATGATAAATGAGTTTGTCAAATTTTTGTGACTTAACTCATCATATTTCTATGTAATAAATTTTCAATAATAAAAATGTATATAAAGAAAAATATTACAGAATTTTATAAATTATTATTTAATAATAAAAATTTCTATAAAGAAAATTATTGATACTAAATAGGTATAACGAAACTCAAATGTGATATTTTTTCAAAATAATTGTATAATTATATAGCATGAATTTCATGTTTTTGATGTCTAAAACATTCTTCTGATTTAAATGCTATACATTTAAATTTATTGTTGTGTAAAAATCATTAAAATTAGATGAGACTGTGACAAACTACAGTAATTGGCAGAAATAAAAAATAAAGACTGACATTGGAAATTAAGAATTTCGCCAAAAGAGTTATGTTTAAGTTGTTTTAAATGTTAATACAAAGGAACTTAAAATCTGCTTTTCATTTGCCAAAAAGTTCAATGTAGAAGGAACTGCATTCCTTTGGCCTTGACTAATAAAAACTTGTCTTTATTGAAAAATATTTTAAATATCTCATCCAATAACGTTTGGATTTTTTGTTTTAATTTATGGTATCTATATGAATACATTTTAATTTTACATCAGCTTTTTCAATAATAGGTTAAAATTAGAATAAAATTTTGAATATTTTTAAGTACAACAATAGCTTTTGAGATACTAATATTAGTTCCTTAAAAATGTGAAATTTCCATGAACTATATCAGAGTTAGAGATTATTTTCAGATGCTTCTGCCTAAAGCCTGTTTATAAGCAAATGACCAGGGATAGTTGAATTACACTAGTTGTTTTAATAAATGACTTTGAATGCAACAGAAAAATGATAACGTCATAAAATATGGATGAAGATTTCAGTTGAAATAGGATTCTTGGAAGAGAAATTACATCTCCAGGGCTTTTATGATTTAGCTTTGTTTCTTCAAACCAAGGATTGGGTCATGGTTGTAGCCTGGACTTTAGATGTGAACAAATTTTGTTTTACCACTTTAAGAGATGCTGTATTAAAGAGTAAGTCATAGCACAATGAAACAGCTTTTCTTATTCTATCTTTCCAGCAAAGACTAAACTTATTTTAGTAGTTTTGAATGTTTACTCATGGAAATCACTAATTCCACTTGAAAAGATAAAAAGATTTTAGTTCCATGATTAAACTAATATACAAAATTCATCATACCTGCTAAAGAAAAGATGCTTAGAACAGTTTTTGCATCGTTTATTTTGTATGCATTGTGTGGTTGTAAACATAATATTCAAAGAGAAATCATTAAACTCAAAAGTTTCCTTGTATACAGCAATGTTACGGGTGGGTTTTTGTTGCGTAGCTCAGAGGCAACATCAAATACAATAGTTCTTTCTCTTCAACCCTGCCATTCCAGGCAAGTGAGTTCCTTCTAGAGTCACAAGGTACAAATATACTCACAAGATCACTACCATGTCTAACAGCACTAATGGTGTAGCAAATGAATCCTTTTCAGATAATTTTTGGGATTTATTTATTCAAAAAGAAGAGTAATATATGGTCAGCTGAATAGAACGATGGGAAACACACCATTTGGGTTATCTGTAGTTACTGTGCAAAAGCCAAGATCAGCAGTATGGAAGACTGCAGTGGTAAATGGCTCCAGAGAGCACCTGCATGGTCACGGCATACTCAGTGAATACTTTCCACATTAAGTATATTTGGAAGCATGGACTATTTGCCATAAGAGCTCTAAGTCTCAACAGAGACTTATCTGTTGCAAGGGCAATGACATTTTTGTATTAATTTAATCAAAGAACTAAATAAAACATTTTCATCTCTTCAACTAAAAGTAGTGACCCCATGAGTAGATATTCAAAACTACTGAAATAAGCTTGGTATTTGCTAGAAAGTTAGTATAGGAAACACTTCATGATGATATGGTTTACTCTTTAATATAGGGATTACAATAGCATTCTTTAAATGGCAAAGTAAAGTTTGTTCACTTCCAAGTGGCAGAATTCCATTCATAGAAAATGAGGAAAAAGACTAGTAAATGTGTATCTAGACATTTGTAAAAATCCAAAGTAACTGAAGGATGTAGGGGGTTCCTATTTCTAATCTGTTTCATAGTCTCTCATTCCTTTTGTTCTTTCTTCTCACTCTCTTACTTTTTCTCTCTCTCTATGAAATACACAGACATAAACACATACACACAAGGATACAAAGACATAAATATACATGCACAGACTCACACACATTCCATCCAAGATAAATTATTTTCTTCTCCCATCTACCACTTTCTCTTATGTGTTATTGAAGCTCATAACAATATGCATAAGGTACAACCTATTGCTCCTGATGCACATGCATATAACATGTACATATAACATACAAAGGATGTCTAACTCAGGCTTTTCAGAGAGACATCTCTTTCTTTTTAAATTTCTTACTGAACATTTGTGATTTTCATACAATATAATTTGATGGTATTTCGATCCCCTCCCCCATCCAATATCCCCCACTACCCCTGCCCAATCCCATGTCCTCCAGTCTATATAAAATATGACCTTATAGAGTCTGATTGTATCTGCAAATGCTTCTCAGTGCAGCCTGGTGAATCTACCTAGTCCCATTCCTGTAAAAAAACTGTCTTCTACATCCCAGAACCATCATTTAGAAAGCATTTCTTAGGTTTAGTTGGGATTTCTTATTCATTTCTTTATGCCTACGTTAGAATATTGTCTAGTTTGAGCTAGCGTGGACTTGTACATGCTGTCACCATTGCTGAGTATTCGTATGTATAACTTGCCAGCTATCTAGAAAACTGTTTCCTGTGGCCATCCACTACCTTCAGCTCTTTCAGTCTTTCTACCCTCACTTCTGCAAAGATCCCTGAGCATTGGGAGGCAGAAGTTTGAAATAGGTGTCCTACTCAAGGAGGGGCACTCTGCAGCTTCTTGTACTCTGCACATTGGCCAGTTCTGGATTTCTGTGTTAATCACCATCTGCTTCATAATCGATTCCAGTTGGGTTGGCCCAAATCCTGTGTCTGAAGTATGACCTGTCTTCAGCGTTAGAAATTTATCTTCAAATTTCAGAAGGCAATCAGTGGGTACGGCAATATCTGGTTAGTTACTGAGGGGTTCTCTCGGACTACCCTGACCAACAAATCCAAGGGGAGTTTCTCCTCCCTTGCTCTGTGTTTTTTGTTATATAGCTTTCAACTAACATATGGATATATTTTCTCCTTATAACATCTATCTCCTACTGTCCTACTCTCTCAAACTCCTTTGCCTGAGATCTTTGGATTTTTCTATTTTTGTGAAAATGCCATGAAGGATTTTGGTTGGTATTTCATTGAATCAATATATTGCTTTTGATCTGATGGCCATTTACAGCATATAAATTCTACCAATTCATGAGCGCAGGGAGTTCTTCAATCTCCTTGTGTCTTCTTCAAACTCTTTATTCAAATATTTAAAGTTTTCATTAAATAGGACTTTAATGACTTTGGTAAAGTTTATCCTTAGATATTTAATTTTGAAGCTATTGTGAATGGAAATGTTTCCCTGAACTCTCTCTGGTGGCTTAATTGTATATACAAAGGGTACTGATTTTTGAACATTGATTTTTGTAACCAGCCTCTTTGCTGAAAGTGTTGATCATTTCCAAATGTTTTCTGGTGGAATTTTTGGAATCTCTTTTGTGTAATACCATATCATCTGTAAATAAGGATAATTTATCTCTTATTTTCCACTTTTCATGCCTTTAATTTCCTTCTCTTTTCTTATTGCTTTAGCTAGAATTTCAAGCACTATATTGATAAAAGAGTGGAGATAGTTGACAGCTTGTCTGGTTCCTGTTTTTAATAGTAGTATTTCTAGTTTGTCTCAATTTAGAATGATTTGGGCCCTGGATTTGTTGTATATAGCTTTAATTATGTTGAGGTCTGTTCCTTCCAGTCCACTTCCCTCTAAAAATGCATGTTGTATTTTATCAAAGTAATTCCTTCATCTGTTGAGATGTATGCTTTTGTCTATAAGTCCGTTTATATGATTCATTATATTTATTGACTTTTGTATATTGAACCATCACTGCATCTCTGAAATAAAGCAGAAGATCTTTTTGATGAGTGTTTGCTTCTGATTTGCTACTAATTTGTTGAAAATTTTTGTGTATTTGTTTGTTAGGGATACGGCCTATAACCTTCTGTGTTTCTTGTTTTATTTTCTGGTTTGGGCCTTAGAACAATACTTGCATCATAGATGGGGTTTGGTAGTTCTGCTGTTGTTTGAATAGTTGTAGTAGTACTGGTTCAAATCTTTTCTGAAGGTCTGGTAAAGTCCTGCTCTGACTCCATCTGGTCCAGTTCTTTTTCTAGTTGGGACACTATATTGCTGCTTTGATTTCCTGATTTTCTATGGGCATTTTTAAGCTTTGATCTCTCTTCTTGGTTTAACGTTAGTGGTTTCCATGAATTTAGCAGTTCATTCATTTCTTTTTGATTTTCAATTTTAATATTACACAGGTTCTTAAAATATTCCCTTATGCTGTCCTGAAGGTATTGGTGTCTATGTGGTGTTTCCCCTTTTGTATCTGATTTTGATCATTTGGATTTGCTCTTTGTTTCTTTTGGTTAGCTAATATATGAGTCTGTCTAGCTTGTTTATCTTTTCAAAGAACCAGCTCTCTGATTCATTGATTCTTTGTATTATCTTCTTTGTTTCTATTTCATTGATTTCGGCTTTGAGTTTTATTTTTTCTCATCTGCTGAGTTGTATTAAAAAAGCAGGCTGAGGACAGCTAGAAGAACAAGACAGTACTTAGCTATGATTTGTTCTTCAGTTCCTGTGTTGAGTTACCCATAATGAACTGTAAGCTGTAAGGTGAAATAGATCTTGTCCTCTTTCTGTTGCTTTGGTCATGGTGTTTATGACAACAATAGAGAACCTAACTACCAACTCAGAAAGGGTATTTGAGTTACAATGTACTGACAATTTTTTAAAAATAGGAATTTTATTGATTCTTCAAGTATTTCATACAATGTATTTTGATCCAATGTCCACCCTCCTCTTAGATCCAGGGCTAGCTCCCAATCCACCTAACATCATGTTCTATTTTTAAGTCCATCCAATTTGTGCTCCCCAAATATATTTGTTGTCAGTCCTTCACCTATAGCATGGTTAACTTACCAGAATCACACACTTCAAAAGAACTGATTCTCCCTCTCCCAGCAGCTATCAGTTGCCAATAGAGCTGGGCCTTCTTGTTTTCCTCCACCCTGCACCCCTGAGCTTTAACGGGAGGGTGTGATAGAATTGTGACATTTAGGGCTGAGAAATCTGCAGTCTCTATGCATGCTGACCATTTGTGTGGTCAATATGCCAATCCCAATAAGAAACTTCGTTGATGAGATGCACTAATCTATTATTATAACATTAAGTCATTAGGAGTTAGTTTAATGCTATGCACATTTAGCAGACGAAGAATAATAAATACTCCCTAGAATCTGTATGACCTGTCTAGCCCCAAGTTCTTGGCCCTGATAATGTTTCCAGATAGGTTTTCTATTTGTGAAGTGGGCCTTAAATCCAATCAGAAAGTCTTTGGTTACTCCCAGAATATTGGGCCAGTATTGCACTTCTAGGTATATCTTGCCATGCCAGGGCATACTACTATTATTTTTTATAAATTTTTTATTGAATCATTGTGTGTTTCATACAGAACATTTCAATCAACCTCAGTCATCTTACACCCTTTCCCCACCGGCACCCCTCTATTTTTTAAAACAAACAAAACATGCTTAAAATTCTAAGCATGTACCAACTGTTTTATCTACTAAATCCATATAGGAAATACTGTGATTTCTTTTGTAACTCTAGTCACCTTTGCTGAGATCCATTTTGAGAGGGAGTTTTACATCCACAATGAATTTTTGAATCAGAGAACTGTTTATTCTACATACTTTCAGAACTCAGTTGTCTATTATTGCAGCTTTCTCAATAAACACGTAGATTTAAAAAATGCAAAAGAATATGAAGCTTCTTGACAGACACTTTTCTCCAAGAAAGAAGATCCTCTCCCTTCAATCCCCATCCCCAGACATTAGCATATGTTGCCAAGCAACATCATATATAAAGATTATAAATGAGTCAGCTAAAGATAACATGTAAAGTGGAAAAATTCCGGTCACAATATTTCATATTCACTTTTTATCCTTCTAAGCCTTGTCAGAAAATTAGGGAGAAATGTATGAGTTTTCGGGGCTTTGGCAAGTTTTCTTTAGCTGTGATAGTAATTGTATTTCATTATCAATTTGTGTTGGAATTTACTATAAATTGACCTTTACTTTTTATAACTCTTGTGTTTTCTTTCACCTGTAGATTTTTAAAAATGCCTTTAACAACATTTTTGCACTTTCAACTATAAATTACTTAAATTAAAATTTATATACCAAAGATGATATATATGAGGAAATTAACTTTTGGTGATCTCATTAACACATATAGAACATATTTTATTATAGTTTTACTCAAAACTATTTTAATTACATTTTTCCCTTTGGCATCATTACTAGACAACTTTTAGCTTAGTATTTAAGGAAATGACCATATTATATGCACATTGCATTAAAAGTGAATGTATAATAGTATCTCAATGTCCCAATGTGCTTTCAACATTTGTGCATCATAAGCTGTGTTCTCCAGCTCAGAATCCAAATTTTTGAAATTGAGACTTAGAAGTGCAATTTTAATTGCCTATCCATGAATTCCTGTTGTAGTGGATTCTCAGACAACCTTCACCGTTCCTGCCCCCACTTCTGTTTACCTTAATATAACTGCTTTTCACTAATTCATTTAACCATTATCATATTCCCAGTAATATAATAAACATTGTTGGGAAAGCCTTAATTAAACAAATAAGTAGACATATATTTCAATAGTTAAAAGTTCTGTGCATAAACATTCGCATGTAGATAAATTCTAGATTCTATTCTAGGGGGCATTGGTGTAGTATTTAATAAATGGTTGGGAATGGTTTCTGATAAAAGAAAAATCTTGAGCAATGAGCTGTGATGGCTCAATGGGTATGGGCACTTGCCACCAAATCTGATGGTCTGAGATCCATTTCTAGAACCCAAATGATGGAATGAAAGAATCAATTCCTGAAGTTTTCCTTAGTGACACAAGCATCACCCCATACACAAAAAAAAACGAAAGTAAAACATTTTTAATTGAACAAATGGAAGAGCAAGTTCTAAAAGCTATCAGCTATCTGGAAGATCGGCCTGGACACCATCCAAAATATGCAAATGATTTGGAAATGTGGAACGCTTGGCTTACTAAGAATTAGCTCAGCTCGGATGCCAGTGTTGTAGGACTAGAGAGAAAAAGGTAAATGGTGTAAGAAGTGACAGCAGAGATGCTATCAAAGAGCAAAGCACACATTGCCTGGCAGCTCAGAGCACAACACAGATTTTGATTTTTAATGTTTAGCGATCTGAGAATTCTCTGTAATTGCCGGTTATGATACAGAGCACCTCCTTGTTAAAATTGAGTCAGGGATCATTGGTTAGCCTCTAACATTTGCAGAATCACTGATTTATCCAGTTTATCTTTTTACATTTAGTGTGTGACATCAATTAATTTTCAGTCAAAGATCAATTACAGGATATAATTATTGTTACTTCTCTAACAGGTTTTCATGGCTAGGGAAATATAACTGATACACTCAACAAATCCAAAACAATGCCAGTCTTAAGGGTCTGCCATTGTACTACCAATGAGTGTTCCCATAGAAACTGAAAGAAACTCAGCAGCTTCCATTTTAGCTATGGTAATAATATTTACGGATTCTGAGAACATTATGAGAAAAACAGAAATACAGAAATATAGATGCTCCCAGACAACAGGAACAGCCTTCAGTCATTATATTACATTCTATTACAACTCTTGGGGCTAAAGTATCAAGCAGTTCAGAAGGAAGAACTGCCTACTTCAACTGTGGGTGTGTGAATAAGACTGTATAGTAAGAGAACAAAAAGTAGATCATCAGTGATTGGCTGGGAGAGAGCTACAAATTCTGACCTTTGGTTTAACTGATGCAATTCTGAAAGGCCAGCAGAGCTCCAGAGCTCCACTTAAAAAGGCCAAGGTCACACATACAGCTCCCTTGTAAGTACACTGCTCACTTTGCCTATATTTCCTGATTTACTTACTTGCAAGTAAGCTTTAGAAGATTCCCCATCTCTCCATGATACTTGCACTTCTCCCTATTTTAAGTCTGTTTCAAATGACTTAGGTCTAAGACACTTATATTGGTTGAACACACAGAAAGCCAGTCAGTAATATATTCTGATAATGAACTCCATAGTAGACAGCTGCAGCTGAGTGTAAAGGAAAATGATGTGCAAAAGTAAAAACAGAATTGAGATATACTATGATTTGAATATGACTTAGAGATTTGCATTAGAAGCCATATCCTCAATAAAATGGTGTTAAGAATTAGATACCTTCAAGAACTGATCAGGGCATGATGACGCTACCTTAATAAATGGATTAGTCTTGGTACAAGGGCGGTTAGTAAACATTGAAGTAGATTTTCGATGAAAGGGCATGTTCATCCCCCTTTCTTCCTCTCTTGTCTTTCTGCTTTCCACCACGTGATGATGCAGCAAGAACACCCTGACCTTTGACCTCAGACTTCCAAGGCTCCAGAAAGGTAATTAATAATTCCCTCTTCAACGTAATTTACAAATAGAAATAACAACTTTCTTTCTTACAATTAAAGCTTAGTGACAAATTAAATGCAAACATCCTCCAAATTTTATTAATGCCACTCTAGTACAAATATCTTTTGTTTTCATTGGACTCATTCCTTCAAGATTCAGCCATTTAAATGTGCAAAATTTAATTTTTCACGGCACAGAATATTTTATTTATGATGTTCAAAGCTTCTCTTTCATATTTTCTAATTGTTCTAAAAATCCTGGTAAATATAGATGCATACATAAATATGCTCTAAACTAATGTTGTTTTAAGTATAGGCATAAGACATAGAAAGTTATGGAATGCATGAGAGAGGTAGAAATGATACATTAAAACCCAGTTTCATACTGTGGAAACATAATCCTATATTTCAACAGTTATATTTTATACAATTAGGCTCATAGCAAAGAAAATCTTTCAAGATGAAGTAGGATAATTAAGATTCATGTATTCACTTTAAAAGGCCCTATTGATATCCAAAGAAACTTGATAGAGCTGAAAATTATGGAAATATCTCAAATTCATATTTCCCATACACTTATACATACCATTTTATAAATGTAGTGTTATGATTTGACAGTGTTATGATATGACGTTGGAGTCCCCTCTCCCTAACACTATGAGCCATTTCCAAGCTCCTGTAACAATGTAAGAGAACTGATAAGAGTTGTTTCAGGCTCTAACCAGGAACTCAGCACTGGTCTTGTGCTGTGGAAATCTTGGACAAATCTTAGAGACCTTGTCATTCTCTATAGCATTTTGACACCAGGAGCAGGCAAGGTGCTGGTGAATCTTTGGGTGCATAGAGTAGCAGCGACAGAGAAGTCCTACTGGATTGTCACAAACCTTCCATCTGCCATTTGTAAGCCAGACCAACTCTGTGGCTGGAAAATGACACCAAGGTTCATCTGATGTTTAGTTGTCCTTCTATCTGTCAATTTTGAATGTAAGGAATAGTTTCATTTTCCCAAACTCACAGTTTTTCATAAAAGAATGTCTCAAGAGTTTTATATTATAGAAGTATAAAAACTCTAATTTGAAATTCACAGGTGATCCATAACATTTCCATCCTATGTTGTAAATGCTTCTCTGGGAACAACAATTACTACTGACTCCATAAATCAAGTGAGGAAGAGTTTGTAAAAAAAATCAGAAATGTATGATATATTATGTGAAATGCACAAAAACTCAATAAAAAATTCAGAAAGGAGCAGTTCTGTAAAAAAATGGCATAAATTATTTGAGTTCACCAATTCTGATGGATAGCAGGATGATCACACACACACACACACACACATACACACACACATGCACACACACATACACACTTTCAGTAAAGTAGATATAATTTTGCATATGGAATAATCATTTAAAAAAATAATAAAATAATATATTATGGAAAATAAGTGACAGATCCGAAGAGGCTCTTATTAAACTAAATTCTGAAATTCTGAGATAGGCAGTATCATTTTTTCTTTCTTTTTCTTTTTTTTTTTTTGACAGTGTCTCACTCTCTAGGTTGCATAGAGCAGATCCCTCTTCTTTAATTTTGAATTGGTCACCTAAACAAAGGAGGTACTGACAGACTGTGACTCTAAGCTGAGATACTTGCGGGCCATGTGACTTCAAGCTTATCTCAGCAGATCAGTTGAAGGGGCTCTGTTGGAGTTAAAAATACAGTCTCGTTACAGGAATTAAAAATAAAATTATCAAGCTTTTGTCTGTCATTCTGTTCTTTATCACTTTTCCAATTAGGGTATTTATCTTCTGCCCCTTTCAGCCTCTTAAGTATGTGACAAAATATCTTTTGATTGAGAAGCAGTCCAGTATTAGATGGTAGATACACAGATTGGATACATCATAACTGGACAGGCATGTTATGGTAGAGTGCAAGTTCCATAAATCCCTTGAGAAAACTACATAGTACAACTAATGGAGAGAATGGGCATTTTGTTCCATGCTATACGTGGTGATAGCATGCCTGATAGTTTATAATTTCAGAGGCTTTAAGAGAGTTTGTCTCACTATTTAAGTGCAGAGTAATGCTGTAATTGGATACTGTCATCCATCTTGAATGTATAGTGTGACAAGTCATTTTATAAATATTTAGGGCTAGAAAGCTTGACCATTAATAAAATGCTTGTTTTCAATCCCTTGAAAGATAATGAGATTCACTGTCAGGATTTTCTACTCTTCTCTGGATCTTTGAAGTAATGCAAAGAAACAGTTCTTGCCAACAGAAAGCTAAGAAAATTCTTCCTTTAAAAGTCCCTGTTAATTTAATCCTTTCCACCAACAATGTTCATCTCCACTTAAACATCACGTATTCGACTCGCCACCTTGTAGTATAATTTTAAAATATAAAGTTAAAAGGAAAAAGTTTGAATGAGGCATTCTGCATAGTTTGATATTGTTTCTGCTAGAAGCTACAGGATTTTAACCTAAAATCCAGCGCCACATGTAACTCATTGTGGGTTTTTGGTCATGGGGACCCCAGAGACCCCTCAAGCAATGCAGGTTCTGACCTTATCTCTTGATTGCCCACCAGAACGAGATGATAAGACCCTGTATCTAAAGACATCACACACTTTGGTTGACAGATACAGAGAAATCAGCTTACCTGAGATCGAAGCTTCCTTTCTGCTGATTAGCTTCCCAGGGCTGGGAAGTACTAGACTGCTGAGGGAGAAAATTCGTGAGACTGTGAACTCTATGAACTATAGTACCAACGTGCCAGGCAAACTGTGTCTAATGGTGCAATACTGGCATGACTTTTATGGTAGAAACCACCTACTTTCTGATTTTATTTTAGGACCAGTCCACCAGAGAAACTCATACGTAATACTGAAAACATGATTGTTTCTTGGGAGATCATGGTTCATAAGACCCTGATACTGCTTTGCTAAGTGAGCAGACTATCAAACTCCTCTCTTAATATATTTTGAGATCCATAATACTGCTTTTGGAGACAATCAGGGAAGTTTCTTTTGGTAGCTTGCAGCAGTCTGTGTATGGGCTTGTAACTGGACAAAGTGCAGAAAAGTGCACTGATGCTCACACAGGGAAACCTAACCTCACGCAGTGGGTTACAGATACACAGCAAAAATCAACAACAAGGACAAAACATGGCAATAGGAAGGGTTCTTGGGAATAGACAGATACTGGTGGGGGGAAGGAAGAAAAAAGGACAGGAAGGAAGGTTTTGATCACGATCAATTACCATTATATGTGCATGTAGCAAATTGTGAATCAATTGTTAAAAATTCTCTTCTTGTCAAAGAAAATTTGAAAAAGGAAAGCTGGCATTGAACTCCTCAGCTTTATTCTCAGATCGTTGTTATTTACTGACTGGAAACAAAGTGCTAAGATAGTCCATTGGATGCAAAAAGTAATCTTGGACCAATAATTATTTCTATGAGATTTTTATCCCCCCCCAAGGCTTTCATTAATAACACATGACTAAAATGAACAGGTATGATTTTCATTCTTATTAAACGTAGTTGTTCTCTGACAGTTTCAACCCTGTGTGTAATGCATTCTGATTATTCTCACCCACTTCCTCTTACCTTCCTTACCCCTGTCAACTCCACCTCTTCCTTAAAAAGCTCTTCCACAAATTCATGACTTTATGTGTTGCTTTGTGATCCACTGAGCTCAGCCAGAGGTGTGTGTGTGAGAATGGGTTTGGAACTATTCACTGGAGCCTGGTGAACTGGGGAGTAAGTAGACAACTAAAGCCAAAGACTATTCCTCCACAAGGAATCATGAGTAGCTATAGAACAGCTGGCAGGAGAAGGATCCCAGGAGTTTGTCTGCCTTACCTGATTACCTTTTGACAGACATAGTCTTGGGCAGGTAGATACATATGCTCTAAGATCAAGTTGGAAGTGGCTATGTCATGCCCTGGAAATAGCCATTCACAGCCCTTCTCTCTACTTTCCAGTTCATACAATCCTCCCACTCCCTCTTCAGTTATATTTTCTTGAGTGTTTGAGGGAGTGTTACCAATGTCCTGATTAAGGCTGAGCCCTCAGCCTTCACTTATTCTCAACATGTAGTGCAACCATGATCCACATGTGCTTGCCTCCTGCTTTGTTGTTTAACTATATTGTCACATATTGTCAAATTGTTTCTCTAAATATTTATCTATACTTGTACCCAAATGTTATTCTCAGTTTTGATCAATTAGAAATTTCATTTCAAATTAGAGTGGCATTTCAAAGTCAAGAGAGAATATACCCACATTTTCTAAGGCTACTTCACATTTAATGTTAAATTTGTTTAAATTAAATCATCTTTTATAAAGCATTTATTCATTGATTCAATATTTTAATTAATTATTCAATAATTTCATGTAATGTATTTTGATCCCATTCAGAACTCCATTATCTCTGTATCTCAACTCTAGTATTACTTTTTATTTCATAGCCTTTATTAATATATTTTGGTTTATCAAGTTCTATCCAGTGCAATGTGTATTCCCCAAATGCTCTTACATGTGAGTCTATCCCCTGGAATCTGGTCAATGTACAGAAGGACAAACCAATAAAAATACTGACTTTCCCTCTCTCAGAAGCTATCAGTTGTCAATAGAAACTCTGCTAAGTCCGGAGTGTCTTGTTCACTTCTGACTGATGCTGGGCTTTGTCTAGCTTGGGATTGTTCAGATCTGGTTCACACTGTCACAGGAGCCTTTGATCCATACATGCAACTATGCTGTGGTATCTAAAAATTACGATTTCTTTGTATTCATCTACTGCCTCTAGCTCTGTCAATCATTCTTCTTCCTCTTCTGCAATGATCACTGAGCCCAGGGAGGACAGAATCTAATGCATGTACATCTGAGCACTCCTCGGTCTCTTGCTGAGCAGTTGTGGGTCTCTCTGTTAGTTGCCATCTATTGCAAAAAGGAGTTTCTTTGGTTAAATTGAGAGATGAACAAATCTATGGCTATAACAACAAATCATTAAGAGTCAACTGAGAATGTCTACTAGCACAATAATAATAATAGGTTCTCCACTATGGCCTGCATCCTGGCTAGCCACAGGTTCTTGGCCCTATCAAACTACAAGTCATATGCTCCATCTTGTGAAGCAAGATTTATAGTCTGATCAGAGGGTAGTTGGTGACTCCAGTAACAGTTAGCCACTATTGCACCAGTGGACATATTTTGTCAGACCCATTCTATATCATAGTTTGCAGGGTTCACAGTAGAATAAGATTGATGATTACTTTTTCAGTATCACGAAGAGCACCAATAGCCAGCAGAGGTGAAACTTTGAGGTTGGTACCAATTTGATATCTCCTGTATGTTCAAAAATATGGTCTCACCATCAAGTTGTAGCTAGAAACCAAGATCAATGGGAACATCCAGTATTGTCTGGGGGTCTATGGAACTTCACCTTTCAACAATACCGAAAGAGGGGGTCCATTCCTAACAATAATCTTTTTATGAATTAGCCTGTGGTGTCTGGTAGGACCACTGAACCCTCATTACATAGTAACCGTATTTAAAATGTCTCTATAATATCTGTGTATATATTTTGAGACTATGAAGTAGCAGGTTTCCATATGACTTTTTCCAAAGGTCTTTAGTGTTAGTTATCCCTCCTTTGACTTTCTGCTCTGTCTTACCCTCCCGTATTCCACCCCACTTAATCCTTCCTATACCATTTTCCCTCTTCCCTTTTATATCACTGCATTATATCACTGCCTATTCTAGGGACATCTAAGTTGTTTACATTTCCTGGACATTGTGAATAGAACAGTAAAGAACATGAGTGGGCAGGTATCTCCACAGTAGAATGTAGAATCCTTTGGATATATGTCCAAGAATGGTATGGATGGATCATATGTTATATATATTTCTTGCTTGTGAGGAACATCCAAACCGTGATTCATAGTGTATAGACAAGTTTGAACTCCAAATAACACTGAAAAAAATTGTGTTTTCACACATCCCGGTCAATATTTGTTATTGATTGTTTGGGGAATCTTAGCCATTATGAATGTGGTAAGAGGAAATCTCAACATAGCTTTTATTTCCATTTCTGTGATAGCTAAAAGATGTTGAACATTTTTTAAATTATTCTCAATAATTTGTCTTTCATCAGCTGAGAAATCAATGTTTATCTCCAAGCCCCAATTTTTAATTGGGTTGTTTGTTTACTGATATTTAGTCCTTTGCATTCTTTGTACATTATAGATACTAAACCTCTGTCAGAAGTATAAATGGTAAAGATATTTTCTCATTCTGTATGTTATCTTTGCATTTGATGATGGCATCATTTTCTTCACAGAAACATTTAATTTCATTTTTGGTCTCAATGCCTACACTATGGGTCTATTCATAAAGTCCTTTTCTGTGCATATAAGTTCCACTGTATTTCCTTCTTTCTCCTCTATCAGATTCATGGTATCAGGTCTTATGTTGAGATCCTTAATCTATTTGGAGATGAGTTTGTCAAAATTCAACTGGCTGAAGACTGGTATGGCGGCTCAGTACTTAAGGGCACTGGATGCTTTTGCAGAGAACTCAGGTTCAGATCCAGCACCCATATAATGACTAGCCATCTTTGATAACTCCCATTCCAGAGGATCTGCTGCCCCTTTCTGACCTCCAGGGGCATTGCATGCATGTGGTATGCTTACATTCACAGAAAACATCCATACACATAAGATAAAAAAATAAATATATATATTAAAAGTTGGTGGCTATGAGTGGAAATAAATCTTGGTTCTGAATTATATTTCAACAATCAAGTTGTTTGTTTTTATGCCACTACCACCTTGTTCTTATTACTACAGCTCTGAATTATTATGTTCAAAGTTGTTTTGAATATTCTGGTATTTAGTGTTTCCAAAAGAAATTTAAGGTTCTTCTTTCAATTTTTGTTAATGAATGGGCTGGAATTTAATGGAGACTGCAGTGAATCTGCAGTGGTCACTTTTGGTAGGAGGGATATTTTCACATTATCCATTCTATTGATCCATGTGCATAGGAAGATTTTCCATCTTCCAATATCTTCAGTTTAGTTATTCAATATCTTAAAGTTTGTCACAAGTCTTTCACTTTCTAGGTTTTATTTATTCAAAGATATGTGTGTGTGTATATATATGTATGTATCTATAGTGTTTGTGTGTGTGTATGTATGGCTAATTTGAATTTGATTATTTCCTTGCTTTCATTCTCAGTATGTATATTGTTATTATATATGAAGCTACTGGTTTTTGCCTGTTTATTTTGTCATGCTGCTTTGCAGAATGTAACATTCAGCTCTGGGAGGTATTTGTGGTGGGGAGGTTCTTTAAGATATCTTATGTAGAGAATCACATCATCTTTAAACAAGGACACTTTGACTTCTTACTTTCCAGTTTGTAACCAGTGTACCTCCTTGCCTTACCTTACTACTCTGATAAAATTTAAAGCACTCTATCAGGCAATGATGAAGAAAATGGGCTTCCTTTTTTGTCCCTAATTTTAGTGGGAATACTTTCATTTTTTCTCCATTTAATATGATATTACCTCTGTGTTTGTTGCCTATAGCCCTCATAATGTTGAGATACTCTCCACATATTCCTAGAGTCCCACGACTTTTATGATGAAGGCATGTCGGATTTTGTGTAAGGCCTTTTCTGCATTTATTTAGTTCACCTTGTGGTTTCTGTTCTTAAGTCTGTTTATGTGGTATATTACATTTATTGATTAATGTATGTTGGGCAATCCTTGTCACTCTAAGATGAAGTCAAATATTATCAGTAACCCCACCTGTCACTATTAGGTAAATAAGACAATAAACCTTATCATAAATTTTATAATTCTTATATATTTCATCTTATGAATAATATCTTATTAGGCTCTTCTACTAAAAATATAAAAAATATAAGTTATATTGTTACTCATATTTTTTCCATTGATCCTCATAAATAGCCATTTTCCTGATAATTTACTCTTGAAGAACTTAAGTTTTAGGCAATATCAGCTGACTTCAGCCTTCTATCAGAACTCCAAATATGGCTTTTTTCACATTTTTCTCTTAAAAGACATACAAATTACTCTCCTGCATCATGGCAATTATGGCCAGAAGCTAAATTTAAAGCAAACAAAGCCTTCTCATAGATGCTTACATTTGTTTGTTTGTTTTAATACCCTCTTTTCTCTTGCCACAGCAATTGGACAATTATATCCCGATTTAAGTAATTTTATAATTATTATTTCTATCAAGTGCATCTAAGCAAAAATATTTTACTCCAATAAATAAAAGTTGTTCTTATCAACAGGGCTGAACCAAAAACCATTCAATGTAATAGACCAGAGCCTAATATTATTTATTTTTCCATATCACAAAATAACCTCAACTTTCTTTTTAAAATTTTTATTGAGTTTTTGTGTATCTCATACACAACATCACACTCATCTTTATATACCTTTTCCCATCAGCACTATCATGTTGTCACCCCACTGGATTTCATATGTTTTGTCACACATGTTAAGGCCTATCAAGTCAAGTCAGTATTCACCTGACATCCTTCAGTGCACTTTCATTCACTAGAGTCCTTCTGTTAAAGAAGATCAGCTCTTCCTCACCCAGGAGTAATCAGCTTCTGAATAGTTATTTGGCTAAGATTGGGGCCTACTGCCAATTTTCATTGTTCTATACTTGGTTTTTGTCTGCTTGTGTTATGCATGCTGTGAACTTTCTTTTACGGACATCAAGAAATAGCAAATAACTTTTACTGGATTGGGGAAATAAATTTTTTGTACTGTTCTCCATAAGGAATTCCATTGTTTCCTATACAAATCTTTTCTCCCATAAATACACATCCCATTTCTAATGCACTAGCATTTGTTTTTTTTCAGATTTAGTTAAATCAGATTACAAAACTACTACATGGAGATAAAACACAGTACCCACTTGTAATGACCAGAATAGCTATCACCCAACAAGCACAATTTTAACTGCTCATTCTGCTGTATATACAAAACAACACTGATTAGAATCACAGGATAAAAATTTCTCGTAAAGCTTTAAAAATTTAAGTAGTCACATAGATTTTGACTAGGATTTCCTCCCAAAACTGGTTGTAAATAACCATGTGCATTAATCAAAAGTTTTTATTTAAATTTTATAATAGTCATACAAAAATATGGTTTGTTTTTAAAAGTATTCTTTTACAAAATTTTATTTATTTATTTTGTATTGTGTGTATGTGTGTTTTACATCTATGTATGTGCATGTATCTGTGTGCAATGCCCTCAGTGGCCAGAGCAGGGCATTGGATCCACTGGAACTGGAGTTACTAATAGTTGCTGTGTGAGTGCTGGAAGCCAAATCTAGGACCTCTGCAAGAGCAGCCACTTCTTTTAACAACATGTTGAGTCATCTCTCAAACCTCCCAAAGCAGTCTTAATATAAAACAGATTACCTTATAAGGTTTTCATTAACACTGGAGTACATGTAAAATAGCAAATGTTACTCATATGAATAATTTTGGTCTGATAACACTTGTGTATATTGCCATTGATATTTATTCTTCTGCTGTTTTGTCCTCTGCACTGTTCAGTCTGTAAAGACACATTGCTTGGAGGCATTTGCTGTGTTGGACTTCCACAACTCATTAAAACTAGAAATGATCTCACTTGTGATAGTAAATCTTTTGCAAAATTCTGTCAAACATGGAGCATGGGGTATTTTATATGTAACTGTCATTCAATATAAGTCTCATGGACAAGCAATAATGGAGTGCACTCATCATAAACTAAAATTTCAAATTCAAAAACAAATGGAGCAGGAGACCTTTGCCTATCTCTGTAGGCTTCTTAAACAAGCCCAACTTGTGCTAAGCACATGCAATCATCATAGAAACCAAAGTTGCACCAATTTTAGGTTCCTGGCAAGTACATGAAACAATGGCATGGAGGAAGACCAGCTGATGTGCGACTTTTCTTTAAAATCTTCTCATTGCCACCTACACCATCATCACCCTTAAGGTAACTAAGGGTATTGAGGGAACAATATTGGGGTTTTATTCCAATATCCCCATTCTTAAGAGCCATGACATGGATAAATAAATCTCCATTAGTACATATAAATAATACTCAGTTTCTTCCACATCCCAAAATACATGCCAGGCCCAATATGTAGGCAGAAGGCATCACCTATAACTGACCTCAAAGAGTGAATATCCCTTTCTGCCTCACTAGAAACATAACTACATCTTCCTTGTGTTTGGGTATGAGACCTCAAGTGTTGCTCTCATGGACTCGTAAAGGCAGGGACAAAACTGCAGGTATTTTTCAGTACTAAGCATCCACAATGGTATGGAGGTGACTAATTTCACCTATGCTAGGCCTTTTAAGACTTGCAGACAAGTATCTTCATGGATGCAAGAAGAAAAATTATGCGATAACTGTGGGGTATATTAGCCCACAAAGTTTTCTTATCCAAAATAATGCCATAACAGATTGGGAACTACATGGAGAACGTGTCATCAGATAATCAAACTCTATTCTGGCATGACAATACTTGGAAAAATGAGACCTAATTTGCAACTGTCTTTAATATGACAATACACTGGAATGCTGGGGGCTTAGCCAGATCCCAAATGAAGCATAAATATGGGTCACTACCGAGTACTCAGTGGAAATTGGTAGCTGTCCTACAAAAACAAACCCTTTGAAAACAAATCATATGCATGCTAATGATAAGGTTACAGAGATAAGAGTTGTTTATTACAGAGCCAGATGAATTCTGGCTGTGTATTCAATCACTGTATGCATATGTGGGTGATCATATTGAAACTCTCCACAAAGCCTCTACCATTTATTTCATTAAACCTGTACATTGTTACCTACATAGTTGCTAATCAGGATAACAAAAATCAATCAATTATGCTCATGTATCAGCCAACTGCACTATGGATGCCTATAAATCTTACTGAATAATGAGAACAAACCCCTCTCTTACAGATTCTACATTCTATATTTCAAAAGGTACTACAAAGAGGAAGATGGCTTTAACAGGTTTAATTATTGGGATTATTTTTACTATTATTGGAATAATCACAACTGTGGCTACATCAGCTGTGGCCCTGTTCCAAGAAATTCATACTCATGTTTTTGTAAACAATCTAGTTCAAAACTCTTCTTGGTTATGTTCTGTTCAACATGATACAGAGATATGACTTTTCAAGATGAACTACTAGTGTAAAAGATGCCTTTTTGGATGGGTTAAGAATTAGAGAACATTCATACCCAAATAAAATTCTCTTGTCATTATAATGTTACTACTTACTGTATACTTAAACTTCTTTTAAGTATAACAGAAGCGATTGGGATTGAGATAAAGTTAGGCTCACGTATTGGGAGCATGAGGACAACATAATGCAACTTTAGATATCCTTCCTCAACAAAGGGATATAAAACAACTAAGCTCTATATGACCAGATACTGCTAATAACCACATTATTCAAGATATAATGATTGAATTAATGGCTTTTAATTCCTAAACATGGTTCAAAATTAAAGACATTCTTGTTATTACTTTTCTCTTTGTGGATGTAACTGTACCTTTTCTCTCTGTGAAGTCTGCAGAATCAGATTAACAAATAGAAGCCAGATGAAAGTTCTTCAACCAAAAATTCTGTAACCTCCCTCATGCAACAACTAATTTAAGATGGAGGAGATGTTGGAGACTTGTTTGAATTCTGTCAAAAGCATTCTTATTATATGAGCAAAGTCTCAACCAGCCAAGAATGACCAGGATCGCAAAGTCAGAATGTCATTGCAGATTCTGAAATTCAGTGTTCCTTATGTTCAGATTAGGTAAGCAAGATATGCATTAATCACATTATTTTGTAAACATCTGCCTATGTCTTATACATCATATTTTTTAGTAATTTTCTGGGCCCTTGCAGAGAAATGTCTTTCCTATCACTATCTTTTCTTCCTGAAAGACTTCTTGTAGTCTTTCACCTATGATACTAAAAACTTTGGGAGTTAGAAATATGGGGCCTTTGTCCTATGGGGCTCCCATTTTCTTAAGGTAAAAGTATCTCATGTTTTGTGTAATACAATATCATTGTTCTTCTATGTCTTCCAATACCCAGTGATGCAGAATATATCAGTGTAAATTTTTTTTTACTATTACAGGATATTGGGAGTATGTTTCCTGGTTCTGTCTGCTTGGTGTTTTGTACGCCTTCTGCACCTTAATAGGCATCTATTTCCTTAGATTTGGGAAGTTTGCTTCAATGATATTTTTGAAAATATTTACTGTTTTTGACCTGGGTTTCTTCTCCTTCCTCTATACTTGTGAGTCATAGGACTGGTCTTTTTATAGTGCCCCTGTGGCCCTGTGTGTTCTTTTCCTAGCTTATTTTAGTTATGACATTTTCTTTGACTGAGTGATCCATTTCCTTGGCTTTGTATTTGAGATCTGAGATAGTCTCTCTTCTACTTGATCCAATCTATTTATGGACTTTATATCTGGATTTCTGAGTTTTTCCATTTCAAATTTATTTTACTTTGGCTTTTCTTCAGAGATCCTATCACTTTATTGAATTATAGTTTCATGCCTTGAATTGATTTAGTTATTTCCTGCAAGTCTTTGATTTGTGTTCATAGTCTTCATATTGATTTTATTCATTCTCTCTTTGAGTCCCTTGAACATATTTATAATTACTATTTTAAAATCACAATCTTGTAATATTAGCTAGCTTTCCTTAATTGGGAAACACGATGAAGGTGCTAATTTCTGGAATACACATATAGTCTTGGTCATTCGTGTTGTTTGCTGTTTTGCTATGAGACCTAGGATTTGGAGTTATTTTTTTGGTGGTAGTTCTTGAGGGATAACTGATTTTCTTGCATGGGCCTTTAATTTTTTGCTGTTACTCAGATTTGTCAGTTTGTGTCCCAGCTGAGTGGTGCTTTGTTTTTTGTCTTATGGCCACTCTGTGCTGATGTGCAAAATGGTATAAGAAGTGGTAAGTTCTGAATTTGAAGTTTCAAGCCAGATTCTCCATGGTCCTGGAGTAGCAGAGTTCAGTGGACAGCTGCAATGGGAAGAGATTGACAGTCGATGTTTTTTTCTTTTCTTTTGATTGTTGTTTTTTATTGAAGGGATGGGGATAATTTTTATTTGGTGGTAATCAAGGATACACTTCAATGTAATTCTTAACTTCATCTGTCTGGGGTGACATATAGGTTTGACAACTCCAACTGTGCCTGGGACTGTGGAAATGGATGAAAGAGCAGGAGAAGTGCTTTAGAACTGACCAAGCTGTAAGTCGCACAACCTGGTCTAAGCCCAGGGTAGTTGAATGGCAGCAGCACAACTCTGGGTTCTCTTACTGGTCAGGAAGGTATATGATGCTCCATGACTTGAGCCAGCCTGGGAGCTGGGATGACAGACATGGAATGTTGACATCATCCTTTCTTAACTTATTTCTTACTCTGCTGAACTGTGTGTCTTTGGAGGAAAATAATATTTTTTTTACACAATTCTTTATTGAACAATCCTCATCATCGTCCTTGTTATGTTATGTAGGTTTCCCATCTATGAAGAGTTTCAAAGATTAATGAGATAAAAAGATGGCAGCAGAAGTGCTGGGACACACCAGCTCCCAAGAAACTGTGTCCAATGAACCATGTGATGAGATTTATCATACAGATAAATATTTAAGTGCCCATAGGCATGCTATATTGATCTCAAAATCCGGAACTCAGTATCTGTCAAGTAAAAAGAAAATAGCCAAAATGGTGGTGCAGCTGGAGCAATAAGGCCAAGAGACACTCAGCACAAAGGCCTAGAAACATGACTCTGAGCCTCTTTTTGTGTAATTTTAATTTACTATTTTTTATGTGTATAAATGTATTGCTTGCATACATGTGAGTACACCTGTGTGTGCAATCCCCCTAAAGGTCAGAAGAAGGCTTCAGATTCCCATGGAACTGGAGTTATAGACAGTTATTAGCCATCATACTGAGAATAACCCTGGGTCCTCTGCAAGGGTAGCCAGTGCTCTTAACTACTAAGCCATCTCTCTTGCCTCTTCTTTTTATTAAGAATCTTGAGGCTTCTATTTGGATCCCAAAATTCTTAAGTAAGGACTTGGTAAATAATAACTGGGATAATAACTGGGGAGCCAAGATGGTGAAGTTGTGGTCACCAGCAGGCTGAAGCGGGTCTGTCCACCCACATACATAGACTATCCCTGGAATCCAGCCAGTCTGACTGGTCTTGTGCACTGAAGGAGCTGCATTCACACTGAACAGCTGCATCTCACGGCTGCACACATGCACCAGTCGAACTGAGCCAGCAAGGCCGCCCACATAAAGCAGCAGAAGCATGTTGACGTGGTCACTCATGTGCACCAGCAGGTCGAAGCTGATCCAACCTGGGCACCCACCGCACTGACAGAGCTCCACTGGCTGCTCTGGCGGTCCGCACAGAGCCAAACTGTCCACTCAACCACCCCAGTGACACCATGTTCAGTTGGCCATAATCATCACCCAGCGACTATCAAGATCTGGCTGCAGTCCTAAACATTGGGAATCTGAGAAGGCTACAGATTTCAGAATATAAACTGAGGACACTGGCGTAAAGTTGTCATGTGATGCCATACCTCAACCGCCACTCACAGAATCTAGGCTTGGAGGCCTGTGAGCAAATAGCTGCCTGCTGTGACGACCTACTTTATTCTTTTACACACAGTGAAACCCTGAAAGGAATGAGCATGTTGAAGACCTCTGCTGTTCACAGCAGGGTCATTGTGCTGAGTGAGGCCCAGAAAAATCCCAATGTCCTTCCTACATGGAAGGACTGTGAATAACTAACTTTGATGAGGAAATCCAATGCATTTCAGACCACTGGAAAAAAAAAAAAAAAAGAGAAATCCCTACTTGACATTTCTAAGCAATGTGTAAGAAAACAGAAATTAAGAGTGAAAATCCTGTTCCAAGAAACCTGGGGGTATTGCGAACCAAAACCACATACAAAGTAAAGGGAGTGGGCCCTTGATTTGGTACACCTCCATCTAAGAGTTACACTCTAATGAGATATGATTTCTCCAGCACCCAGCTTAGATGTGTTATGTAAGATCCATGGTGTTTCTCATTTGCAACTAGAAGACACAAAGTTGGGGGTGGGGGTCTGAATATAATTTCTCTTAAACTTAAATAAAAAGACTTTCAATGATTATATAAAACCTTTGAAACATAAATGTAATTGTGAAAACAGACATTCTCAGGTCAAATATAAAAAATAATATAATGAACTCAATAATGAAAAATAAATATAAGTTTAAAATAAATTTGTTATCATTAGAAATTAATACAAGTGGACATAACTTATTTGGTAATTTCAACTGGTAATTTACTTTAATACAAAATTACTATGCATTAATGAAAACTATAACAGTTACATTTACTTTCAAAGTTATGTAAGTAACTTTTTCTCATTATTGGAGATCTTTGAAATTTTTGAGACTGTTTTGATCACCGTGTTTTTCCATTGAGAATCTAAGGAAAAGGAGGAGCAAAGGTTAAATGAGGCCACACGCATACCTAAGACATCATCTAGCCATTAATTTTCTCTATCTTTTTAAAGGTTGAAACCAATTCTAAAAGAACAAAAGAAATATTTTGCACTATAAATTTCCCTAGGTTAACTGTCCTCTAGTTTTTGCCACTAACTAAACACATTTTAAACATTTATGAAAGAAAATTTGAGAGGTCAGATGCCAAGAGATGTCACAAATTGGTTTGTGAATAATAGTATTCCTAGTAACAAGCTGCTAAAGATGTGATTTATTCCCATTATTTCAAAAATAACCCAGTATGTTTAGACATTTATCTCCACATATTACTCATGTGCTACATTTCATTTAATAACTTTTAGCTAAATGGTTTTTAAATGTTCTCTTTTTTATTTTTATGAGTATGCATGTATTGCTTGCATATATGTACATGCACCAGTGTCATGCAGTGCCTAAAGAGAACAGGAGAAGGCATCAAATGCCTGGAACTGGAGCTATGGGGACAGTTGTTAACAGCCATGTAGGTATTGAGAAACAAATCCAGGTCCTCTGCAAGAGCAGCCAGTGTTCTTAACTGTAAGGTGTGAATGAAACCCCCAACAGTTTCAAGCTCAGGAAGATGGAAGGAAACCTGGAGCCAGAGCTTATCTAAGCCTTGCAAATAGCTCCAGATCCCAAATTCCTTGGCAGATAAGCAAGGAATTCACAAACAGCTGTGAAAAAGGACTACTTCCTGGCCAGAAACTTGCCTTAAACATCAATCAGATGTTATGGCAACCCCCCTCCCCTGAAAGCTAAGAGGGGGCTAAAGGTTTTTAAGGCTTTGAGGACTTGGACAACATTCGAGGGCTTTTGAAACTCAGACTTGGCCTGAGCTCGCTCCCCCGGGGAGCTTGCCTCTTACACTCTTACGGAGGGAGCTCCTCCATCCCAATCTGGAGCCTGGCACGCCAGCCCGGTTCCCCAGAGCCCCAGCCCCAAGATAGGGGTGAGGGGGCTAGCCTCCCCCGTCTCTTCGGGGGGGTTAGCCCCCAAGGGGGACTAGCATTTCTCCACTAGTGGGTGTAGAAGAGCTAGTCCCATCTGGGCTTCTCTCAATAAAGCCGGTTCCTGTTAGCTGCCAGCGGAGTCTGGTCCCTTCTGTCTGCTGTGTCTCTCGAACCCAAAACCTTGCATTAACCACTGAGTCATCTCTCCAGTTCTAACTAAATGTTTTTACATGAATTAAATTCACTGACTATAGAAATTAACTTCATGAATGCAAGGATAGTGTTGTTTTGTTCACCATAGTTAATTCAGCTAACATCTTTAACATAGGAAGTATTAGAGAATGAAGAATTTAAAATTCTGAAAGGCTTTGCAAAATATTTTGAATCAACATTCTATGAGAAATGTATTTTATAATTCTTACTCCAACTGTAATGTCTTCAAAATATAAAAAATATAAACTATATAAATCAAGTTTCATGGCATACGTGCTGGTGTTACTAATATTTCTCTAAATGGTTTTACATTCCTTTTAGTAATTTATTCTAAATTATATTCTTCTGAAGAACAACAGCTTCAAAGGGCAGTGATTATTTAAATAAATGCTGAAAGTCTTAAACATATCAATTTGTGGATTGCCTTGTTGCAGATAAGCACGTATAAGACAGCGTTTGAAACTTTTCTGACATACAAAATAACTGAATGACTCTAACGCAGTTCATTGCACTCTGGTAGAAACTGATGGAAAACAAACTGGATAAACAGTAATTAAAGTTAAGGCAGTGTTCTGCACAGCAAGTTCAGCTTCAGCAAAATCTGCAGCTGCTTGTAAAATGTGGCAATATCTTCTCCTGAAGAAAGAAGCATAAAATCTCTTGTAAAGCAGGAAATCAAAGAGTGAAATAAGATTCAAAAATGCCTATGGATGAATAGCAAAATTTAATTTGAACAAGCAAGAAAAAATGTGCTCTGGTGTCATTTTATGAAATGTTAGCCAGTGTGAGTGTTTCTCATCCTAAATGGGGCAAAAAGAGTTTGAAATTTTGGATGTCTTTAGAGTTTGGGAACATTTGCATAAACATAATGAGATATCTTAGGGCTGAGACCAAAGCCCAAACATCAAATTTACTTACGCTTCAAATCTATCTCATACATATAGTCTAATGGAAATTCTTTCCACAATTTTCAGAAGTTTCTGTCTGAGACACCTGACCTGAGGTCACAGTAGGTATTTTTACATGTGGCTTCATGTTACTATTTAGAATGTTTAAGATTTTTTACTATTTCAAATATTAGTTGTACAGATTGTAAATGTTCCACCTAAATTGCCCTTAATATCTTCTGATATATTTCAGGCATAGCATTAATCTTTCATGAAATTAGATACTATAGGGTCTATATTTTATGCTCTCTGGAAGAAAAATGTAACCTAAGCATATAGAGTATTCAGAATAAAATCCGATGTCTTAAAATGACTCAATAATAATAGTAACAAGTATTTAGCTTATTTCTAGATTAAATCTAGTGCACAATTTTAGAAAAAAAATCATATCTAAAATCACATTTTAGCATTTGAACTTAAACAACTTCAAATCGAGTCATGTATTTACTCATTAAAACTTTAGAATTCACTACTGATAACTTGCTATTGACATGCAGGTTCACAGAATATAATAATTCTGGTGTATTTTTTGTAAAATTTTCTTAGGGTTCAACAAAGAAATTTTAATTTTAATTTTTTACAATTTCACACTTAAACACTGTTATTTACTCTCCTCAACCCCACCTTCTTACCTCTCCAACTCCTCTCCAAACTCCACCCACTTCCTCTCAACTTTGTGATCTCTTCCTTTATTAAAATTGTTACATGTACTTAGACACACACACGCATGCATGTGCACATATTCACAAAATGTACTGAGACAATTTAGTGGTGGTTGTATGTAAATGTGTTTATGGTTGACAACTTGGAATAAGATAACCCATCGGGGAGCTTGTCCCTGGAGTAATGTAATTCAGTTTTAGACACTTCTGCAACCATGTTACCCCACAGGATAAATGCTTATCATCTGGAACCATAAGCCAAATAAACCCTTCCTCCTATAACCTGTCTTGGTCATGGCGTCTATCACAGCAACAGAAAAGTGACTAATACACCATCCCATATTATTAATCCTACTACAACCTTTAATTTTTTTAAGTTATTTTATTTTATTCATAATATTGTGAGCATATATGTATATGGTGTAGGCATATGTGTGAAGATATGTACATGCCACATCATGCTTATAGAGATCAAAGGATATCTTTCAAAAGTAATTTCACTCCTTCTAACATGGGTTTCAGGAGGATTGAACTGATTCCCAGGCTTTCATAGGAAGCATTTTTGAAAGCTGTGTTATCGTAATGATTCTTATTGGAAATTTTCTAAATATAAAAACAAAAAAAAATCTGACCCTGATAAGATTTTATCTACTGCATTGGATTTTTCTGTGTAGTCTTTAGTGGCAGATAAAGAACTCTATTATCCAAATAAAGTAGCACCATCTAGAGCAGGGTATAGGTGTGGGTTTGATAGCCCAATGGTTTGGTAAAAGAGGATACCCCATGTGCTATGGACATAGACATGCTCCTGGATGATGTATAAGTAAGAAAGGATGGTAGAGCAATGTCGACCCTGAACTCTTAGCAAATGGAGTGAGCTGGCTGTAATGACTGAGGGAGGGAATATACTGTGGAAGCAGGTGAATAAGACTCATGATTGACATACTACTTGCTGGACATATTCAGTCACTGGAATCTGGACAGAGTGACAGTGAGAGCAACAGTGAAAGCAAGAGAGAGGAACTGATTCTGGCTTTATGAAATTGATATGCTTTATGAAATCTGTGATAATATAACTAGAGAATACAATGATGAAGAAAGGATAATAAAAACTGGTCCCTGAAAATGGCAAAAATTGTCTCCTTGCTGGTTACTGTTAGTCCACCCCAGCAGAAAATTTCCAATTCCCTTAACAATGTTTACAACCAATTGCTCAGTTTTTGTAGAAATTGAAAGGGATTGTTTTGAGAACATCTCCTACACCTGCATGATTAACTCACAGGCATTTTAGAGACACAGATGGAGTAACTCTGAAAGCAGCAATTTTGACTGCCTACAGTGGGGGGATTTAAAAGATATTTTCTTAGCTACCTCCCAACTAGAATATTTGGAGGATCCTGGGATGAATCACTGCTCCTGATCTTCTTGCTTGTGGAAGTCATCTCAGTGCACCTGGTAGTATATTCTGCCTTCATCTCTATGATGTTACATCAAGATTTGTATTCAGAGTTGTATCAATCATATGACACAAAATTCTGCCTGTCGATCTAAGAATATACAAGGCTATGAAGTGCATTAACTTTGTGGAGTTGGATGACAACAGGACAGCCATTCAGATGGCCTTGAGTCAACCTAGTTCTCCTTCTGTATCTCACTGTAGGCTTTCAGGAATAACTATATATGAAACCATGTAATAATTTTAAACATGGAGTAATTACCTCATAAAGTTCAGGTAATTTTCTGGTGCCTCTTAGGGATTGTAGGCTCTCAAGACAGGAAAGATGACCATGAGTATCAAGTTTGTTTTGCTTCTCAGCTCCCTGGAAGGAAAGCAGCCTATAAAGGTTTTCCAAAAGAGTGATATGGTCCCTAATGTTTATAGCTAAGGTTGGAATGCCATATTGTGCCCCACAGCTGTGGGAGCAAACAGACAGGTGCAATGTAGACATCACTTGCCTTAATTGGATTTTTGAAGCATTTGAAACCAGTTCACAATAGATCGATGACTTCTTTTCTTCCTTGCTTCCTGTCCATAATAATGAAATTATGTATGTATGCCTGTGTGTCTGTGTATATTTGTATATGTCTGTGTGTTTTCTGTCTCACCAGACTCAGGAAACTGATTTATTTTTTTTTAAAAAGGTGGCCTGGAACAGTGAATGAAAAGGTTTGTGTTCCTTATTGACAGGGTGTTGATCTCAATGATCCTCCATGTAATGAGTGATTCCTAGTGGGGTGGATAAATAGCAGACCTACTACCTAAGATGACAAAATAAAGAAGACTCACTCTTCAATATACAACAATCTCATGTATTTATACAGCTTTCTTTGAAGACACTGTATTAAATAATTGTTTTCAAAATATGAACCCAGGAAATAAGTATGTTAAATTTTCTAGAAACTCTTCATCTAGACCTAGATTAATGACAGGTAAACAGTAAAACTTAATTAGAAACCACATAGGCAAAATTGGTGCCTCAACATGTCATCTAGTTCCTCTGACACAAAATATATTACTTAGTTGTTAAAAATACCAATTTCAGGAAATAACATACTAATCTCCCCTCCCCAAATAGTAAGTTTTTAGGCAAGATAATTCAATGTAAGATCTTTGGTAATCTGAATAATTAATTATGAGAACAAGTTTTGCACTAGTATGTATTCCCAACTTTTCATGTTTCTTATAGGATGTGACTGTACTACTTACTTTTCTGTTACTGTTTAAAAGACACTGATAAAAGCAACTTACAGAAGAATGTTTATTTAGCTTATACTTCCAGGGGCAAGGGCTCATAATGGGGGGAGGCAGAAAGGGGCATGGCAGAAAGAAATGGCTGAAGCAGAAAGTGAAAAATCATAGCTTCAAGCAGGCACAGGAAATAGAGAGTGACTGGAAATGTGGCACGGCTTAAGAACCCATAAATCTAGCTGCCAGTGATGTACTTCCTCCTGCACAGCCCCATCTACCAAACAGCACCACCCGCTGGGGATAAAATGTCCAAATATTGTTGCCCATGTGGGGCATTTTCATTCAAACCATTCCGTTCCACTCCCCCGCCTCCACTGCCTCAAGACCATAGAAAATGCAAAACGCATTTAGTCCACTTTCAAAAGTCTCCACAATCTTTACCAGTTTCAATATTCTCAAAAGTCCACAGTCTAAAGTCTCTCTTGAGATGCAAGGCGATCTCTTAACTGTAAGTGCCTGTAAAATCAAACGAAAAATCACATGCTTCTAAGAAAAAATGGAGTCAAATATACATTCCATTCCAAAATGGAGAAATGGGGCAAATACCAGACCAAAACAAGATTGAAAACCAGCAGCGCAAACGCCAAGTCAGGTGCTCGGATGTTCAGCTTCAGGGACTTTACTTTCAAAGGGCTTAGATAACGTTGCCACTTTCATTTTGCTACAAGAAACACACATCTCTTTCTTGAGCTTGTACCATTCAATGTGTGCAGCTCTCCTTGGCAGATGTCATGGCTCTAGCATTTCTGATGTCTTCTTGGGGTATCCACCGCTAACCTTTCATCTTGCATATGACTAAAGTCTGCACCATATGAATGACATAGGCAAGGTCTGCTGCCAAGTTCTATCAAGTGCAGTTGCCAAGTTCAGCTGCCAACCTCGAATGGACCCTGGCCTGCTTATTCTACAGTAGCAGCTTTTATAGGCTATGGTTTTCTAGGAGCAAAAAATAATTCCTTTAATATTTTTCTTTCACATGTCGGAAGCTTAGTTGAATGAGGTCTTGCCCTGAAAGTATCCTTTCCATTGCTTAAGTGAAAATCTCTAGGCCTCTTCTTAAAGGATTTAATTTCCTTATCAAAGAGATCCTCTCCCTCAGCACATGCATTGGCTCCAACAATAATCTTCCTAGTGCTTTTTCAATACAAACTGTACATTCTGGATTTCTTTCTGCATCACTTTCTCTTTTTCATTGTATTCATAATATATAATAATATTCATCATTAACAACCAGGCCACCAGTTCTACTTTAGGCTCTCCTGACATGGCCTCCACCAGAGAAATCAGTCCACTGCTTTTCACCTTAGCCTCAGGCAAGTTCTTAGGTTGTGGGCAGACTCCAGCCAGACTCTTGATCAAAATATCCTAGTTGCTGCATAAGTCTCTATTTTCCTCTAGAATTAAACTGTTCTCAGAACTACTTTCTTTCTGATCTTCCGATCCCCACTAGAATGTCCTATTAAACTCTGCTTACAGCATTCCACCACTTTTCAGGTCTGAATTTCCAGAATCTTCCACATTCCTCCACAAATCCACATGATCATGTTCTTCACAACAGTCCACTCACTGGTACCAAATTCTGTCTTAGTTACTTTTCTTTTGCTATGATAAAAACACTGACTCTATCTGCCCATCACAGTAGCCATTGATTGACACAATTTCCTTAGGTTAGTAGGAGATTTCTAACTCATTTCCTCATATTTATGTTGGGATTTTGTAGGATTTGAGGTTGCCTGAGAGTTGTTCATCCTGTCACTATTGCTGTGAGTTCAGATGAGTGAATAGCTATCTGGAAAACTCTGGTTCTTAATCTTTCTGATTCCAGTTTTTCAGAGCCTGGGGAGTTAGAAGTTGGATATAGGTGTCTTATTAAGGAATAAGCACTCTGCTGCCTCTTGTTCTCAGAAAATTGGTCAGTTGTGGGTTTTTGTGTTTATCACCATCTGAGACATAAGGATACTTCTCTGGGTAGGACTGAAAGATCCACTAATCTGTCACTATAACAATAAGTCATTAGGAGTTATTTTCATATGATAACTATTTAGTAGAAAATTAGTATTAGGTTTTCCTCTATGTCCTGTTACCTTTCTAGCCTCAGGTCCTTAAGCCTGATATCAATGTCAGATATGGACTGTATCCTACAATGTAGACCTCAAGTCCAACTAGAAAGTGGTTGGTTACTTCTACATTATTTGTGTTCTGGTTTCAAATATATCAGTAACTGTAGAATTAAAATAGCTTTTAATGAGCTCTTAAAGATTCTGAACACAGAGAAATCCAGTGTTCACCAACTTGGGCAGCTTTTTTATTTTCAAAAAAAAAAATAGCTTACTGGTAGTCACAAATTGAGTTATTCATAGAAAAAAAAATCAACGATTAGAGAAATTTAGTTAGTGAAATCAAAATAGCAAAGCAGGAAATTAACAAAATTACTTAAAATGACAAAATTGCTTGAGTGTAAAGCAGAAATTAAAGAAAGACAGAACAAATAGCAACGTGTTCTGTTTCTGTAGTATATTAAACAAGTTTGAGTGCATTTCAAGGCACAGGAACTCGGCTGAAAGCTGCACAGTTGTGATTCCTGTGAATCACACATTTGCATACGGATCTCTTATGCCAGTTTCAGAACAGAAATCCAAAGTGAAGCACCACTGCTTCTTGAAGTCTTCTCTCCTTTGGTTTCATGGTTAACTACATTAGCAACGTGTCCCAATTTATTATCATCAACTTCTGTTTTGAAAGCCATTGGCCAGATTCTGTCATCCTTGTTCTAAGGGTTTTCTAAAGTGATTTATATCATGTTTGCTTGCTTGTCTGTGAGTTTTATGCTTGTCTCACTCTTTCAATTTGACTGTTCTATGCTGGTCAGGAAACAACTTCAGCACAGAAATAGTGCTTTAGACTTACTAGGTTTTAGTTTGGGGCCTGTGGTTTATTTCTGTAGGTTGAAACTCTCGTCTAAACTGCAAACTCGTGGACTTAGTAAAGAGAAACAATATAGTTCTTCACAGGATATTGTGGAGACATGAGTTTTCCCTGGAGCTTTGTTCTTATTTTCCACACAAAATCATATTTTCTTTACTGGAAGTGAATATTTTAACTTGATAATTATAGTATATCCCAGAAGAGTTTAAATCAATAAAGTCCAGAATCACACTGCTTCTAATCGGATTTCTGTTTAAACTCATAGTCTAAATTTTTCATTTATATTATTTACATTCTTTCTAAAAAGTAATTGTCTACCATACTATTTAAAACACTACACTTTAACTCAGTTATTGTTTTAAAATTTAGGTAATTTTTATTTATTTATTATTCTTTGACAGTTTTGTCCAAATATATAATGAATTTAGTAATTTTCACTAACTATTTCTCTCTTCTTGAGTATGAAATTGTAATCATGTAAAAGAACAATAACTCTAATTGTTATTTACTTTTATCTGAGATGATAAATTATTTTTGGATTTTCTTATGGTTATTTTGTTTACTTATAATGAGCAATGTAACTTTGGAAAGCCAAATGGAATGGGCTTGATTTTAATAATTGCAAGTAATTTAATGTTCACTATGCTCTGAATTTGCTCAAACTTGCATAAAGTAGTCTAATTAAATATGATAATGAATTAACAGTACTATTAAATAATTATAGAATTAGCAAGAGTGGTGAACATGAACATCGCTGATATTTTTGATATTTTATATATTATCTTTCTTTATGCGTATGAGTGTGTTGCCTGCATGTATGTAAGTGTACCCATATCAAATAATGGCCATGAAGATCACAAGAGGGCATTGGATTCCCTGGACTGGAGTTACTGATGGTTTTTAGCCACCATGTGGGTGCTGGGAATTGAACCCAGGTCCCCTGTAAGAGCAGCCAGTGTACTTAACTGTTGAGCCATCTCTCCAGTCCATAACTATAGATTTTAATAAGTGTTTAAACTATTAAACAATTGTCATCATAAGCCAAGAATTTCTTCCTAAAATCATTCACTAAATAAGTTTTAACATACATGATTATATTAGTCAGTATGTATATAAGAAGAATTTTTACTTTTACTTCATATTTTCTAGTCCTAAATTTAATGGTGTGATATGTGGAATTTCTGGAATAGTAATTATTGATTTTTTTAAGAAATGCTTCTATATTAGGGTTGCAGCATGACATTATTATGATATTTTACAGATATTCATGATTTAATTTTCATTATTGTTATTAGGTTAATTTAATAATCTATGGGTTATTATCCATTGAATTTGATTAAGCAAATTTTATCTGCATTCAGAGCTCATATTCAAGCAGTCTTAGACATTTTACATCCATTTAATTCTTTTTTAGCTATATTTTCTTTAGTGCATTTATCTGAAATTTTCTTAAGTAGGAGAATATAAGTTTTTAGAAGATGCAAACAAAAAAGAGAAAAAATATATAAACACCTGAAATCATTTTCCACATATAAAACACACTGTCAGTTTTAAGTTTTATATATAAAAGTTGATTCTGTAGGCAAAATATTGAAACATGTAATGCTTAAAAGAATTGTTATCCATTAATAAATGCATACAAGTTTTAAAATTATTACCCTCTTATATGTGGATAACCTGTTTCTCTATTCTTAACATTAGTATTATAATTATGAATACTAGAGATAGATAAATTATAATATTATTTATGAATATGCACAGTTTAATATTTTAAACTGCACTTTTAGCAGGGGGAGGATAAACTTGAGTTTCACTGTATGACTCAGTCTAATCTTCAGTACCTGATGTTCTAACTACATTTTTCTGGTGTGCTGGGATTGCAGGCATGTGCCATTGCCCCTAGCACTGGGTAATAATATTTTATAAAGCATAAGGTTGTCATGTTAGGTAAACGTTATCTTTTTGTAAGATGTGTTCAGCTAGTGGAATATATCTTGGAAGCTCCATTTATCCACCACAGTAGCTTTCATACTTTTATAACAACATTCTTTGTCAATAAAATGGTATAGAAGTAGATAGATCCCTATCTTTCAGGATATATGATCATAAAAGCATCACAATTAATAATCTTTATTATAAAACAGACATAAAACTATATGCTCTGGTAGCATAACTAGAAGACTAACTCAAATAATAAACATAAGGATCTTATGTATTGTGATTATTCATAATTGACAATATTTCACTGTTCTTATATTGAGCACAGATGATTTAAATGTAGGAAAAAGTTAAGTATTGGCTCTGTATGCACTAGCTTTTATACCCAGCATATGCAATTCCTTCAGATGATTGTCAAATTTAAGACAGAAGAACTGGGTCTTAAATACATAAATAAGTTTGTTATGAATATATGACTGAATACAATTTTAAGGTGGGTATGATTGATTTGTTGTGATATAGAATAGTGGTGACTTATCAATATTTACATAGTGTTATGGAGAGAATCGTCATACTTTTCTTTTGAGACAGCTTGCTGTAGAAGACTAAAGTGATTATTACAAATGTGTTCTCTCTCATCCAACCAAAAAAAGAATAGTTCTTGGCATTCAAGTCCTCTATTGTTTGGCACAATGAGATTCTCTGTCAGGTATTAAAGTGCATAGAGACATCACATAATATTTTTCCTTAACTAAATCCAAATCAACTGAGACATAGACAATACAATATAAAAGGAAAAAGCCAATTATTCATTTCATATACAGTTATCAGGATTATTACACATAAGAGGATAAGTGGAACCCATGGTTAAGATCAGGACTCACCATGAGATTCAGAATACTTCTCCAAGTTCAACATTCTCACTGAGTAACTGGTAGACCAAGAAAAATATTAGCCACTACTACCAATAGCTAAAGGCAAACAATTTACCTGAAATCAAAAACAACAGCAGTGTATTTCTATTTGAAGGCTGGAAATAAAAACACAAAAGCAATTGAGACTGTTCCATCCCTTTTCCTAAGTGCACCAACGAAGTCAGCAATATATTTCCTCTTAGGAAAAAGTTACTCAGAGATATGAACTAAGATCATGGGTCTAATGCAGAGCAATTGTTTTTAGAATTGCCTCTGAACCAGCAGCAACAGCCTCATCTGGAAATTTATTATCAGAGCAATTTCTCAAATACTTTGTTAAATCAATCAGAAGCATAAGCTGTGAGACATAGTAATCTGTGTTTTAGAAGCTGTCGAGGTGGTTCAAATTAATATTCCTGTTAGGGAACCATTTCTTAAAGTGTCCTGAATTCGTTTTCTATTCTTCTGGAGTGATTTACTCATTATGTCACCCATCTATAGACAAGAAGTCTAGGTGAACACTAGTTTAGTTCCTCAAAGGCCCAAGACCAGAGGAGACTGTGCTGACATCTTATCTGGTGGAACTGAAGAATGCTAAATGTTAAACATAACATTTATTTATTTTCTATATTTATATGTATATAGGAATATGTAATAATTTATATATAATATTTATACTATCTCATAATGTTTATTTCCTAGAGTCTACTCCTTATATTCTTACATCTTTGTTCTCTTGCTGGGTGATGGCTGAAAGTCATTCTCAGCTCTTGTGGTCTGCTCTCAGGTCGTTTCCACATGACCTCTCCACTTGTAAAGCCACGACCACAGTGTAACGCCTGCACTACAACTGTATCCGAGTCTATCCAGCGAGGGACTGAGGAATTGAAGACACACAAGACACACAAACATAGACACACCGGTGGAGAAGAAACAGCTTCTTCTGATTTATTCAAGCAGGGTGCGCATATATATACACCCAGCAGGTGCCAGTAAAGAGTTGCAGGGAATTTCATGGGGAGCTTGGTAGGGAGCAACAGTTCAGGTTCCCAGGGAACATCTGAGTACAGGACATGTACCTGGTTCAGAACAATGGCGTTGCGGTTAGGCCTCTAAAGGTCAGGTTGTTCTCAGTCAAGTTATTCACATAGAAACTGCAGAAGTTGTTCTCATAGAAACTGCAGCTGACAAGCTAAAGCTAGTTCCTGGTCAGGAACCTAGCTGAGAAAAGGCATGCAGGGAGGCCAGGGCCCTACACCGGAGTAATCTATTATGCCATTTTTCTCATGATTTGCATATCTCTGAATTTTACTTTTGCTACAATCTTAAGAAGAACACAACTCCCAATTTGAAGGGTTTATATGATGAGATTATATCAACCTGATAATCTTTATATTTAATATTGACTATTACTAATTGATTTCCAAAATACTATTAAAGTAAGCTCATATAACCATAGTATTAACACGAGTGGATGAAGCTCATGGGGCCATCTCGGATTTTGTTGGAGCATTTCATTCCACAAAGTGAGGGAAGTTGAGGGCTATTTTCAATAAGGGGAGCAGATAGTTGATATTTCTGGAATGCCTCCATGTCTACATTTCATTTTGCTTCATTTCATTTTAAAAAGTTGGAGAAATGTCAAATAAGTTTGTGTTCTCAAACGTAAACAGAGGGTCACCAGGAAGCAAGTGACCTCACTCTCCATTTGAGTTCTTTACCTTTTTTTTCACTTTTTTTAAACATTATTTTATTATTTTTATTTTATGTGTATGAGTGTGTTACCTGCATGTAACTTCACCCATGTAATGCAGTGCCAGTGGAGGTCAGAAGAGGGCACCAAATCCCCTGAACTGGAGTTATGAACTGTTGTTAGCCACTATATGGGGGCCAGGAATCAAACCTGTGTCCTCTACAAGAACAACTAGTGCTCTTAACTGCTGAGTTTCCAGCCCCTTTTGCCTTTTGATTTATCCAAATAATTTGATTTTGTGGTGGTGATTTAAGACCCAGACTTTTGGATTTTAAACATGTGTCCCTGTGTTTTGAGGCACATGTTGTGTGGATACAGAGGACTGCTCTTTACTTACTGGCTGTGTACATTTTGATGTTCCCATTTTTCCTATTTTCTCTGCAAAGTGCATTCTTCAGTATAGCCCCTTAACATGTATCCAATCTAACACCAGTATTTTAAATCCATGCTTTAAATTTATTGGGACTCAAAACAACTTGTCATTGTGGCTATTACAAATCCTACTATGAATGAATAATGGGCAATTAAGAGAGAATGGACATTTTGAAGAATGTTAAATTCAAATCAATTTAAATTATTATTAGTATATCATACTATTATGCTGGGCCAATCCTGACAGTTGAGCTGTTCCAATGTAAGAAAATCCGAACAACAAAAGAGAAACAAAGTATGCAAATGAACAGTGTTTTTTCTCCATGGAATTCTTTCATACTTACAATAAAGAAGTGGGAGGAATTTTGTTTCTAAATGAAGTATATTGAATTCTTTCCCAGCTTTTAACTATAATAACATTTTCATATTAACAAATCCGCTTCATAAAGTAATTTTAGGTACTTATGAAGGAAAAGTAACTTAATATCACAAATGTGAAAATAGATTATTAAGATTAGAATTACGCTAATGAGTGTTCTTTAGTGAAGTTAATGTCTTTACTTTCAGAAGTAAAGTTTCATTAGGAACATTTTCACTCTTAGTTTTACATTTTAACTCTTTTTTTCCCAATAGTGATAGTCTTTGTCCTTCTTCCTTCACTGAATTCTCTGCCTTCCCTGCTCCCAGATGTTTACTCTTGTCCTCTTCTTTTATAATCAAAGCAGCCTAAAATGTCTCATTTCTTGTTTTCTTACAAAATATTTCTCTTATTCTGAAGCAAACGTATCACAGTAGAAAGCATTTTCTTATTTTCTTTCCAGGAATGGAAAGGCAGCTCAGCTGTTAAGAGCACTGCCTGCTCTTGCAGAGGACCTGGGTTCAGTTCCCAGCACCCACATGGCAGTTAACCATCTGTAACTCCAGTTCCATGGGATTTGACATCCTCATATGACCTCTGTGTGCATTGCACAGCAAAGGGGTACTTACATACATGCAGGCAATACACTCATACATTTAAAATTTAAATAATTGATGCAATTTATAAAACATTTTATTTCTTTTCCTTTTTTTATTATCTTTTATATATTTTCACACTGAGTTATTTAAACATGCATAGGGGGTTACAAATTTACAGCACTTTGGTAGGATTTAAGGTATCCCTTCCAAAACCTCTCTGTAATAAACTTTAAATATATATTAATAGTTTTTGTACAGTAAGCAAAGTCTCTTAAAATAATTCTAACCTGCTCTGATAGTGTATTAATTACTTTTTGATTGCTGTGACAAAACACCATGACCAAAGGTACCATGTGCAAGGAGGAGTTTATTTGGCGTATGGTTCTAAAGGGGCAAGTGTCCATCATGGCAGGGGAAGCGTGCATGGCAGGAGGCAGCCAGAGTGGAAAGCTGAGAACTCACCTTCAAGCAGGTACAGGAAGCAGAGTGAAATTGGAAGTCTGGTAAGGTTTAAGAATTCTCAAAGCCTACCTCCAGTGACATGCTTCCTCCAGCATGGCCAGAGCCACTAAAGGACCCATGATCTTTCTGAAAGTGTCAGGAACTGGGGACCACATGTCCAAATTCTTGGAACCAATGGGAGACATTAGCATTCAAACAGTCACAGATGGTTAATATTGACCGTTAAAGTCACAAGATCTGCAATCTCCAAAGAGATGAACCTTTTTCCATGTGTGTGAGGCATTTTCTAGATTAGGTTAATTAAGGTGGGATGACCCACCCTCACTGAGGAGGGTCAGATGGATGTGACTGACAATCACCGAGGCATAAATACTCACTTTCCTAAGAAGAAATATTGGAGAACCACAATAATTCATCGGGATGAAAATCTAGTTTTGTTGGTCTTCAGGTTTTAGCAGCCTTCAGTTCATCTGAATCTCAATATGAAATGTTTTAATCTAATCCATCAGCAGACATTCAGACATCATGTAGGGATGGCTTTTGTAAATGGACATTATCTGGGCTGATGACTTTTCACTAATCCCAGCAAAATCTTGTACTCTAGTGTCCTGTAACTGAGCACTTGATCTCATTTTCTTGACAACCTCAATTTGGTACTCCACCCAAAAACGATAATCAATAAATATGAGTATTCTTAAGTACTCACAATTCATATCAAAGCACTAAAAGCAAGACCACCCAACTCAATTGCACATAGTCTAGACACTGGGAAGGACATGTTCACCATTTTATTAAAATTAATGAACAGAGAGCTTCAATGTAAAATCCGACTAATTAATGGATAGTGGATAATTTGCATCTTCCTTTTCTTTACCTTCTACAGCAATTCCTAACCTATCCCCTTTAATCTTCCTCTTTTATGTGCTGTAAGCCACCCATGGAGTCCTGTTGCAGAAATAAGGCACAGTTCAGATCATCACTGTCATCTCTGTACCATCCTCCCAATGACTCTTACATCTTCCCATACCCTGCCTTGTTTTTATATCTTCCGTTGCTTAGTTAGCATCCAAAAGAGAAACTCACCTGCCTTCTCATTGTACATTCTTCTCCCCAAGCACTCTAATGTGCCAACATAATAACATCTATTAGGCACTTATTGTTTTTGCTAACCAATGTGGTTTTCTCAAGGGAAAAATCAACATTGTATTATTCATCGTATCACAGAATATGCTGCTCTACCGGCTGCAACTGTGAGCATCTTCACTGCAAAGGTGAGTTCTCCTGGAGACCCTGGATCCAGCTTCTATTTAAGACAAAAGGCCCTGAAAGCCCTTGGGAATCAGGTTGGGTTAACTCCAAAAGCTGCCAAAACCATGCTAAGTAGGCATTACCTGTAATGTTTTACAATTGCACTAACTCTGCTACGAAATAAATTTCCATTCCTGTTTACTTGATTCACTTGCAAAAATACAGAAAATGTATTTTAAATTTAACTTTTTGAAGTGGCTTTAAATCTACTATATAATTAGAATGAGAGTAGAAAATGGAGTGACACGAATGTATTTTATTCAGTATGTGAAGTGGAACTCTGGGCCAAGGACTCAGTCTAAAAAAGCAAACTTACTCTAAGACTGTTGTGCACCAAGCACAGCATATGCATGTTATAAACTCAGATATGAGAGAACTGTGAAAGGTATTTTGATATGTTTATCTAAATTTTGTAGATGAAAACCAAAGATAAAATGTTTAAGTAATTTCCCCATATAAAATAGAAAAGACAGGTGAAAAAGATGAAATCCCATGTACAGATCTAGCCTCCCTCAGGTTAAGTATATCATGTCTCAGTTTGGGAAATACCAGTGATCTGTTCAGGAATTTATAAATATTTATCTTTTCTTCAACTCTTTACTACAAATGCATTCAGATCTTCTTGTGTAATTAAACATATGGTAACAGGCCAAATTTTTATTCCTTCAAATTCCATGATTGTAAGTGGAAGAGCCATTGTTAAACATTGATTAAGCAAACAATAGTAATTTTACCTAATAATTACAGTTTTTAAGTATTTTCTACTTGTGTTTATATTTCAGTTTTTCTTGGCCAGAACATGGTACGACAAACAAAAATATTATAGCAAAACAATATTTTAAATGAATGAACAGAAAACAAAATAAGGAAAACTAAAAACCAACCCATAAACTTTTATCATCTTAGGACCTTGATAAATGTGGTGACAGTCTAACTTGATTGTTAGTTACCCGAACGAAGCTATGATATTAAAATGAAAAATAGCATGTTCTTATCATTTTTATATTTGTATTTAATAATTGTGATAAAATATTATTAGTGTCACTTTCCAAAATATAATTTTTCTTAGATGTTCTTAATCACAAATGCAGTGAATAAAATAATTGATTTAATGGCAGCAATAATCTCTACATAGTGCTTTAATAGATATTTTAGAAATCTGTTTTCACTTACAAAGTGACAGATGTGACAGATTTGCATGGACGTCGCTTGCAATGAGTAGTGGGACTGCAAAATTATAGTCATTGGACTTTTATCACTCTGTCATTGACATAGACCAATAGTAATAATTAATTATGGTTCCTTTTTCCATTGTGTCCTGATTTTTAAGGATCAATTTAAGATGCATTTTATAATCATTAAAGAACCTATTGAATTGTCTCACTTATAATATATTTAATATATTTCTATGTTATAAAATGCATGTTACTGATATAAAGTCATCATTAATGCAGTAAACAGAACTGGATAGTTTCAAGTGAATAATAAAGCTAACAAAATTCATGATTAAAAAAATCTATGACTCAGTTAGAAAATGAAAAACATTCTACACCCAAGGGAGAAATCTGAAATATTTACACTCCATGTTGAATTATACTATGATAGTCATATTAGATTCAGTGAGTCAGAAAGACAAACCAGTGTGCTAGAAATACAGAAGACAGCACTTGAGAGACGTAGTGAAATTACTTTAAAATACTTGGCAGGACCCAATATGGATTTATTTTTTAGAAAAGGACTCAAAGAAGCAGAGGCAATGAAAGACAGTCTAGATTAAGGGAGGGAATATAGGTGTTTATTTCACTATTCTTTTAATTAGAGAAAAAAGCTTTAGATCTCAGTATAGTATATACATTTGATGTTTATTTGTGGTCTGATGAAAAGGTTTCTTTAAAACTCTTAGGAATGATGAGCTGTATTTATGTTATTCATGGGTGGCTGCTATTCAAATTTTTGTTTCCAAATTGTTAATGAATCGCAGAATCCAAAGTTCTTTTAATTTTAATATTCTATGAACATGAAATATCTGGTTTGAATTGACTAGTAGGAACATTTAAGGAAAGAAGCAACAAATGGAAACTAAGAATTTTGCTTAAGCCAGGTATGGTGGTCACGCATTTAATCACAGCACTAAGGAGACTCTGAGTTCCACGCCTGCCAGGGCTACATAGTGAGACCCTGTCTGAAAACAAAACCAAACAAAGTAATAAACAGAAAACCAAAAAACATAAAATGTTACATAGTATGGTTAAGTTACAGGCTTCAAGTAAAGAAAACACATTGTAGGCATAGCTCACAGGAAGCTGTTGGAGGCCTGGAAACCACAGCTCTCTTGCATTTGTGAAGTATTTTCATATTGCATATCAGTTTGCTCTCTATATATTGCTCTAAATATTCTGATTCAAGAATTATTTGAACAATGAATAAATATTTTCATGATTTTTTTTTCAGTGTAAAAATTTTTGCAATAGTGTAAGGCCAGACATATGGCTCAGTTGTTAAGAGCACTGACTGCACTTGCAGAGGATCCAGGTTCAGTTTCCAGGATCTACATGGTGACTCAAAACCATCTTTTCCAGTTTCAGAGAATCCAACGCCCTCTTCTGGCCTTTGAATGCACTGCACTCACAGGTGCAGTCACATAAATGCAGATAAAACATTCTGCATATGCACATAAAATAACCATAGATAAATAAAAATAAACATAAATCACCATTATCTTGCCATTTATGAGGAACTAAAAACAGTTAAGACTGCAGTGTATTCAGATTATCATCATGGAATTTTGATGTTCATAAAAAAATCACTATACTTGACAGACCTTCATGACACTAAAGAATAGATTGCTTTTTAATGTACTGTAGTGATGAGTCTCAGCCAGCAGAGATTACTGAGTATAATTAGTTTTAGTGACTCAGAAAAAATATTATCTATAGTGATTGATGATACTCCAGCTATGGCTGTAAGAGTCAATAATTAAATTAAATTACACTCAAATTACGGAAAAGTTTTATGCCATTTTATAGTATATTGTCCTTATCTGAAAATGTGTCAGTAATGTTTTGGCTATTCAGATTTTGCTCCTGATCTCATCCACACACTTCTAAGCAAAATTCTAAGCAAAAAGACATATACAAATTTTTCTACATAATAATTAGTTGGAAAATTTCACATCTAATGTTTTTAGGCTTTATATAAACATTTGTTGCAGAGTATTTTCAAACAATTCTTATTCAGGGATATTTTAGGAAATGTCAATTATAAACAATCATATATATTTCCTTTGTTTTCCATCTGAGCCTGGAATTATTTTATAAGATTTATTTCATTTTATTTAAGTGTGTATGCCTGTGTATGCCAAGGGATACATACATGTATGGGTGCCTATGGAAGTCAAAGCAGAACATCATCCTCCAGAACCCAGAATTATAGGCATTTTTTATCTACCTGAAACCAAACTCTAGTCCTCTGGAAAAGCAGCAAGGGCTTAATCATAGACCCATCTCTCCAGTTCCAAGAAGCTGGGATTATACAGGTGATAATTGAATAACTAATGATTTGATTAGTTGAATGAATTATTTATTTATATTATAAAAGCTTTTGTCTAATATAGAAATATAATTACATAATTTACTATGTTAATCTAATCTGTAATCCAGATATTGAAATAAAAAGCACAGTGTGTTACACTTCCAGCTCTATGTGTAACAAGATTGCCTAGCCTTTCTTCCTAGAACTCATGTAGTCTACATTCAGGACAAAATTATTGAATTATGAGAAAAATTGAAAAATGCGAATATAATCACCTTCTTCTTTATGAATTCCTTTCCCTGTGTCTACTCTTAAACCCTAAAAGAGGAGGGGTATAATGTAGGATGGCTTGGCATGACATGCACAGTTCTTGCCAAGCTGAGCCATACAGATGTTTCTATTTCTCCCTTACACATGTGAAGCTTACATCAACAAAACATTTTTCAAGACTATGTACTTTAATTTTCTAATATTTTCACTTAGACTTACTGTGGTAGTCATGTCAGGATCATAAATTTGTTCATTTACTTTGTTTTCTAAGAAGATGGTAAGAATAAACTCGTCTCCATTTGAGTAGAGATGTGAACATAGGACTCAATTTGTCCCATTATTTGTGAATAGAATATGTTGATTCAGGAAGAAGCCAGAAGAGCCCATGAACTATTTTAGGTCTTCCTCTACCTACTATGGTGATCATTCAGGCATGTATCTCTCTGAGCCTACATTACTGAGGATCTATTATAATGAGACTCTGCATCAAGTATGATCATTCCTAGCAGGAAACAGAATTAACTCTCTCAATTTAAATGACAAAAATTTAATGAAAGTGCTACTTAAGGGCACTAAGGCCAAGATATAACAAATTACAGCAAATTTACAACCTCTGGAGAAACACAAACTGAATAGATACAGGGAAAGGGTATTGAAACAGTTTAACAACAGCTAAAACTATGGACAAGGGCCAGAGGTCTCACTCAGCCCCAGGACACAACTGTAGACAGAGATATGATACCAAAGAAGGAACTCTCCAAAATTGTCTGAAATGCTCTGCTGCAGACTGATCTCATTCATTCTTTCCTTAATCACACCCAAGTAGGGATTACTTAGGAGTTTCTTAACCACCTGGGGCAAATGTGGAAATGCTTCCTGTTCAATATTTGCTCACATTTCTATTTAGTATGTTATGTTTTGCAAAGGCAAGTATGAGCAAAGAGTATACATCCCGCATGCTTTGGCAGCTCAGGTCCTAAAGGAGAATTTGGTCTGTCAACCGAATACGGCCCTAAATTAATTATTGATAAAAACTGATAAAAGGAAACTGCAAGTATCATCATGGCTCAGATGGATAAATCAAAAGAGAAATAGTCTGCTTGGCTGTTTCATTTCTAAACATTTTGGCAGCTAAATATGCTTCTTTGGTAACCCCTGGGGCTTTTGACTGTGGGGATAATCATCTTGATGAGGCCTGTACCTTTCAAAGACATTTGTGTGCATGTTTTTTCACTACTGGCCTCTGGATTAATGCAGGCAGAGTGATTTCTGATCAGCAACTGAACTCTAACAGGAAGATGATGCTTTAGCAGCCACACTTGATAACACAATCAGACTTATTTGTATAAGTTTAGAGAAAGTTCAAAATCTGATTTTCTGAAATTTTAAGAGTTGTTTTTATCTAACATTTAGATGCCTCAGTTGACTTGAGAACAGGAGTCCTGATGCAATTATTTTTCCTGTTTTAGAAATAATTCTCACTTTTATTAAACTTCTATATACACATATTTGCTTATTTTTCTTTGTTTTTCCACAAACAAATTTTAACTGTACTTTACAATTTTATTAGTAATATGGGTCTAGCGGTTCTCTCGGGGGTCATGCTTTCCTACTTCTGATCTCAGATCTGAAAGGCAGTTAAGACTCAGCACTTTTAAGCAACTTCGGCTTTTATTAGGTATTTGTAAGGATTATAAGAGAATGAAGAATGTGTGTCCGAGGATAAGATTCCTATATTAAATCTCTGCCACACGGGCGCAAGATAGAGTTTGGAAAGATTGCATGACTGCAAGGAAACAGAGTTTTCCAAGAAGCTGAGAACTTGCACATGTGAACTCGAAACAATAGTGACAGTATGCACAAGACTCAATCAGACAAAACTCAAGCATAGAACTGGGAAAATGGGTAAGAAGCCCCAACTTTAGCTTAGGAACTATTGGCAATTAGTTACTACTGGGTGTGAGAGAGTGGTCTTCTTTAAGGGGGTGATGATAGAGCTTCCATTTCATACTATACTGAGCTAAATAACCTAATTCCAATCTCACTTGTGCATGTTATTTGAATCAGACTTCTGTTCTGGTGATTCATATCCTTCCATTTCATCTTTTCCTTATATTTTAATTTGTTGCTTTTAATTTTCATATATGGATGTGTTGCCAGAATGTATGTGAGTGCAACCGTGCCATGCACTGCCTGTGGAGTCCAGATTCCATGGAACTGGAGTTACAGGTGGTTGTTAGCTGCCATGTAGATGCTGGGAATAGAATCCAGGTTCTCTCCAAGAGTAGCCAGTTCTCTTAACTGCTGAGTCAATTCTCCAGTCTATGGTTGGTTCATTTTGGATATTTCTTCTACAGATGCTTAGAATGAAGCAACTCTATTCTGTTCAGTCAGTTCAGTCTCCCTGCCTGCTACTTACCTTCTTACAATGTGTTGAAATTAAGGTCTACTCTTGCTTCCTACTTTTTTTTTTCTCTGTCCCTGTGGATTTATTGATCATGTTATTAATTTTCAGAATTGTTCCTGGGGTGGGGGAGTGAGTAAAAGTAACAAAAATACAGTCAACTATATTTAACTAGAATCCCCAGAAGAATCTTATTTATGACTACATTCTCAATGATTCAACTTAATACAGGACAGTAATTAAGTCATATGTTAAATTGTAAGTATAGCCATCCTGATTAATGGGAATATGCAGGTAGATGTTTTTAGGATTATGCAAATCTTATGAGTATTCTCAAACAAATCATGATGAGTGTCAGTTACTAGGTGTGGCTTCTTGGTCAAATTAAGAGCTCATTTAACAGAAAGTGCATGAAGCTGCCGTGAGCATAACAATACATATCATTTTGTAGGAAAGAAATTAGTACATAGAGGAAGACACTTCAAAATAATGACAAAATGTATAGGATGGAAATATATAAGCAAATACCATAGCCATTTATTCTCAAGCATTATATATAATTATAGATGATATATTTTATATTTCTGGCAATGTAGGAAATTTATTTAACCTAGCAACACCACAAACAAGAATAATCTGTTGTGCTCGTATACTGTGATGGCTGTAATATCCCCAGGAAAAAGAAATTGTTCAACTCTATTTCAAACTCATGGGACCTCATTACATACGTGTTTTATTGTTGATGAAATGTTATTGGGAGGTACACAACTGTATGCTAGGCATTTATAAGCAATGAGTGTTTAAAATGTACAGCAAGAGACAGTAAATCCTAAGTCCTAAAATGAAATATCAAACACCTCAATTTATTTGAGTCTAAATTTTATATATTAACAGTAATATGACTGAAATAACTATTTCTGAAATATTATGTGACATGAGGAAAAGTTGATGTATTTTGCTGGTGGTTTTACCTCTTAACAATTTTCATCATTGTAATTTATTTTTCTTTTTTCAAAAACTCAAGTGTCTTGATTTCCTTAGCCATTCTCCGTTCTTTACATTCTCAGCACTTACTGATATCATTTGTACTATTTGTTCAGTTCTTCAGTGCTTTATGCTAAGGATTTAACTCTTTGCTGAGAGCTTTTTCTCCCTACATATCAAATGAAGAAGCTATAACTTTATCCAGTACTTTAGTTTTTAAATTGTACCTTCTCGTTCTTGACTGACACCTCTTGTTTCAAATGCCATCTGACTATATGTATGTATATACTATACATGTAGTTTCCTGTATAGGCTTATTCAGGTTTTAAAATAATTATATAATGTAGGGTCTAATAACTCATCTGAAAACTGAGAGGCAGAGAACAGAAATTATATATATCCTCTGAATATATTGTCCCAATGAGATTCAGACATCATGACAACTGCTAAAACTGTATCTGAATATGAGTAAGTAAAATTAGCTCAAAGTCTACCAGTCATTATTGGTTTTTCTCCATTTTCTCCTTCAGTGGTCCCATTTTAGCCAAAGACCCCATGATGAATCAAGTTGTATAAGACAGTACAGGTTTCTCATGATTTTTCCAAACTCCACCCTGTATAAAACTTCTTATTACTACAAATGTTCAAGTTCATTATTCACATACTTCTCATAGAGAATATTATCTACATTAACCCCATTATCCTTCAAGACCAAGCTCCATTTTCAGTGCCTGTATGAATATAAATAGAGTCATCCAACTTCATCCCACTAAGCCTTTCTGGTCTCCATTACTTTTCCAACTTGCAAAAATATAACCATCTTAGAAGAGCATCCATTTTGGTTGCCATCTAAGATCTTCAATAGATTTCTATTTATTTTTAGTGGGAAGAAAATTCTTCATTTTTCAAAATGGCCCTGCATCTTATCTTCCTAGCAGCCTGAGCACATTTAACATAGTGTTTATTTGGGCAGCAAATCTGCCTGTGTTCAAATCCAAATTCTGTCATTTATTATTTGAATGAACTATATCTGATATTTTGTTCTCTGTCTCTCAGTATTAAGATGAGTTATTAGTAGTCCTTATATTGTATAATTATTTTAAAACTTGAATATGCTTATACATGCAAAGTACATGTACAGCACATCAATTTACTATATTTGTTTTTACTCTTCAAATTCTGTACCTTAGCCATAAAATAATGTCATTTGTGTGTGTCACTTGTTCAAACACCCATGCCCAGAGTAAAAAAGCATTTGCAATAGCTGTTTCCTCTACCTGGAATGTTCTGTCAACCCCACCTCCACCACAGCAGAGATGATTCCCTCCCCCTCTTTAGGTTAGCCTTTCTGAACATGCTTCTGAACATAAAGTCAGTCTCTGCTCTCATTCACAGGATATATCTGATTTTCATTATGACCTTAAAATTCAACTATTTCCCTTGCTAATTTTACCAGTACCCTGAGGATTTTAAATGTTTAAAATATATGTTTATATCTAGTATCCATCATTATTTTCTCAATTTTATTGAGCACAATTAAGTGCTTCATCTAGTTATATAAGGAGAACTATATTACCATTTGTTAGCGAATTTTTTACTAATTTTTAGGTAATCAACAGCTGTCTAATTGGACTTAAAGCCTGTTCAACAGGATAACATCCTTGCACGGTTCTGTAAACAGAGCTATGCACACATGGTTGGAGAGATCATAGACCCCAAGATGAATTTCTGTCACTCTCTTAGAACACCCTGATTTCTTACTGTTGTATCCATATATTCACAGACAGACATAGCTCTCACCACTCACCAAAGAAGAATCTTGCAACAGATGGAAGCCATGATAAAGCTCCTCAACTGGACAAGCACAGAGAATACGGGCCTGTGAGATGCTCATCCCTAAATGATACATCTAGATAGCAGCTTCTACACCTAAGGCTCAGAGAATATCACAGGAGAGGAAACTTGAAGATCGGAAGAGCCAGAGGAACAAGACACCTGCTGCTAGTTAATGCATTCTAGACACTATAGGAAACTAAGTCCATGAAATCTCCACCATTTGTTAACCTAACAAGATCTTTATAATGACAAAACCATGCTGATTTTGATGGAGAAACTTTTTATGTGGTCCTCCCTCAAATGAAGAGCTACAGGCAGTCAATGGATTCTGAGAGAGAAAGAATCAGTTTTCTCTAGGGAAGAGCTCCCTGAGAGACTTTCTAAACAAAAGTTGCAGTCCTAAGCACATGTACACATGAACTCTACTAAATGGACTCAGTGTATTATGCATAATTGCATATTTATAAATGTGTGTATGAATATGTAAGAATGATAAACAAAGGAGAGGGCAAGAAATTGTGACAGAGAGCGGGGGGACATGGGAGCACTTGGAGGAAGACTGGGAAGGGTGAAAATAATGTAAATAAAATACTCATGTGTGAAATTCTCAAAAACTGAAAATTATAAAATTAAAATAAAAAATAAAAATTAGAAAATGGATGTGGCATGTCCTTTTTTATTGAGAATTCTTTTTTTGAGACAGGGTCACTTGTAGCCCCAGTTGGCCTGGAACTTATTATGTAGAATAGGCTGTCCTCAATCTCACCAAGATCCTCCTGCCTCTGCCAGCCCTAGTTCTGGGATTAAAGACACTACCATGTCCAGCATTTTTAAAGAACTATAGGAGCATTATTTAATACCCTAGGAGAATATAATTACATGTGCTAGACTCCATTCCTTTCTATCTTATTGGTGTTAAAACATTAGTCATAGCTTACAGGTTTCTACCTGTAAAGCAAAAGAAAACAAAAAAGACAGTGCTAAAGTTCTTGGTTTTCTTAACCCATAGAATAGAGGCAGTAAAGATTAATCCAACCTACCATTACAAAATGCTCTTGTTTTAATATTTTAAATGCCTCTGGTAACAGTTAAAACATATTATTTGCTATAGTTAGGATCTGGGACATCCTCCAAAGGTCCCTGGGTTAAAGAAATGGTGCTCACTGGGGCTTTATCAGCAATTGGTGACCTTTAATGCCTAGGGCCTAGCGAGATGACTTCAGGTTACTGGGACATGCCTTTGAAGCAAATTGTAGAATCTTCCTGGCCCTCATTTAGTTCCTGATCATAAGGTTCCCACAAGAGCACAAGCCCTGCCTTGTCACAAGCCTGCAACAAGGTAGATAACAGATAATCGATCATGGACTAGAAAGTCTAAAATTATGAAACAAATCAACTTTTTCTCTTTGTCAGTTCTTTTTGGCATTTATTTTGGAAAACACTAACACACTCTTTACCTCATCTTTATGATATTGTTTTTTACTTAACAATAAAAATTTTTATATATATTCATTAGTATTTGTACAAATAATTTTTAAATTAAGCAATTAACCTATGAAACTAAACTGATATTCTATTATATTAGATATCCACATGGTAGCCTGCTAACCACTAGTTCTTTGAAAGATTATATGACATAATGGAAATTAGTTTCTTCCTTGACAGATTGTTTTCTAGAAACAACATTATCATTTATCACATAGAGTTTGACTCTGTAATTGAAGTATGTGCCATATCAGCTTTGCTTTTGCTCAACACAATAGAAAACTATTGTTTCTATTCCAAACTGAATTATGAAATGAAGGAGAAAGAAAAACACTTTTTTTTTGGAAATGATTACCTAATTATTTAAAATAGTAATAATGAAGTTGTTTAGAGATTTCAGAGAAGAGTTTGGAGAGAGATTTTGATTTGCGATTTCCCACCCACCTCACACCTCAAAAGGGAATGGGGTGAATTTCCATCTTTTAAAATGCAAAAACATAAGAGCTTTAAAAAATTACTCAGTAAGCATACTCTGGTTCCCCATGATCTCAAGAGAGCAGTAAGTAGTATCTGACTCACATTTGCTTAAAGAGGACGAATTTGTTCACTAGCTCTTATAAGGGAAATTTAATAAGAACGATATCTGCACTGAAGCTGGCCTTTGGGTTATGGTGACTGTATAGTCAATAATCAGTGTACTTACCAAACTTCTTGTGAGACCAAAGCCTCCAATGATAAAATATGAGTTTTATGGATTTTTTCATAGAGTTCTATAGCTGAGTGGTGTTTCAAGATGAAAGCAAAGCTTAAATGAATTCTGCTGAAAAAGGGTTACTGGGTAATGAATGGGCAATGAGAGACAACAGCCAACCCCTTTATATAACTATTTGTTTTGAACCTATGAGCAAACCACCGTTTCCTTTGGACCAATGAGAAATGCAAGAGTTAAGGTTTAAGACTACAGTCAGTCTTAAAACTACAGGCAACTGTAAAACCACCAGGTGCTGCACAGGCTCTCTAATGCCCCAGCTGATGGATGATGATATATAACCTTCCCATGTTGGTGCCCCATCAGTGAGGGTAAATTTAAAGTGAAATGAATTTCATAACTTCTGATTTCACCCCCAGTCTGGGCATGGTTTTGTTTTTATGTTTAAGTCTCTTCCATGAAAGGAGGAGACAATAAAGTAGCCCTTTCCTAGAAACACTCTTCAGTTACCATTCCCTAACTCAGGAAAACACCTCCCAAATTTGCCTCAGTGTGTTCCTCAGATCTTGACGTAGGAAGTCTCCCACTGCTGATATTCAGCCTGTGATCCACTTTCTAAGTAAGACCTTTAACATGTTAGCCTATTGCTTCCCTCTGTGAAGTCTTTTAAAAATGAGAACAAGAACCAAGACAAAGTGGTCTGAACTTCCTGATCGCTCTCCTCTATAACATTACCACTCATAAAATGGGTTATTTGCAAACTTTCCCCAAATAGTCATGGATTCTTCACAATATTCAGCTGAACTTCTCATTTTAGTAAGATGAAACCAGATTCCTCCAAAACTTGTTCTCACATCAGAATGAATGAAGGCCTGGATTAGGAATCCTGACTGAGGAATATAACCTGTGAGCTCCCTAGAGAGGGCATGTGAGCCCAGCCTCACAAAGTTATATAGAATTTTACCACTAAGCATTTCAGTTTGTGAGAGTATATGCATGTCTGTCCCTCTCTCTGTGCATCTATCTATCTGTTTATAAATTTCTTCATGCAACCTACCAAATCCTCTATTACATACTTGCATTTTAGGACAGTTCTTCCAGTGTTACTCAGAATTTCACATTTTAAATTGTATGTCAACCAATTGGCTATATGGTCATAAATCATTATGTCTACTACCGTTTATCTATTTTTCTCTGGGCTATGATTCTTTTATAATGTTCTTTAAAATAGCCATTCTTGGAATATTGAATTAGAAAGCATACTCCAGAAAGTTCTAACTAGATAAAGGATGGCAGTTTGGGAAGAAGTTTGAATGGTATTATAATTTCTATACATTATTAATTATCTTTAATGCTTGTAGTAATTCCATATTTCCTCTACTCAATATCATCATACTCTCACTTAACCTGTAAATTTCTCCAGGAAATCACTGAATATGCCGGTAGATTAAGAGAATTTTTGTGAAGTAATTTTAAAATAGAATAAAATATTTATGAGCTCCTACACATTGTGTGGCTCTTGGTGAATTAGCATCGGTTTCCACTGTCCTCATTTCTTCTCATGTTTGTATAAATAGAGCTATCTACATCAACCTGAGTACAACATGACTGAAAATCACATTGGATTTTAGAATGAGAACAAATGGCTGCACGTAGTGGCAGGTGACTGGCTTTGCTACTTAAAAAACAAACAATTGGAGCCCTTGGAATGGCTCATTGGGTAAAGGAGTTGGCCCACCCAGAAGCCTGATGACTTGAGTTGAATTCCTGGAATCCAATGGTAGAAGGGAAGAACCAATCACACAAGCTGTCCTCTGACCTTCATACACATACACATACACACATACACATACACACATATACACACATGCACACATACACAAACACAAATAAACAAATATGATTTTTTAAACAAAGAATTGTATTCTGAATCAATGTCATCACTGACCAAACTCCCCTCATGAAAAGAACAAACTCCAATAAACTAACTGACTTCATATTCCCTCATATTGATATTTATTATTATATCTGTGATGAATCCCAAGCCCTATAATCAGAGAGGGAAATTCCTTTTGGGCTAGGAAAAGTAAGTTATAATTAAAGCTAAATGGATTGCATGCTGTTGTACTTGAAATAAACATCAGTGAATCATGAACTGGAAAAGCATGGGTATTTTTTGCAGATCAGTCTAGGAAAGAAATGAACACATAAGTAATTTGGCAAAATTCAAAACTTTTCAAAAAGGACATTTCCAAGGGAAAATTATCAAAGGAAATAGCTTTACTTCCAGATAAAGGTTAATCAAATTTCCCTAAGGGCAACTTCATGTCAATAAAAACAAGAATGACTTGTGATCTCCTTCCTTTCTAAAAAGAATAAGTTCATGAAGTTCTGAAGATTCTGCATTTAACAAAGACATCAAACAAACACAGCAATAAAACACTCTGCTATAGGAAATGCTCTTTGGGGAAAATTATTGAAGAGAAAAAAGTACTAATAACAGGCAAATACTTGCAAGATTATGTAATGTTCATCCTAAGGATTTGTATTCTTGTATCTTTTCATGAAGACTTCAACTTGCTGATTGAAATGGCCTGCATTTATCATAAAATGAAACAAGCAAGTATTTTTCTTAAAACTTGAGAGAAAAATCACTTTTTCTTATAGCCTACTAAATTGCAATCAATATCCTGCTTGCCTAGTAATTCAGATATTTTTATCAATTTATCTGCAATTACTAAAGAAATATCATGCTGAGGTAATTACATACTGCTGCTACTTTTTGAAAAGTAGTATTTTCTCAAAGAGTGCTCGGATATATCTACTAGCCCTGCACAAATTCAAAGAAAACCTCTAGAAACTACTGAAGGAAATATATGATTCTTTACTATTTCATTTCAAAGTTACATGATGTGAAGGACCTAGCTGCTAGTGACTAAGCAGCTATGCTCATTTATTGGTCTGACTTTTATTATTTTAGCAAAAGCTCCCTGAAAGACCTATATTTAAAAGATACATTATTATGCTTTTATCATCTAAATTTGTTACTTGAGGTAGCTAATTATAAATCTTTGCTTTCATCTCTATGTGTTTACACAGATTATAAGCATATTAAAAAAGTCGTTATTATGGGCACTATTTTATTCTGCATCTGCTTTATACCAGATACTGTTTGAAGACTGCATGTGAAATAGAGCATTTGCTCTACTCCTCAGATCTCAAAGTAGATATTTTGTTCTGATCTAAGCTTTTAAAAGCAGAAGCTATGAAACAGGGAGATGTTTTTATCTCTGTTGCAGATCACTGGTGAACCACATTCAAGCTGTGAAGGCAATAGTTATCTCTGAAACCAGAACTCGACTGCAGTGCAATGTTTTCTCTGGTTTAAATTATCCATCCAAAAAGCATGGCATTTCTCCAGAATGTCAGCATGCTGGGGAAATTCACCTAAAGTTCACAAAAGATATTATTGTCGTTATTAGATATAAATAAAAATATAGAAAGGAAAGATGTCTTATGCATCTTGGGAAGAACAGAACAAGTATAAATATATAGTTTCTACACAATTTCAATAAACTAGTATAGGGTCAAAATTTCACTAATGGTACTACACAAAGTGTTATGAAACCCAGGACTTACCAGGTATTATGATTCTTTAGCCATGATAACTGAAGTGTGAGCAGAAAGACCATCACAGACAAAATACTGTTTAATCACCACAGAACTCTTGTTTATATCCTGTGGCATAGGATCATTTTCCTACATTTAATACAGTTGGCGAAGTCATCACAGTCATTACAGCAGCATTGAGAACTATCGTGTTAGCAAATCTTCTAGATCCAAGTGTGAGTGTGCCTCTCAGTGGTGGGAAGACATTATTATCATGTAAGCAGAAACAGGCTGGCACGTTCTATTTTTTCTGAGTTTTTCAGGCACTAACTGCTGCGGTAGATTTTTTTGAGCCATTTATGTTTATCTGCCTCCTGTATTTTTTTTTCTATTTTTTTAATCAATTATTACTAGAAAAAAATATCATGGCTTTTTATGATTAAGACATGACTTGGTTCTAAATCCTGAGGACAATCTGGATAAATTAGTGATGTCATGTTTCCTTCTTCTACATGTTTAAATATGAAACACTTTAGCATGGGCTCAAATCAAATATTTTAACAGAACCAAGAAGAAATGTGCATATGCATGAAATATATTTCATCATTAACTCTGAAACTTGGAGTTCACAAAATAGGTAGTTCAGAGGGGAACTGAGGACAATGAAGAACAAATGGAAATAAGCTAAAAGCTAGAAGAACAGAGAAAAGCTCTCTGAATTTGCATTGCCTCTTTATCTCATTCTTGTAGAAGTCCTGGGAAAGTCAAGGCTATTTGTCATAGACTAAACATCCACAGTGATCCAACAGCAAAAAGAGCCAAGAGAAAATAAAATAGAAAGGTCAGTGATAGGCCTAGCAGTTGTAACATCACATGGACGAGGAGAGCCAGAGCTGACAGTAAGTGTGAGCTTAATGTGGCCTATGCTTCTCTTTCTCTCATAAAATTAAAAAAAAAATTCTAACATTTCCTTCTTTAACAAGAAACAGAAAATTCTGCAGGCAGTTAAACCCACCTAAGTTGAAACACTGAGAAGTCACCAAAATTAGCCCCTTGCTAATATTGCAGTCATCCATATCTCTCCAAACATATTACTCTTTAAGTACTGAAAATGGCAAGGTCGTCATTTCACTTAATATATGACAGTTATCCCAGACACAACTAAAAATGCATTAATCTTTCCTCAGAATATATAGAAGTTCTCTTTTGACATTAAGTAATACTTGTTTGTGATAGTTTTACTTCCTTACTGTTATCCTGCATTTTAAATGTAGATATGTACAGTTAAATAATATTAGCATGTTCTATGTTATGATTAGAGAATAAGGGATGAGAGAAAAATAAGAAGTATATTGTGTTCAGCATATCACAAACACATCAAAATAAAAAAGATATATCTATGGTTATTAAAATCTCTGATTCTCGTGATCTTTAAAAGGCCACATCTACAGATTTATAGATATATCATTTACTGCCTGTACTTTCATACTTTCCCCTCAGTAAGCCCTGCAGTTTGTCCTGTTTTCTTGCTTGGTGGTCATCCAGATCTTCATTTCTGAACAATCAAGCCATCCTTTAGTAATCATCATAACATTTGTCTTACAGTTTCCCATTGATTAATCATAAAGTGAGAAGCATTAAGAGATTCTTCAGAGGGTCTTCTGCATTCCCATGTCCTCGCCTCTACCCCACTGCACAGTGACAACCCCATTTCACCCTGATAGAATTTGGAGCTTTGTGTTTATTTGTTTATTTTTGAGACAAGGTCTCCCTGTAGCCCCAGCTGACCTGGACTTCATTATGTAGACCCAGCTGACCTGGATCCCACAGAGACCCACCTATCTCTGCCTTCCAAGTGCTGACATTAAAGGTGTATACCACCAAGCCCAGTAGTTTATGAAATCTCTTAAAATGAAATACTGAACTTAAGCACACAAAAAAGTCTATAAATGAGAATCCATGAAATGACTCTTTGATAAACTTAAAGGGTAAGAAACATTGAAATGGAAAGAAATTCACTGTTTTTTAAAAGAACACAGACATTCCTTGTAATGAATTTTTGTTGTTATTGTTCTTTGCTCCAGTGAATGTTTTTGTTTTGAGAGGGTTTCATTATGCAGCCCTGGCTGACCTCGAATTCATGGAAATCTGCCTGCCTATGCTTTCCAAGTGCTGGGATTAAAGGTGTGTACCATGATTAAAAAAAAAGAAAAAAGAAAAAAATTAGAAATTGAAGGGAAGGGAAAAGCTTTTTATACCTGGAAATATATTCCAAAAACTAAAAAAGAGCAATGCTGGTTTCAGTGTCATTGTATATTTAATGCTCATTATAGATAAATCTAGCTGTTTGTACTGATCACTAATATTTAAGAATAAAGAATAAACCTGAGTTCTTATTAAAGTGATTATGTTTGCAATACAGAGGCCATAAACATTATTTCTTGTTGTCTCACATCTGGTTTTAGCCGAAGTCATTCACTTTGCTTCCCTTTGTGCACTGTAAACACAAATTAAACAGGTTTATTCAACACGTTGCTTATTCAAGTTAACACCTTGTTAAGATGTAGTAAATTCACTAAGTTATTTACCATATCTAAGACTAGTATCTTCTAGTACAGCATGGTTTACTCTGTATTTTTTGAAGTGGTACCCATACAGACCTCTGAGCTACCAAAGCAACAGGTAAGAACGTCTCTTCTTTTTGTTAGAGTATTGCTTCCAGTTTCTCCCTGTGAGGATTTACTGCTTTCTGCATCAAGGTTGAGCTGCACCTTTCCTTTCAGGAGGCATCCTTAGTAATTCACTGTGGTGAACAGGGCTCCTTGCAGGAGGAAGGATGATTAACTGGAAGCTCTCCTGCTGTTCACAGTCAGCAAGCAGAGTACAGCAGATGTTTCTCTTTCAGATCTTTAAGAACTATAATTGGGTGGAAAAAAAACGGTATGTTTCACTTAATTCAATTTGCTACTTGCATTTATTTGCTAGAAAATTTGTGGTTTAAAATCCACATGAATATATTATTTTGAACATATAGACTATCATTAGATGTAAAACTCAGTCATATGCCAATGAATTTCATTTGAACTTGGCTTAACTCACTTTATCAAAAAGGTCTTAATTTATTGCAAACTTCCCTGAAGTCAAGGAATTGTTTTAGTTGAATTGTTGCTGTTGAGTATCTTTTAGCCTAGACTACTAATCATCCAATAATTTATTTTTATTTATATATTTATTAAATAATTATTTATTTTTGTGTGAACCCAGACCATCACACACACAAAGCAAGCACTCAACAACTGAATTATGCCTCCAGAACTTTATGTACTTTCTAACTTTGAAGTAGGGGCATAATAAATTATACAGACTAGCCTTGAACTCACTCAGTAGCTCTGGCCGACTTTGAATCTTGGTTGTTTTTCCTTAGCCTCCCAAGTAGCTATGATAACAAGTTGGAACCATCAGACCCAGTTAAGCTCAAACTTTAAAATAACATTGTACTAATCTTTAATATTTATTCACCTATTTTCAGCACAAATTAAATATATACAAAAATAATTATTTTTGCATACAGTGATTTTGTTACATGTTGCCATAAGTTAGTTTAATTTACTTTGCATTGTTAATATAGAAAATCAGTGTAAATTAATGTGTTGAAAATGCAAGTATATTTTAATATGCATGAAAGGATTTTTTAAAACATCCATAAACTTAAGAGGAATATTTTTCTAGTATTGCATGTGATTTTTCAATTTTTATTGACAAATGAGTGTGGTTGAACCAAAAATGGCAGTAAATCAGGTCTAACCACTTGCTAAACACCTTGCAGGTGAGACTGGAGTCAGGAAAGACTAGAGCGCAGAGAATGATGTGAGGTTGATGGATGGTATCATACTTTGAGCATAATTAAGCTATCATATGCATATCTCTGGTCCTCTACTTAAACTTAAGCTCACATAGGATCCAAACAAATAGTCCTGATCTCTGTTTTCCTCTCCCCAGGATGAATACATCTCTTTCTACTTTTCAGTATTTAAAAGAATGGCATTGACTGTAGTCAGTTCACTACTCATCATTTCTTATCTGTTGGTTTGCTGCATAATATTTTCATGGACCTAGATATTAAATCACATGTGTTTGGATTTATAGGTGTGTGTGTGTGTGTGTGTGTGTGTGTGTGTGTGTGTGTGTGTGCAGCCAGAAAGTAACTGTACATGGGCTCACGAGAGGGGAGGAAAAGATGTTAAGGGAGATGCAGAATGTCATGTCGGTAGAATACACATAAAATGAAATCAGAATGGATCCCCCGTGATGGGTGGTCTTGTCAGCTAGAATGGAGATAGACAACTAAGGGGCACCCTTGTGTGTGGATCTGTGAAAGTATTTCCTGATTAACACCCTCCTCAGGGAGTATGGGAGTATGTAAGACCTTCCTTCAGTCTGAGAGGAAACACAGTGCTGCTGTCTCCTAAATGTCTTGGCTTCTTGCTGGTGAGTTCAAATACTCTTTTCCTATCTCTGCTGCTGCCATCCTTTGCCAAAATCAGAACTCAAGTTCTTTAGCTTTCCAAAATAGATTGAAAACCAGTGCTCTCCAGAAATCCTCTGGGCCTTCATCACCAGACTGGGACTTCTGAGGTATCTAGTTTTGTCCCTGAGCAGTTACTGGGTTCTTAGCCTCTCTCTCCAGAATTCAGACAGTTTTGGATTAGCCAGCCCATATTATACAGGCCAATCTAATAATTCACTTTGTGATATATATTTATTCTACCAGCTCTGGTCCTTTAGAGAACCAAGACTAATGCAGCATCCCAAAATAATAAAATAATGGTGAAAGAAACAAAAAATAAAGCAGAATCAGCAACTAACTGGAGGAAAGGAAAGAATCAGGTGGAGTTGAAGACAGCACATGGGGAAGACAAGGCGGATGGGAACAGTGAGAACAAGGGAAGGGCACACAAGTGTGCAGACACCATGATGACACTCTATTTTCTATCATAATCTGAAATACTAATTAGAAAGCGATCATTTATCACAGCCCAGGCTTTTCAATATAAAGAGTGTAAGGTTCAGGGTTCGAGAGATGCAGCAGACAGAAGGGACCGGACTCCTCTGGCAGCTAACAGGACCCGACTTTATTGAGAGAAGACCAGATGGGACTAGCTCCTCCGCACCCACGAGTGGAGAAACGCTATCCTCCCTTGGGGGCTAGCCTCCCCGAAGAGATGGGGGAGGCTAGCCCCCTCACCCCCATCTTGGGGCTGGGGCTCCGGGGAACCGGGCTGGCGTGATCAGCCCAAGTCTGAGTCTCAAAAGCCCCGCACAGCACCAGCAGAAGCCACACCACCAGCAGCAGCAGAAGCACAAGCAAGTTGAAGCCGCAGCACAAGCCCAAGCAGAAGCACGTTGTCCAAGTCCTCAAAACCTTTTAAACCTTCAGTCCCCTCCTGGCTTTTAGGGGAGGGGAGTTGCCATGACATCTGATTGATGCTTAAGGCAAGCTTCTGGCTAGGAAGTAGTCCTTTTCCAGAGCTGTTGGTGAATTCCTTGCTTATCTGCCAAGGAATTTGGGATCTGGAGCGGTTTGCAAGGCTTAGATAAGCTCTGGCTCCAGGTTTCTTCCAGAGTCCGAAACTGTTGGGGGTCTCATTCACACCTTACAAAGAGGACATTATAGAAAATTTAATTTTTCTTTCTGAGCATGTTACAGAATCCTTTGGAGCCTTTGTTTGTTTGCCTTGAAACCCAGATGTAACCTGTGAAGTAAGGGGTTTAATGATCTAATTTTAAATTTTCAGTGTAAGTAGCTGCTATGCTATTAGGCTTTTGCATGCCACATTTCTGAGATAATTTATACAAAATGACTTTCTATAAAGTTTATGTAACAAGATATTTAGGTATAAACCCAGAGAGTAACTCAATTCTAATTTGTTTTACCTTTGCATATTAGATTTCAACAAAGGTCATTTTTCTTTTTGAATATAGAGCTCTGCATGCTTAACATAGTTTATTTGCTAATAAACACCTTGCTATATAAATTAGAGAATTTATGGGGCATGGTAATGAGTTTGAAACACATGGGAAAGGTATTTCTATCCCTTAATAAATTCATAAAGATCTTTTCTTGGGCTAATGGAAGTTATACAGTGACAACCTAAATACTTACACATATTAATCCTTACTCAATTCATGCCATTTTTCAAATTTGGCAGTTAAGATTGGGAATCCCTAACATGCTTAGTTAGAATGCAGTGGGCAATTTTTTTCACAACAAAACTCCAAAAAGTAGCCCATCAACAAAATGCATAGGAAACATTAACATGTAAAATAACAATTTTCATTTATCAGAATCATTATTTTTGTCATGTTTCTGATATAAAAAATGTAGTCTTCATTCATTCTCTATTTCAACTCTAACACATAAAACCCTCAATCTTATGCTAAAATTTTAAAATTATTCTCAGTCAGCAGCCACAGACAAACTTTGATCTCTTGGTACCTCCTGCCCAATTCTCAGTGTACTTCACAGGCTTATTCGTGCTGTTGACCCGATCACCTTTATGAACATATGCCTAATGTTATCACAGATCCTTTACTATATACTGGAAGACAGTCACCCTGCTCCTTTTCTCCTGACTAGAAACGTCTCTATGATGCAAATTCGATCTTGTCTCTGCTTTCCTTACGCCACCACCTTATTGCATATATACCCAGACTAAAGGGTCTAAAAAGTCCTTAAGGACTATCATTATACCATAACTACATAATACCAAATGAATTTAGGTAAAATTAATTTAAATAATGGAATCTTTGATTTTTATAATGGAAAAGAATCATTCTCTCACTAGAAAATGATATTGTAGAATATCCCTGTTGGGAGGGGATAATAATCTTTGATTGAACAACACAAGCATGGGGAATTCTCTACTACATAAAGGGGTTATTTTATTGCTACAATGCTTTCAAATTAGAAAATCCTACTCACAGTTATTCATGTTCTGTACAAACCATGAGCAAGGTGAGGAGCAAATGTATTAGTGCTACCTAGACTGTCGTCAGTGATCTTCCTCTCGTTGTTACTATGTCTGAGGATAAGCTGAGCAGAGCCATGCAGGATGAACCATTCAAAATAGACATGTGAAAATATATACAGAAATTCTTTAATGAAATGTCAAAAAGATGATCAAATGCTTCCATGTTTAGTAAATTCTTTCTTTGAAATGGGGATGTGAGCACACAACCCTTACTGTGGAGATTATAAACTCTCTGTTGACTGACCTAAACTGATAATTCTGGTTTGGTTTGATTCTACATAGCTACTCCAGTGCTTCGTTGTCTTTTAGTTTAACATCTTAAATATTAATGTTGTGGGATGGGTACATACCATACAGTATGTGTGGAAATCAAGGATAACCTGCAGCAGTTGGTCTTCTTCTACCATCTTTCCAGGCATCAAACTTAGCTTGTCAAGTTTGGTAAAGTGTTTTTATCCTTTGATCTATAGGTGGTCCCAAAAGGTATATTTTAAATCATTGTTTTATTTTATCAGCATGATTAATTGATTAATTATACATAGTAACAAGCCTCATGGTGACATTTCCCCATATGCCCTTATCACGCTCTGATCAATTCCCACCACCATCTTTGCCTTTCAAGAAATCCTTTCCTTCTGGTAGTGCATTTGGTGGGTACTCACTGTGAATGGGTGATATATGGAATATTTTTAATAATCTTGCACTTATTAACTACTTGGGAAGCCTTAAATGATTCTTCAGGAACTATAAAAACTAGGGACAGAATTTCTGAAAACAATAAAGTTGAATAAAGGTAAATAAATATTTACTAGCCATGTCTTTCAAAAACAAATGATATATATTTAAAGATTAGGAAAGTAGAAAAATTAGTATTCAAGTATCATATTAACTTCAGAGAAAGGTTTCACTAAATGAATAACAAATATACGGAAGATGTCACTGCAGAGAAAATTAAAAGTATGATAAATCGATAGTACTGTCATCATTTTTAGTGGAACAAAGCAAGCAAAAGGAATATTAAAAGAGAATACAAATAGATGTTTCCTTTATGAATAAAACCCAGTTTTTCCAGCTATTTCTTTTTGTTTTAATATAGTGCTAATGGCTTGTTCCTGTAAAATGATTGAAATAATCTTTACATGTATAATTTTAATATCAATTTCCCACCAGAGTTTTATTATAAGATAACCATTCCTGTATTTTTATATACCAATTAATATTTGCACTTATTATAACTTCAAAATGTCTTGAATATTCTAGAATACCTCTAAGATTTACATCATCCTTTCTAATATTTTATTACTTTTTATTTTATGTGTATGAGTGTTTTGCCTGCATGTATTTAAGTGCACCTGTGTTATGCATTCCCTGTGGAGGTCAGAAGATTCCCTGGAACTGCAGTTATGGACCATTGTTAGCTGCCATGTGGATGCTAGGGCTCAAATCCAGGTCCTCTGCAAGAGCAGTCAATGCTCTTAACCCTGAGCCATCTCTCCAGCACACATCATGGTTTGTATATTATGAACTGGTTAGTTCTATGTATTGAGATCATTTTTCATTAAGATAAACTCCTTCACTTTCTAAACACTTTACCTTCCCCAAGATATTGCCTAATCAACTAGGAATTCAAAGTTTCTTCCTAAGGCATCTTGATCTTTCCTTGTAAATACAAATTCTTCCAAATAGATAATATATTCAGACATAATCAACTCTTTTTTTCACTGTATTGAATTTTTGAGAGTTTCAAACAGCATATTTTGATCTGTGTGTGTGTGTGTGTGTAGTCAAATTTATTTCCCCAAATGCCATTTAATGTGGGTCCATTAAGCTACCCAATGGCACATCCTTAAAGAAAACTAACTGGCTTCCAGCAGCTTTTGGTTGACAATAGTTCCTTAGCTAGGGTTTGATCTTCTTACTCACTTCTCCACTTATATGCTGGGGTTCTGCTTGGATTTAATTTAGGTGGGTCTTGTGCATTCTGTTACCAGCCCCATGAGTTCATTTGAGTAATTGCCCAGATATCTGGAAAATTCTGTTTCCTTGTGATATATATCGCCTTTGGCTCTTATAGTCTTTCTGCTCCTTTTCAGAAAATTATCCCTGAGCTTTGGGTGGCAGAGGTTTAATATAGGTGTCTTACTCAGGAATAAGCACTTGGATCCTCTTTGTATCATGAATTCCTCACGGTTAGGCTTGGCATTCAGCCCCACCCCACCCCAGGGTTTGAACTGATTGAGCAAAGGATGCTCCTATAGAGAAGTTAATTTATTCCAGGTTACTTACAAAGGATTCACCCCCAGGGAGACAAAGGTGGAGGTGTGATACGGCAGAGGCCACATTTCGATCATAAGTCCCTTCCCCTCCACCCGCGACCTCTGGAACATGCAAATGAGAATGGTGCCCTGGTGCTGCGCCTGCCTAACTGCTTCCCAGCCTTCCCTGCATTTCTGTTAGACCTCCCCCCTTAAGTCATTGGTTAGTTGGCTGTCAATCACATTTGGAAGCCTATCCCTCATGGCAGAGAGAGAAAACTGCTTGTCTGTGCAACATCCCACCCCTTTTTTTCTCTGGCTCTTACACACTTTTGGCCAACTCTTCCACAATAGTCCCTGAGCCATAAGAGCAAGGGTTTTGGGGGAGGGAGAATAACAGGTATAGGATGATGTTCTTTCTACTGTGGCATGGATTATCATTTTGCTTCAGTGATGCTCCTTCTACTGTAAAAACACAATAATTGTAAAACAACAACAGCAAAAGTAACATTCACACAAATTCTGAATGATGTAACCTATGGGTGGGTGTAAACACAAGTGCTTAGTCAATATCTAAGTAGGCACATCATATTTATCTCGCAAACAATTACCATAGCTTCTTTATGGGGGCTTACAATTCTCGCCCTCACCACTGGGGGTCGACATTCCTTTCCTAATATCAGAAGTGTATGTGCCCTCCCTGAAGAGCAGGCCCTGAATCCAATTTTAAATATGCTGCAGGTGCACATACCAGACGAACTTCTATTCCACCTGTAGAGACATCTGACAATGAAGCACACAAGATCTGTCCTTAAGCAGAGCTTTTCAGGACCACTCTCCCATAGAGGCCCACATAGCACCCTCTAGCACTCGGAAAGCTAGCCATCCATTTGTTGGGAGTTTTCAGCTCAGTCCCAGCTAGATCTCTCTTTCCATACTTGAACCATGTCACATCTTCAGTAATAGGGATTTACTGTCCACTTGTCTACTTCCAGTGTGCAACTAGCATTATAATGTGGCAATTGCCTTTTGTTTTGGTAGAAGGGGACTTCCAAGGCTCCCTTGGCCAAACACTCACAGGGGGAGCAACCCACACCTGGTACCGGAATTGCTAGTTAACAATCATATAAAGTATCTTTTTACTCTTTGTCATCCAAAGGCCTAGGCTATAGAGCTCCCAGAATTTCACAGCTACACTTCACCCTTGTACCCTGTATGAGTTACATTCCATTCTTGTTCCTTCGGGTGTACTTGACGTCTCTCAACTGGGTTTTATATCTGTAAAACACTCAGAAGTCAACATTATGTACACATACAAGGTCTAACATAGCAAGGAAAATTCATTTTCATTTGCATCAGCTGCTTTTTTCAACAGATACATGCTGGGTACAATGGCATGTAATCCATTTAGTGTCCTGGAATTCTCACATGGAGCCTCCATGCATCCCTTTATCCTTCCCAGCTTCATTGGTTTTGGCCTAAGCTGTAAGGCTTCCCTTGCCCCGTCACACCTGTTGTTTCCCAGGGCCGGGGAGAACCTGGATCTGATTCCTGACCCTACCCACACCTGTGGTCTCTGCATTGCCCACACCTGGCTGATGGGAGAGGCCCTGGCCGGGCAAACTGTCTGCACCCCTCAAATAGCCAGACATAGGGGAGAAATGTACCCTCTTTAAATTAAGGCTTCCCTCCTTGTTTGTTTGAACGTTTTTCCTAGCTCCAGCAGCTCTAGGACAGAGAATCCTTTATTCACAAAATTCTTATGCTTCTTAAGGTCCTTATCAGTGTGCAGGCCTGTGGGTTTTTCTTTTTGTATTACACGTCGAACCTGGGGGATACTTTTAGTTTCTTCTGGGTTTCTCCCTCCCTCATTGCTGCTTGATTTTTCCCAGGGGTTCCAGATCCTGGGGTCCCAGGATGCGTCTTGTATTATCGACCTGACCTGGGTTTTCATCCCTTTTCCACCTCCTAGCTGTAGGAAGCGGCAGCTAAAACTTGTATGTCCTTTTCTCTTTTATCCCAATTTGCTAGCAAGGTCAGAGGCTAGTATTGAAGAAGCAAGCCTCATATCTTTCTCTCAATCTAATTCGTCTCTCATACTTTGAATCTCTCTCTGGGCAACAACGTCAGCCTGAGACTGCCATCCCAGTATTTTCTCCACCAATCTTATCTGCTTAGGCAAGTTCACCTCAGTTACATATTTCAGTATAAACCGTACTATCCCTGCAGTGGCCACCACACACACCAGTCCTATGGGGATAATCCACCATGTCAAAACTTCCTCTGCCCACACTTTTCCCTTTACTAGTCCCGATATTAGCAGCAGCTCCATAAATTCTTTTCCCAGGAGCATTCTCCTTTTGTCAGTTGGTCCTGCTCGGCTACACCAACTGTATCATGAATTTCTCATGGCAAGGCCCTTCTTCAGCCCCACCCCCAGATTTGAACTGATTAAGCAGACAGAGGATGCTCCTTTAGAGAAGTTAGTTTATTCCAGGTAACTTGCAAAGTATTCATCCCTGGGGAGAGAGAGAGACACAGAGAGATGGAGGTGTGGTATGGCGGAGGCTGCATTTTGACCATAAGTCGCCCCCCCACCTCTGGAACATGCATGTGAGAATGGCTCCCTGGTGCTGTACCCGCCTCTCTCCTTCCCAGCCTTCCCTGTGTTTCCACTAGACCTCCCGCCTTAAGTCAATGGTTAGTTGGATGTCAATCACATTTGGAAGCCTAAAACTCACAGAAGAGAGAGGAAACTGCGTTTCTATGCAACACTCTTATTCTCTGCTTATTCTGATCCTCTTATCCTCAGTTGTGGGGTTCTGAGTTAATAAACATAAGTTGCATGAGGAAGCTTCTCTACTGAGTTGAGAGATAAATAAATCTATGTAGGTCCTCAGAAGTCAGTTTAATATTATTTCTATTTAGTTGGAAAACATTAGTAGGTTCCATCTGTGCCTTGTGACTGATCAAGGAACAGGTTCCTGTACCTGATATCATTGTCAGGTATGGGATTCATCTTGTGAAGCAAGCCTTAAATTCAATCAGATAGTGGCTGGTCACTCCCATAACAAAGAAACCACCAAGCTTGTGGGCATATTGTTTCAGGATTCACAGCTGAACAAGCTTGGTGGTTACTTTTTACTTCTGGTAACATGAATAGCATTTTTCAGTACTATGGAAGCTAGCCAAAAAGATGAAGCCTTCAAGTCAATTTCAACTTGATTTTTCCTTCTTTGTCCTACCACTCATGTCTATAATGTCTTCAGCCAAGTTCTGGTGAATAAGAAAGAGCAGAGACAGTAGTTAGTATTCTATGGAGGTCTAAGGACCCTGATCAACCTCTCTAAAAGAGAGAGTCAATTCCTATCATTGGGCTATTTATTTATTTATTCATTTATAGCCTATGGTGTCCATCAGGGACCATATATGCAAGGTAACTTTATTTAATCTTTTTTTTAAAATTGTATATGTGTATACTTTAAGAAGATTCTATAGTGGTAGGTTTCCATATAGCATATTCTAAAGACCTTTATTGTTAGTTATCCCTCCCCAAATTCCCTCCCTTTTAATGTGATCAATTCTTCACTATTGTGTTATGTAACCTGTCATCAACTAGAGAATTCTTAGGTGATTATAAAGTGAAAACTTTTGCCCATATTAACAATAATGCATTCACTTGTCTAATGGAACAAAAAAAAAAGGAAAGATACTTGCTTATGAAAACACCAGTGTGTGACTGAAAATGTGATGACAGCAGAAAGGATATTATGACAAAACTTTTTAAAAATTAATTTTAATGTTCCACCTCTATAAATGGACTGCCCAATGTACTGTCCTAAATGAGCTCATATTATTAAATAAACAAGTCTTCTAAAAATAAGCAATGTAAATAAGATTATAGACAGTAGTATTTAAGGCTTCAGAATTAATATTTATGGACTATTTAGTGTGAAACATGAAATATAATGATATGTGTTTTCTCTACAAGTAATTATCGAATGCGAGCTTAGCACAATGAACTGTACTTATCTACAATTCATAATGGAAGAGAGGATATGAATGATATTTCCTTAACACCTATAATTAGTTCCTAAAAATAGTTTAATACTTTGACTTTGTTGTTCTTGCAGCATTAAAGCTTTGTCACTACTCAGTTGTTACAGCGCTGAAAAATAAATTTTGTAAGATCATTTAGATGTCCGACTGCATTCAAAGCTTTAATAGAACATGCATTTTTACTGAGCCCATTATGTGCTTCTGTACTAACAAAACACCATAAGGAGAACCTATATTCAAAGGAAGTTTCCCTGGCTCACACTTTGAGGAACCACACAAGGAAAAAAAAATTCTATGCTATATCGTATCCTGGCCATGACATCCCATGTGAGAACAATAAGAGATTATGCGGAGAAGGTTCCAAGTGTGCCGGACAGCCTCTCTTTGCACCTTGCTAAATACGCACTGAATCAAGTCTTGAAAGATCAGGATTAATTCCTTTCCACAGTGGTGTTTCCAGACCTAAGTATTACCCAATATATTCTAAAAATCTTAAAGGCAACTCTGCCAAATATCAAAGGGTTGAAAACAAGTGCACTCGTGTTTGGGTCTTCTATTTTGTTCCACTGAGCCACATGCTTGGTTTTGTGCCAATATCACGTTGTTTTTATGACTACAGTCTATAATGTACTCTGAAATCTGGTGTTTTAATCGCCCCAGCATTGTTCTTTGTGCTCAGGATTGCTTTGGCTATATGGGATATTTTGTAATTCTGTATGAATCTTAGAATGGATTTTTCTATTTCTGTGAAGAATATCGGAGGTCGGGGGTTGGTTGGGATTACACTGAATCCTTTCATTGCTCTTGCTAGGATGGTCGTTTCTCAGTATTAATTCTACCAGTCCAAGAGAACTGGAAGTTTTTCCATTTCTGTAACTACTCTTTGATCTCTTTCTTCAAATATTTAAGCTAAGAACACACACTGGAGGAAAGACAACATCTTCTACAATTGGTGCTGTGAAAACTACTTTTCCATATGTAGTAGAAGAATCAAATTAGACCATATCTATCACCCTACAGAAAAGTCAACTCCACATGAATCAAAGAGCTCAATGTTAAACCTGAAACACTGAAACCACTAGAAGAAAATATATGCAGTATCCTACAAGATATAGGTGCAGGAAAGGATTTTCTAAATCTGAATTCATTTGATCAGGCATTAAAGTCAACAACTGACAAATGGGACAGTACAGCATTCTGTACAGCAAAGGAAACAATCAACCCAGGGAGGAAGAAGCCCAAAGTGTGGGGAAAAAAGTCTTTACTAACTAAACATCTGATAGGGCATTAATATGCAGAACATACAAGGAACTCAAAAAACAAAGAGTCAAGAAAACAATGACCCAATTAAAAAATGGACTATAGATCTGAACAGAGAATTATCAAAACAAAAAAAAAGAAAGAAAAGAAATGGCCAAGAAACGCCTTTAAAAGTGCTCGACATCCTTACTAATTAGAGAAATCAAAATTACTATAAAATTCCACTTTATTCCAAGCACAATTGTCAGGATCAAGAGAACAAATTCCACCAAATGCTGGTAGGATGTGGAGAAAGGGGAAGACTCATTCACTGCTGGTGGGATTCCAAACTGGTGTAGCCACTATGGAGATCAATATAGTGATTTCTTAAAAAAAAATTAAAACAGTCTCCATCTATTGCAAAAAGGTAGATTGTTTGATGAGTGGTGACTGATATACTATACTTGTCCATGTTTATTGCATTATAAGAAATTATGTTTGTCTAAGGATATAACAGATGGATTTTTCTATAGGATCTATTGCCTCTCCGGGCATGTGTATTTGACTATGTTTGCAGGACCTTAGTCAGGCTACCTACTATGAGGAATAAAAGAATGGCTTCTGAGGGCATGGAACACTGCTCTGGCTAGTCGTGATACCAGCTTCTGCCCAGCATCTGGAAAGAACCTGCACCGAGATGATCTACCTGGGGACAGATTACTATTGGTTGCAGTTGGGACCCCACCCCATAAGGCAATTGACTAAACAGACGTATAAGACCCCTTGCATTTCTGTGAATAATCGAGTTTAACTGCAGCTCGCCTTCCTCACCCAGTTCCTGGTGTCTGTTTGTTGACTCTGTGCCTACTCACTCCCACCATGGTGGGGACCCTTCTTTCCCCTCAGGCTGGCCCCAAGCACAGGGACACCAATAGGACCACACATGAGATTCTTCACATTGAGTGGGCTTTAATTTCAACTAGACAGCTGTTAATTATCCTCAAAATAAAAATGCCACTACTGCACCTGTATAGTTCACTGCATGTGTTGTTGTAGTTATTAGGCTTTCAAGGTGGGGTTAGACCAAAGATTGGTTTTCTCTCTTAGCAGCTTGAATAGTATTCTCTAAAACTATGAGAGCTATTCTTCAGGAGGAGGCTTCTGGGTCCACTCCAGCTCCATTGCTCCAAGTCCTCTGTGTCAAGTATGCCAGAAATAGGGTCTGACCTTCAAGTTCTGGGAGGTATTCAAGGGCTGTAGCAATAGCCTGAGTTATTTTGGAAATCCATTGGATTATACTGTCTATTACAAAGTTTCACAAGTGACCACACACAGAGAATAAGATTCTTACCTCTAAGAGACACAGTTACAATGGAATTCTATACTTAAGGCTTACAGAACATAGTGGAACATAGAGTAGAATGAATACTAATAACATCTCTTGACTCAATGTGTAGCCAGGCTGGCCTCAAGCTCCTGGCATTCCTCCTACTTCTTTCTCTCAAGTGCCAAGATTACAAGTGTGAGCCACCAAACTGGCATAGTTTCCTTTTTTTTATTTTTAAAGAATCATGATATAAGAACAGGCTAAATTTGATTTATTTTTCTCTTAAAATATTACTGAGCATCTACTGTGTATGAAACACTGTGCTGGGAACCATAAAAAGGGATAAAAGTAAGACATCTCCATCAGCCTCTACACACTCACTATCACTAGAGGATTAGCCATATTTTTAAGTAACTTCCTGTGATTCAGTGGTAATGGGAGTACTACCCAACTATGGAAAAATATGCAAGAGAAAAACTAAGATTCTCTATCCATCATATGACCTGGCAATTCCACTAACCTTCTACCCAGAAAAGCTGAAAATAGGTATTTAAGAATCTACTTGGGCTACTCAAGTGTCTGTAAGAGAACTAAGTATCAATAGCCAAAAGGTGGAAAGAACAAAACTAAAGAATAAAAATGTTGATAATTTCATATCATAGAATCACTAAGAAGAAGCAGTCTGATTCTTGCCACAATGTGAATGGATCTTGGACATATCAATGCTAAATAAACAAGACACACACACACACACACACACACACACACACACATACAAATCTTAAAAGCTGCACTGTCAGTACTGGCACACTAGGTACTCAGATTCCACACATGAACCTTTGAGGGATAACATAGCTGAACCATAGAAGTTTTAAAATTACAAATGGTCTTAATGAGGATTTAGAATAATAATGTGCCCACAATGGTTTCTGTCTTTGTCTTAGGGTTTGTGAGGTTTTATAATGAATGTATCTAGTAGATTATGAACTAAACAATTTGAGAACCAAGTTTCTTTGAAAAGGATGATGGTTCCATCAAATATTTTGCAAGCATATACAGTCTTTTATAAAGCTTTATTAGCAGAAGAATTCTTTTTTTTAAATTAGGTAAAGTATTTTATAATTCATTTAATTTCCTACCTAATATTTTATAAAATTAAAGCTATTTTTAATCCTAAAATGCTATTTTAAAATATGTAACAAAATTAAATATACTATTCCTTTATACATAAATTATTTAAAAATCTACATTTTTATTTAATGTATAATTAAAACCATTTATAAACATACAGGTAAAAAATCAGTTTGTTCAAATGTCCCAAAGGATATTTTTTATGTGAATGAATAATTTCATGTTTAGGTAGACAAACTTATGGCTTAATTGAGGAGCCTGTAATGGACTTAAATCAAGAAATTTCCACTCAGGAGCCAAAGGAAGATGGATCTCTGTGAGTATGATGCCAACTTGATCTACAAACCAAGTTCCAGGGTTTCCAGGGCTACATAGTGAGATCTTATCTTTAAAAACATATCAAAAAATATAAATTAATTGTAAATTCTATTCAGTAAACTAGCTTAAACAAATATGTAAATCAAAGTTCAAGAAGAAAAAAGAAAGAAATACAAACAAGGTGAGGGAGAAAACAAGGGAGTTGGAGAACATGACAGAAGAAAGAAGAAAAAATGAGAGAAGGAAGGAACATTTGCCACGTAAGCTTGTAGAATGTCATCCTGCATCCTCCAGTGGGTGTTACGTTTCATTGGTTCACACTCAGTTTTTACTAAGAAATCAAAATTGCGGTGTTTCTGGGATAACTTTGAGCCTACAGAGGTACAGTCAGTACCTTATCTTGATAATCATTAGTGACATACTTAAAAACAACTCCTGTAAAAAATTCATAATTATATGGGCACATGATATATAGAAAACCAGTAAGGACACAGACAAACTTCTAAGTGATAATATGGCTGATCACATCACATAATTCTTTGCAATGACCAAATAAAAAGAAAACATAATGTGTCTTGTCTCTGCTTCTCCTAGGTGGCCAGTGGCGATGGGTTGGGGTATGGTAGACTTCAATAGCTTAGTGTTCTAATTTCTAATCAGTACAAATTAACTTGCTCTTTCTCCTAAACTCTCCCAAGTTTCCTTTCAAATATTATCTCTCCCCTTATAACTTCATCTCTAGGGCTTTCCTTGTTGATCAGGTAAAATTCATAATAAATGAATTACCATAAATTTTCTATACTCAGAAAAATGTTTGTTGCCTTAACATTCACTTCATTCCAGAAGTAACAAAAGACAGAAGACAATTTACTTAACAGTTATACATGCAAAGAATTGTGCTCAACATAGCCATCATCAATAATTATGCAATCAATATGTGCAATAAGACTTCCAGATAGATGCTGAAATTACCACAATGTTTTATATATATATATATATATATATATATATATATATATATATATATATATATAATCGGTTTAAGAACTTAGGGAATTTCCATTACCATGTAGTTACAAAGTATCAGGACTAGTATTGAAGCTTTCTTGCCTGGAGTCCTGCTTTCTTTCACCCAAACTAGAAAGAAATATTTACATTTTCACCATATTTAAAACTCTGTAGCATAAGCAGTACCTTTATAAAAAATAATTAGAAGAAAATTTGATGAAGAGAATGTGATGAATAACTTTAATTTCTCAATTTTTCTTACTCCTATTAAGAGTTATATTCTGTGTATCCTAATTGTTTTAAACTTTAAAAAGATAAAATACTATGTTTATTAGTATTTATCCAAAACTATGGCATACAGAATTATTAAAATAATGAAAAACATAATATAAGATGCAGATTTCCCAGTAAGGTAAGCCACTCATGGAATCACATGTGAACACCGCTCATTTAAGGACTTATTTGAATTGAAAATGTGTTACATCTTGAGAGAACATTCAAAAGACTCACATGGAATATGTGTGTGTGTGTAATCATTAGTATGCCTTTTAAATATCACCCTTTCTTGTTCTACTTTCTAAATGTTTAACATAACCACAACATTTATTTACATATAAAGGCTAGGATTCGCATACTTTCTAATCTTACCTATGTCCCTTCCTACACCGATTCCCTTCACAGCATCCTATCACCTTTCACAGCCCAATTGTACTTTGAACATGACCTGGCTTCATACATTGCTTCTCTTGTGAAGCCCTAAATGACTCTACAAAGGCAAATGAACATTTTTTTCCAATGTTCCCTTCAGAGTTATACATCTCCACTTATGCTTTAATTACTCATATAATTAATTTTACTTACACCTAGTCTAAGACTTTTCTGAGAGCAAATACTGGTTAAGTCCTGGTCTTCATCTCCAAATCAGTGCATTTGTCTTGATTAGGGGGCATGTTCATAACAATAAGCACTTTCATTGACTAAATCCCACTGTATCTTTCATAATGCATAAGACTCCCTGAAGGATTGTTTCTGAATTTTGCAGTTAACCCTTGTTTTGTTTTTTGTTTGCCTGGTATTTAAGTGATAATGAAATTCAGAATTCTGTGTTTAGTTTTTTAAGCTGACTTTATTTTTTTCATTTGGAAGGGCTTTTTTCTATTTCTACCACTCCGTTTCTACTTAAAATTTAAATTATTCCAAACCAAATATATCTGATCTTATGTTCAGTCCTCCGTTATCTACATATTTCTCATGTTCACTTATGCCTGACTATCCCACATAGATCAGTCATAAAAAGCTATCTTTCCCCAAATGAACTTCCTTGTATTATCTGCCCAGGAAAACCATGCTTACCTGGCTTCTCAAGCTGGAAGTCTGGGAGATCCATCAGGCCAATTTTCTATTTTGTTCTTACATGTCTTCTCTACACAAAAATATAATTCATCTCATCTTCCTTGACATCACCACTCCTTCCTTATCAGTTCAATATGCTACTATTTCTTATGTTTCAGTGATTTGTAACAAGATTCTGTGACTTTTCTCTAGGCATCATGAATGAATATTCAAAACTGCCAATCCAGATTCTTCACTTCTCTGACTTCAGTTTCTCTGCTGCCTTCCTTGTTTTCACAATGAAAGTGTTAACACTTCTGTTTTGCAAAACATGATTTATGCTTTGAACAGAGATGTAGCAATTGCTTCGAAAGAAAATCTTCTGCCACATTTACTCATTTTCTACATGTTCTTGTTACCAAGTGCAGTGATCGGAGCTTCTGCGCTGGTCTCTGGCTAATGATACGGTCTCAGGATTTACTCAAGCTTCTTGAGAAGCTTCTCCTCTCAGAAATGCTTCCTGAAGACATTAAAGAAAAATGTCCCATGCTATACAAGTGAAACATGATTTTTAAAATTCAGAGATTATCTATTACATCCTACATCATGTCTTTATTTCATTACTTTCCATCTTTAGACACTGGATCATTGACAACAGGATCCACATCTTTACTCTTAGAGTTCCTGAAATAAATATAGTGATTGACATAAATGTTAGTTTTGTCTCTCTCCTCTAACTTCCTCTTTTGCCACCCTTCCTCCTCCCTTCCTATCTTCTCTTTTCTTCTTCCTACTTCTGGGTTTCTCTCTACCTCCTTCTCTCCTTCCTTGATTCCCTTTCCTCCCTTCTTTTAGTTGATAATTTAGAAAGCAAATCTCACCCATCAGAATAAAAAATGTCAGTGAAAGTCCATACCAAAAAACAGAAATATATATTATCTGTTTTCTTAACATTTTAATACACTTTACGTATTTAAAACTGTTTAATTCTCAAACTTCAAATACTTATTATTTATTCTGATTTCTTATAAATACAATATAATTTTTTAAAAAAGAGTTTGTGTTCTCAAGGATCATGATATCATCACATTGTAGGAAAGACATTTTCCAAATCATAGTTCCAACATAAGAATTGTGATCCCCTTGCATTTATGTTTTATTTACACATTTTTTCAGTCAAAAGTTTTGTAGTCAAAAATCTACGAAGAAACAACTTCTTCAGTGATACAAGAGAGAATCAGAATGATGATTATTAACTCAATTCAACTGAGACGTAATATTATGGCCACTAGAATCTGTGGTTGATAAGACATGAAAATCCTACAGAAGACGTTAAGACTCATTTAGCTATGCTGCATTCAGCATATTGGAAGTAACATCTAGGCTTATTATGCTCAACATTTTTTAACAAAAACTAATGGTTAGTTTGTAGAAAAAGGAGAATGACATCTAAATTGCAATAATTTGGTATATTATAAAAATATGTAAGTAATAAGAAAATACTTATGGAAAAATACAAATTTTATAAATGTGTTTATCAGAAAAAATCTTCATGTTCCTGATAAAAGTGGAAGAATATTTTGAAATCATACTTAGTAATTCTACATTAATGCTCCTATCTCTACCTTATAGTAGTTCTTATGATGATTTCTTATTCTGATTAATTACCTAGGAGTATTAGCTACCAGAAAAATTTGACACAAAATGTGGTCTTACTTCCTAAGGCACTCAGGTGGAAAAATCAGAGAAGAGGAAGAATGAAAATAATTTCTATATCATGGATATTGCTATCCTGCAATTATCCAGAAAGTATTATGTAAAGAATTTCACTAAAAAGTAAGGTTAAAAGATAACTATCCTTCAACTGATAGTATGGTCTATGATTTAATTAATCTTACCATCAATTAATCTGCCCATCATCCTAGAGACAGTTTTGTGTGTGTGTGCACGTTAAAACTGAGAAGTGTGAATATCATCTGTAAATGAACAATCAATCAATTTATTTATATCTATGTATAATCCATGTCCATATTCTTGTCTAAGTGTTCCAGTGAATAAGTACTGTGATTGATAGCAAGGCTTTGGTATACATTCTTCAGCTGAACATATTACTGCCAGTATATACAATTTCAAAAGAGCCACAAAAATTTTCATATTAAATTAATTGCATATACACTTTACCTTTAAAATAAAGGCCATTAAGAGACAGGATTCAGAGTATAGAGGTGGATTGATAATGATGACTACACAGGAAAAATGTATCACTAAATTAATAATTTTATAAAATGGGGTGTCTTCCATGTTATTTTTTGCATGTATAATGGCATACAAGTACACAGTTTACTCATGCCCAAATGAACAACATAAAACCTACGTTAAAAAATAAAGCACTTTTTCTCCTTTTGTGCAATTGAATGAGGCCATACCAAAAGCAAAGTAAGGACTTTTTCCTCTCAATTGTTTCATTATTCAATTCAGAACTTTTATAGAGCTCTGAATTTACTGTGTTTTCCACTCTGTTAGTCAGAATTGTGCATCTAAGATTACAAACCACCAGTTCAGTTTCAGGAATGTTGTAGAGGTCATTTGTATACAGGCTCTGTCTCAGTTACTCTATTACAATTTCTTCTCCTTGGAGAAGTAATTGTTACTATATTCTCTATCTACACAAACATATTGCTGGAGTCCTGCGCAAAGTCAAGACAGTTTTGAGCATGGTGTCACCCTGAGACATTATTACTAGCAAAAACATATATAAAAAAGAAAATTAAAAATCTTATCATCTGCTATAATTTTTTTCTATTCCCTTACACACCCATACAAACACACACACACACACAGAGAGAGAGAGAGAGAGAGAGAGAGAGTATGCATTAAGCAAATTATTTTAAAGTCTCTTTAGAAGGCAATTTAACCCTGTATGTTTGAATTTTCTACCATAATTATTTAACTTTATCTATTTAATGCATTTCTTAAATTTGGAGCATTAAGTATCAGTCATTTAGCTCCAATAGCATGAATTTTATCTTTCATTTTTATATACTTTCATATTAAACCTTTATACATACAAAAATAATAAACACTATTTTCAATGGAAAGTTTGAGTTCAGTAGAATAGGAATATATTCTACTTCCCTGGTTAGTCAGTATGAAAGAGTAAAAACACTTTTGTACATGGGTTTTGTGCTGAGGTGTGTGATGTGGTTTGATCTTAGCCTTTCCTCTTCCAAGTGCTGCTCAGGATATCTGTTATTTCAAATTTGATTCTTTTGACTCAAAACTTAATTCAACTGACAATTTTTAATATTCCAAGTAAAATCTTAACTGTAGAAGATACAAATAAGAAATCAAAAACTGAATCTAGCCTTTATAATTTAAAACTAGTTGAAATTAATTATCCATGTAAATTTATGGCACTGAGAGCTTGTTTTCTGCTGATGGTGTTGGCCTTCATGAATGGATTAGCCCAGTGATGAATTTGGACTCTGAATAGACTATTGTGAGGTGGTAGAATCCTGAAAGACAGAGCCCAGTTGGAGGAAAGATGTGACTACAGTATTGACATTGGGACGTAATCTTGTCCCTCTCCTGTCATCTAATCTCTTTCTTTCCTCTGACTCTTCTCTGTCTCTCCATTTGCTTCCCATCTTCCATGAAGTGAGCTATTTTGTTCCAACCAACAATAAAATTCAGACCACTTGGTTCTGACTTTCAGTGGGTCCAGAAACAATGGCACCAAAAAGTGTGGACAGAGACCTCTGAAACTGTGAGCCAAAATAAACTACCTCTTACAAGTTGTTCTCTTGAACTAACTAATGTGAACAACATACACACTGCTTCTGTTAGACCACAACACTTGCAAGGTTCTCTGGTGTTTTACTAAAACATGTTTATTTGACATTCAGAAAACTGATACATTTAACTCTAAGAATACATTTTTTCATTACTGTAAGATTAGTATTCTGATCCTTTGAGACTGTGTGACAGAAAATTTTGTTGTTATTGATTTTTTCAAAGTTGTTTTAGTTCTTCATGGTTTTCTACATTTTGGTGCAAACTTCATCCTTAGTCCTTTCTTCCCTAAGTACTTTAGAAGAGACTGAGCCCCATGATGAGAGACAAAAAGTACTTTCTCTGCTCCAAATGAGAATGTCCTTTCTCTGGCACACCTTGTCTCTCTTTTCCATGGATTTTGCACCTATGACTCACCTGACCATATCACCTGGACCATTTCATCTGAACCACAGCCTCTTACCAGGCCAGCTACCTGTCCTGTTCTCCACCTCCTGGCCTCAGCATTTTTGGTACATCACAACACATATCACATTCCCTCTTCTTAAGTCCTTTCTGTCTTTGCTTGACTTATTCCACACTGTTCACTGTAATTCTAATATTCCACACTCATATCTGTACAGTATAGCCCAATCTCTAGTCAATAGCTGCTCTTGCTTTCAATGTCAGATAAGAACCATCAACTTGGGCCTGGAGAGATAGTTCAGGAGGTAAGAACACTGGCTGCTTCTGCAGAGAACCTGGATTCATTTCCCAGCACTCACACAGTAGCTAACCACCATTCATAATTCTAGTTCCAGAAGATCTAATGCCCTCTTCTGACCTCTGCGGGAATTGCATGACATGGGTGCAGTTAAACACATGCAGTCAATATAGTCATATACATAAAAGTAGCAAATAAAATATTTTTTTAAAAAAGAATTAACTACCCTAGGAATACTTTCTTTCCTACCTGACAAGTAAATTCCACTCTTCTATATTATATATTTTCACAGTATTAATGATTTCTCTTTTAAGCAATGAACCAAATTAACATTTATTAGTTGAATAACTTTTTCCACTATCACACTATCACTTGAAAGTCTGTGTCCTCCAAAATTCACCTGGAAGTTTGTCAGTGTAGCACTTTTAAGAAATTGGATATTTAACTGGTGCTTAAGCCATAATGATTTATCCTTCTTGGGTGGAATAGATTATCCATAAAAGGCTGGTTTAAGAACTCTTCCATTTGTCTTTCTTCCTTCTACCTTGTGAGGACAAGATATTCAACAGCTAGAATGACCAAACCTATGGACACCCTAACTTTGAGGATCATTAGCCTTCAAAACTTTCAGCCAATAGTTTCTGTTTACTAGTATATATATATATATATATATATATATATATATATATATATGTATGTATGTATATGTGTGTGTGTATGTGTGTGTGTGTATATGTATGCATACTTTCTAGTATTTCTGTAATTTTACAATATAGATGAAGGTATCTTATAATTCTGGGTATCAAGCTCACTAGTGAACACATAGAGTATGTATCTTCATGTTTGGTGAATGAGGAAATAAATTAATGAAAACTTCTTCACTTATTACTTGTATCAGTAGAGTGCCTTATATAAAAATAACTTATGCTTGAGCATTGGAACCAATTGAAGAGATTTTAGCTTAATAGTTTAATTTTTTGATAATTTCATACAGGAAAAATGTATTTTCATCATTCTCACCCCTCTCTCCCCCTTCTAACTCCTCCTGCATTCCCCTACTCACTCTCACATTCATCATATCTTCCATAGCTATTAGTAAATATTTGTGTGTGTGCATGTGCATTTGTGTACATATATAACCTATTGAATCCATGCAGCGTTGCTCCAAAGGACAAATTTTTTAGGCTGATCACTTGGGATTGGGTAAACTATCAGGGGTCTTGTTCCTGAAGAAAACTGATTCTCCTTCTCTCATCAGCCATTGATTGCCTTAAGCTCTTCATCTAGGACTTGGGCTCTGTCAAATTTCTGACGTTTACGTTGGCATGTAGACTGGTGTCATTATGCAGATCATTTTGATTTCCTACTGCAGCTTTTTATCTTGTGTAGAAAACACTATTTCATAACAGGCATTCGGGTCCTCTGACTGGTCCTGTGTGTAAAGTATGTGGTGTCCTAGCAATAGGTTTCTTATCTTTAAGTTTTGAGAGTCAACCAAATGCAGTGGCAATAGCCTATATCGTTTGGGGAGTTCCTTGGATCTGATTGACCAACAAATTAAAGAGAGATTTCTCTTGCCTGGCACTAAGGTTTTCATTAAATAGTCTATGTCTCTATGGGGAAGCATTATCACCCCAAGTGGCATAAGTCCACTTAAAATATATTTATGTATGTATATATACATAAAAATATGTGTGTGTTTAAGTAAGTTTATAAAATGTGTTTCCCTTTGACTTTTTCAAATATTAATTCGTGTCTCCTTTTTTCCTCCTCTTCTATATTAACTTCTCTCCCCCATTCCCCAGTTAAAGTCCTACCTATCTTTCCCTTTTCTTTCTTCATGTACAACCCCCCTCCCTAGAACTCTTGAAGGGGATTTTAATCTTAAGTTTCCAACTTCAAATCTGATTGCTAATTACAGACCTTAAATTAAGAGTTGAAAACATTAAAGTAATTGCTTGGTCATTCACTTTCAGGCCTCAGAAGCCAATCACTGATTGTTGAACATTTTAAGTATTTGGTGCCAATGAGGCAGAGAACTAAGAAATAAATAAGAGAAAGATACTAAAATGTGATTCTGCTCATAGAAACGCTAAGTACCACAGCATATCTGATGAAAAATTAAGACTCTAAAATAGAAAATACAGGAGCAAGTGCTATCTAATAAAAAAGAAAGTTTTCAGTGCAGCGCAAAGCACTGAGTGAAGGCAAGGTGTATCTGAAATGAAAACAGCATTAGCCTGATGCTCCATATCGAAATGTGTTATGTTGCCAAGCAGGATGATTTTGCTCTCCACGCACTGAAAATAAGAGCAACATGTGATATTCCCCTTCTTCCTGCGGTGTAGAATAGGATGAACTGAAAGAAGTCAATGAAAATTAATTTGGCCCATGTTTTTGGATCTCAGTAATGCATAGTTGGAGCTACAGGAGAGAAGGCAGGAGCCTCTCAACTATTGCTTCTCAGTATGCTATAAACCGATGATAACTGGGTCTCCAATTCCACTTTGAGAGGTTCTTTTTTGTCTTGACTTCCTTCCATGCAGAGTCCCTGAGGACTCGCCATCATTTTTACTTCACTTCTTCAGTGACATTAACACATATTGCAGTAATAATCAGTTTAACAAATTCCTTATTATTCAGGCTTTTAAGAGATTATCTTTGAATTTTTTATTATAACTTTATTCCAACCTATATCTTTAGATTCGGGTATGTATGATACGAGTGGTCAAACCACATAAAGTCAGAAAAATCATTTTAATTCTTCTGTTCAGTCACTTAGAAACGCTTCAGTTTCAGCAGATAATGCAGCCTATGGAACTTCAACCCTTTTCTGCAAAAATGGAGATACTAAAGATGCATGACTCATAAAATTATAATATATTTTAGAAAACGTATGAAAACTATCAGGGATGTTTTAAATGATAGGCTTTTCCTTATCCCTTAATCAAAAGAAATTTAATAAAAGAATTGTGTGGATGAGACACATTCATTTCATCCTGCTTTTTTTTTCTTCTGATCTTTGTGGAGTTGAAATGATAAGTGCTTTTCTATTAACTGAGATACAATCAGATTAATTAAAGCAGTATTTTACTGTGAAAGTCTTGATTTCTAAAACTAATTGGATTAAAATAATTTCATCTCTACTATGTGTCATTATTAGAGAGATGATTGAATTCATATTGATCCCCTGACTCAGAAGGAAAGTTTTCAGCTTATCATTGTGTGGATGGCTTCTAATATGAACTGCCTTTGCGAAATATTAACATCAGCATGTGGGAAAAGACTGATGAAATTCCACTGAATCAATAAGCTCATTTTTAGCATACTCTGAATTATATAAAGGGGGTTACAAAATGAATCTTGATTTAACTGGGTTTTTCTCTAATAGCTATATGTCATGTAAAAACACCTTAGTTCGTGTTGTTCATCAAAACCTGATGATAGAAAATGTGACAGATGAATTTTTAAAGAAACGAGAATATATGTACTAACTGAAACTTACAGTGTGCTGTGCTACGCTATTTCAATTACTATGTGAGGATCATTAAAAACCAAATGTGAATTCTTTTCTACATTAGGATCAATATCAGTTCACAAATAGAAATTTGGTATAATTATGTTAGTTTCCTTAGTCAATTGGAATTTGATTCAATATGTTACGTTTAATTTTCAAGTTACATATTAACTTCAACTAGATTGTACAGAAAAGCTTAGCAATTATGCTTTGTTTCGTTATTATAAAAACAGAAATAGGTTTTCTCTCTAAAGAGACACCAAAGTTTAAAACATAATGGTTCTTCAGAAACCAAGCATCTACCTATAACCCTTTCAGGCCTGCGTTTTACTCAGAATGAACAGAACCCAATTTGAATTCACAAGATTTCACTGTGGGTTTGCTCTTTTTGCATCATTTGTGGAAGAATAGCTTATATCGATATCAGAACCATATAATTGCAATAGAAATGAAAAATGTGGGAACCAGGCTTTTACCTGACACACTGTAATGGACAAATGTTAGTAATCTCTCTCATAGGACCCCATAAGACAGTCACCATTCAGTGATCTTGAGTTGGCCTGTGGGAATCAGCATTTCAGGGGAAGGAAGTTGCCACATATTACCTGTTATACCCACATCTGTTTAGATAGAAATCCTGACCTTGATCAAGCTCCTTCCTATCCCTCTGGGATTCTCCTACAGATCCTGTAAGCAAGAGATGCACTGGGAATTCCAGAATACAGTTTTTTTGTCTGCTTTTTAGATTCTTGCTAGGATGAGCCAGTATTTACAACATAATCTGTGGTTGGTCAATACCATTATTGTCAAAATGGAACAGTAGCTACAATTTCAAGATAACAAGAAAAGTCAGCTTACTATTCTTCTATATTATTACTAATTTCTCACTACTTGCTTATGGACTATTGGGATGACAGGTAATGCTCCAAGGAAGTTAAATTTGGAGAAAATCTGATATATAGAAAAATTTTTCAGGAATTGCAAAACAAGCCCCTAAGATTCACTCCAGTCCTGTAACATAGAATTTTATTAGCTCATGAGCTCATTAGCAGGGGTTAAGTCAAGGACCCCCTTCAGGTTTAAGGTAATAAATCTGATTTTCAACTTCTTGCTCTTATCTGTATCCTTTCTTCTCAGGATGGCTGTGATTCTAAGCAGTATAAGGTTGGAGATAGGAGGATAACAGTGAAACAAGAGAAACGGGGTTGGGCTTAAAAAGTGTGTCCCCTCTTTTGAGTTAGAATATTTGAATTTTCTGTAACTTTCATAGAAATGGCAACAGTAAATGACTATGCCTAGGCCTGATCAAGTCATTTCTTCTTAATCTAGGATGTCAGGTTTTATTAACCAACACCCAACCCCTTCTCTGTGTGGCACACAATTAGTGTCTATGTATTAATGAATCTAGAATACATTCATAAACCTAAAGATAAAAATTCACCTTTAAAGTTCATTTTCTGATGAATTTATTTGCTTTTAAAATCTTGACAAAATTAAGCTTATTTGAATTTAAAAGTCCAAATTTCTTTTCAAGTCTTTGTTTTTTAGTCATCTCTATCTGTGATGATGTTTACACAACCCACTTTATATGGCACTGAGTTCATTTTTAGGAGGTTTGCTTGTTTGGGTTTGGTTTTTGTTTCAAATTGTCTATATAAAAAGGAATGCAACTATGATGGTTAGTCTTGGTCATCAACTTGACTGGATTGACTGATGATGAGGACTAGTAAAGCAAACCTCCTGGTGATCTGCATGTGATACATTAACTAAGAGAGAAACAATCACGCAGCAAGCGGTTAGCACCATCTGACAGACTGTGAAGGCAGAGAAAGAAGGAGAGAAATCTGGCTCATGCCTGCAATCTCCTTTTTTCCTAAGTGTGCCAACTGCTGTGGTTGTTAGACTCCAGTGTCTTCATCTTTTCATTATAGGGCAAGCAATACTGACTCCAGTGACTCTATAGGGAGCTCCCAGATGGTCATAGTTATCCTACGGCTGAATCACTGATGCTCCTATCCCAACCTCAGAACCAAGCTTCCAGTTTCTGAGCATAAATCAGGTTCTTTGCCTCTCCTACTGTAGATGACCACATTTGGATTATTCATTTTCCTAGAATATAAATTATAAATTATTTTTATATTATATTTGCTCAGTTTCCTCTAGAGAAACCTGACTCATAGAGCAATCAGCATAGTTATGTGTTTGGTTTGTAATATGCTATAAATATTTGGATAAACAATAAATATATGTTTATCAAAGGCATCAACAATTTTAATGTGACAATAATTTTAAAACCAATGTTAATAAAAGGAAAGCACATTCAGTAAACAAGTTATGTCATATTGATTTCTGTAATTTAAAGGAACTAAAATATATTCCCAGTACTTTTCATTAATTATGTGCCTAATTAGAACTTTAAGAAAAATAACATTGAAAATGGTTTTATTTTTCTAAAAGCTTTGATGTTAGAAACCAATTAAATAGAAGGGGGTCTGTGTGAGTCTATGGTTGTATTTGCATTAGACATCTCATCCCAGGGGTATTATATACATCAACAAGTTCCAATTCTGTCGTGCCAATGTTGCCTTTTGCTACAGTGGAGACATCTGACAAGCAAAGTCTTCATGCTAGAATATACAGACTCCCCAGATACCTCAGGCTTTCAATATTCTTAATCCAGCTTGTTGCATTTCAAAGCAGTTTTAATAAATAAGGAGAGTCATGGGAGCTGAATAGAGGTCGTTCGCTTCTCCAAACACAATGGAATTACAAGGATCACATTACTGAAATATTGAAGCAGATGAGTAATTATGGCCCCTGCCCTGATTTGGTTATTTTTGTTGAGCATCATTTTTTCTTCTCAAGTGAAGTAAGTTTTAGAATTTCACAGTTGAAGTTGGATAGTATCACAGAACAAATAATTAGCTTTTCACTTTTGATTTACTAGACATGGCAATATTTGGGAAAATGTGTGACTTGGTTTTATTAGATATTAAAGTTGATGCTTTTTGTCTCAGACACAACTTGAGTAGTAATTGAAATTTGAGCAATGGGCCTGGAGAGATGGCTTATCATTTAAGAGCATGTACTGCTCTTACAGAAGATCTCAGTCTGGTACAACTGCCTGTAACTCCAGCTCCAAAAGATCTGATGTCCTCTTCTGGCCTACACAGGCACCTGGATACATGTGTCAGACAACAGCCCCCCCCCCCCGGAATTTAAAAAATCTTAAGAAACAGATTTAAACAATATATAAAGAGAGTATTTCTGCCACTGTTTTAAGCACCATAAGCCTCCTCAGTGGCACCTCCCACTTAGACTAATAGAAACGTCTAACACTCAGCCTTCTTGCAAATTCAAATCTTTAATCAACTTTGCATAAACAGTTATCTTTCTAAAATCTAAATCTGCCTCAGTCATTCTGGGATTTTCCAATAGTTTGGTGCCTTCTTTTGTCTCTGAAATCTTTAAGTCTGTCCTTCTAACCTCTATAGTACTGATAACTGCAGCCTTCTTTTGTTAGAATTACCATATTTCTCTCCAGTACGAACCTACATGCATCATAAAGTATGACCTGTACTTAGACAAGGTGAGTCTTATTCACCCAGCATTGCTCTGATCATTTCTCAAAACCCCATGGAAAATGTCCTGTGCCCGAAATTATTTTCTGACCTCTGAGACCTGAAAGTGATTAAGCAGTAGCCTGTAATTCTACTTTTGTAATAACTACGAACAAATAGCAAGTTATATATTTAGTCTGTTGATTTCTTTCCTACTCCTTAAACTAATTTCTGTTAATGTAGGGGTTCTTCTATTTCATCTACCCTTGGACAGTTATTACCCTCTAAAGTAGATGCTCCATAAATATTTATGATTATGAAAATATTCACAAATCCAACCTACATTCAGAGCAATGTCAAAAAAATAAAACTATCAAAGGAATTTGCAATACCAGTATACTCAAAATACTCTGTCCTACAGCGGAAAGTGAGCTAATGGTGTGTCACAGAGTGAATACCTGTCTGACAGTGTGTCATACAGTGGATAGCTGTGTGATGGTATATAAGCCCCAGTCTGCAAAATGCTTTTCATTTATACCACAGTCTAAAAATAATCTTTGAGTAGAATGAGGAAAAACACATCAAATCCCAGGACTAGGAAGGCAGAGGCAAGCAGGTCTCTGTGAGATCAAGGCCAGCCCAGTCTACATAGTGAGTTCCAGGTCAAATAGGAGGTATAGAGAGACCCTGTCTCAAAAAGAAAGAAAAGTAATCTATCTAAAGCATTTTTTAAAAAGTGTTGTAAGCTTCACACAAGTTTACAGTGTATTTTAACATGCTAAATCCACCGCAGCCTCCTGTAGCCTCCTACAATGCCTGTTGAGCCTTCGTTCCCGACTTTCCCTCTTACTCTGACATTGTTTTGTGCAGGTAGCCACAGATGCTGTGTGTTCATGGTTGCAATGTCATGCCAGATCCAGAAGACAATGATTCATGGCTCTACTCTCCATTCTCTGGCTCTTACAGTCTTTCTTATCCCTCTTCCAACATGGTGCCTAGGCCTTGGAGGGGTGTTATAGATGCCTCATTTAGAGGCATCAGTACTTTTACTAGTTATGAGTCTGCATTAACTGTCACTTTCCACAAAAAGAAGTTTCTGTAATCAAGGCTGAGAGAAAAACTAAACAATATACCTATCTAGAAGGCATTTGCCTACACGTCTGTTTAGCAAAACATCAATAGCAAATGCTGCCTTAATCCTGTGACCTCCGCAGTGAGAGGTTTGACAAGGTTTATAATACAGGTCATGTATTTCTTCCCATAGACCAACCCTCAGATCTAATCAAAATGCTGTTGATTACCCTCGAAAGATTCATTTCACTATCAGTGTTATCAGTGGGCATGCCTCTACTTGTAAGATCCTGTTGTACCATGCAGGGTCCCCTAAATCTTAACTGCTATTAGCCAAGAATAGAAGTTCCTATATCGCAATTAGTCTTTAAATGAATTGAATTGAATTTTGCATATAACTTTGGAAAAGGACACTTACAGTTGCTTTTTCTAACAATCACTGCCTTTGAATTTCCTAATACAAAAAAAGAGAAGAAAAAAAATCGAAAAGGGGATGACAAGAAGGCTCATCAGGTGAAGGTACTTGCCAAGAAGTCTGATGACCCAAGTTCAGTCTTCAGAATCCACATGGTAGAAGAAAACAGACTCCCCAAAGCTGTCCTCTGATCTGTGTACATATGCCATGCATACATGCATACTTGAAAAATAATAAATAAATAAAAATAAACAAATAAATAAATAAATGTGAGATTCATGTGAAGAAAATTCTTGTAAGAGTTATGCCACCTTTTTTGGAGACCCCCTGAGAGCATCTGACTCGATTGCCTGGCTCAGCATTGGAGGGGTGAGCTTTCCAAATTGCACCATGCCCAACCCCTGCTTTGGGACCACCTGTCTTCCTTCCCACCGCCACAGGGCCAGGCTTCCCTTCTGGCTAGTAGGGGCCAAAGATCTTTGGAGACTGTCTGACTCCGGCCTCTGTGAAATGCCCAACCCTAAGTGACATAGCTACAATGGAACATCAGAGCACAGTAGAACAAGAGATAGAGAGAACACTAATGCATCTCTCAGTTCTCATCAATAAATCTCCCTCATGCGACAGAGGGCAATGAACACAAAATGCCACAAATGGCCAAAGTGTAGAGAATAAGAATCTTTAGTGACTAGAATAGCGCTCCTATAGGAAACGCCACCCACCCAAGTCTCAGGGACCATTTTGGAAGAGCTGATGAAAACAATGAAGAGCCAGGGCAGGAGGTGCATGACCCTATAGAAACAGAGTCTTATAGGGTCCTGGGACCTTATTCATATGAATCCACAGCAATGGTATCAGCATGCACAAGACCCATGCAGACCCGGACAAAAACTCAGCATAGAATTTGGGAAATGGGCAGTAGGCCCGAATCTTAACTGAAGAACTATTGGCAGCTGATCACTGCTGTGTGACAGAGAGCTGATATTCTTTAAAGAAGTGACTCTAGATAGACTGACTAGATCCCAATGGATGAATTTGCACTAAGGGATGTCTGGTACACTGACTTGACTTCCTAGTTAAATGAGAGAATGCATGAAATCTGGCGGAGGGGCTATGTGAGAATGAAGATGGGGGAGCGGGTATGAAGATGATTAAGATGTTTTGCATTAAATACACAAAAGTTCAATAAAAATATACCAAAAAAATATGTCACTAGACTGGAGAGATGGGTAGTGGTTCAGACCACTTACTGCTTTTGCAAAGGATTGGGCTACAATTCCCAGCATGCACATGGCAACCCACAACCATCTGTAACTCCACCACTGCAAGGTGATCTTATGTGAGAGTTAACCTTGGAACACTTCCAGGACGTGTGGAGAAGGATGATTCTTGAGACAGTTTCCCGTGTGTCACTAATCTGTATGAGAAAATTTTCAGCCTCAGTGACTAGCAGTGATACTAGCAGACTGGGGCCCAGATTACATAAAACATGGAACAAGTATGTGATGATTAGTTTTAATGTCAGCTTGCCACAAATTAGAATCACCTGAGCAGGGAGCCTCACTTGAGAAATTGTCTTAATTGAGTTAAATGGTGTAGGAAGATTTGCCCGCAATGTGGGTGGCACCCTTTGGTAGCAGCCAAGATGAAAAGGGCATGGAAGAGGAAGATTATTCACCTTTTGGTAATTTGGCCTTCTCTCTTGCATAAGAGTTAATGTATACTGTTGCTACTGTGGTTGATTCTTTTCCTGACGCCAGAACAAATGTTTCCATCATTGATAAGGACGTGCAGATCTCCAGGAACCCTCCAAAAGGTTTTGCTACCATGCTGGGACTGCTGAGACACCCAGCTCTGCAGACTGAGCAGCTACCAGAGTCTAGGCCTCTCCAGGGTGAGACAGTCACCTCAGGCCTGCGCCAACTGCTGAGACACCCAGCCTCAAGGCTCAAGGAATAAGCAACTGCAGGGTTTTCAGGTATGATTCATCTGTTGCAATTTCAAAGTAAGCTGATTTATACAGTCCTTTAATATATATATATATATATATATATATATATATATATATATATATATATATATACATATATACACACACTCAGTTCTCCTCTAGAGAACCCTGAGTAACACAAAGAGGGAACCTGGAATTCCCACATAGTCACATTTGCTAAGTACAAGCATGTGCTTTTATGCTGTGAATAACAATAAATATCATACATTATATGCTAGATTCCTCACACCAGCACGTCCTCAGGAAGATTCTAGTCTAATCCTAGACTGAGGCTCTTATACTGCCTCTTGGAATCACTACCTAGCCATTTTTAAATCTATCCAGCTTGCATGTGACCATTGTGGGAATGCCATGCATCTGATCATGTAAGCCAATCTAATTAAATCCAGTTTTACAAATGTGTATGTGCATATATGCACATGCCTGCAAACTGACATATTCTATTGGTTCCAGTCCATTAAGGAACACAGATTCTTATGGAAATTTACTACAAAATCTAGATATTACAAAACTGTCAGAAATTCAGTAGGTATCTTGAAATAAATTCCCAGATCAGATAGAACTGATCCACCAAAGTCACTTCTGCGTGTGCAATAAAAGACAACACAAATTTATATCTGCAATCAAAGAGAAGGAACGTATATAATATGCTACTGACAATGCCTAGACACCAAAGCCAAACAGGGAATGTCCCTGTATTAGTTAATTGTCATTGCTGTAAAAAAATACCTCTGTGCTTGAATTCAGTCTTGCTCATGTTCCCAGGGCCTGGGAAAGAATGCAGCCAGAATCTTCCCCAAGATATAGTATGAATGATCCCTAGCCCAGTTCCCCATAGAATCCTTGTTGCCCTATGAACCTAATGAGCCAGGCCTCTGCTAACTGAACTTCTCTGGATATTTTTGTCTTTCATATTCTTACCATAATGGCTCTAGGGCTGTTATGCACCAGAGCTCCACAAAACTACATGTTCATTTTTCTCACAGCAATGATTTCGCTTCTCACTAACAATTTCCTATGTTACTTGCTGTGAAAATATTCCTAACAAGAGCAGCCTAAGGAAAGGTGTGTTTATTCTTCTCATAGTTCGAGGGGACAGTGGTTGTGTCAGGAGTGTGAGGCAGCTGATCACATTGCATTCCCATTCAGAAAGCAGAGTGAATGCTAGTGCTCGGCTTACTTATCTTATGTGGTGGGTGAAACGTAGTTACCTACATTCAGTGTGGTTTACCCCCATCAATTGATCTCATCTAAAAATTCCCTCACAGATATGCCCAAAAGTTTGTTTCATAGGTGAGTCAAGATCCTGTCATTTTGACAATCTGTACTACTAACCATCACAGCTTTTCTATGATAATCTCAAATTTTGTTATTTTACTTATAAGCAGAAAGGTTCAAAAGAGATAGGAAGGTGGATTTTCTCCAGCCACAAGTTCTTGGCAAGGGTTACAGTATCAAGTATGAATTAACTCCTATTGAGTAGGTCTTAAGTCTTATCTGACAGCTATTGGTTGCTTGCAAGATATTAGTGCACTACTATGAATGAGAGAATGGTTACTGTGTTCTGAAAGAAACATTACTTGGCACATGTACTCAGTTCTTTCTCTCTCTCACACACACACATTCTCTCTCTGTCTTATCTCCTCACTCCTTTACTAATTGAGCAAATAATCTCATCCCAACTATAGTTTTTTCATCTAAAAATAGACATCCCAAATTCAAATTTTAGGTTATTTTGATGGCACAAATATTTTTAAATTATCAGCCACCATTAAAATACTCACTGAAGTTGCCATGGTTTGCAATTAAGAGAATTAAAGTAGGGATGATATGATTTGGACTTAAGTGATAGCAAGATGAACTGTTATCTATTCTATTCTTGTATATGGCATGTAACTTCAAAAAGACTGCTTTCGTTCTTACTTGCTGTGTAGATCTATGAACTACAAAGTAACATAATGGAAGAGAAAAGCTGCAAAACTCATTCAGTCAAGATTTTTCATAAGCAATTCTTTGCGGAGTTCCTTTCATGATGATAGGAAGATAGCTACAAAGCAGTCAAAAGATAAGCTACAGTCTCTCAATCATACTTCAAACAGAAAAAAGTTAGTACATCCACCAAAACCTATCTCACACAGAAGTCATCTTTGCTGAAATCTCATTCCTGCAGGAAGAGAGGAAGAAACATCATAAGGACTTGCTTTGCCTTGTGCATTTGGGTCAGTATTTACTCGTTAGTCTACTGATATGAAGGGCCCCTATTCATGAATGATTCTTATTGTTCTATTGAATCGTGTTGTACTGATTCATCAACTTAAAACAAGAGAATTTCAGCTCTATCAATGGATGGTCATTTTCAATCTTTCTTATATCCTTTTATCTTTTAAAAGCATGTAGAACTAGGCAAATGTTTTTACATTTGAAAATTAAAGACATGCATTATTGGATATACTTATGTGTGTCATGTGGAGTTGCATCAGTTATAAGATATTTGAAATCCACATTTAAATAAATGGTAAAAATAAATGGAATTATGTGGCTTTGAATGACTATATAGTTTGTGCTTTTAAGTAAATCTAATTTATCATAATTTTTAAATTTCATGTACCTATATGACATATGATATATTTAAATAACAATAATGATTTGCTCTGTTGTGTTTCACACTACTACTTTAATATATATACAAATGGATAGCTGAATACATCTATACAATATCAAACACTATGCTCACCTTTGGATGTGGTGAAGCTTACTGACAAAACTTTATTATTGAAGACTACAATTTAAAAAATAATATAGCAACTTTCTCCATCTTCGATGATAATAATTTTGCTCAGAATGTGTCAGGAATTTCAGTTCTGTATTTTAAAATGCTCATGAGGGAAAAAAAAACTGGAAAATTTGGCAGCTGAGACTGAAACAGTGAATCTCACTCTGAATTTATCATATGTTAAAATCCCTATCATGCATAATTTAGACACTGAGGTTTATTAATATTCAGGAATCCTAAAGAGAGGTAGTCATGCCTACTCAAGTTTAAAAATAGAAGATTTATGAAAGTAAAGTCTCTCAGGAACTTGGCACAAGTTCACATTTTGCTTTTGACCAAAATGAATGAACATGTGTCTGCCTGAGCATTATAATCAATTAACCCTAAATCAATTGCAGCAAGCTGCATTTCAGAGGGCATCAAGAGAATATATTAAGGAAGTGTCATTCTAGATAAATGGATTTTGATATCCATTGTCCCATGTTTTGTTAGCACACAACTTTTGAAACAATATTTTATTGAACATTAGTGGGGAAAAATGAAAAATTGAAGTGCAAATAAAATTTGTAATAAATTTCATGTCTGTTAAAACTAATACACTAAGAATCAAGTAAAATCTATTTATACTAAAACTGAATTCAAATAAATGGTTTTCAGATTTCACTATTCATATGTACCCTTAAGAATCTGTTTTCTTTCCATACAACTTTAACCTTAATTTTTAAGGCTCTGGGTAATATTCATTGCCTGATTTCCCAGTTACTGTGTATTCTTTTTCTCTTTGCCTCTTTGCTCTCTGTAGAATCATTTCCAAATCTAATTAAATAAAAATCTAAGAACTGTCACATTCTAAAAAATAAATCCAGAAACTTCATAAATTATTTATTAAAAAAGAAGCATAAAGTCTCAAGACAGCACAAATGATTTGCCAGTTGGTTGTTACTAGAGATGACAAAACAAAAGAATGGTCTCAGTGATTTCATACCTTATTAAATGAATTGCATTGTTATTAACAAATATCTAAGTGAACAGAATCTGAATTCATCATTAAGATTGAGAGTTTAGCACTGTGGAGAACCACATCCATCAGTAAGCAGGGAGGATTAGCAAAAGTGCATAGTGGTCAGAAGAGGAACTGAACGTGTTACAGAGGGAAGTATTTTGGAAAGGCTGGGTCACATCAGGATATTTTATAGCAAATGGACAATAGCTTCAGAAATGCCTATAAACTGACAGATCATTGCAATTTGGAGTTAATGTCGGGAGCAATTTGCCTGCCTTGAACTATGCCCTAGTTTAGGGTTAGGCAGAGATCAGTCTTGTTCACAGAAGTGCTGTGGGAGCAGGATGTTTTGCTATGCAAATAATTTACACCTGGAGGAGGTTTTCCTTAGGCTCAAGGCTGACACCTGAAGGAAGATGTGATTGGCTTAAGTTGTTTTGCCTGTGTAAGTGTTATTTTTGTATTGAACGTTTGACCCATTGTTTTGTTCCTCATTTCACAGGGTATAAACAGAGGGTACTTAAAAAGGTGAGCTGCTACGGTGTTGACTGACAGCCCTCCCTAGTCTGTCCCTTCTCCCCCCCCCCCCCGTATATTTCTCCATCCTCACTCCCCCCCCTTCAGGTATGGTTCGATTTCTGCCAGTGAGCTCCGGCAAGTTAAGGTCACAGACTCTTGTGCATTTGATGTTCAACTGTGAACATGAAGTAGTCTTCGGAAATACACTAAATGGGAGCTTGGGGTGCAATCTCTCTTGTACAGATAGAACTTTGGTAATTTCCAACTACTAATTTCATGCACAAGGGAAGAGGTATTTAAACTCATCATAGAAAATAACTACCAGATCGTCTCAAAGAATAAAAATAATTCTATTTTGCATCAGGAACAAATACTATAAGCCTGTAAAAATGGAAGGAGATAGAATTAGAGAAGCTGACTGGGCACATAAATGCATTGCTCAGTTTCTGTAGACAGGACTGAGACAATGGGAATCAGGAAAGAATGATAGTTTGAGTGGGCAGCAGTAGTAATGAGTAATGCTTACATGAAAATAAACAATACTGGTATCTACCTCTCTTTTTACCTTAGACATTGAACAGATATAGAACAATTTATTCAACACTATTAGAAAATATTCTCTAGTGTTGGGCATCATGGGCCCAGACATGTGGCCTGGTGTAACTTTCTGAGTCTCATTCGAGTTTTGCGGCCTGTCTCTGACGCTCCATTTCGCATAGGAGTGACTCAGCAAGGCATAACAAAAAAGGCCTCTACCTGGCTACAACCTACGTGGTGAAAAATGATTGGTCCTTCACTTCCCACATTTTTAGCCCAACCCCTTATCTCTATCCTATGTAAGACTGACCTTGATGCAATAAAATGAGATCCTGCTTCGAAAGTTCTCTTGGCTTGGTGTGGTGTTTCTCTCTCAGCCCCTGGAGAAGCCCGGCTGGACCAGCTTCTCCACCACCCTACCTGCTAGCAAACCCTGCACTCTAGGGTAAGCATGGTGGCTCATCCCTTTAATCCCAACATGCAGGAGGCAGAAACTGGCAGATCTTTTTGATACTGAGCTTATTCTGATCTACATAGTGAGTTCCAGTCCCTACAGGAAGACTCTGTTTCTAAATATATGTGTGTGTGTGTGTGTGTGTGTGTGTGTGTGTGTGTATGTATGTGTGGAGAGAGAGAGAAAGAGATTGATAGAGAATCTTACTAATGCTTCTTCACCTTAAAACTTAAAGCAATACAAAATTACAAATCATAAACATTGTAACTAGCATTCAAGTAATCAACAAATTTCAGTACAATATTCTCACTGCAGCCCGTTGTAGAACCTTGCTAATACAAGCGAGGTCTGTATTTGATTTAATTAGAATTTCCAGAGATTGAGCTCAGTTATGATATCATAAAGAGCTCCATTTACCTGTCCCCAGGGAACTTGTACTGTTCTAATATGCAGCAATATAGACTTTAAAGCAATAACAACAAAGCAATCAAAAATAAATTGTAATGACTAAAGATTATTACAAATCATCAAGAAGATGTAACCATTACAACCACATATGCACCTAACAGATCACAAAAGCTGAAAAGTTATAGCAGTCATGAAACATACAGATGATTGGGAGAGATTAGAGAGTCACATATCTGAGCAACAGATTTTTATGAACTTTTAAAGAATTCAGTTGAAGAAAAATATAGTCTTCTCAAAATTTTATTAGGTTTGTTGGTTTACTCTGTATTTTTTGAGGGGCACATGGTACTGCACATGTGTGGAGCTCAGGGATCAAATCTGGAAGTCAGTTATCTCTCTTTGCATCATGTTCATTCCAGGAACTGAACTCAAATCATAAGGCTTGGTGGCAGGTGCCTTTACATTGTGAGCCATCTTGCAGTCCCTGAAAAACAGTTATTTCCAAAAATTGTTAAAGAACTAATAGAAATAGGTGAAAAACTTAAATTTTTTAATGAACTCTAATCCATACCTTACATCACATGTATTAACTGGGTATTAATGAAAGGCCTATATACAATTATAAAATTTCCAGAAATTAGACATGGAAACTATTGATTGTATACAATACCAGAAGAAAGAAAATGTAAAAAAAAAAATAATTGGAGGATTTGAGATATGGCTCAATGGATAAACATGTTTGCAGTGCAAGCATGAGGACCTGAGTTAGACTACCCAGTGCCCTTGTGAAAGCCTTGTATGACTATTCAGGCCTGCCCTCCTAGTATTGGGGATAGAGAGTGGCACATCCCAGTGGTCATTGGCCCCCTGTCTAGCCACAAGCTCCTCAGTCAGTGAGAGATCCTATCTCAGGGCAAAAAGGCAGAGAGGGACAGAGCACAAATTAGACAAATAAAATTAATTTTAAAAATTTAATTATAATTTGATGCTATAAAAGCAAGAGCCAGACGTGATGCCACAACCTTTAATTCCAGGTTTCTGGAAGCAGAGCCAGGTGAATCTCTGTGATAGCAAAGTCAGCCTGAACTGGTCTACATAGTGAGTTCCAGACCATCAGACCATCAGAGGATACAGGGAAATTCTGTATAAAAGCAAAACAAAACGAAACACAACCTTTGCTCTCCAAAATCACTGAAGGGGATTCACAAAGTGGTGGTGCCTTTGTTCATCCGAGAGGAGTGCAGGGCTCATCCCTAACACTGACGGGAGAAAAAATACCTGGAGACAGAAATTAATGAAGGACCAATAACATAGCTTTGTACTAGAAGGTAATATTTGTAAATATATATATTTGTGTGTGTATGTGTGTGTGTGTTTACAAAACTTTTATAGAATACAGTTTGGGGGCCAAGATAATCTGAATTTCTCTTCAAATTGAATAATAAAAAGGAATACAAAAATGAGCAAATTATATGAACGTTCTAAAATTAATATATGTGATACCAAAGAATACATGAAAAGGTAGGTACCATTGAACAATAATTAAAAACAAGCAAATTAAAATTATAGTAAGACCCCAATATACTTATATTGATATCATTTAAAAATCAGTATTGGAAGATAGAATGAGGCTGAGATGACTCAACAGTTCAGAGCTTTTGTTGCTCTCATATAAGACAGAAATTTGGCTCCCATTACCCATGGAACCTCCTGTAAATCCAGTCCCAGTGATATATGATGACTCTGGCTTCTGTGAGCACCTGTGTTCATGTACATACATGACCCACATACAGTCACATAGCCACAGGGACACACAGATGCACCCTCACAATTAAAAGTAGAATAAAGCTTTTATTAAAAAAAGAAAATACCAAATTTGACAAAAGTGTAAAGGAACTGGAGCTTCTAGAGCATGAAACGAGTGGTTTAACAGCTTTTAACATTTAACACTTTTATGAAAAATTAACATCCATAAGCTTAAGTGATCCTGCCATTCAGCATGCATTCAAACATCCATACAACTTTATCATAGCAGAATTTTTCAGCACCAGGTGAATGTATAAACAAGTTGTTTGAGCTTTGTTGAATTAAAGAAAAAAAAAAGCAAAGTAGTAGAACATATCGAAAGGTTAGCGATATGAACTAATCTACAGAGATGGAGAGCAGACCAGTGGTCTCATGCTAAGAAGGAATGGGTGACAGAGAGAGACCAGGAAGGTATGTCTCTAATGGTCACATTCACTTTCTTGAGTGTAAAGATAAGGTTATGGATATATGCCAACTATTAGAAAAACTGCATATTTTAAATATGTTCAATTTATTATGTGAATTTTAAAGAAAACTATTTAAAAATAAAGGACCATAAGGTGGAGAGAAAGACAGAGATAGACATAGAGATAGAGAGACAGAAACAGAGAGAGATAATGAGAATACAACTATACAAGTCTGTTGCTTCTAAAATAACATTAAGGGAGCACTGACCATTGGAAAACAGATTTATTCCTATGCCCTAGAGTGTAGACCAAATAGTGGCTAGAGCTGTGATCTTTGAAATCTTCAATTACCTTGTAGAACTAAATCTTACCTCCAAGTTTCTTTATAGGACTTGTCCAAGAACTCATATCAATTTCTGAGCAAAAGGTCAGAGTGTTCTGCTGTCTAGTATGGGTTTTCACTATTTCCTATAAACTATGGCATTTTTAAAATGTCACCACTTGAGAAAATGAATATTTCTCAGTCTTATGAGTATGTACTATGAAATATATAGCATGGAATTCGTTAGAAAGTTTTCCTATCATTTCTTATGTATAATAAGTGGTTATGTATAGTATTAAAAGAACATATAAACAGTTTTACAGAATTTAAGGCAAATTAAACTATGTTTCTAAATTATCTAAGGGTATAGACTCTGTATTATCAGAAATATTTTCCACAATAAAATATTTCTCAATTTTCTTGAGTAGAATGGAGCTTCACAAAAAAAAAACATTGAGCTATATTTATATTCTTTTAAAAATATTATGTGTATGAGTATTATGCCTGCATGTTGTAAGTACATCTCTGTCATGCAGTGCCTGAGGAGGACTGAAGAGGGTATCAGATCCCCTGGAACTGGAGTTACACACAGTTACTAGCCACCATGTAGGTGCTGGAATTTGAATCCCGGTCTTCTGCAAGAACAGTCAGTGCTCTTAGCCTCTGAGCCATCTCTCCAACCTCCCCCCAACATAATATATATATTCTTAAAATGGAAGTGAGAAAAATATGCATCGAAATTTGAAACAATTAAATAATTTTAAACAATACTCCTCCAACACTAAAAATGCTTTAAATAGTTTCTTGAAAAAAAATTAGATCACTTTAATTCAATAGCTTCCTAATGTTTCATAAACTACTTTGAAGATTTTTAAATATTGTGTTCTAACAGTCACTCACACAAGTTTTCGAAGGTGATTTCATTTAATCAGCCTCATGTATATGTAAAGGCATCTAGAAAAAATGGTTGACATACTTATTCATAAGATTAACACATTTCCATAGATTCCTGGCTTCCGTCAAGCAGCCTCATTTGCTACATTGAACCCTGCTCAATTTACTTTATTCACTATTAACACCAGATTTTGCAAGCGTACAGTGAAAGGCAAAATTATACTTGTTTCTCTCAGCACTTTCCTACTGGTGGACTAGGGACACGTGTGAATTGACAAGGTTCTGTTCACCCAACTGTCTTTTTTATTCCTTTAAAGACTGGGCCTAGAGAAAGCCCTGCATGAAATCAGTTATGGGAGGGACCAAAGCAACCCAAAATCACTTTCATAAATGAAATGCTTTACTACATTTTCAGAATTTTCTACTTTCTATTTTATTGATATTCTTTTGCTATTAGAACTTTTCACGTTGAAACAGTTGCTATGATTGTTTGCTAAATAAGTAGATATGGGATGTAACTTCTAAAGATGAGTTAATAACTGTACTGTAATTTTTACTCTAAAAATGACAAGGTGTGAGTATAATCAATATATCAGTCATATGGCTTGTAATGAGTATAAAAATTAGCACCCATCACTGAATTATGTCTATACAGTAAGCATGAGCTACATGATGCTCAAAAAGATTAACTGAACATATAAATCCGGATAAAAGAGGTTTAGATATTTAGCTACTTACTACTAGAGCTGTTTCAGCTAAATTCCTAATTTTCACCATCAAGACATTCTCCTGCTGCCATAAAACTGGAAAATACGGGGCAGCAGTCTTTGAAAAAGGAAAGCACAGGTTTAGATTTAAGTTTGTACCTGAATGCCACATAGGTTACTTTTCCTCGCACAGTGGAAAGAGACTGAGTCCAACAAACACAACAGTCTCTCCACACTGTGCAATGTTAAACTCTAGAGAGAGCAAAGATTGGGGACTAGGAAAAGACAGCACACAGTAGGGTCTCCTGAGGTTTGCATGGGATGTTCCTTGTGTCTAGGAGGAAAGGCTCAGCACTACTGTGTGTAGCAGCATTCCATGAGCACTATGGGAGCCGAGCAGGTGGAAGGGATTTCTCAGTGCAAGGGGGTTTTGCAGTTTCAGCTCACACAGAGTTTGGAGAGTCCATTGAAGACTGAAAGACCAAACTGTAAGAATAAAGCAAGGGTCATCCTTTATTATAAGGACAAAACTGAACTATATTTGCCCTCAGAAAGAATGAAATTAGACCTATCTATTAAGATACAATTCCACAGTAACTCAGGTACCTGTTATAGCAAATACTGTATTTTTTTTTAAAGAAGCAATGTAATTAATCATCTCTGCTCTCTAGCAGTCAGTGACAATTCACAATCTATACACAAAAAAGAGGAAAATATGACCCACAATCAAGAAAAAAAAAAAAACAATGATAGAAATAATTGATAACCAACATCGACAGTACATTGGGATTAGAACTGACCTAAGATATTTTTAAGTTGTTGCAAAGATGCCTGAGAACATTTTTAAAAATTATGGGAGCCGAAAGGAAATCTTGAAAAAAGAAAGGCTGGAAATTGTGAAGAAATCCACATTGGAAATCTGACCTCTGAAAGGCACATGACCTGAAAATCGAAGGTCAAAGGTCAGTGAACTGAAACAGAAACACTGGGAATGAAAACAGGAAGATCTGGGACTGTGATCCTGAGTCAATAACCACAATGCAATTAAACAACAGAGTGAATGCTGAGGACTTTACAAGAGCCAGTTCTCCAATATCAAATAGTAGCAAAACATATGAGAGTTCAGGAAGGAAAAGATGGTAACATTTTTAAATTCCTTTAAGTTACATTTTACCTGAATGAATACTGATAATCGTCTAAGTAGACTAACAAGTCAAGGGCATGATTTACAATCTCTTGAAAAACAAATGAAAAATTGTACAAGAAGGTATATCAGTGGGCAAATATAAGATTAGTTTATTAACTGAAAGAAAGAATACAATAAAGACAATAGAAGAAAAGTAGAAAACAAATAAAATATTTGACATTAGTCCAAACACAATAATTACATTAAAGGAAATGAAATCAATTGTGTAATAAAAAGAGAATGATTTTCAGACTTGGTTAAACCAGCACATTTCACTGGGTGTGGTAGTTGAAAATAATAAAATTGAAAAATACATGCTATCATAATAACTACCTTAAGAAAATTTGTATAAATATATTAAGATCAGGCAAAATAAATTAAAAAGTAATGATTAATAAAGACAAAAAGGATCATTTAATATTTAGGAAAGGATCATTTATCTAGTAGCAACTCACAAATATGAATCTAATAACGGACATAAAAAATACATTAAAACAACCCTCATTCACTGCTGATGGGAGTGCAAACTGATGCAACCACTGTGGAAATCCGTGTACAGAAATCTTTAAACACTAAATATAAACCAACCATATGAACTGATTATACCAATTTTTGGCATATACCCAAAGGATTCAGCATCCTGTTACAGAGATACTTTCCTCAGTGTTTGTTGTGGCTCTTTTCACAATCACTAAGAAATGGAAACAACCTAAGACCCCTCAACTGATGGAAAATACAATTGTGGTACATTTACAAAATAGAGTTCTACTCAGTGACAAAGAAACACAAAATCATGACATTTACAGGTTAACGGATGGAACTATAAACCGTTATACTAAGCGAAGTAACAGACTAAGAACTATAAACCGTTATACTAAGCAAAGTAACAGACTAAGAAAAACCAGTAACACATGTTCTCTCTTATTTGTGGATCTTAGCTCCAAATACTTAGATATGAGTATATATCCTAATGTAACCATGGGGATAAAGAGGAAGAAGAAGCTTTGGAGAGAGGAATAGTAGGAAACAGCTGTTATCGCGGGGGAAATAGGAAAATAGGGATGCTTTAACTGGAGAGACAGTAAGGAGGGTTACACAGAGGGAGAAAGGATGGATTGTTTTAAAAGCTTAGATGATTTGAAAAACAAGAGGGAAATGCATTACTTCAAAACCTAGTGAAAAATAGTTTTTGTGTGTGTGTGTGTGTGTGTTCCCATATATAGCTGAAGGATATATGACAAAAAACACAGTGCCAGGCTGGAGAAATCTCTGTTTGAACTGCTGGTCAGTCTAGTTCAAGAAACTCCAAATAACAGAGGCTATTTTCAGAGCCCAAGAAATTTAAGGTAAAATCCTATTGCTGAAGACAGGACATACTTTGGACAGAGGACTTGAAGTAATCAAGCTGGAACTAATCTGGAAGACTCCCTGAAAACTAGTTCCTCCTCCCTGAAGACTAGCTCCCATATCAGAGGATACTGTACAAATTGCCAAGGAAGAAAATGAATCAATAATCTCATCTATATATAAAGTCCATGAACCATGACTATAGCCAGACTAGTAAATATTCTCTCCTGGTCCAGTATTGGCACTTTTATTATGGGGACAGTCACCAGCTATCTAATGGGAGGGAATTCCTGTGTGGTACTGTTTACATACTCAAATACACGTGACCTAAACCAAAGTAATTCCTTACCATATTCTACATATGCAGCCTTATGTTTGCAGACAAGTAGACCTCTCACAACTCATCAAAGAAACTTCTCTTTGCCACAGATGGAGACTATTACAAAGCTCTACAACTGGTCAAACCAGAGAATAAGCGCCTGTGAGGTGCCCAGCCCTAAGTGACACCTCTGTAATCCAACCTGTACCCCTAAGGCTCAAGGAAGGTAGCTGAACAGGGGGAGAAAGAATGTTAATAAATCTCCAAACTCTCATACAACAGATGGTGATTAACCCAAAAAGCCACAATTTGGCAAAGTCCAGAGACTAAGAGAATATAGAGTAGTTATCACGGAATAGGACAACTATATCAAACCTCTCCCTCTCAAGGCTCAGGAACCATTACAGAAGAGAGGGCAGAAAGATTGTAAGACCCAGATTGGTGGATGATCACAAAGAAACAGACTGTTCCTGGCAGCTGAAAAGTTACTTGTATGAACTTACAGCAATGGTAAAAACATTCATAAGACCCATGTAAGTTCAAGCCAGACAAAACTTCAGCATAGAAGTTGTTACAAAGCCCCAACTCTAGCTAGGAACTATTAGCACCTAATAACTATTGAGAATGAAAGAGCTGGCTTTCTCTGAGGATGTGACACTGGACAGGTTAACCAGGCTCCAGCAGATAACTGCACATTAAAGGACATTTGGGGACACAAAGTTGACTTGAAAGGCCTTAGCATATATGGCAAAGTCCATGAAATCTGGTGCAGGGAGGTGGCTGTAACAGGGGTGGAGACAGAGAAGAAGGTCTAAATGTGATCAAAACATATTGTGTGCAAATACATATTGTGTGTAAAATACAATACAATTTTCATACATAAAACAACGTCTAACAAGACAGAGGGAGGAATAAAGAAAAAATGATAGTTATGTGTCTTAACCTTTAAAATATGGAGCCATTGATCCAAGGAGCTTGGATCCCTTATACCTACATGGATCAGTCCTAATCAGAAGCCACAGGGAATGTTGCATTTGGTATGAGCATCTGTGAACTGAAAGTCAAATGAAACTTATTTTATGGCACACTACTTTCATGTTTATTATGTGGCATTTAATCTACCTGAAATATAAACACCTCTGTACTTAATCACCTGATAGTAAATATTATAGCTGAATGGATGTCTAAGAAATATAATATTATATAGATTTTAATCACTCTAAGCTTATATTCTCAGTATAACTTTCACTTAGACTAAACTGTGAATTCAGTGTCTGTTAATTCTTTGTGTTATATGTTACCTAAAGAAGATTATCTTTCTAGTCATTGTAAAGTCACAGAATCCCCCTTTTTTCATTATTCAGAGGCCATTTTGTCATTATTCAATATATGTATGTGGATCTTTCTTTCCACGACAGTTCATGTATTTCTATGCATGACATGGATTTCCACCGAATCCTAAACAGACCTTATTGTCACTGTTCAGCTTAGGAGAAGAAGAAGATGGTTATTTCTCATTACAACTGATTCAAGTTGTAGTCAAAAGTATCCGATCTTAAAATAAGAGTAGAAAGGAGTGATCAGTGAGTTTATGATCACTAACAGGTAGATCAATAATCAAGGGTAGCATGATATGTTAGGAAATTGCATTATATTTAGATTCTGAAAGTTAACTCAAAATTTCTCGCTCTGATAATAAAACTATTTCCTCAGGCAGGTCTCCTTAATGTAGATCCTAAGCTTCCTCAGTATATAGCAGCAGCTAGTAGATCACATATATTGAGACCCACTATGAAATAACAAATGACCCCCCAAACTGAGAACTTAAAACAACCAACATTAATGATCTAATCATTCCTGCTGAGCAGAAGCCCAGGCCTCATAGTATCAATCTGGTGAGAGGAATGAAAAGCTCTGCCTAGTCTCCCTTTCACAAATCAAATTCTTCACCTGCTTGAGAAAGACTAAAAAAACTATCACTATAAAACCAGCAACAAAAATCTAATTATATCTTAGAACCAGAGAAAGAAAACATATCTACTTCTGAGGCTGGGACAGGTATACATGCTGAGCCCAGGTCTAATACTTGTAAAAGAATTACTGAGAAGTCTCACACTCGAAGACAATGAGTTACAGTGACAGAAATGCCCTCTGGTCAGCCTTCAGCCAAAAAACTGTCTAAAAACAGGTAGAGCAGCAACAACAGGGAGAATATCCTAAGATAAGGCATGCCTAAAACAGAAGGGAGATGCTAAGAAAAATCTATTTCCATCTCTAAAATGAGAAATACTAGAGTTACTCAAGGCACACGGCAGTACAGTAACAACAAATCCCAACTTAACTGACTCCCCATAAGACTGACTCATCTCTTCGACCTCAAATGAAAGGTCTAATGAATGAAAAGTCACATTTACTCCCAGATATCAGCCTGTGCATCTTGACTGCATGTATGCTATGCAAAACATGCAGATTTTGAAACAAGAATAAGAAACAGACATTCAATAGGACAAGTCACTTAGTCAAGATGCTAAGTGTATCGAACCATGAATTTAAAGTAACTGTAATTGATATCTTAAAGGAGATAGCTTACTAGGAGCAGTAGGTCTGATCATAATATTTTAAGAGGTAAAAGCAATTTGTAAATAATATTTATAACACGAGGAAAATATAACTTCAGTAAGCATCATTGGCTTAGCATAGTCCAGAAGAGAGTTAATGAACATGAATATGCATTGGAGATGGTAGATAGAAAAAGAAGAGACAGGGACAGAGAAAACAAGACAAGGATAGAGGGAATTAATAGGTAACAAAATAAATGATGATAGATAGATAGATAGATAGATGATAGACTGAAAAATTATCAACACATGTTATACAAACTGAAATATACACACGTGCATACACAAATCCATTCAGGGAGAAAATGCTCTAAGAGGCAGAAAGTAAAAGCTGTTAAAAGGCATTGCTTCACTTATGTTCCATTCTTATTGACCAAAATAGTCAAAATTTATGACCACATTCTAAAGGCAGACAAAAGTCCTTTTATAACTTAATAAAAACATACCCAGTATTTCATCATAAGAATATGTGGGGTCTAAGTTTTTGTTTTAGCTTTGTTTGGAAAATACAATCCATCACATAAATATTTGTTGATGTTCTAGCTGCTTAAATTGCTGAATGGCTTAGACTATGTAGCCTGAAAATCTCATCTGGGGGTACATAGCCAGAAAACAGAAATAATTTAAATGTTTTTCCATTGATTAATGGACAAGGAAAGTATGGTGCATTTCCACAATGTGATAGTATTCAGCTATTAAGAAAAGTGAATCATGAAACTCGTAGGTAAATGGATGGAACTGGAAATAATAATGCTGACTGAGATAATCCAGACACAGAAAGACAAAAATTACATGATCTTTCCCATAAGCAGATGTTACCTTTGGATCATTAAATAGCTTGCTTCAGTTGAAAAATTCATATAGGTCAGGAAACTAATAAGGGACCATGTTGGGCATGATGCAGGGTGGGCCTAGCCAGGCCCCCTGCTAGGAGGAATAGAGGCATGGCTCCTGTGGGTGTGGCGTTCAGCTCTGGCTAGTGGAAAGAACCTGCTTACCTGGGGACAAACTTACTATTGGCTGTATTTGGGACCCCACCCCATAAGGTCATTGGCTATCCAGACCTATAAGAGCTTGTGCACATATTCAATAAACGAGTTGGCAGTGCCACGCACTTGGCCTGCTTCCCATCCAACTCCTGAAGTCTGGGGCTTGACTCTGCGTCTACTCACCCCCAAACCCTCAGGCTGGCCCCTCAAAGTCCACTCAGGCTGGCCCCAAGTGGTGAAACAATGACTGACACAGCAATAGGACCATGTTGGTTTGGGAGTTCATGGAGGAGGAAACAGACTGCAGTGATATAAAAGGTGGGAGGGTATAAGTGAATAGGAAGGGTTGAGTGGGGAATGAGAGAGCAGAGCAGAGGAGGGAAGAAGAGTCCTTGTTGAAAACGTCATAAGGAAACCCACTATGATAGAAGCATTTAAATATATATATATATATATATATATATATATATATATATATATATGCTTGCAGTATAAAAATAGTTTAAATGGAATTACACTATAACAGAGGTTAAATGGCCCTACCAGAAAACACATCTATCAAATAAAAACTGTGTGTGTGTTTGTGTGTGTGTGTGCGTGTGTGTGTACAAGAGAACAGGAAATTTAATAGAGGTGAGTAAGGGAGTGCACACACGTTAAGGGATTGAAATATGATCCAAATATAATGCGTGAAATTTACAAGAATTCAATTTAAAAAATCAAAAAGGGGGTCTAAACAGTTTAGTTCAATCTGGGCAGACTTACAAATGGATGAAATTAAAGTCCAACTTTCAGTCTGACCCACTCACAAAGTCCCCTCTTGTAGGCACCATTGTCTCCTGCCATATTCCATGGGACATTTACCATAAGGGCAACTGGGATAATAAAAAGGGATAAAGCAGAAAGAATTCTCAGTCCCTGAATCACATTCAAACTCTGGTCCTCTCCCTTTAGGGCAGAGCATATGGTTAGGGACGATGAAATGTGAAACTTCCATAGAACATGGGAAGGAATAACTAAACCTATAGCTCCTCATCCTAATAAAGATAAGACCACCATTTGGAAGTGAAGCACAGAATAAGCCATGGTTAAATCTGAAGCTCCTCAGCCAAAGGAATGTGTGGGAGCCTCTCTAGCCCATACAATGTGTGGAGACTACAGGAAACTACTTCCATGGTGCACACTTCCAAACTTTCCTTTACCAGAAGGAAAATCAACCATCTATCCACCGGGAATCAGCCCTTGGCTACATCTTGCAAAATGAAAGGAAAATTCAGCTTCCAGACACAAAATGTTAAAAGCAAAAATGTGACTCTTCGTCTGCAATGCATTGTGTCTGAAGTACAGGTTAGACGATGCAACAGTCTGACATGAGAATGGGAACTGACAATTTAGTAACTTCTGACCTCTTAATATCTCCTGACATAACCCCTGAAAGCGGAAAGAAATCTTATATTAAGATCTTCCTGGTCTTAAAAGTAACCGCAACCTATGCATACAAATTTAAATTGGATCACAATTCAACTTGTTCCTGAGGAAAATCTTCTCTATTTCTTATATGCCAGTCATTGGGTCAAAAGTTGGTGAGAAATTAAATGAAGTACAGCCCGGTCTTATCCTAAAATGAAGACTACTAGGCAATTTAAAATGTGTCAGTGAGAAGCCTTCAAACCTGTAACTGTTTCTTCTTTCTGAATGGACAGGAGGATCACTCAAAAAGAAATAGAACCACTGAAGGGTTCTATTGGGCAGGGGCTACAGCTTGGAAACTCAAGTCCCAGAAAAGGCTTGTCCCCTGTAGGGCACAGCGCAGGATGGGCCTAGACAGGTCACCTGCTATAAGGAATAGAGGAATGGCTCCCGTGGGCGAGGCCCTCCGCACCAGCCACTTGTGAAACCAGCTTCTGCCCAGCATCTGGAAAGAACCTGAGCCACCTGGGAACAAATTACGATTGGCTGCAAGTCGGGACCCCACCCAATAAGTTGATTGGCTAACCAAACGATTAAGACTCCAGTGTACTTCCGGAATAAATAGAGTTTGCAGCAGATTAACACTGCCAGCTTCATGCTCAACTCCTGGGGTCAGTGTTTTGATTCTGCGCCTACTCACCTCCCTCCACAGCTAGACCCCTTTGGTCCCTCTCTGGCTGGTACCGAGTGCCAAGGACCCCTGGACTGTCTCCTGCTTTTATAGATGCCAAGATCATAGGAATTGATGCTGAGAGTTTTGCAGATCACTCCTAGCTAGTTCTCTTTAAAAAAAAAATACTGGAAAGAGAACAAATACTGTCTGATCTTTGATCACAGTGAGTTCCACAATCTTTCACCACAGTGAATTCTCTGCTCAGGCTATACTACAACCTTTCCTGTTATCCTCTTTTCTTTTGGTCTGGCAGGAAAAATAACAACTTATCTCACTCACATCTTCAGAATAACAAATAGCCTTGTATTCTAAACTGCAATTACAAAGTTAGCAGACAAGTTTTTTTGCTCTTTGTATATTTTTTCTCCCCTTTGCCTTTTCTTACTTGTACAAAGATAGTTTCACTATCGAGAGTCTTATAACGTTCTTGTATCTTGGCCAGCTCTGGTTGAAATGCATCATTCTATAACTCTTATGCTCATGTGAGAAAAAAGGGAAAACAGTATGTTAAGAAAATAAAAGGACTTAGCAATAAAGTCTGGTACAACTTGTGGAAGACAAGAACATTATAGTTTAGCAATGTGTGGACAAGTACCTTAATTTACTATGTCATGATTATAATTTGGATTCATTTCCCTTCTAATAAGTTTATAAATTTGGTTGTTATGTTGCTTTTTCTAGGTTTTTACTGTAATTATTTTGTTATATTAAGGAATGAAAAAGACATGAAGGAACTGTGTGTGCATGCGTGCGTGTGTGCGTGCGTGCGTGTGTGTGTGTGTTAGAAGAGAGAGGAACAGAGAGAAGTGTGAGGACATATTTTTATAAGAAAACTTAAAAATAAAAGATTTTTTAGGAAAATATTTTTGTATAGGAAAATCAAATTTGCCCTACTTTAAGATGACTGGGATTCTTGAAAATGGAAAAGGAGACACAGTAAAGCTGGCCATCTTCAGCATCTCTTACAAGATCTGAGCAAGTAATAGAACGCTTTGTAAAGGATGAAACTTATGGCTGGTTATGCATGATGATTAAAGCCTGTTAAAATTCCGTGTGCTTTTATAAAACTAAAACCAACTCCTATGTTTAAAACAATAAAATTTTTCAAGACATTGACCTGTTTTTATCAATATTTTAAAAACTGAAGCCAAAGTATTTTGTTCTATCAACACAGTTATTTATGATGTCTGCTAAATTTTTCAGGATTTTTAAATGCTTAGGAATCTGAGTCTTAAGAAAGTTAGGATTTGTTTTAAAATCTATTTGCTTTTCTCTAAATTTTATCTGAATGTTATATAAAAGATGAAACTAAAATTCATCACTTCCTCTTTAAGACTCATGAAACTGTTCTGGATGTTCAATGAGCAAAGTGTGGAGGTGAGTGCCGGAGGATTAAAAGATGCTAAAAGACAGCCACTCATTTGTTCCATGTCCTCCAAGGTCAACTAGGACCCAGACCATGATGGAACCCTTATAAAAGGGTTCCTCCCTCCAAGTCTGAAAAGGCTCATAAATTCAAGGGATTCAGCTTCTATTGGTGATATAATGAAAATATCAACCCATCTCTACCAGGAAGGATGCTAACACACCATATTCTGTTCTACATTGAATTGAACAAAATTTCTATGTGGCATTCCAGCAATAAAATCAGCTGTACCTTATACCAACAGGCTTCTGAAATCAATAGAACCTTGGCTAACAAAACACACAGACTGAGAACTCTTTATCTATAGTTAGAATCTAGTACTGAATAAATAAACCTTTGTCTCACTTCATTATAATATTAAGGGCTCCATATTCCTTGAGAGGGGAAGCAGACTGCATAGGCAAGGGTTAGTTAGGCATGAGGAAGTCAAGGAAACCGCAGATCTCTTGTGTTTGCTGCAGTAATTCTCTTCCTACTATGTCAGAAATGAAAGTTCCAGGAGCTTTCCCAATGGTTGCATCTTTTCAGTAATGAAGGATCTGAATTCTCAAGAGACCATAACTTCATGATATTATCATTAACAATGAAGTTTTGACCCCTACATTAGTAGATTTTAAGAAGAAATATCCTGAAAAGAAAAGCCATTCTTTCAGACTAGGGAAGAGGGAAGAGTCTCTTTACTCTAATGATTATGCCATGCATCTCATAAATATTCATTAAAATTTGATAAAAATCCACAGCACAGAGCTTCTTTGTCAGCCCAGTCTACTTTCTCTCTCTTCTCTCTGGAGTACACTATGCTATACAAAATTAACTTCTGTTTAAACTGTATCTTTCAGTGGACTTCTTTATCTTGAGAAAACAGAAATCTTTCCTGGTAACAGCTTGAAAACAAAATGAAAGTACAACTAATGGGTCAATACAATGCTTAATGACAGAGAGCATGAAACATTATCTTACATTCAGATCAACATTGAGCAGGCTTAAAGGATCTTGCAGAGTTTGCATGTGGTTTGACACTGTCTACATATGTGTATATAAGATTTTTGGAGAACAGAGGGTCTTTAATTAAACTACAGTAAAGTGGTTGGCACACATTTAGCAGAGACTTAACTTTAAAAAAAAACCTATTTGATCTCTGAACTCCTGATGAATTCAAAACTCAATTATAAAATAATCAGCTACCTTGCATTGTCAGAGGAGTGAGATAATGGCATCCCAACAAAGACTCTGGCAATAGCCTTGAATATTAAAGGAGGTAAAAATTCTGCGCAATAACATCAAGCTTATACACTAATATATATGAGCATCAGGTGGAGTTTCAATTGGCATGGTATGCAATTGTATTATATACAAAAAGTTGTTTTTTTTAAATGAGCCAGCTTTAAAACCTTCAGCAGTATGCTATTATTTCTCATCTAGGCAGAGGACCTTGGTAACTAAAATATTAAACAGTGGACCTATGTCAGAACTGCATAGTTTTACTAGTCTATTTCTCACCAAAAATTGATGCAGTATGTTTTTCTCAGGCAGATAGCCATTTTTCAGAAAACACAACCTCCACTTACTGAACAACAAAATAAATGAGCTCACATTTCTTTCAGTTATATCAACCTGGCCTCTTCCTTGTGAACTATTGATTTTACAGTAATATCATGTTCCTATACTAGTTTTAATTAAAACCAATATTATATAATATTAGCTTAATATTACTGTTATAGTTCCCATGACAGGAGGAAAATTATGAAATTATAATTTTATCTCCACTAAAGAATGTGAAATGTGTTACAAACAAGAATTAATTCAACCATAATTTTTTTTGTCATTGAAAAGTCATGTAGCTATAAGAACCAAAGAATCCTGACAGTCAGGTCAATATTGATGTTATTTTTCCTAAATTATAAAACTTATTTTTCACCACATACATTTATATTTATTTGATTTTTTTTACATTTCAGTAAATTTTATTACAAATTGTATCTGGATATTTGTATTTATATTTTAGTATCATAGTTTTTGAATTTTTTAATATATATTTTATTGAGTGATTGTTTCATATAATAGATCTTAATCAGAATTAACCCCATCTTCCATCTGTCTCCCCAATGCCTATGCATTCTGTCACATATGTTAAGTCCTTATTCAGTCGAGCATTTGTACCCATGTGTCACTTGGTCTAAGTTCATCCACTGGAGTCTAGTCAGCTGATCTAGAGTCACTTCCTTAAAGATCTACTGTCCCTCACCTCACAGTAATTAGTTGCCAGTAGTTCCTCAGCTAAGGTTGGGGCCTGTAACCCATTTCTCCAGTTCTATGCTGGGTTTTTCTACTATGTTCATGGGCCATAGGTTCAGAGTTTCCACTCTATATGTCATTTGAGGCTTGGCCTCTCTCAGAAACATATATTTTCTGTGTGACCAGTTGTGGAACTCTGTAATAGCCTCCATCTGTTTCTAAAGAAGCTTCTTTGATGAGTAATGTAAAGCATTCCTGTAAGGGTAGTAGGCAGGCAGACCAGATGATCAAGAGCAGGCTGGGGATGGGGCCAGCCTTTGGGGGAATCTAACAAAATAAGCTGGAGAATTGGTCTAGTCAGAGTGCAGGTGATCAGAACGCAGTGGTCCGGCCTGGACTAAGAGGGTAGTCCACCTATCTCAGGTGGAAAGATGAGAAGTGGACCTGTGCCCAAGGCAAGGAGGAGGACAAAGAGATGGGAGAGAGTGGAGCCACTCAGGAGCAGAGGAATCAAAACCTTATTTGATATTTAAAGAAGATTATTCAAAGCTTATCATGTTCCCAGATTTCAGGAGTACCACAAATTGATTCAGTGCTTTTATATATAAATGGACTTTGTATATATAAAATATATATGAATGTAGCAATTATCAAAGAAGAAGACAAGAATTTGAGAGGGAGTGGGAGAAACATGAGAGGAGTCACAGGGGTACTTGTGTGATATCCACAAACATTTTTAATCAAAAATAAATGTTACACTATTAATCATATAGAAACATATATGCTCCATATATACACATGTTTATTCATATTAATTATCTCCATATATAGTTATCTTTTATTAGCATTTATACACAGTGAATTAATTCAGTATATATCCAATACATAGTACTGCCAATTTAATATGGGAAGTACTAATAGTCAGAAATCAAGTGAAAGTTAAAACTTCAATGTCAGAGACAAACATTTTGCAATATTCAATACTAATTTGAATTGACTACATTAGGCATGCTAATCTATCAGACTTCATTCAATAAACTATTATTCTTATCAGCATATTGCATCCCCTGCTGTGATTTATTGAAGGGAACATCTAACCAATGGCCTGATATCACGAAACAAAGTCATTAATGTCACAAAAAGTTCCCAGACTTTTCAACTGGGGAGTAAACTAAAGAATGTAAAAGAGACATAAATCTGGTTTGGACTGAATTCCAAATCAGATTTTTTCCTTCTATAAAATAAAATAATTGAAAATTTTCAAAACTGAATGTGTACAAATTAAGAATCAATTTTGTTTCAAGATTTTTTGCATTTTGAATAAATACCTAGTCAAAAACTTCAAGTGCTTTTAAAATATTTTATTGAGTTTTGTGCATTTTCTATAATAGAGCCTTACCAAAGATAGACCCTTCCCCCAGCTGCACTCCTATAGCCCCTCCCCCCACTACTGGATTTCATTTTGTTTTACTAAATATACATGAAATTATTTAGAGTTCAGTCGTCATGAGCTCTGTAACTTGCCCTTAGAATTTATAGAAAAAGCACACACATTCACATGTTCACCTACACACAATTGTGCTTACATATACACACACATGAGAATGTCCATAAAGTGAGAAGAAAAAGAAAGCAAATATGGAGAAATGTTAACTTGGGGCAGTCTCAGTGGCTCTCATGGAGATGATTTTTGTTGTTTTTACTGCTTTTCAATAACTGATTATTTTTCAAAATAGATGTCTAAGAAAATTTATGAATTCTTACTTTTCTCCCTTATTCTCAAGTTTGAAATGCCTAGTTCCAAAAAAGTGAAATGCCATACCTTGAAAAGAGAAAGCATTATTCTAGCCAACAAAAGAAAAATGCAGCGTAGAATACTAAATACCAAAGATAGACACTCCAAAAGTGAATGCTTACTGATCCGGAATAGAATAAATTAATGAACGGAGAAAAGAAAGTACATATGAAAGAGTCATGATTTGAGATGGTTTATAAATTACACCCGGAATTTATTTGCATTTAATCTTTAAAAGTTTCTGTTTAGATAAATGGGCAAATGAGCACAGGTGTTAAGTTCAATTTGATACCATTTAAGTTATATAAATTTCTCAAGGTATCAAATGCTGGTCAGAGGAGTACAAAAGTGTCAGTATAGGAATTTGTTAAATAATATATCATGCTTCAGATACAAAATCATATTTAAATGTGTGGTATCATTTTAATTAATTTCTTCAATCCATAAAAGTACACTATTTCTTTTACCTTCTTATGAAAAATCATTATCTCTTCAATGGACAATAAATATGTGACTAGAATACATAGATGCAATGTCCGTGAGGGGTCCTCATAGCCTTTAATTCTTTGAAAACTCTAGGCTAAGCATTTATGCTCAGAATAGTATTTTTCCTACAACTTCAACTTTGAATTGTCTTTTTCTTTATAATCTATGCTATTTTATGTTTTTGATATAGGCTGGTATAGGATGATAAGTTTTTTTTAATTTTTTTTGTATTGAATAATTGTGTATTTCATATAGAACATATCAATCAATCTTAAGCATCGTTATATCCCCTTTCCCCACTGGAACCCACTATATCCCCCACCAACTGGAATTCATACATTCTTTCATCTGTGTTAAGGTCTACTGTATCAAGTTAGTGTCTCCAAATGATCTCAGTGCAGGTTCATCCACTGAGGTCTAGTCAGTATGCCTGGAGTCCCTGACTTTAGGGGGGATTAGCTCATTCTCACCCAAGAGTAATCAGTTGAATATTTCTTTAGCAAAGTTTGGGGTGTGCTACCCATTTTTCCTAATTCTGTGCTTGGTCTTTGTTGGCTTGAGTTTGCATGGGTCTTAATCATGCCAAAACAATTACTGTAGGTTCATATGAGCAGGGTCCCAGGAGTTTATAGGACTCTTTTTCCATATGATCATGCACCTCTTCCCTGGCTTTTACATTCTGTCTGCCCCCTCTTCCACAATGTTCCCTGAGCCCTGTCCAGGGACCCACAATATGCAGATTCCTAATTTCCACGCTTTAGACATTTGTGACCTTTTGTGTTATTGGCTATTTGTTTCATGAGGGAAGCTTCATTAATGAGAGATTCATTAGTGACTTCTTAACCCTTTGTTCTATATTGTTTGAGCCATTGGTTGTAGAGGCTGCATTGCAGATGTGCTGCTTAGCATGGACAACTCACAGACAATGTCTATTTGTGGCCAGTTGTGGTACTCTGTAGTAGTGTCCATCTGGTGCAAAAGAAACTTCTATGATGAGTGGTGACTGGGATACTTGACTGTAAATACAAGGATACATATTTTACATTTTGCAAGAAGTTACATTAACATTAACATGTGACTGCCTTGGAGATTTCTCTAAGATCTATGACCTCTTCAGGTCATGTGTTTTGGCTATGATTACAGTAACATACATGACTGTCCTCCCATTGAGTGGGCTCTAAGACTAATTAGGTAGCTGTTGATTGAACCAAAGATAAAAGTGCCACTACTGTACCAGTGTTGAATGTACTAGTCATCGATGTGATTATTTGAACATGAAGCTGGTGATGAGTCATTAACTGATATTCTCCCTTGGCCACTTGCATAGTACTCTCCAGAGCTATAAGAGCTAGCCTTCAGGGGAAGTGGCTCCCAGGTCTGTTCAAGCTCCATTGCTCCAAATATAGTCTCTGAAGTATGTCCTGTCTTCAGCAATAGGTTCTTACCTTCAAGTTCTGGGAGGCAATCAAGATCTGCGGCAACAGCCTGTGTAATTTTGGGAGTCTCGTGGACCACCATGGTCAAATACTCAAAGGAAGATGTCTTCTATCTGGCACCATCTCACCTATGTAGCTTTCAGTTATGCACATGGACTCATGTACAGATATTGTATAAGGAATTTGTCATTAGGTTGTTATATACCCAAAGGACTCATGCTATTGCATAGATACTTGTACATCCATGTTTATTGCTGCTCTTTTCATAATAGGTAAGGGATGGAAGAAACCTAAGTGTCCCTCAGCTGCTGAGTGATAATGAGAATGTGATACATTTACACAATGGAGTTCTACTCATGGTAAAGAAAGACAAAATGATGACATTTGCAGGAACCAGGAAAATAGAAAGAAACCAGGGAGATAAAGGGGAAGAAGGAACCAAAGAGAGAAGACTAATGGGAGACAGGTTAGAAATAGATAAAAGAGGGGTATTTAAATGGGAGGGAGAGAGAGGGTTATATAAGCACCTATGGGGATAAAGGGAAAGAAGGAGCTCAGGAGAAGTAGCGCCTTAGAAGGCTGATATTATCAAGGGAGAAATGGAGAAAATAGGGACACTTTAAATGGGGAAGGTGTGGGGGAAGGGTTAGACAGGGGGGAGATAAATAATGCCTCACTAGTGTAAAATACCAGAAGGATTCATGTTAGGTTTTTAAAATTCTTATTTATTTTTATTTTGTATGTGTGTGTCTTGCCTGCACCTACGACTCTAATGCCCAAATATGCCAGAAGAGGGCAGAAGTATCCGATCCCATGGAACTGGAATTACCAGGGTTTAGCCACAATGTGGGTGCTGGAACCAAACTTGGGTCCTCTGCAAGAGCTGTCAGTGCTCTTAACCACTGTGTCATCTCTCCAGTCTCAGTTTTTCTGACCTGACTTGTAACTCTTTAAGGACATGTACTGTTTCCTCTTTTCTTTGACTTCTCAACAGTTACTGTAGTGCTGTCACATTATAAAGGCCAATTGGTTATGTTTTCTGAGTGATTAGATTCCTACTGAGGACATCCTTGTTTTGCCTTGTTGCATAAATTTTCTCATGGTTGGTCTCTGCATCCAGCCTCACCCCGCCCTCCAGGTCTGAACCAACTGACCGAATGGAGAATGCTCTTTTTAGAAGATTTATTTATTTCAGGCGAGCCATAAAGTCATTTTTACCAGCGACCCATCCACCTAAAGCAGTCACAGAGGTTGTGCACAGTCTCTTTGTCCCAGGACACAGAGCCCTTTGTCCGCAGGGCTCTGTCGATTCCCAGCCAGCATTTCACTTCCACTCATGTGATCTTCAGGACCGCAGGGACTTGGAATGTGGCCTCCTGGGGTTTGGCCTTCTGTGTGGGCCTGGGACCAGGCACTTCTCCTCCTGAGTGGCTTTTAGCAATCCTGGATCCACTCTCCGGCTTGCTGCCATATTTCTTTCTTCCCTTCTCCCTGCCTTCCTTCCCCCTATTGGTCAGAGGGCGGGACTTGGAAAACAAAAACCTCAGAGAGAATTCCATATTCGTTGTACATGCCTATATCTTCAAGATCTTTACTTATTTATCCTGTAACACGTTCATAGTTTCATGTTTTATATTAAATTCTTTAATTCATTTTGAGTTACTTTTGTAAAGTCTGAAAAACAGATCGAATCTCATCCTTCTATATGTGAATCTCCATGCTTTTGTTCTAGTCATATGTCTTAACAGGCTATCATTTCTTCAATATGCACTTTTTTCATCTTATTAAAAAATAAGCCAGCTTTAAGATACGTAACTGGGTCTTCTATTCATTGATCTTTGTGTCTCTTTTGTACCAGCACCATATTGGTTTTCTAACTATGACTCTGTGATATAGCATGGAGTTATGATTATTCTTCCATAACCATACCACTGACTAAAAAAGATTGCTTCAGACTCTCAGAGATCTCTTGTGCTTCCATATGACTTCTATGATTTTTATGGTTTCTATTTCGGAGAAGAATGGTACTGGGAATTTGATGCCGGCTGTATTAAACTCGAGATTTATTTTGATAGTGTAACCATTTTACAACATCAGTTCTTCTAATCCGTGAGCATGGGAGGTCTTTCCTTAGTTTCCTTCTTCAGTATTTTAAAGTTTTCATTGTACAGGGCTTTCGACTTCCTTGGTTGGGTCTGTTTGCAAGATGTTTTGGTTGAGGCTTTTGTGGATGGGATTTTTCCTCTGTTTCCTTTTTCAGCATGTTTATTATTGATACATAAGGACACTACCGATTTTCACAAGTTAATTTTATGTATTGTTGTAACTAAATTCCTTCTGGGAGATGTAAACAATGTATGTCTTCCTCTCCATTTTGTTCCCCATGACAAAGGGTGTCTTGTTTTCCTCAAATCAGAGAGCTTATTGGACTTTGTAGCTAACATTTGCTCCTGAAGTGTGAACAATGCTGCCCCTGCTCTCTCCGTCTCTATGAAAAAATATAGACTTGTTTTCACCGAACTCCAGTCTGAGAAATCAGTGATTTTATTGGACTTACTTGAGGGTTTACTTACAGAAATGTAGGTGTTTCCCTGCCCTCTGTCCCCATCAAAGGCCACACTGGGAACTCTTGGAAGGTAACTTCCCCACAGCCACATAAAATGGTGAGAAGACACCCCACGGTTTAGATACCCTTAGCTCCTCCCCTCATGCTCCTAAGGCTGACTAATCAGTCAGGTGGGAGGCATAGCAGACTGTCCTGGCCTCTCCTTTCTTGCTCAGTTTAACAGTCAATATGCTTAAGTGTAATGATCCTAGGCAAGCTGGTTCAACCAAGCTTGGGGAGAAGAAGGCCTTGGTCCATAGCCTGCATGAGGGAGGATAGTTTTATACAACAATTGTGAATTTGCTACCATTGTTCATCACCTCTGAGAGGATTCTGGTGGAGTCTTTAGGGTATCTCGTATAAAATGATATCTTCTGAAAATAAGACACTTTGAATTCTTCCTTTCCCACTTGTAGGGTTTTTATTTCCACTATTTTCTTCCTTTAGCTAAGAATTTAAACACTATATTGAATAAAAATGGAGAAAATAAGTGCCTTTGCCTTGTGCCTAATTTTAGTGATGTGCTTTGAAATGCTTTCCATTTGGTAATGCTGGCTTTTCCTTGTCCTATATTTCCTTTATTGTGTTTAGACGAATCTTTGTATACCTACTCTTTTCAAGGCTTTTGTCATAAAATGTCATTTGATTTTGTCAAAGACCTTTTCTACTTTAATTGAGATAATATGTGATTTCTGTGCTTGAGCTAATGTATGTGCTGCATTATATTTAATAATTTGGATATCTTGAACGATTCCAGCATCACTGAATGAAATCAACTTTATGATAGTGAGTGTACGAACTTTCTGATGTTTTCCTGAAGTCTGTATGCAATTTTTCCCTTGAGAATTTATTCCATGTATTTTTTAACTGCTAATGATTTATCATAAAAATTAGTCTATATTATTATAAAATTTAATAGATTCCACTGTGACATCTCCACAGAGGCTTTGTCTCCTACTGCTTTTTCTTGCCCTCCCCTCTCCGTCTCTCATTGTAAAACATATTTTTCTATTTTGTTGTATATTTTTCTTGGGATTTATCTACTAGTTTAGGTAACAGTAATATTAGTTTTGGAAAAAGTAAAATCAGTACCATTTTTATCTTTTGGACTTATGGAATTGTTGTTTGAGAAGGACTGATATTACTTAGAAATTAAAGGTTGTGATTTCTGTTAGGAATAAACAGTGTATCCATCTAGGACTGGACATTTATTAGGTGAGATTTTTCATTTACTTTTACTTCATTCACACGAATGTTTTCATATGTATTTTTTTTTTGTGTGTGTGTGTGTGTGTGTGTGTGTGTGTGTGTGTACTACATGCTTTCCTGGTACCCGCCAGAACCAAAAAGGCTTAAAGTCTCTGGTACTAAAATTAAATATAGGTATAAGTAGTCATGTGGGTGCTGAGAACAGAATACACAAAATCACATCAATTTTCCTATATTTGCTGTCTTGTTTTGTACCCTATGATATGATCTGTTTTTGAGAAGCCTCAAGGTTGTTGCTGAAAAGAATGTGTTTTCTGTAATGTGGAGATGGAATGTTCTGTAGAAGTATGTTAGGTACCTTTTATCTATGATGTCATTAAATTTATGTTTTTAATTGTTTTTTGGCCAAGGTGACCTATCATTGGTGACACTGGGATATTGAAGTGGCACACTGTTTTGTGTTGGCATTAATATACAACTTTATAGTCATCGAAGTATAATCTGTGTCTGTTAGATCACGTATACACATGTTTGGTGCACATATGTTTACATTTGTACTCTTGGTTGATGCAAGTGATCGTTATGTCTTCTGACTAGTTTTGATTTTAAGTCTGATATTAGAACTGCAGTACTTAGTTATTCCCTAGCTCATTTGCCTAGAATTCCTTTCCCTCCTGTAACCTATGTGTAACATCTATATTTGATGGTAAGAAGCCATTCTTCCAAGAAACAAATAGTTGGATCCTGTTTTTTAACTCAGTCTATTAGTTTGTATCCTTTGATGAAGAATTAAGATAATTAGCATTCAGGGTCACTGTTAAAAGATATTCATGATACCCTCTGTCATTTTATTGATTTTGTAGTGTTTGATGTTTTCTTAATCCTCATTTTCTTAAATACCTTGATAACATGATTATTTTCTATATTTCTGTCTTATATATTTTTTTCCTTCATTCCTGCTAATATCTTATTTTCAGCTGATTTAATGGTCATAAAAAGTCTTAACCTGCTTTATCATGTAAATCTTTTCTTCCTCCTTCAAATATGACAAAAAGTTTGGTATATTAGTATGGATTGGGAGCTAGGACCTTCATAATTTGAAATATATCGTTCAAACTCTTCTGGCTTTTTATGTATCTGTTGAGAACTCAGCTTTTTTTGATAATAGATATGAATTGGTGATTCTCTCTCGTAACTTTCAATATGCTTTCTTTGATCTGTGTATTTAGACTTGTAGCTATAATGTTGCATGGGAGGCTTTAGTTCTTATCTTTATTTGGCTTTCTAAATACCACTTGTACCTGGATGGACATTACTTATTTTGGGTAAATTCTCTTATATGATTTTATAGAAAGTATTTCCATGATTTGGGAATATAATACTTCTTCTTCTGTACCCAGCACTCATAGATTTGGTTTTTCATGGTTTCTCAAAGGAATATTTCAGACTGAAGAGGTTAAACACACCCAAGAGAGTATGATAAACAATTCCACAACAGTTAATCGAAAGAGATCTGAGAAATCAACACTAGTGCAATGAAATAGCAGGAAATAATACATGTTGTTAAATAATAACTCTCAATATGAATGATCTCAATTCTATAGTAAAGAGTTACAGACTAGCCTTTAGGAATAGAAAACAGGATCCAGCATCTTTAGAAATGGCCAAGCAGTTAACAGCACCAACTGATTTTTTCATCGGATACAGGTTCAGTTCTTAGCAACCACATGGCAGCTAACAACTATCCATAACTCCAATTCCAGGGAATCTGAGGCCTTCTTCTGGCCTCTGGCATTGTACACCCATGGCCTACTTATATACATGTAGGTAAAACACTTATACAAATAAAACATAAATTAATAATTTAAAAATAAACAAAACCAGGATCCATCTTTTTTCTGCCTGCAAAAGACACACCTATCAAAAATACACACACACACACACTCACGCACACACACACATATACTGCCTTAGGATAAAAGGAAAAAAAACGGTGTCCCAAGAAAATGGAACAAAGAAACAAACAGACATAGTTATATATAACAAAATATAATCCAAATAAAAACTAGTCTGAAGAGTTATGTAAGGGCACTGCATACACCTTAAAGAAAAAGACCACCAAGAAGCTATTACACATCTAAGCATAGGAACACCCAATTTCATAAAAGAAATATTAAGTGTAAAACCATAGATTCATTCCTATACAGTAATAGTGGGGATTTCAGTACTTCACTATCACCAATGGACATGTTATCCAGACAAAAACTAAACAGAAAAATTCAGAAGTTAAATGACATCATAAATCAAACAAACCTAACAGACTTTTAAGGAACATTACACACTAAAGACCACATTTTGTTCTCAACAATCCATGAAATTTTCCCCAAACCTAGTACATATAGCAAAACAAATTTTAAAAAGTATAGGAAAATTGAAACAACATCCTGCATTCTCTCAGAACAAAGAGAAATAAAGTTGTTTATCAACAGCAACATAAACTACAGAAAGTATACAAACTCATGGAAACTGAATAACACACTACTAAATGAAAAATGGGATCAAGAGGGAAATTTAAATTTCCTAAATTGAAAGAAAATGAAAATACAGCATATCAAAATCTACATGAAACAAGGAGGCATTCCTAAGAGGAGAGTTTATACCACTAAGTGTCTACATCAAAAGAAAAAAAATAAATAAAAGGAGAGCTCTGGTATTAATGTTCTAATGAAGCACCTGAAGGACTTGGAAAAGCAAGAACCAGAAAACACAAAAACAGCAGATGAAAGCCTGGGGTAGTGGAGCACACCTTTAATGCCAGCCTTTGAGGGGCAGGACCAAGAAAATCTGAGAGAGACTGAGGTCAGCCTGGTCTACATACCAAATTCCAGCCCAGCTGGGACTAGAGATAGACCCTGTCTTAAATTTTTTTTTTTAAATCAGATGAGAAGAGATCACTAGAGAGTTGATTCTTTGAAAAGAATAACAAATTCTTAGCCAACAAGATCAAAAGTAAGAGAGAGAGGACCCCCAAATTTAACAAACTTAGACATGAAAAGGGAAGTATTTTTACAGACTGAGGATATCCAGAGAATAATAAGGTCACATTTTTTAAATCTATATTCCAGTAAACTGGAAAATTTAAAAGAAATTGGTGAATGGGCAGATTTCTAGATACAGATATATATAGAACTTGCATAAAATAAAATATCTTAAATAAGTAGTCTAGCAATAGACATCAATTTCCAATAAAAACAAGAATAATCTAAATCCAAAAACAGTAGAGATAAAGTAATAATAAAAAAATCAGGAAAGTTAAGAATTAAATAAATGTTGAAATTACAAAACACAAAATTCATCAAATGGAGTTGATTGATCCATTGGACAAATAAATACAATTGACAATCCAATGAAATACAAATAATATCCAAGGACCACTTTAAAGCTTACATTTGAAAAAAAATCAACAATATAGAAGAAAAAGAGAAACTTTTAGACCCCATATAACCTACTGAAATTAATTCAAGATTATAATCTTTAATGTATAACCAAATTTAAGCACTTAAAAAAATTCTATACACAATTCTAAAATTAAGTGGATTTACTGCCAAATTCTACTGAACCTTTAAGAAAAGAAAACATCAAGACTCCTCAAACTAATACCTAAAATAGAAAAGGAAGGAACATTGCTCATTCTGGAAAACAACAAAGAAAGGAATCTGTAGACTAGCTTCCCTAGTGATGCAAAACTTTGTAATATAATGCTTACAATTTGAATTCAGACACATTAGGAAGATCATATGTAATGACCAAGTTGGTTTTGTGCCAGAGATGTGAAGTTGATTCAACATATACAAGTTAGTGAGTATAATTCACCATGCAACTTAGTTACAAAAACCACATGATAAATTCAAAAGGACTGTGACAAATGTCACCATCCCTTCATAATGAAAGCTTTGAAAAAACTAAGAATATAATGCATCAACATAATAAAGACTACTGTATACTTTTAACCAACATTATACTAAATGGAGTAAAACTGAAAAGAGTCCCCCTAAGATCTGGAGACAAGGCTGCCCACTCTGTCCACTCTTATTCAATATAATGTTTGAAATCTTAGCTAGAATGCTAAGACAAGGGGAAGAAACAAACGGGATACAAATAGAAAAGGAATATCTCTATTCATAGACATCATGTTCCTACATTTAAAAGATCCTAAAAATACTATACCAGAAAATGCTCAGGCCTTATAAATGCTCTCAAAAAAGTATCCAGATAAAATTCAACATGTAAAAATCTAAGAGTTTTCATGTATATCAATAATGAGCTCACCAAGAACATATCAAGGAAAAGTAACATTCAAAATAGCTTAAAATAGTGAATAAATACAGGAATAATCTTAACAAAGCAAGTAAAAGTCCTCTGTAATCAAAGCTTTAAAGCACTAAAGTAAGAACTTGAAGAACGCAGTGAAAATTGAAACCTCCCCCAATATTCATGGATTAGTAGATAAAAATTAATCCAATGAAAATGGCCATATTACGAAAATCGTACAGGTTCAACCCAGCTGCCATCAAAATCCCAGTGGCATTCTACATAAAACTAGAAAATCTAATCTTAAAAATGTATTGGTACACACAAAAGACTATGAATAGCTAGTCAGCACATCCAACCCATAACCCACAAGTCACATGTGGCCAAAGTTATCTGAATGCATTGCAACATAAAATCTTAAACTTATTTAAAATATGAGAATTTTTGTGAATTTTTTATAATATACTTTTGTGGTTTTTGAGTATGAACTTCACAGATGACAACATCATGTGATAATGTCTAAAGTTCAGACATGTCTGAAGCAATCTTCAGTAGAAAGAGCATTGTGGAAGGTAGCACAATAACTGATTTCAATTTGTATTACATAGCCATAGTAACCAAAACAACACGGAACTTGCACAAAGAACACTTAGATCAACTACACAGAAGAGAGGATCCTGAAATAAGTCCACAGTTGCAGCCTCCCAATTTTTCTATCAAAAATAGAGCAAGATCCAGGCGTGGTGGTGAACACCTTTAGTCCCAGCACTCTGCAGGGTGATCTTTTTGTATATCAAGGCCAGCCTGTTCTTTAGAGTAAGTTCCAGGCCAGCTGGGACTACAGGGAGAACTGTCTCAAAAAGACACACACACACACACACACACACACACACACACACACACACACACACATACACACACACACCAGAGTTAGAAGCTATTAAATACATTCACTGGTGAAAAGATGGCCTCTTTATTAAATGGTGCTGGGAAAAGGAAAATTGGTTTCACACATAAAGAACAATGGAACTAGAACCAGACTTCTCATCCTGTACGAAAATCAATTCAAAATGGATCAAAAGACCACAACTTTAACACGAGAAGAATAAATCATAGGTAAAACACAACAGAATACAAGTAAGGGCAATGATCCTCTGAACAGTACTTTAATAACACAGTAAATAATCTCAGGAAATGACAAATTGGATTACATGGAATTCAGAAATTTACGTAAAACAAAGGAAACAGCCACCAGAGGAAAGAGGCAGCCGGCAAAGTTGACAGAGTCTTTTCCAACTACATAAGGATAGGCTGTAGAGTGGATTGATTCTCCGTGGGAAAAGGTGAACAAAACCCCTCCCAGAGTGGTATCACCCAGGACCACCTTGAGCAGAAAGAGAGGAGCTGGGAAAGTCCTATGCCCCACCCATCCTGTCTATTGGCCTCGGGTGTGAGAAAAGGAGGGGCTAAAAGTATTTAAACTGGGGACTCCAGGAGGCGGGAACTTTTCTCCCCTGCCCCATGGGCCATTTGGAACTGTTCTCCGGGAAATCACAAGATCCCAGCCACGTGGATTTACTAATGTAACTTGCGGAGGGGAGGGTGGGCGTTGTGTTCTGTAAGTAACCCTTTACCTACTGGTCTGTTAGTAAGCCAGAGTAAACTAGCTAGAATCTGTTTAAATTGAGTGGAGAAATCTGTGTTTTTGTTGCAAGGCCTGGGGAGACATTTTTTGGGTTGCAAGGCAGGGGGAGAGAGGCAGGTTAAGTTGGTCTGCCTCTCCCAAAGAAAAATTTTAATAACACAGGTGATGAATACAGAGAATATATATATAAAGAACTGCGAAAATTAAACATCTAAAACCAAATCATCTAACCAATAAAAGGGCTAATGAGTTAAATAGTTCTAAAAAAAAAAAAAAGGAATACAAAAGTTCAATAAAACTTGCAAATACATGGAACATTGTTAGTCATCAGAAAAATGAAAATTAAAACTGATTTATGGTTTTATTTTGCCCCAGAGTGGCTATCATCATTGACAACAAATGCTGACAAGGCTGTGGAGAAATGATAACACTTGTTCCCTGCTAGTGAGAATACAGACTTGTGCAGCCACTATACAAATCAGAAGGCAATTTCTTCAAAAACATGAAAATATAAGCCAGCTAAGCTACTTGGGCATGTACATGAAATTAGACTAGCTAACTATCAACGTGAATAAATAAAGACAATGTGCGCATAAACTTCATGGAATTTTATGCAGTCAAAAAATAAAATGGAATCATGGCATTTTCAGAAAAGTAAATTCAAATGCAATTAATTCATTATTTATGAAAAGTAAACTAGATACAGGAAAAAATTCAGTTTCTCTTATGTATGGCACCTAAATTTAAATTATACACATGTATATGTATTTATATATATAACACAGTACTAGAAAGGACTTGATGAGGGGGAGGAAAACATCTTTGGGGACATGGGAAATAGACAAATGAATCGGATGCAATAAGGAAGCAGTAGATGTGACTAAGGAAAAGGAACCAGCTGGGGATAGAAAGGAGCCAGAGGGACAGCAGTGGGGGTGAGGAATAAAAATAAACAAAACACAATGCACTTATGTATGAAGATGTTATCATCAAAGCTCATTGACAGTATGCTAATCTGAAAACTTAATAATAAATATTACTTTTTAAAAGACTATAGATTCAGAAACAAACTCCATTTGAGCAGCTGACCTCACTGAACTGAAAACCACCAGTTTATTAGTCTTTTTCTTTTCTTTTGATTTTTTTGAGAGAGGGTCAAACTATGCTCACCTGGAACTTGCTATGTAGACCCAGCTATTCTCAAACTCACAGAAAGCCTCCTGCTTCAGTCGCTTAAACGCTGAGATTAAAGGCGCATGTCACCATGGCCAGCTCTTCAGTTCCCCTATGTGGAAACAAGCGTGAAATTCTTGTGCTGATCAATGTGATCAGTGTTTCTAAGATAGTGAAATTTATGTTGGTTTGGGTGTCTAAGGGCTGATCCTACCTGGGTCGTGGGGAGTAGAGGAAAGCTCCCAGACATGGAAACACTATATAGGTCACTGTGGAATATTTTAAGGGACCATGGATATAAGAACATAAATACAGTAGCTCTTGGAAGAAAAATTATGACAAGCGTTGACGTAGTCTTATGACAATAATACTAAGAAAATGTCAGTATCAAAGAAATCCCTTTTAATCAATTCTCTGAAAATGTACTCTAGAAATTAGAAAATACGTGTGCATTAGAGGAAACAGGGCTCAGGTTTTGGGGTTCTGTTCTATAAGTCCAAACTTTATTAGTAGAGTCACACACATAGTTAAGAACACTAATCAAAGATTCATTGCTTTCTCCATTCTGGACTAATGGCTAAGGCAGATGATAAATATTAAAATTGGTTCATAATTTCTGTACATTTATGTTTCTTCAATTTTAAACGGGTAAATGGAATGTCTCAAATGTAGATCAAATTATGCAAAATAAACTATGGTCAAATTCATCACTTATTACAAATTCGTTATCATCATTTCCTGAACATTTAATAGCTTAACACAAAATAATAGATTTTAAAAAAATTATTTGACACTAAAATATTTGGATATGTGCTATGAAATCTGGATATCTGGAAAAATAGTAATTGAAAATGTCAATTCTATTTATCATCACTTTGATTCAGGTGTAGCAGAGTCCAAATATCAAAAACCTATGCCTGTATTTAAGTATGTTAGAATATTCATTTGTAACTCAGAAATGTTTAATTATCACTCATTTACAGTTTAGATAGCCTGCCATTAGTTATTTTAGCAAAACTGACTGTATTCTTACACAGAAACAGAAGACAATTTTCCATTAAAAATATAACTTCATGTAGTGAAAACCAGACATTTCATGGAGTTTTCTGGTATAGGCGTAGGACCACAGGGTTTCTCTTTCTCACTGCAAGGTTCTTTTGGACATGCCATGCTCCTAAATTATGACTCAGCCTTTTGATCTTGGCTGATTAGGTTGCCATTGAACCAATTTATTTCAATGTTTTCTTTAACTGAACAACATATTAGTGGTGGAAATAATTTTCTCCCTAGTACTGAAGGTAAAGTTTTACTAGGTCATTATGAAAAACACATTTTCTCATATTATTCAAACATCTAAGCATCAGCAATACAGTAAACAATTATAACAAAAATCATAGTATTATAGGACAGAAGAACTGACTAGTGTACTTGTAGAAATTTTGTTCCCACTGCTAATAGTTCGTATTTTTAAGGCCCAGCTATATCTTTGTTTATAGATTTATAAATGTATCCTGGGGATTGTTAGACTTTAACTTCATGATTTTTGAAAGGGTTTTTAAAATATCAATTTGAAAATGTAGAATAAAGAGCCAGAATAATGTGCAATTTGCTCCAGGTAGACTGGCTGGTGAGGAGCAGAATGACAGACAGCTGCTGAGGCGCCTGAAGTACATCATTTGTTCCTACCTGCTGGGCAAGCTGAATCTAATTACCCCATGAAAGAGCCTGTGACTAGGAAGCAAACACTGTATACTCCTGACTAAAGATACTGTTGTTATTTAAAACCTCTTTATGGAGAGATGGCTCATCAGTTAAGAGCACTGGATACTCTTGCAGAGGATCCAGGTTAGGTTTCAATTCCCAGCACCCACATGGATGGCTAACAACTTACTGACCTTAACTCCAGTTACAGGAGAATTCAACTTTTTAAAAGTTCCTGGTGTTTTGCATTTAATCTACCTGTCTCACTCTAATTTTTTTAACTTCTTATTTCCAAGATAATATTTCTTAATTCTAATACTTTTTAAAATCTAAAGTGAAATGAACTACTGGGATGCAGCTTGGTGATACAGCAGTTTCCTAGCATGGTGAGGCCCTAGGTTTAATCCTCAATAGGTGAAAGAAGCAATAAGAACAGGAACAGTAACCACTAAATCAAAGCATTACACATGGTTTATTGCATCTCCTTCTCACTGATGATGAGGCTTCCTTAAATTGAATCCTCATAAAATGATACTAAAATGACACCACCTCTCAATCTTAAAAACAAATTAGTTAAGTTTTAAAGCTAGGGTTAGACTATTGATTGATAGCTGCCTGCATAATGTCCTCCAAAACTATGAAAGCTAGCCTCCAGGGAGGTGGCTTCCAGGGCAGTGCCAGTTCCATTGTCCCAGGTCCTATGCTGAAGTATGTCCTGTGTCTTCAGCAATAGGGTCTTATCTTCAAGCTCAGGAAGATGATCAAGGACTGTAGCAATAGTATGTATAATTTGGAAGTGAACTCAGGCCTTACAGATAGAAATCATAAGTTCTACCACTGGCTATCACTCTTGTTCCCTTTACCTTTAGTTTAGTAAATATTGTTATATATAGATCTATATTTATGAATTATTCCTTTTTATTATTCCTAAAAGGTAATATCTACATACTAGATTTCTAAAAGTGAAACAATTACGTGAATTTTCAACTTTTACAGGTATTGAAGTTTGTATCTATTTACACCCCTAGAAGAAATAGCTGAATCTCATGGCTCATATTCAAAGCCAACATTTCCTGAACTCAGCAAGTATACCAGCTGAAAACAGTGTTTCAGCTTTTGTGTTAGCAGAGATGTTGCTGAACATCTTTCCATCTGTGTAACAACCAACACTATTTCCATCCACAGGCTTTGAATTTTTTTTGGTTATTTGTTACTTTCCTTAAGTGCTTAAATTTGAATTTTCATAAAATAAAAATCTGTGTAGTTTTCCTCCATGGTTTAAAGTTCCTGTAATTGTGCTTACTCTGATTCCTGGATATGCATGTGATTTTGTCGGGAGCCACTTGCCTGCCTTGAACTATGCCCTAGTTTTGGGTTAGGCAGAAGTCAATCTCGTGCACAGAAGTGCTGTTGGAAACAGGAGTTTTCATTATGCAAATGATTTACACCTAAGGAGAAGTTTATTCTACACCCAAGACTGAGGTCACCTGAAGATCTTTGAAGGAAGCCAATCACATCTTAAGTTATTTTGCCTGTGTTAGTATTGTTTTTGAACATCTGACCCATTATTTTGCTCACTTCACAGTATAAATAGGGGAGACTTAATAAAGGCAAGCTGCTTCAGTGTGACTGACAGCCCTCCTGAGTGTCCTATTTTTTTTTCTCTCTCTCTCTCTGTCAATCTCTACATTTTCTCATCCTCACTCCATGCTTCGGGTGCGGTTCGATTTCTGCAGGAGGGCTCTGGCATGATTTAATACGTTTTTCTTTTAATTTGTGTCTTTTTACTGTAACTGGCCATTGTAGGTATATATTTGAACATGCACCTTTTCTCATAAGTCAATCACGATGTTGTAGAAGGACATTAATAACATAATAATAAACCATACAATAGGTATATTTAAGAATGTAGGAACACATGGGCAATTACCCAATACAAAACAGGGAAATGTTACTAAATTCTAACCATTAAATGAAAATATTTATAATAATAAAAGGGAGGAATAGCATTCACTAAAATTAAAAGAATATTTATTCATGCTCAAAAGCCAACAAATATAACTAAGAAATGTCAATCAAAAACATACACTTAAGTAGACACAGCCTTGCAACTACATTTTCATATTAAATATGAAAGTGAGCATTTAGGGATCTGAGGCTGATGAGATAAATGAAAAGATAGGAGCTTTGAATTCACAGTAAAGATCCCTTAAGGATTGTTAGCATCTGCTTCACAGAAAAGCTGCAAATGTTAGCAAGAAAATTATGACTTTGTGAAGACCAAGGAATGGCTTAGGGCAGTGCCAAAAATAAAAGTCAGAAGAAAGATTATCAAAATCTTTAAGAAGGTAGCAGAAAAAAAAAATACGCCAGTCAATAACCATGCAGATAAGACAGCACTTCCTGTCAATGCTTAAGTTTCATATTTCATATGTCTATAATCATGTGGAATTCCCCTTCATAAAGAAGACTATGACAATGTTACTAGTACATGGGCCACGTAGTAACACATAGCAGTGTTTAGAAACGCCCGGGCAAGTGACTGATCCAGAAATCAGGAATTAGAAAAGTGTATGGATTGAATGCCCTCCCAGGTAAAAAACAATTATAAAGTAAAATTCTCAAAAAGGGAGAATCCTAGTTTCATTTCTGTTGCTGTTATAAAATGCCCTGTCAAAATGCAACTAAGTGGAGAACCGGTTTAGCTCACAGTGCAGATAACAGTCCATCAGTGTCCATTTCGGCTTGGGCCTTCCCATACCTGTTAAGACAATTAGGATGACTCACCACAGATGTGCCTACAGCACAACCTGATCTAGATAATTCCTCACAGAGTCTAGGTGATTCTACATTGTGAAAGGTTGATAAACTATCACAGAGAGTAATTTTTTAATGAAAACAAAAAGGTTTCCAACAGGCGCCCTGGAGACCAGTTCTGGCCAAGGAAAGTAATGAAAGCAGCCCAGTACCAAATGGTAAAGTTACTTAACACATTGAGAATTTTTTGGTGATTTATAATGATAACTTGATTGCAACATTCTGGAGCATGAAATCTGTAGATGGCAACCTAGTGTCGCAAGGTCAAAAGATCGTAAACACTTAATACACAGGACGGAAAATATTATGAAAACAGTTTAAGGACATATGTTGCTTATCATAAAGTGAACTTTTCAGAAAACACAAGCAAAACAAGAATGTTTGGGAATGAAAATTAAGGAAAAAATAATCTGTAAGAAATAAAATATGATAATTAATTTCCAAAATTGCCTGAAGCCCACTTAGTTCCAAAAACAGATAATCATAAAACAGTGGACTCCTGCTTGAGTCTGCTAGACTGTACCCAAACTTTCTTAAGCTCCCACCAGCTAGAAGTGGAAAATGACTAATAGCCAAGCTTGCCCAAATGATCATGTGCCTGATACACTTTAAAATAACTAGGAAATAAAACATAGAGATGAACTAATGCAAGGCTTTGTTGAGACAAAAAGACATATAATAATCAAAAGATATGACCAAAATGACACTTAAGACCCTCCTGATTACTTAGCCAAAGAGGAAAAAGTGGAAGGCACTTCTTTGTGTAAGTTTTAAAAAGCTGTCTACACTTAAGCGAAATGGGTTCCCTTCTGGGCAAGACTTTGAAAAGCTATAAAATAAATTGCCTGGCTTTCACTCCTTTGACTCTCCAGTGTTCTTATTATGAAGTGAGGATCTCTGCTTTTCACATAACCCGAAGTTAATAATATAATAGCCCAACATCTTAGAAGTGAAGAAAGAAAATAATGCACAATTAATTAACCTCAAATGTCCAGCTAAATTTTTATATAAAATGCCAACGAAGAGGTCTCAGTGGAGACTTTTCAAAGCCATCAGCAAATACAATTTACTTTTGTATGTTTTTCTTCCCAAGAGTACCTAGGAATTAATACAAACCACTGTCACTATGAAATAATGTCCTTAGCTGTCATCATTAATAAGGTAGATAAATCGTCTCTGATAGCAGTAAAATTTGTTTTTCACTTTCTATCCATGCAATAAGAAAACTACATTTTTCATCTTCCTATTGAGCTAAAATGCTTCAAACTTCTGAGCTTTCTATATATTATCTAGGTGAGTCAGAATTCAGTTAGTAGATATAAATTAGATCAATTATTTTAGCAAAGAAAATTTGATACATAAAAAATAACGGTGTAAAGTGACTTGAGGTTACTGTGGAGTGATTCCAAGAGGCAGCTACCACATTTATAGCCACACCAGAACGTAAAAGGCTAGAACTATTTGTTAATCTTGGGAGCTTAAAGAAGATGCCCCTAATAACTGAAACACAGACCTATGAAAAGAGAAAAGTGCTGGTGCTGGTGTCTCTGTGTCTGAGCAAACTGCTTTTGTGACTGAGAATGGAACCTCTGAGTTGGAGCATCTGGAGTTGCAACCACTCCAGAACCCATAAGCTGGGTTCACAAACTGCAGTACAAAGATCCTTCTGCTGCTAAAGAGAAAAAGTTGTTTCTACAGTGATTCCCACCCGACTATGAAGACAAATAGTAGCAGAAAGAATGCATCTCTAGCACCCCGTCTCCCCTAAGCAACATCTCTTGGTGGATAGAAGCCAAGAGACGGGTAGTGAAACAAATTTGAATTGGAGAGTGGGGAATCCAAGGCTACACAGCCACGAATCAAACACGGAATCAGATCTGAGACACAGTAACTTAGTGGTCAGAATTACTTATATTATCTGTAGTGTGCAAAATATGCCTGAATATCTGACCCAGAAAAACTCATTTGTAATTTATGTGCATGCATGCTGCTGTATTTGATGTGTAGTATAGGAAAGATATGTGCATATGCATCTGTATATGTGATCAAGCATGCTTGTATGTCAGTTATTATAATAATTCCCCTAGGTTATCATTTCAAAATTCATTGTTATTTTACTGTCTCTGATAGGACCCCTTTAAAAAAATTACTGTGCTATCTGAAAATTTATTTTAATTTTGTTTACCTGGCAGTGTTACCTTAAATTTAATAATATAATTTAATATTTGAATAAATTTATGTCTTAGAGCACCTAAGAACACTACCCATTACAGCCATAAAATCTTATTGGCCTTAGTAAATGAAAAACGCATTAATATCTGGCTTAGAGCTGTGGCTGAGCATCCTGCTTCATTATGGAGAGGGAAATCTGTGGACCTGCCATCTGTCAGCATTTTCCCGACACAGACACATTCCTCTTGCTGGTTTCCTGTGAGCTGCATACTCATCAACACAGTATTCTAGGACTGGGGTGTTTCTTTGGCATCAGAATTTAGAAATCCATATTCTGGCTATCTTAAACCATGCTATTAGTTGTTTTCTTTTTTTAATCTTACACTGTATACTTTTCATCAACTCAAGTAAGCATCTCATTTTTTCTCCAAATCATATTTCCATTCACTGAGATTGAAATCAAGTACAAATATTTATGTGTATATAATAAAGCCATTAGTGGAGCTTCAAAGGAAAATGCATACACATTTATGTAATTTGAGTACTATTATTCCACAGGAGCATAAGCCTTGGAGGCACAAAACAGCCTGAATTCTAAAGAAATGTTGCTCAAGGAAAGGAATAAAACAACAAAAGATTTAAAATAAGTAAAATGTTTTTTAGATGCTATTTTAGGATAAATTTATATAGTTTAAAATTTTTGATGTATTTTTATTTTATGTGTATGAGTGCTTTAAATGCATGTATGTAAGTGTAGCACATGCATACAGTGCCCTTGGAGGTCAGAAAAGGGCATTAGACAGATCCCTTGGAACTTCAGTTACAGATGGTGGTTAGCTGTCAAATGGGCAAGGGAACTGAACCTGAGTCCTCTGCAAGAACAGCCAGTGTTCTTCACCACTGAGCCATCTCTACAGCCCCCTAAATTTATAATTTTAAAAAGTAAAATGTACTTACAACTTAACTTATTAAGTTAGTATTGGAAAAACTGACCAACAGAATAAAAAACTGATTAAGATTGCATTAATAGGACACCTATTTCAAACTCTTCTTCCCAAGGCTCAGAGATCACTGTGGAAGAGGGGTCAGAAAGATTTTAAGAGCCAGAGGTGATGAATGACCATATGGAAATAGAATTTTCCAGACAGCTGGTCAGTTATACATATGAACTCACAGCAATGGTGACAGCATTCACAAGGCCCATGCAAGCTCAAACCAGACAAAATCCCAGAATAGATATAGAGAAATGGTAAGAAATCTTAATCCAACCTAAGGACCTTTTGGGAACAGATGCCTCCTAAAGTGTGTGTGGGGGAGTGTATTCCAAGGTTTCCAAGGTTGTGACTCTTGGTAGGTTAATCAGGGTCTAGTGGATGAATCTACACTAAAGGACGGACATTTGGGAACACAAATGACTCTCTGGGATATATGAGAGAGAGAGAAAGAGAGAGAGAGAGAGAGAATATATTAAATTGGGAGGGGGCAGTAGAAGAAGCTGTGTATAAGGAAGGGATCTAAATATCAAATCGCATTGTTTAAAATTCACAAAGATTCACTAAATAATATAAATTTGAAAATTACATTAAGGTGTAGTAAGCTTGAAATGAATTCAATCCCAATAATACAAATGGTGGAAAGATAGAACTGGCTTTGATGTATATACACATATCTTAGTTTGCATACACATGTCCATATACACACACACACACACCAGAAATAAATATTTTTTTAAATATTTTAAAATTAAATTCAGGTATACACATTTTGCTGTTACTCTTAATATCTTTCAGCAGTCATTTGTCTAATGACATTTCATATCTTGGATATATATTAATTTATACTATTTTATTATTTAATACTCTAAAATGCAGTATTATTCATATAAGTGTATTGTGAAACTGTGTTATCTCTTAGTTAATCCTATTAAAAGGCTAGGCAGCTACATAAAAATCAATTTAAAGGGCTGGCTCAGCTCCTAAGAGGACATACTGTTCTTGCCAAAGACCCAGGTAGTAACTAACAATCGTCCTTAACTCCAGTTCTAGGAGATCCAATGTTCTCTTCTTGCCTCTGTAGCCATTGCACAGCATGGTTGCACTTACATATATGCAAGCAGTACACTCATACACATAAAATGTAAGTAGATAAATAAATAAATATAATTTTAAACATAAATTAAAAATAAAAAAGTTTGAGACAACGATTCTTTGGATAAAAGTGCTACATAAACAGTAGAACCCGAGTTCATATCCCCAGAGTCTAAAGTGAAAACCAGGTGTGGTTCTTGAATTTCTGTAACCCATCCCTGCATGAGGGGGAGAGAAGCAGAGATAGGATGATTGTTGGGTCTTGCTGGTCACCAGCCTGGTTCCAGGTACCTAGATGTGATATCAATGAAAAAGTAACTATAATGTCATTAGTATATAAAGATAAACCTGTATTACTTGGTGGTTTTTGTTTTTAAAAATTCAGGATAATTTCTCTAAGAATATTAGGACTTTTTAGAGATTTTAATAAACTGCTGAAAAATCTGTAAGGAAAATAATTGCCCATAAGATTGTTAAGAATGAGTGTTGGGTCAAATGATCTTACAAGGTAGTGTTCTAAATTTGGCAAGAATAGATTAAACAAAATAGCAGATAAAAATACACACAATAAGCTAGCCCACTTAAGAAGTAGTATTAAAAATCTTTGAAGAAGTTAGGCATAATGGTGCATGCTCTTTATTCCAAGAACAGACTGGACCCTGCCTCCAAAAGACCAAATAACAAAAACCCAAACAAACAAACAACAACAACAAATAACAGTGAAGGAGCTGGAGAGGTTGTTCAGTGGTTACAAGAACATACTGTCTTTGCAGAGAACTAGATTTTAATTTACAGCACCCATGTCAGATGGCTCATAACTGTTTGCAGCTCTAACTACAGGGAATCCAATAACCTCTATTGACCTGTACACATGTCACAGACTCTCATAAGATGCACACACATACATATGTGGGTAAAGAAGATGGAAGCCATCATTCTGATCTTGAAGTGGAAAGATAAGGAAACTGAAAAACTCAACCACTCTCCTTAGACACACAAAAGAAATGAGGTGCTTCCCCTCATTTTTGTTACTATAATAGTATCAATGAGACTGCTTAATGTTGAAGGGAAATTGTTTATGTTAGGTCATGGCTGTGGACAGTGGGAAGACAATTTCAAGACTGAATGACCACATCAGCGACCAGTATAGTACACAACATTGGTGCAGTGGTGGACCTTTCATCTTTGGGGCAATGAACAGCTACATAATTGGACTTAAAGCCCAGTCAATAGGAAGAAACTCATGTGTAATACTGTCAAAATTGCCAAAAACACATGTTTGGAGAAGTCACAGATCTTAGAGAAAACCCCAAGAGTGTCATGTTCCTAGACTAATATAATTTCTTACTATGTGCAAAATATGGATCTTTTTATTAACAGACAAATATCCCAGTCACTACTCCTCAAAGATGCTTCTTTTGCACCAGAGATTATTACAGAGTTCCACAACTGGTCACATACAGACATTGTCTGTGAATTGCCCAAGCCACATTTACAGTGCAACCTTTACACCTATAACTCACAGAACATAGAATAAGGGGTTAAGAGGACAAAAATTCTCATCAGTGAAGCTCCTTAATGCAACAGAGGGCCAGGACACAGAAGGTCACAATGGTCAAAGCATAGAGAGTAAGAGTGTAGAGTGTTGTTCCTTGGACAGGACTCCTGTATTAAACTCTATCCATCCAGGGCTCAGGGACCATTAAGGAAGATGGGGTGGAAAGACTGTAAGAGCCAGTGGAGAGGTGTGTGACCATATGGAAACAGGGCCCTACAAGTTCCTGGCTCCCTACACATATGATCATACAGCAATAGTGGCAGCATGTGTGGAACCTATGCAAACTCAAGTGTACAAAAACTCAGCAAAGAACTGGGGGAATGGACAGCAGACCGCAGTCTTAGATGAAGAAATATCAGTCACTGATTCCTGCTGGAAGAAGAAGAGATCTTCCTAAAGCAAGGGACTCTGGACAGACTGACTGGACCTCAGTGGATGAACTTGCACTGAGGAATATCTGGTGACACTAACTTCACACAATAGGTCTTAACACAGATGACAGAATGCATGGATTACAGTTGGGGGGATGATAGTGGTGGGGAAGAGGCTATAAAGATGATTAAGATTTATTCATCATTCTGTATGAACTAGACAAAGATTCAATAAAAGTATTTTTTTAAAAAAACAAAAAAGCAAATAAGCATTTTATTATCTTAAAAAAGAAGAAGAAAAACAAGGACTGGAGAGATGTTTCAGCAGTTAAGAACACTGGTTGCTTTTGCAGAGGATCAGGACCAGGTTAAATTTCCAGTACCTACATGCTGGCTAACAGCCATCCAGTTCCAGGGGAATCTCCCCTCCCCTCCCTTCTGACCTCCACAGACTCTTCAGCATATAGGTGCACTTATATACACGCAGACAATGCACTCATACATGCAATGCCATATCTCATAAAAGAAGTGGGGAACAGTGACTGGAGAGATTGATCAGTGGTTAAAAGTATTTGGTTTTCTTGAAGAGGACTCAGGTTCAGTTTCCAGAACCCCCAGGCCAGCTCATATACATCTGTAATCCTACTTCCAGGGCATCCAATCCTCTTCTGATCCCCATGGCACCAGGCCCATATGTGCTATGCATGCATAAATGTGAACAGGCATTCATACACATAAAATCGACTTATAAATCTTAAAATTGGAACGGTTACTAAATGAGTGGAATGAACCCAAATTCCTTTGAGGAAAGTAGAAATGGAGGACTGGAACAAGGTAAAGGAAGAGGGCTAGCTATGATAGGCTTACATATCAGTGTGTTTATTTATTTACTTAATGTGCTATGGAGCAAGTTTGCAGGATGTATTCAATTTTTAACTGCGGGGTAGATAAATGAACTTGTCCTCTGTGATAAACATCAAAAAGTTCCCCAAAGCAGTAGAAACATGCTGCAGGAATATTTCATGATCAAGTGAATAAATACAGCATAGTCAAAGACCAAATGACAAACAGACTTCTCCTTAGGAGCTCCAACCTCTAGAGTTTCCTGTGCCTGCTGCTGCCTCTGGCTGTGATAGGAAAGTTGTATATTCCCTCTGTTCCTCAGTTTACAGCTATGTCACCTCTGACATTCTAAGTAACCCAGAGCTTGTCCATGAAAATTGAATGAGTCTTCTCACAAGTACTGAAAATGCTATTTAGAAGAGAAAATTAAAACACTGTTTTTATGACTATCATTGCAAATTTTAATTTTAACTTTTTTAAAGCCAGGAGTTCGTCTTTCAAGGTGATGGATAAAGTGCTACATTTTGGCATAAAAGGGAATTAGTTCTAGCAGACTCAACTACATCCAAAGGCTGCTCCTCAAAGTAGAGTTATCTAAAACTGGCTCTCAGTAAAACACTGAACATTTTTAACACAGGGTCTCTCACTATGCATCCATGACTGGCCTGTAAAACACTGGGAGAGCAGTCTGGGCTGGAACGTGCAGTGACCCTCCTGTGTCTGCCTCCTGTGTGCTGGAATAGCATGTATGTTTTAAATACTTTAATTTAAAAGCTGAAATTTCAAACTACATCCTTAGGGTATGTTGAAGCATTGTGCTGTCTTCATTCTATAAATGATTCTAAACTTTTTCCTATTTATGTGTATTTAAAAATGTGTATGTGGATTTTGATGAAGAATCAGAGGAAGCAGTGATTTGCCAACATGTGATTTCTCTGAAGCTTCAAAACCAAAGCAAAATTCTACCAAGTAATAGCATTTTGTATTTAACTGAAGCTACTATCTCACATCTCCTGAATTTAATTATCAAACTATGTTTCAATAACACATCACAAAATTAAACTAATAAAATGGTACACTTATTATATTGCAGTTCACAACCAGAGGACAAATAAGAGCAGACAGAGTTGCAAAGGTTGCTTCATAGTGCTGTGGACATCTGCACTTTCTAAGGTCCTTATACAGCTTCACTTTTAAAGCATATAATGCTCAGTGCTTGTTAGGTATATTCAATAAGAAGACAGATATACCAACTACTTTGGAGTAAAAATATCAACAATCAAGGTACAGAAGAAATGAGTAAATGAATTGATTTCTATAAACAAGAAGCTCGGATGAACTACTTTTTATATTTTATTTATAATTTTTATGTGTACAAGTCAAGTGTATTGCTTACATGCATCTATCTAAATGCACCCGTGGAGGCCAAAAGAGAGCGTGAGATCCTGTGGAACTGCACTTATGGATAGTTGTTAGCCGTCATGTGGTTGCTGGGAACTGAACCCAGGTGCTCTGCAAGAGCAGTGAGGGCTTTTAACCACTGAGCCATCTCTCCAGCCCCTTCACTGAATCTATTTTACTGCGTTTTCAATTAAGGCATCAACACATATAAAATCGCTATCCAGACTGAGGTGGGAGAACTGACTTTCACAGAGGGAAGAAAAGCCGAGAAAGAAAGAAGAAAGGAAAGGGGGAGAGAGAATAAATGGAAGGAGCAGGAGAGCCAAAGAAAGAATAGATGATGAGGAAAGTGGGGACAGGGAGAAGGGAGAGAGGGAAGAACGTGCGGACGGGAGCAGCTGTTCTGTTCAGTAAAGCCTATACTAAGGACTGCAAGAGGTCTACCAATCTAGGAATCTTCTGGCAAACCTATCCTTCTATCCTGTTCATCAAAATTTGGAGTAAGAAATGATCCCTTAGTTGATATGAGCACAGGATATGAAGAACTCTGGATGGGGATAGACGAGGAACTGCCGGTGGTCCCTCCTCCTGGATTCAAAGCAGAGAATGGGAAAAAGCTTAACACAAAATGAAATTTGATTTTTTTTTAGACCATAGAACAGAAAGGTTAATTATTTAACTGAAGTTTTTATGATGACTTTAACTGAGACTTTACAATTTAAAAGTTTTTTTTTAATATTTTGATTTATGTACATGAGTGTTTTGCCCAGTGTATATGCAAGTCCACCCGGTCTGTGCAATATCTGCAGAGGCCAGAGGAAAATGTTGGATCGATCCCCTGGAACGAGAGCTGCCATGTCGGTGCTGGGAATTAAACCTGGGTCCTCTACAAGAGCAGCCACTGCTCTTAACCACTGAGCCATCAGAGTCCCAAGACTTTTTATCACTATTTAAAGGTGATAAAAATCCTAGGAATTTATCCTATCATCCATGGAAATACAAGAAAAAAAATGACACTCTGGAACAAGTATGAAAACAGAGAAGGAGGCCAAATACTTCGTTTTCAAATAACATGAATGTAGCTACTTCAAAGCAATATGACAGTCTGTCGAAGAGAATCTGAGCACAATGAATATCTATGAAAGGAGAATATAAGTTTGTCAGGAGGTTTGGAAAGCTACCTCAGGAGAAGAAAACTTAGGCAATTTTCAAGGGATGGGAAGAAACTAGTGACATGTGTATCTTCTTCCGTAGACAGTGACCTGTTCAAGGATGCAGATGTCGTCACTGCTTCTGTTTCAGACAACTGAGACCTCAGAAGCCTGGTGCACTTGCTTGAGTCCTTGGCTTGTCACTGGCATATCGTGATTCAAATTTAGTTTTGTGGAAATGAGCCTTTAGATCTTAACCAACACAAAGACCTACAGTTTGAGGACAATTCAAACTATACTCAACAGGCAACTCAGATGGGGAGAATGATGGAAATAAAAGGACAGAAGGGAGTCCTGGAGAATTGCCAACACTGCTCCTAAGAGACAAAATAGGGCTTCCGAGAAAGAGGAGGTCTTATGGGCATCAGTTCCTCAACATGGATCAAGAAACTGTTAATGCCTTCCACGAAACTGTGACATTAAATTTCAAAGAACAAAATTTAAGTAAAAACATGGCTTGTTTAAATAATTTTTGAAGTAAAGAGACAGATCCAGAATGGAATATCTAATTCAGAGAAGTATTTCTCAAATGTTATGGCAACTGAAAGTGCTGTAAAACAGACTTGGAATATAAAGTAGTAAGAAGTATGGAGAATTATGTTTTTAGAAATGTAACTACTATGTACATTACAATGAAGATGCAGTGAGGATTGTATTTTGACACTTTGCTTTGGCTAGAGCCAAGGATAAAGTCTGAGCCTAGATGTAAACCCAATATAGTATTGTACTGCATTTGATATGCTGTGGGATTATAACCCTTGTCAGAGTAAATTCTGATAACTCAAGCTTACATGAGGCCCTAGATAGAGAAAATGATGTTTTGTGCCTGTAATAAGTATAAGACATGTTATATTGAATGAACTGTAAGATGGTAGCAAATAAACATTTTGAGTTGATATTGGTAACTTGAAATTCCCATGGCAAAAACATCACCTTACCTAAAAACTTTAAGCCACACTATGTAAGAAGGCATAGGATAATTCACCAAACGAACTTTCTTTATATCTTTGATAGGAGGATTTCATATATAGGAGGAAGGGCAAAGATAAATTAATTAAATATCCTGTAGATGAGATGGGGAGATGATTCTGTCTACAAAATACCTGTCATACTAACATAAGGACATAATTTCACATCATCAGCATCATAGAAAATATGGGCATAGTCAAAACCACATATATCTGTAATCCCAGCACTGAAAGAATGGCAAGTCCTGGATCTCACTGGCTAGGCAGTCTAGCAAAGCTGATGAGACTCAGGGAGATACTCTCTTAAAAAAATAATGTGGAGAGTAATGGAGGAAGCCTCTCTCCTTAAAAAATTTGGCCTCTGCAGACACACACACACACACATTCATGAGCATTAGTATATATGCCACACATGCACACATGCAAGTCTTGTAGATAATATGAACTTAAGAAAATAATTACATTTCACATAGCAGGGAAGGAGTAATTTAGTTCTCATTATTTTCTGAAAGTGTAGAAAGTAGAAATCTCTGTTAAGTTGAAAGTATTATTCCATAGATTTGACCCTTCCTTGTCTACGTCATGAAATTCTTTGTCATGGAGGAAGTGATGTGTCCAACTGTCTAAAATGGAAAATGTTCCCAGCAAGGTGATGCCAAGCAATCTGACTCTTTAGAAGGGCTAACCCTCCCAATGCACAGTGTTAGATTCCTGGTCTCAGGCATTCACAAAGGCAGCATCTCCAGGTGAGTTAAACATTTCTAAGCCATTTGGTTATTCAGTGTCAACTTCATTCTCCCCTTGGTCTGCTTCCATTGTATGGCCTAGTAAAAGGCAGAGAACCCCAAACTCTGCCTACTATTCTCCTCTACAGGTAGTAAAGCTACTTTTTAATCTTTCCCTGGTCTATTTCTTTTATGAACTCAGTGAAGTGAAATGTTCATTCAGAAACTCAATATGCAAGACAGATTTTAGATTTAATGCGTTTGCATTCATAGATTTTAGACTATGTTTGAATGCATACACTACAGAGTAATGTATTACATTTTAATCACATTATATTTTGTTGCTGTAATCATTTCTTAAATATTTCCTATAGGCAAACTGTAAAATCTAGGAGGTTTGTAAACCTGTCACACTTATATTACTCTTAAAAAATATTTTAGTGCATAAATTTAGTAAATATTTATTCACCTAATATCATCCCACTTCAAAGGAATGCTGTAGCAAAGGAATGTTTTTTGTAGCTATGCTTCCTGCATTCTAAGAACTGAGCACATTTTTGAGGCCTTAACTAAATCTCTTTCACACTAGCCTAAACAGTACTATCTCTTAAAGTGAAATACCCACCTAATAAAAGTAAAACTGTGAGAATTATACATGGGTAAAGGAAATCAAAACTCTAAAAACTTAATTTGCAATTTTTAACTTGAGTTGTTTACATATAATATTCTTATTCATTTGAGAATTTTATATATGCTTCCAAACAATTGATTTTGATCATATTTGCTCTCTACCTCCCCCTCCAACTCTTTCTGGATTTCCCTTTCATTCCCCATACCAATTTCATAGTTCTCCACAGATGAATAAAATTCCATTGCATATAAGTGCCATATTTCATTATTTTTCCATCAGTTGACAGACTTCTAGGCCACTTCATAGAGTAGCAATGAATAAGGATAAAGAAATGTCTTTGTAGAACAGCTTATAGTCTTTTGGGTATATACCCAGGAATAGCCTATCTGGGTCATATGGGAACTCTATTTCTATATTTTTGAGGAACCTTTATACATCTTTCCATAGTGGCTGCATCAGTGTGCAGTTCCATCTACAGTGAATGAAGGCTTTCCTTTCCCTAACATCCATGCCAGCATTTGTTTCCATTTGTTTCCTTAATCTTAGTCATTCTAACTGGGGTAAAAGAAATTTCAAAGTGATTTTATTTGTGTTCCCTTGATGGCTAAGGATGTTTGATATTTTTTCAAAAGTATTTCTTAGCCTTTTGTGTTTATTCTTTTAAGAACTCTCAGGTCCCATTTTACAATTAGGTTGCTTGCTTTCTTATTATTTAGAATTTTGAGTTCTTTGTATGTTCCAGATACTAATCCTCTATCAGATATCTAGCTAGGAAAGTTTTTTTTTTTTTCCTATTCTGTAGGCTACCTCTTTAGTTGATTGATAGTTTCACAGGGAACAAAGAGCTAGGCATATGTTTAACACAAAGATGATCCTGTTTTCTAAAAGTCTTCAAACCATTTAGATTATTTACATTCATTGCTTGTACTTAAATTTATTTAAATTTTACAGATTTCAAAGCTGAACAAAACATACCATTACCTTATATTTTTTAAAAAATGAAAACCTAAAGTTTATATAGTCTATTTAAACAGCAGTTCTTTCACATTTACTATCACAAGCAGTTCCACTGTAATTATAGCAACCTGTAATGCACACCACACACTCTCTAGGTACCAGGAGAGTTAGAACAGTGCTCACTTGATTACTTATACCATAGTTTTTCCAACTCACATCATTTTCGAAACTATTCTTTCTCTAAGAAGACTGACTTCATTACAACATGATTTTACTTAAAAACCTTCCCTGGCCTTACTCAGATCATGCAATGAAATCCAGTTTTTTTAGTGTAACCGAAAGAGCTTCAGGGATCTAGCCTCCCAAGATGCTTGCTAGTTGTTCTTCCTTTCACTGCTGTGTCCTCCGTGTCTCTCAGCACTGCACACTGAAATTACCTGGGGGAGATTTTGAAAATGTTTTCTAGCTTTGATCTTATGTGTGTGAGTGTTTGTCTGCATATTCGTAAAGTGCATCCACACTATGCAATGCACATGGAAGCCAGAAGAGGGTGTCAGACCCCCTGAGACTGGTATTATGGATGGTTGTTAGCCACTATGTGGGTCCTGGGAACTGAACCCTGGTCTTCTGCAAGAGCAGTCACTGCTCTTAATCACAGAGCCTTCTCAGCAACCCTGGAGAGATTTTTTTTTTTAATCCTATGGTTTAGGTGTCATCCTAGTGAAATTAAATTAGTCACTGAGAGTACAGACTGTTAGCAAAACTTACTAAGGATGATTGAGATGAATGTGCACAAGGCTGAAAGGCAATGGAGATGAGCACTTCTACACAGTGTAGCTCTGTCTCTCATGAAGCCTGAATATCAAGTGTACTAATTCAAAAGCAAAGATGTAGAAGAAGCAAAGGAGCAACATGCTGACGTTTAATACATACATTATTTCTCAAGCATATGTTTGTCTGTTTGCAAGTCCTTACTGACTTTGTGAAACACTCTCATCCACCTTCTCAGTATTTTCTTATTTTTGTATTTTAAAATATGGCCTAAGCAGCTCTACTCTTAAAAATGTTCAAAATGGAGGGTTGTAGCTTCCTTTTCAAAACATTGTGGCATTTTGAATTTATCTTTCTTAAAACATTGTAGAAGATTATTTTATCAACCCTCTACAGCCTGCATAACTAAATATCATATCCTGACTGGCAAGGAAGCACATAGCTTCTATTCGTTTATCTGCCTTGGCCCTCTTGTGAGTCACAGGCTAAGAAGTAGAAGAAAAATATGAACTTCAGGAAGCAACTGAAAACTTTTTTTTTTAAAGAAGAAATAATCCATTAGTAATTTAAAGAAGATGAGGACTAGAAATTAATTGTTATGTTTAAGAATAGAAAGGTTACTGGCTGGAGAGGTGGCTTACCGGCACTGGCTGGTCTTGCAAAGGACTGGGGTTCAATTCCCAGCACCCATAGTGTGGCTGAAAACCTTCTGTAACTTCAAGGGAATTTGATGCCCTCTTCTGACCTCCACAGGCATTGCAAGAAAGAAGTGTGGCTATTCCCATGCAGGCAATACACTAATACACACAAAAGTAAAAATAATTAACAAAAAATTTTAAAAAAGAATATGAAGGTTAATAAGTCACGGAGAGCATAATATGCAGCTAAGAGTGTAGACTTTGATGTCCTCTCAGATGATAATCCCATCTCTGCTCATTACTACCTACCTTAATAGTGTCCTAAGGATTGGATTAGCTAGGAAATAACCTTAAGAAACATCATAATAATGTGTCTGGAACATAGTTTTATGTTAGAGAAACTATTCCTTTTTTAATGAAAGCAGTATTCAGTTTTTTTTTTATTTTCACTTGAGGTGTATGCGTAATTTTTCCTGCATGTATGAAGATGTACCCCGTGTGTGAATTGCCTGCAGAGGTCAGAAAAGGTGTTGGATACCCTTCGATTTCACACATACATACACATATATGCATATATATTAGTAATTTTATGTAAGATATGAAGAAAAAGGAAATAGATTAGGAGCAATGGGCTGTCAGCTCAGGGAGTCAAAAGCCAGATTCAGAAGTTCCACGTAGTTAATACATATGCTTTGCTTCCTCTTCCTCATTCTACATGCAGCTTAGCTATGAGCAGAAGGACCGAGGCTGTCCATTAAGAGAACTGGTACCACCATTCCCCTTTCTACTCCTCTGTTGCCATCTCCAGAAAAACTACCTTGATCTTCATAGACTAGTCTGATTGCTCTTCTAGTTTCTCCTGTGTCCCAACCCACCAAAATCACAGAATTGCCTGTCACACTCAGCATACTGGGACTAACTGCCTTCCGCTAGGCATTATATATAGCTTTGTCACAGTGATAAAGAATTTTGTGGAAATGAGCATTTTAAAATGTGTTGACTGATGAGTAAACAAAAATATCTATGATATAATAAATACATAAGTAACTTGACATGATAAATCGAATATTCTAATTTCCTGATCTGGGAACCATGATAATTTAAGTAGCAATAAGGACTTTACATACTTGATTAATCAGTAATGGGAGATAGAATATACAGGATGATGTGGGTCAGTCCGTATGAACATTAAGGTCCCCACAGATAGAGAAAATAGGATAGATACTTTGGAATTGACACTGCTGTGATGTGATGGGGCTGACCACGGAGGAAGACGACATGACTCACAGGACATAGGCAATGTCTAGAAACTGAAGAAGTCAAGAGAAACAGTTTTCTGCTGAAGCCCAGGAAGGAACATGCTTTACTCACGTGCCTCATCAGGTTCATTTCATTTCTGATTTCCAAATTTGAAAGATGAAGCAATGTGTTTTTAAACTAAAAGCTCTGGTAATTAGATCTTAAAATACAAATTCAACATTCTATATCTACTATAATTTTTAAAATATTTTATTTTTTTATATTATGTGTATAAGCATATTGCCTGCATGCATGTAAATGAATCCATGCAGTTCAATGCCCATGGAAGTCAGAAGAAGGCATCAGGTCACTGGGAACTGGTATTTTGGATGATTGTTAGCTGTCATATAAGTGCTAGGAACTGAACTTTGGTCCTCTGCAAGAACAGTTACTTTCCTTAACCACTAAGCTATCTCTCTATCATCTTTATTATATTTTTTAAACATTCTTTACTAACAAAAGTGTACTACCAAGCTTCAGCAATAATGTGAAAATTTGTCATTGTTCCTTTAATGTGAGTTTGACACTCAGTCCCTTTCAAAATTCCAAAAGTCTTTTAATATAATCATGTTACTGCCTAAAGATAGCCATACTGAGGACTGAGGAGATTGCTCACTAGTTAAGAGCAATGGCTCTTCTTGCAGAAGACTCGGGTTCAGTTCCCCGAACCCACATGGCAGCTAATAACTGTCTATAACTAGTTCCAGGGTATCCGGTTCCTCTTCCGACCTCTACAGGCATTGCATGGCAGAGTGTACACAGGCAGTACAGTCATACACATAAAATAAAAGTAACATAAAAAATTTTTAAACATCAATGCTAATAAAACATTTAAAATTAAATAAATAAAATTTTTAAAAATAATTAAATTTCTGGTAATTTGGAACGGCAGTTATGAGACAAAGGCAGGTGGATCTCTAAGTCCCAGTCCAGGCTGGCCTACATAGTGAGTTCCATGACAGCCAGAGATACACAATGAAACTCTGTCTCAAAAAAAAAAAAAATCACTATTGCTAGGCGTGATGATGCATACTTTAATCGTAGCACTTGAGAAGAAGAAGCAGTTGGATCACTGGGAGATGGAGGCCAGCCTGGTCTAAATAGCAAATGCCAGGGTAACTGGACTACAGGGAGGTCCTGTCTGGAGAAACAAAGCAAAACAAAAAATCACTGTTTATCTCTGAGTGAGAACTGAAACTGTCCCAAGTAGATATTACTGACAGAGGGTAGAATTTCTGTTTCACTCTTCTCGTGGTTATCTGATATGAGAATTAAGGGAGTGGCTCTTGTGGTTATCTGCTATGAGGATTAAGGGAGTGGCCTCTGCATCTGGAGAGAACCTGAATCTGTCCAGAGATGAATCACCCCATAGGGAGTTGGCCAAAATTATAAAATCCCCTGCACCTCCTTGAATAAATGAGTTTTCCTGTGGCTCACCCATCCACATGCATTCTGCCCAGCTCCTGGAGTTTGTGTCTTAACTCCACGCCTCTCACCCCCTTTCCACAGTGGGGAATCTGCGTGCCCCCTCTCGGGCTGGTGCCAAGCAAAGGGACCCCAACACACTCTCACATAAGCACTGACATAACATTCCTCTGTATTTTATTATCCATCACTGGGTCTTCAAGACTGAGAATTAAATGAGTTCCCGTCTATGATAGATAAGTATAGCAATAGTCACATATTTGTGTCATGGTGATTATAAATTGATAAAAGTCCTAGCATTATAGACACCATTCAGTGTAGTTGTAGATATCATTACATGTGCTCCTATTTTTATGCACATTTTAGAAATACTTTATGTGATTTAGTTTCAGAACCTGGTTGGCAAAAAGCATGCAGGTAAATTCAAATTTTAGAAATAGTGGCAAATATCTAATATCGTTTTGAACAGTCAGTTGTGAAAGTGACTTACAGTGACAAAATATACTACACACACTGAGATAGCTAAGCTTTCAGGACATATCATGAGTTGTAAGGCAATGAGTATTTTATTTTTGATGCAGCTAAATGCACCTGCAGTTTGATGGCCCTCACAAGTAATAATCGGAATTGCCTATCAGAGGAAAGTGCTGGAGTTATTTACAAAGGAAATGCTAACCCAGTAACCCAAGGTGTCACCATTTTATGCAGAACTAAAGTGAATCTGGCAGCAAGAATAATGAAATGATATAAGCCACACACTTGAATTCTTATGCTCCACATAAAAAGAATCCTCTCATGCCAACTATTTCTGTGCATCTACAGATTTACTGAAAGAGAATGCACAAAAATTGGGTAGATGATCAGCCAAAATCCTGCCTCTAAAAGTCCTTTATATGACTCCAGTCAGAGAGCCCCAAAATGTTTCTATGCTCTCAAGTTTTCTAACTCTCCTCTTTCAGGCTGATCATTTCATATAAACAGACTGATTTATTATGTAGAGGATATATTAGCTCTGGAACCCCTTTTCTGCTCCCCCAATCCACCCACGCATTACAGAAGTAGTTTCTTGTAAGCCTTCATTTTCTTCAGTGCATGCTATAATAATTACTATATTAGTAAAAAAGAGCTTCCTTACTTTATATCTATGGGTTTTGCTCCTTTTAAACTTCCCCACAAAATGTTTTTAGAGCTCTTTCATTTTCTAAATTTTCAGTATATTTGGAATCGATCTTGGTTTTCCATAATTTGTAATTATTGCTGTATTGAACAAGAGTTGCTTAAAGGTAGAGCATGAGTGCTCTGAAAAGAACATAGTCTGGGACAACAGTATTTGCTATTACTTAATTAAGCCTAGCAAATAAAGTCACTTTCCCCCCTCCAATTCTTTACCCCCCCATAAAAAATGGATGTAAATAATTATATAAGGGGAAATAAAAATTCAGGGCTTAAGATAAAGTAAGTGAAAGCATCTAATACCACAGATGGCACATTTGTAAGAAATCCTCCGAAATATCTGCGAACGTCATATTTATTTCTAGCAATGCCTTATCTAGTTGTTGCAAGCATTGATCCCAACAGTCTCATGCCATTATCCCTATGTTTCTCATATTCTGACTTAGGAACCTACGGAGATCCTTCACAGAAGTTCCATGACACAGAAGTGGCTAAGTAGTCTCTCTGCTTCATTCTTATTCTTTTAGAAGTGGTCAGCAGGTTTTTCAAAAATCTATAAAATAACTAGATTGCAACAACATAAAGAAGAGATAAAAGCATTTCTATCTTCAAGAGATTTGTAAATTTAGAAACAATTCAACTCTTTATATTACGTTCTTGAGCAGTGCCTCTGAATTTTGTGTCTTGCTCTCTAATATTGGATTTGCGGGCCAAATTAACAAACCCCGGGGAAATTTTTGTTATTTCATGCCTATGATGAGCTCATAGTCTCCAAAAGAACTTTGACTCTCCATGTAAGCTACACGTGACTCAAATCTTCAGATTTACCTACTGTACTGGGGGATTTGGTTTTTTTATTTTTGGGTGTTTGGAGGGAGGTGGTTCTTTAAGAGCTTATTAATTCCCAAATTCAAAACCTGTTATGTATAATATGCTATCGCGTTCTAATACTGAGGTGCTAAAAGTATAAACTAGACAGTGGGTTTTCAAGACAGATGTCCCTGTTGCCTCAGTCAGCGAGGAACTCGCTATGTAAATCAATCTGTCCTCATTTTCATGGAGATCTGCCAGCTTCTGCCTGGAATTAAAGGCATGTAACACCATGTCACACTCCTTATGATTTTTTAATTTCATTGACATCTTTATAATGTCTCCTCTTTCATTATTATAGAAAAGTAATAGCTTTTTTATAAGTTCCTACAACAAGTAGCCAATTTCACTAGAACATTTATTTATAAGTGTCATAAATTCAAAATCTAGAATAATAGATATTATATCTTTCTCTAAAAATTTAAGATGACAATTTTTTCAACTACTTTTACTAATAGCCAAAATTGAAATAGATATAAAAATATACATTTTTCATTTTTCCAAGTGTTTGCAATATTTCTCAAAGTACTAATGCCTAAAGCAAAAAAAAATCCTGTAATTTATTTAAGCACATAAGTTCTAAATTAATGTAAATAGAGTTTAGTATTAAAGTACCTAAGCCAGAATTCTGCAACAAGGCAGATCTGAAGTCAAAATAAAGATGATTAAATTATATAATGCCAGAATCTAGGCCACTAATGCTATTATGAATCTTGTCAGGAGACACATGGACCACTGCCCCCGCTGAATCGAGATATTTGTTCTATTGATTGGTTTACTCTTACAGTATCAAAATATCTGAGATAATCATCTTAAAGGAGAAAAGTTTATTTTAGCTCACAGTTTTAGAGGTTTCAGTCCACCAACTCTTGGTCTCATTTCTTTTAGACCTGTGATAAGGCAGGAAATCATAGCTTGAGTACATGGCAGAAGGGACTGAATACTTCATGACTGGGAAAAGAAGAGCAAAAAAGGAGTGGGTTAAGATTTGAATATTCTTTTCAAGTATAAACTCCAAATGATTAAAAGACTACCTGACTGCTCCTACCTCTTAACATCTGCACCACTTTCCACTAGCACTTAGCTGAGGGCAAGGCGTTGCTTTTCAGTCCCAAAATATAGCATCTGGTAAAACTGTAGATGCCTCTCACCCACATAATGGACAACAGACAACCCACAAGCATCTACACCTTCTGACTTAGTCTAAATGACATGCCCAAGGGATGCTGAAAAATAATTATTTGCAGGATTTAATTCACTGGGTTTTTCTTTTTGCTGAAACATGTAATTTGTGGTATCCTGTAAATACATGTATGGAGTTCAGATCAAAGGTAAATTAAAAGCCTATGTTAACTATAAATTTATCCTCTGGTCTCAAAATATATATTATTTCACTGCCAGATTGAGGCAAATTACGGGAAGGAAAATGTTTTTCATAATGTGATACATTTACACAATGGAGCTCTACTCAGTGGTAAAGAAAAAAAAAAAACAAAATTTGTAAGTAAATGGATGGAACCAGAAATTGTTATACTAAGTGACTCAGTAGGCCTTAACATATATGACAGAGTGCATGAAATCTGGTGAAGGGGCTATGGTGTGGGGGAGTTTCAGATGCGGGATGCAATCTACATATGATCAAGATACATGAAATGCACAAAAATTCAATAGTAAAAACATTTTTCAAGTCTTGAGTTAAAATTCACTCTATCTACAGAGCTGCAGGAAGATTATTTGAAAATTCCTTTTAGTTGTTTAATATGTGGAGTAAGAAGCAATATTTTGTCATTTCATTTTAAATATAGTTTATCTAAACCAGCTATCAGGCAGTAAAATACACTAAGGAAAAATCAGAGCACTATCTTCAAACTTTGTGCAGAGATTTACATTTCTGTTTCAGGCTTTATCGTTTGAACAAGTGATCTATACTGAATTTGATTACAGACAGCAATCTAACAAAACATTTAAATTGCACATTGGCCTCTAAATGCATTTTGATTTGTCTCCAATATAACATAAATAAAGATGAAATTTAAGAAGAAGCAAGGCATTAAAATAAGAACTAATGAGGTGTAGATTCAAACATAATTCAATAAAAACTAGTTAAAGAATGAAAGGCTCTTTTCATAGTGTGTATATTTAAAACTTTGAAAATATTTTATGAGGGAATATGAAGAAAACTTTATCTGTCATTTTATGTCTTTACAAAACAAAGACTACTTAATATTACTGAAATGAGTTGAAAACTTGAACAAAAATGCTTTAAAGAAAGAAAAGGCAAAGGTGCCTCTGTTATAAGCAGTGGTGATAAATGGCACACAATTAACACTGGATCATTATACTGTCTGGCTAGGGACCAAATGACAGTGTTCTGCCCAGCAAGAGTCTTTGGTGTTCCCTAGGGAAAATTCATTCACAGAGGATGAAGAAAAGAAAAAGAAAACTTTGCTATTAATTGGAACCTTAGTATCACACACAAATAGAATTCTAGAAAGTTCTTCAGACCCAAAAATTTGTACATTCAATTTTGTCAGCATTCTATTCAATGCTATGAACAACAAAATTAGGCTTCTTCATGATTATCTGTCATTGTGAGATTTATATTTTGATGTGAAACATATGAGCCAGACAAATCATCAAAAATTTATTTGAATAACTTAAATTGTTCTAACTGCTGCACAGAGAGAGGACAGAACTGCAATTGCCTGAGAATAGAAGAGCGATTAGGAACTTGCCAGATGCACAGCTGTACAAGAACACACAGTGGTTGAGACAGCATGCCTCGAGAGAAAAAGCTCCTCTGGGCAGGAAGACCTTCAATGTTAGCTAAGTAACTGTTGGCAATTGATAGCTGTTGGGAGGAGATTCGGTTTTCTTTAAGGTTGGGATACTAGGTAGACTGACCATTCTCCAGGGGATGGACTCACACCCCAATATATATATATATGGAAGAAATAACACACACAAAATGGGAAGGGTGGGAGCATATAAAGATAGATCTGAGAGGACATAAGGTAGGGGTTGAATATGAACAAAACACACTGCATCAAATTTTCAAAGAATCAATAAAACCAGTACTTGAAAAAAAGAGTGTCAGATGTAGAGAAGAAAAGAGAGGGACTGCCCATTTAAGGCTTGGAAGTGTTCAAGCAAACTGCAGGCTATGGTATGTACAGTGAAGGAGAGAGAAACATATGAAGAGTAATTAGTTTAGGGTAGGGAAAAATCATCCCAACCCTAAAAACTCATTCATATTTTTTTGACTATTTACTCAACGTGACAAAATCTGTTGCCATCAGTATTAAGATGCTGTTATTAAAATTTCTCTTTGGGAGAGGCAGACCAACTTATCCTGCCTCTCCCCACCGCCTTGCAACCCAAAAAAGTCTCCCCCGGCCTTGCAACAAACACACAAATTTCTCCACTCACAGTTAAACAGATTCTAGCTATTTTACTTGGGCTTACTAACAGAGCAGTGGGTAAGGGGTTACTTACAGAACACAGGCGCCCACCCTCCCCTCCACAAGTTACATTAGTAAATCCATGTGGCTGGGATCTTGCAACTTCCCAGTGAAAAGATGCAAATGGCCCATGGGGGAGGGGAGAAAAGGGCCGGCCTCCTGGTGACCCCAATTTAAATATTTTAGGCCCTCCTCTTCTCAAATCCAAGGCCAATAGACAGAATGGGTGGGCATAGGACTTTCCCAGCTCCTTGTATTTCTGTTCAAGGTGGTCCTGGGTGATACCACTCTGGGAGGGGTGTTTATCCACCTTTTCCCTCAGAGAATCAATCCACTCTACAGTCCACCCTCTTCTCCGGCCCTTACATTCTTCACGCCCTCCTCTTCTGCAAAAAATCCTTGAGCCTTGGAAGGGGGTCGGGTGGGGAAGAATTTTTTTTGTCTTCATTTCTTGCAAGGCAGTCTCAAATTTCTGGGTCTTATTATCACTTGTTTGGTGACGTCCTTCCCTCTTTCTCCTACTGTAGAAAACAAAACAGAAACACCACAACAACCAAGAAGAAAGCAATAACATTCATATAAACCATACATGTACTGACTGTTACAGTAACCTAACTTATGGGTGTAAACACAAATGTTTGGATGGTACTGTAGTAGGCATATCACATCCACTCAGTAAAACAATTGCAGTGGCTTCCCCACTGGGGACTATAACTTCCCCTGCCATTGGGGGTTGACTTGGTTTACAGTACCAGATGTGGGCTCCTCCCCTGGGAGGGTCTGTAAGTCCAATTGGAAGTTTGCAGGTTGCACATACACTAGACAGCCCACTACTGCACTTGCAGGAATATCTTGCTTCGTACCACAATAGTGTAACACACGGGGTCCATCATTGAGCAGGAGTGTAGGGGAAAATTCTGCCCCCACTTTCTGCATAGCACCTTCTGGCACAATGAAAGCCATCCAGCCGGTGGCTGGGAGTTTCTAGTTTAGTCCCAGCTTGATCTCTCCTTCTCCCATGCTTAACATGTGGGGCATCTTCAACAGTAGGGTCTTACCATCGGCTTCTGGGGTGCAACCCACATTTGAGGCAACAGCCTTTATGGTTTGGTGGACCACTAGGCCTTCCCTGGCCAAACAACTCATAGTGGGGAAGCCCACCCCTTGTACTGGGATTTTCATTTAACAGCCGTATGGCTTCTGGAAGGGCTCTCTTCCATCTGGAAGCCTCTTAGGCTTCCTTCTTCTCTTAAGGCTCTCAACTGTTCTTTTAACAACCCATTTTTTCTTTCTATTACCCTTGCCACCGTGGGATTATAGGAAAGGTGGAAATACCATTGAATCTGGTTATTCTCTGCACAGGTTTGTAGGTCTGCACTTGTAAAGTGGGTTCCCTGGTCATTTTCAATCCTCCGTGGGTACCCGTACATGATGCTGAGCTGGGTCAGGCCCTTAATAGTAGCCTTACCCATTGGTTGCTTGCATGAATAGGCCTGTGTAAGGCCTGTGGCAGTATCCACACAAGTGAGAGCATATTTGCATCCCTCACTGGCTGGAAGGGGCCCTATATAATCTATTTGCCAGTCTCTTGGCAGGGAGACAGCCTTATGCACATGCCCCATGATGGCATCCATCCTCCTCCGGGGCCATAGTCGAGAACACACCTCACAGTCCTGTACTGTTTGCACAATGTCAGAATATTTTGTTGGAATGCCAGCAGCTTTGGCTATTTTCTATCCCATGTTGGCCTCCTTGTGGCCAAACTTTATATGAATCCAATGAGCTGCCTCTAAGGGCACTTGAGGACAGATGGCCCTCACCTTAGTAAGAGCATCAGCTTCCTGATTCCCTGGAGGGCTCACTAGGCAGTGGGCTGACACATGATAAACCACCAGGGGCACTAGCTCTGGTTGCATTTTACTATATATTTTCTTCCACATTCGTTGTCCCCACAGGGCCGTCCCAATACTTGCAGGTTCTGCTTCTCCCATTGGCCATCCATAAAGTTAGGCCTTTGAACACCGCCCAGCTGTCAGTACAGATGATTACCGGCCAGGGCTCTTGCGTCACTACTATCCATACTGCCATCAGTTCAGCCCACTGGCTGCTCTCCCCTTCTCCCTTGTCCAGCCACATAGTGTCAGTTCATCTGTATTGCCACAACTACCCATTCTTGCTTAGTTCCCCTGCTGGTACAGTCAGTATACGAGGCATCAGCAGGGATTGGGGGACTCCCTTCTATCATCTGGGCCAGTCTTGCTGGAGGGTTGCCTATAGGAGGTAAGGGGGGAGGCTCAGTGCTCTGAAATGACACTGGCCCAAGTATCGCCTGCATGGCATTGGTGATCGGGCTCACTGACACCACCCCTCGCTGCTGTAAATATGCATGCCACCTTTGCAACATTTGGTTTTGTGCCACCCCAGATAGTCGTTTGGCTAGTAGGCCCTCCACCCATCCCTTTATAGGATACGCAGTTTTCACAGTAATGGGGGAGGGTCCTGTAATGGATTCCACCTGCTGTAGTGCTCGGTGTACAGCTAGCAGCTGCTGCTCTAAGGCGGTGTACCGGGACTCCACCCCCTTCCATGACTGATTGGACCAGAATCCAATCAGGACAGTTTGCCCTGGTTGCTGTTGCCATAACCCTCTGGGGTTCGGGTGACTTCCAATGGAAAGGGACACTGGGATATGGGAGCATACAGCTATTTCACTTGCCCAACCAGTACCTTTGCCTGTTCAAAGGCTTCTTGGGCCTTTGCATCCTGATCCCATGTACTGCCCCCTTTTATTAAATTATACAAGGGATGGGTGACCTGAGATAGGTGAGGTATGAATATCCGCCAATATCCTAGAAGCCTCCAAAATACCTGTAACTGTTTTCCATTTATTGGTATCGGTTGCTGGAAAAATTTTTCAACTGCTGTACCAGGTATCATGCTAGTCCTTCCTGACCAGAGGATTCATAAAAATTTCACTGCTGTGAAAGGCCCCTGTACCTTGTCTGGGTTGATTTCCCATCCCCACTTCTTCAGGTGCACCTGCATGTCCCCCAAATGGGCTTCCAAATCTGTAAGGCACTCAGAGGTCAACGTTATAGTACCTATATACTGGAACCTTCTTACAGAGGGAGGACAGGGTAATAGGGCCAGGTCCCTAGCCACCATCCCATGGCAAACAGTGGGGCTGTGGAGGTAACCTTGGGGAAGCACTCTGAACGTCCACTGTCGTCCACTCCATGTGAATGCAAATTGGTCCTGCGATTCAGCTGCTAAGGAGACACTAAAGAACGTATTAGCAAGGTCCATTGCTGCATGGAAAGACCCCATTTCCTGCACCAGCTGTTCCATTAGAAGGGTAATGTTTGGCACAGCTGCGTGGATAGGAGGCACCACCTTATTTAATTCCGTGTAGTCTACAGTCACTCTCCAGGAGACATCTGACTTCTGGATAGGCCATTCAGGGCTATTGAATGGGCTTTGGGTGGGGCGTATAACCTCCACCCTCTCCAGCTCTTGGATAGTCTCTGTAATTTCATCTTGGCTTCCAGGAAGCCTATACTGTTTGACATTCACCACTCTTCGTGGAGTGGGTAATCTGACTCGTTCCCATCTTGCCCACCCCCGAGTAATTGCTTTCACTGTGTGCACCCTCAGCCGGAACTCTCCCACGGTGGTATGTAGGGTGTGTCCCAGTAGGGCATCCACCCCCACGGATGTTTTCTCTCAAGGGAGAGATGTACACCCTGTACTCCTGAGGCAGGTAATTGCCCACCCTCAGAATAAGCCTCGTACGCTTCACCTGTGTAGTCTTATCTCCATACCCATCCACTGCCACCCATGAGCCCTGGTGTTTTGGGGGATTGCCATGAATCAATGTGCATTCCGCTCCAGTGTCCACTAAAGCCCATGTGATTTGTATATTAGAAGAGGACCAATAGATTCTTAATTCAACATGGGGCCTCCGGTAACCCATTATGGCCCTCGCACATGGCCAAGGAAGTGGCTGGGGAGGTTCCCATTCCATGAGGCTCCCTTCCTCCGGAGCAGGGAGTGCAGTCGGCGTAACCCATGCGTCCTGGTCTCCAGCCTTTCTTACTCCGGTGGTAAATTGCTGGTCACGTCTTAAAGCCCTACACAGACTCATTAGGACTGCATTCAGTTGCCCGTCAATTTTGTCCCTGGCAACCCCTGCCCTGCGAATATCCACCCACATCTGTGCTCTGGAGACACGAGTGGGCCCCTTTATGGGGCTTTTGCTCTTTTCCCTTGTGTCTACCTGCTTTAGCACCTTTCAAACCCGGCTTATGTGTTGGTCTAGATCATTTAAATCGGCTAAAGCCTCTCCTGCGTCATACAGGTTACGCCCCACCATGGGGCTCAACACTGACACCAAGGCCTTTTTGAATCAGTTTCTTTCTTAAGTCTCCAAAAAAAAAAATAGTTCTGTCTGGGCCCATGAACTGAGCATCAAACACAGCTTCCCTCATACCTAGTTCCCTCAACAGCACCTGCCCTTCCTCTATAGTTTTCCAGTCTCTGGTGCTCATGGGAACCACGTGTCCTAATGGCTCCTATGAGCCAATTCTTTAGAGACTGATCTCCCTCATACTGTCTCAGATTATGCAGTCTCTGTCTTAAAGAAGGATGGGTGGTTATATTGCTCAGTTTTTCCACCTCTGCTGCACTTAATATAACCCCATGGGCACCCGTGTCCCACAGCCATAAAAGCCAGGTAGCTAAGGGTTCCTTGATGGCCTGTTTGAATGTCTTTCCTAGCTCCAACAGGTCCGTTGCTGAATATTCCCTGACTACCATGGTTTCCTGCACTGGGCTATTGTTAAGACCCCCCCATCAGCATGCTGAACTGTAGATTTTCCCTTCCTTTGTATTAAAGGTCGAACTGGGGGGGGGGGGGTATCTCCAGTTTATAGGTCACTTCATCACTGCCTGATTCTTCCCAGGGGTTCCAATTCTTAGGGTCCCAGGATGGGCCTTGTATGATCAATCTGATCTGGGCTTTCTTTCCTTTTAGTCCTCCTAACCGTAAAAAGCGGCAAGCTAAAATCTCTACTTCCTTTTCTCTCCTATCCAATTTACTAGCAAGGTCCGAGGCTAGCACAGAAGAGGCAAGCCTCTTGTCCTTCTCTCAGTCTAATTCCTCTCTCACATTTTGGATCTCTTTCCGGGCTGCTGCCTCTGCCTGAGATAAATCCCTTAGGAGAAATAGCAGTGGCCGTGCCACCTCGGCAGCTGCTTACTATCTTTGCTCCTGGCTTGCCATCCTCAGGGATTGCAAAGTCTGTTCTAGACCCTCTACTGTCCTCGAGGCATCGCCATATTGGTGAGGTGACCCCCATCGATCAAGCAGGCATGCCACTCCATACCACTTGCACGTGGGTTGCCACCTCGGCACTTGTCCCACTGATATCATCTGCATAGGCGACTTCACCTTAGCTATATATTGCACTGTAGATCTCACAATCCCTGTAATGGCAATGATGCACCCCAGTCCTATGGGGAGAGTCCACCACATCAAAATTTCCTCTGCCCACATTCTTCCTTCACCCAGCTTTGTTTCAGGTTTTGGTCTTCCCCATACTAGGGACAGTATGGCTGCTCCTCTCAAGTTCATCCTTTTGTTTGTTGTATCCCATCCTCATCACCAATTGTTATTAAAATTTCTCTTTGGGAGATTCAGACCAACTTAACCTGCCTCTCTCCCCCGGCCTTGCAACCCAAAAAGTCTCTCCAGGACTTGCAACAAACATACAAATTTCTCCACTCACCGTTAAACAGATTCTAGCTAATTTACTTGGGGTTACTCACAGAGCAATGGGTAAGAGGTCATTTACAGAACACAGGCGTCTACCCTCCCTTCCGCAAGTTACATTAGTAAATCCACGTGGCTGGGATCTTGAAACTTCCCAGTGAACAGATCCAAATGGCCCATGGAGGAGGGGAGAAAAGGGCCGGCCTCCTGGTGCCCCCAGTTTAAATAATTTTAATCCCTCCTCTTCTCACATCCAAGGCCAATAGACAGGGTGGATGGGCATAGGACTTTCCCAGATCCTTGTCTTTCTGCTCAAGGATCCTCGGTGATATCACTCTGGGAGGGGTGTTTGTCCACATTTTCCCTCGGAGAATCAATCCACTCTACAGATGCCAAAACTGAATTTTACATTTTCCTAGAAAGAATAAGAAGAATGGCATTTTCCTAATGTAATGAGAATAGATCTATTAAAAACAATGCATTGAGATGGGAAGGAGTTAAATATTAACTAGTGCTCTTTGTTACCTTTTATATATATAGAATATATAACAGCTGTTTTTGAGAATGTTTGTGTTCTTTAAACTTTCTCCTGCATTGTGTGAACTGATTTTTAAGATTCAAGGTTGAATTTCTGTTGTATGACCTGTAGTGCACCAAACAGTCATGGCCTGAAAATCAAGTCTGATATCATGATATGATATCATGATATTTTGGCATAAAATTTACTAGCTAACATTCACGGCCATACTTTGGAATTCTTCACAAAATGTTTAAAATATTTTGCAATCTGTTTCCATTTTGAAAAAAAAATATTTTGATTCTTCTTATTTTCTTACTGAGGAGATGGCCACCCCTTAAATAAACTCCAAAACAAGACACAGAGTGAGAGATTTGAATTTTTGAGTGACAGTTACCATGACACTAACAAGGTGTATAGAAGAAACTGTTCTTATGTGGAACATCTTTTATTTTGTTTTGTAATTCCTTAGTTGAATTTTTGTGTATTTCATACAGAATATCTCAATCGATCTTAATCATTTTTATATCCCCTTTGCCACCCTTCGTAGCCCCAAACTGGAATGCATACATTCTGTCATCTGTATTAAGGTTTATTGTGTCAAGTTAATGTCCCCACATGTTCCTCAGCGCAAGTTCATCTACTGAGGTCATGCCAGCCTACCTAGAGTCGTTTCCTTTATGAAGATCAGTTCTTCCACATCCATCAGAAATTAGTTGACAGTATTTCAACTAAGATCAGGGTTTGTTGTCTATTTCCCCAGTTCTTTGCTGGTTTTTGTCTACTTGAGTTTGCACATGTTCTGTGGTTGCTACCACCATAGCTGTACATTCATGTGAGTAGGGTCCCAGGAGCTTGTAGGACTCTATTGCCATATGATCATGCACTTTCTCCCTGGCTTTTACATTCTTCTGCAGTGTTCTCAGAGCCCTGTGTGGATGAAGTTTAATATAAGAGTTCTGTCAAAGGACCCACATTCTGCTGACTCTTACTCTCTACACTTTAGTCATTTGTGACCTTTTGTATTCCTGGCCCTCTATTTCATGAGAGAGCTTCATTAATGAGAATGAGAGATCCATTAGTGTTCTCTTTACTCTTTCTTCTATGTTCCAAGAACCTTAGGTATAGAGGTTGCATTGTAGATGTGCCACTTAGGCTTGGGAATTTCAGGAACAATGTCTGTTTGTGACCAGTTGTGGTATTCTGTAATACTCTCTGTCTGGTACAAAAGAAGTTCCCTTGATGAGTTTTGACTGGAATACTTGTCTGTAAATTATAAGAATACATATTTTGCACTTAGTAAGAAATTACATTTGTCTACAGATGTGACACTCTGGGTTTTCTCTAAGATTCAGTCATGTATATTCGGCTATGTTACAGTGCTATGCATGACTGTCCTCCCATCGAGTGGATTTTAAGTACAATTAAGTAGCTGTTGATTGACCCAAATATAAAAGTGCCACTACTGCATCATTGTTGTATACTGTGCTGGTCACTGATGTGGTTATTTAGCCTTGAGACTGGGCTTGGACCATTGACTGATGTTTTCCTCTAGCAGTTTCTGCAGTTTGCTCCAAAGCTATGAGCTTGACTTCAGGTCAGTTCCAGCTTCTTTGCTCCAAATCCTGTGTCTGAAGAATGCTTTGTCTTCAATAATAGGTTTTTACCTTCAAGTTCTGGGAGACAGTCAAGGGCTGTGGCAAAACAGCCTTTGTCATTTTGGGATCTCTTGGATTACCCTGGCCAAAATCTCAAAGGAAGATTTCTCCTGTCTAGCACTGTTTCTTGTTATGTAGCCTTCAGCTATGCACATGGACTCTTGTAGCGATATTATATGTGTAATTTGTCATTAGATTGTTGGACTAATATGCCTCCCTTTGGTTTACTACACCAGGCATTTCTTTTTTCTTCTCTCTCTTCCTGTCTAAACCTTCCTCTTTGCCTTCTCATTTAAAGTATCCCAATTCTCCCCATTTTTCCCATGTCAATACCAGTCTCCTATGGTTCGACTTGTCTTGAGCTCCTCATTTCCCTTCATCTGGAAAGTTTCTTTCATAGCCCTCCCTTCCTTTTCCCATTTAAGTACCCCATTTTATCTATTTCTCCCTTGGTAACACCTGTCTCCTAGTGTTCTCTCTCAGGTCCTTTCTTTCCCTTTACATCCTGTATCTTTTCCATTTTCATGGTTCCTGCAGTTACCTCAGGATACATATTCCCATATAAGGACTTGGTGCTAGGATACACATATGAGGGAGAATAGCGGGAAATATTTTAGCACTAGAGGCTAATAGTATTATAAAAGAAACATGAGGACCATGAATACATTAATTTCACAGCATGCTCTTCTGACATAGGCATACTTCTGAAAGTTTCATGTTTTTATCATAACAATTGTACCAAATAGAAAGTAACACCAAGATTTCTGAAAGTAATCTGACTCAAATAAATGCATGCTAGTCAGTTACTGTGAATAAAATAGTAGGGCTGGAGGCCCTCTGAAATGACTCTCCACGGACACAATATCCTTTGCAACCTTAAAATCCATGATAAGAATTTTGCATTAAAAGCCTGTAATTCTAAGTGAGCAGAACTCCTAGTTTGTTGCTGCTTTGAATGCTAAAAGCACTGACTTCTTTATGTGTCCCTCAAATAAGCATCCTTCCATTAATTTACTAGAACATTATCTGAGATTACTCTTTCTATCAAGCTAAACAAACTTCATTAATGTCATGGATTCTTGGATGCTGAAAGAATCACAAGTTATGCTCAATGCTCAGGTAGAGTGTCCATAAGAGAACACATCTAGAATATGAGTTTTTCAACAGGTGCAAGAGAAACAGCAGGTATTTGTGACAACTGAAAAAACCTGAAGTACAGAGAGCCCCTAGAGCCTCAAGGGACTTTGGTCCTCTGATTTTGGAAATGCAACATCAGAGTTTCTGCTGTGGCATCTTCTGACAGAAGCCAGAAGTTCTACAGCATCCATCATTGGATTCTTGAATTAGAAGACACTAGGTCTCTTGCCTTTGAAAGATTTGCTGACACCCATAGGGGCACTGTTGATTGCTATATATGCTCAAGAAGGAACCAAAGAACCCGAGAAAAGGGTGTCAACACTTATGTAGGAAAACAGACAAGTGTGGGAAAAGCTTATTTTAAGTTACTAATCTAAAAAATAAGGATGTTTATGAATGTGACTGAAGTGGGAGGTATACTGGGACCTTGTGAACACAGAGTATGCATAAATTGAAGATTTATCTCCTTGCATTTACTGGAATCTTCTTTGTTACTCTTTTAATTCAAAAGAATATGATATCATGACGGGATTGGTGGCCCATGCACCATTTATCTCATTCAGCTCTCAGGAGGCAGACACAGTGGAATCTCTGTGAGTTTGAGGTCAGCCTGGTCTACATAATGACTTCCAGGCAAGCTATGACTAGGGAAACCCTGTCACAAATAACAACAAAAGACTCTGATCTTACTTTTAGAATTATCAATGGTAGTGACAAGTAAACTAGTAAGAGAAGCTAAGAGTGTGCTGTTTTAGCAAGCCAAAGAAAAGCTCAAGCTGTGTGTGATGGTGAATGGCTTTGATCCTGGAACTAGGGTGGCAGGGTACTGGGATCTCTGTGAGAATGAGGCCAGCCTGGTCTACACAGAGAGTTCTGGGCTGGCTGGGGCAACAGGGAGACCCTGTCTCAAAAAGACAAAAACATACAACACACAGACAAAAAGAAAGGCTTGCAAAAGAGAATGTAAGAATGAGTCAATCTGGTGGGCCAAAGAAAATCTAGGCAATTCTACTGACTGCTCAACTATAGCCAAAGATTTAGATACTGATCTGGCAGGTGAGCCACTGTGATGCCACTTAATTTCTTAGTTGCAGACTATGCTTATGGAAATGCCCTGTCCTTTTAAACCTCAGCTCAAAATGGGCATTCTGATGTAAGAAGCTTCATCATTGAAACAGCCAGTATGCAACCTCTATAGTGGTAAGTATATGTAGGTAGACAAAGGAAACTCGAGACGAGAAGATGGCTTAAAACTGTTGTTCTAAGCCTCTTGTAAAATGTTTTATTTAAACACTTTTAGATTTCTGGATCTTTGCAAAGAAAAATAATATTCTATTTTTCCATATATCCTTGACCAAACTCTCCAAAAAATCTTTCAGAATACACTATATTCAGTATACTAATCAAAATTAAGAAATTATTACTGGTCCGATGCTAGTCACTAAACACATTTTATTCAGAGTTAACCAGGTTTCTCACTGCTGTCCTTTTTGTTCTAGAGTCAGACCAGGATATTAAAATTAATTAACATGTAGTAGCCTGTGCTGGTTAGATTTTGTCAACTTGACATAAACTAGAGACATGTAGAAGAGAAAACCTCAACTGAGGAACTTCCTCCATCACAATGGATTGTGAAAATGCCTTCAGAGCATTTATTTGATTGCTAATTGATATAAGAGGGCCCAGCCCACTGTGGGCAGTGCTATTCCTAGGCCAGTGGGCCTGAGCTGCATAAGAAAGGTAGCTAAGGGCTGGAGAGATGGCTCAGCAATTAGGAGCACTAACTGCTCTTGAAGAGGACCCTTATTGTATTCAATTACAAACACCCACATGGTGGCCAATAATCATCCGTAACTCCAGTTCCAGAGGATCTGATATCCTCTTCTTACCTCAACAGACCTCATACAGTGTGAATGCACCTACCTGCATGGAAGCAATACACTCATTTACATATAATAAAATATAATTAAAAAAATTAAAAAATAGTGGTAGCTGAGCAAGCAGGGGGAGCAGGCCTATAAGCAGGATTCCTCTATGGTTTCTACGTTATTTCCACCTCCAAGTTCCAGTTTTCTGCTCCTCCTTTGGCTTCCCTCAGTGTTGGACTCTTACCCGTAAGTCAAATAAACTCTTTCTTCCCAAGTTGTTCTTGGTCACAGTGTTTATCACAGCAACAGAAACCAGACTAGCTCAGAGCCTTAGTGTCCTAAAATCTGTGTCTTTGCCTTTAGAGATCTTCTTTATAATCATTTTTATTATCTTACTTTTTCAGGAATTTCTCACCTTTAAAGAGTATTGACCTTGTGGAATGCCTCTGGATTTATCTGATACTTACTGTAATTTGATTGTGATTTTGTATCTGAGAGAACACCTCAGCAGTTTATGTCTTATGATCTCCCATCAAGCATACACATTTACAACCTGAGATGGCAGTGCCTGTTTTTTGGCTCCTCTGGTTATTTTTTTCTCGCATACTCTGTTTTGTAGAAGGTAAGTCCACGGCAATCAATGGGATGAGAATTAGTCTACTTCCTTTACAAAAGAATATCAAAGGATGTATTAATGTAAGACTGAACTAATTAGGAAACCAACAAATATTTGGGGAAACTAGGTTGAAGCTATGCCAATATCTTATTTTACTATAAATCTTGCACAATATTTTTATCATGAATCAGACTATCTTCCCTGAAGCAGTTTTTAAAGTAGTGACTTTCTATACCCCACTCTTCTCACAGTTTCTATTGGGATTTTTCTCTCCATTTTAAAACATATATATATACATATATATATATATATATACATATATATATATATAAAATGTTCATTCATGCATGTACTTGCTCATTTGTGCTTTGTTACTACATAACATTTTGTCCAACAGACACACTTCCAGACAACTTTCAATTTGCCTTTTGTATCACCGAGACATCATTTTGCTTGTTTTAGGTTTTAAGTTGTGATTCTCTTATAAAATGCTATAAGTACACTCTGTATTTTTTATCTTTCTAGCCCTAACATTAACTGCATCACCAAGAATCCCTGGCTCATTTATTTAGAGAATGGTATTTTCAAATTTCAAATGGTATTTCAAACTGCTGTGGTTTTACAGTTAGAAAAGGTTTCATTTTGGTCAGCTACAGATTTCCATAATTATCCTCATTTGCTACAAAGACAAGGGATCTGTTGTGAAATTTTAAATCAAATTTTTGTGTGTTTCATGCAGAACATGTAATCATTTTCATACCCCCTTTTCCAATTGTACCCTCCCATATCACCCCCCAAACACACACACACTGGAATTCATACATTCTGTCTTCTGTGTTAAGGCCTATTGTGTTAAGTTGGTGTCCCCAAATATCTCTAGTGCAAGCTCATCCAATGAGGTCTAGTCAGCCTATCTAGAGTCCCTCTGTTATATAAAGGGGCAGTTTTCCCTCTGTTTGTTATGAGGGATGGACTTCGAAATATGACTGACAAGCCAACTAACCAATGACTTAAGTGGGGAGGTTTAGCAGAAACACAGGGATGGCTGGGAAGGAAAGAGGAGGGCAAGTGCCAGGTCTCCATCTTGGACACATTCCAGAGTTCCAGTAGGAACCCATGATCAAAATACAGGCTCCACCATAGGAAATCTCTATCTAGGGATGAACTCCTTGTAAGTAACATGGAATAAACTAATCTCTCTAAAGAACATTCCCTATCCGTTCAGTTGATTCAAACCTGGGGGTGGGGTGAGGCTGAATGATGGGCCTCACCATGAGAGAATTCATGTAACACCCTTCTTTAAGAAGAAGATCAGCTCTTCCTCATGCAACAGCAATCAACTGCCAATAAATGGGCCTGCTGCCCATTTACACAGTTCTGGGCTGGGGTTTTGTCTGCCTGAACTTGCATGGGCCTTGTGCATGCTGACACCAATGTTGTAGATTCACATGAGCAAGGTCCCAGGAGCCTGAAGGACTCCTGTTGTATATGGTCATGCACCTCCTCCTTGGCTCTTACAATCTTTCTGCCTTCTCTCCTGCAATTGTTCCTGAGCTCTGGGTGGGTGGAGTTTAACATAATAGTCCTGTTCAAGGACCCATATTCTGCAGACTCTTATTCTCTGCACATTGGAGAACACCATGCAAGCTGTTAAGGGATAACATCAATGGATGGTCCAGTCCCAGCTTCAAGGCCTGATAACCGCATCAAAGACCTACACAGAAATTGACATTGATGCGGTAGTAGCACTTTTATCTTGAGATAATCACCAGCTACCTAATTGGACTTAAAGATCACTCAGTGGGAGGAAACTCATATGTGGTACTGTAAACATAGCCAAGTACAGATGGCTAGAGAAGTCATAGATCTTAGAGAAAATTCCCTGGACAAATATAATTTCTTACTATGTGCAAAATATGAATCCTTATTAACTGCATCACGTATTCCAGTCGCCACTCATCAAAGAAGCGTATTCTGTAACAGTTGGAAATTATTACAGGTTCCACCACTGGTCATCCACAGAGATTGTCTACAAATTTTCCAAGCCTAATTGACACATCTACAAAGAAACCTCTATACCTAAGGCTCACATAACATAGAACAAAAGGTAAAGAGAGCACTAATACATCTCTCAGTGTTCATCAATGAAGCTTACTCAGGCAACAGAAGGCCAGGATCACAAAAAGTCACAGAGAGAAGATATTTTTTGGTTTTGTTTTGTTTGCTTGTTTTTTTGATGAGATGTGAGAGCCACACTTATTTGTGGGCATAAGGGTAAGTATTTAGAACAGAATTAGAAATTATATTGGTTTAGGAAAATAGCAGTGGTAGGTTCTCCTCTAGAAACTGTGACTTCTTCACAATCCAGTCATGAATTATTTCATATTGAGTGGGCCTTAAGTCAAATTAGACAGTTGTTGATTACCTACAAATAAAAGTGTCACTACTCCACCTTTGAGGATAATCTTATGATGTTGGTCATTGTTATGTTAGGCTTTACAGCTGGGTAGGTCAACTGACTGCTTCTGTCTCTTAGCATCATGTTCCAACATGATAACACTAGTCTTCAGGGAATCCAGGTCATTTCAAACTCAGTTCCACCACGTTTTGTGTCCAAAGTCTGTGGTGTCTTCAGCAGTAAGGTCTTACCTTCAGGTTCTAGAAGGCAACGAAGGGCAATGGTAAAAAGCCTGTATTACCACTGGGAGGCCTTTAGATGCTCCCTGACCGAGAACAAGAAGGGAGGTTTCTCATGTCTGGCATTCTGGTTTTTGTTTTTCTATGACTCTTTGGGGGAATTATATTACCCAGTATAGCATAAGTTCATTTAAACTATATACATGTGCATACAATATGTACATATATATATATATATATATATATGTATTTGTGAGTAAGCTTATAAAATAATGTGTTTCCCCATGACTTATTCTAGCCTCCTTAGTGTTCTCTCTCTCTTTCTCTCTTTCTTCTCCCCTCCCTCCCTCTCTCTTTTAATTAACCTCATTTTCCCTTCCCAGTTAAAGTCCTACCCACACACATTTCATATTTCACATTTCCCCCTTTGTAGCAACCGTGTTCTACTATCTCTCTCCCCAGAGCTCCTTCTGTCCCCGCTGCCACACCCACCCAGTCTCTTCTTTCCTGACTTCTACAGTTACTTTGGGTTATATACTCACATCTGAAGATTCTTGACTGTGTGTCACCCAGACCCAATTAATACATCTATAGTGTAACTCTTACCACCTCAGGCTCAGGAACATGAAGGCAGAAGGAAGAGAAAGCAAAGGATTAGGACACCTGCTGCTGCATAGTATCTTCTGGACATGACAGAGAAGTTGCACCCATGACATTTCAACAATACAGTTACCTAACCAAGACATGCCTATGACAAACCCAGTTGCCATGCCAACATGGACAGGGTAAATTTCACAGGGTCTCACCGCTAGATGAAGAGTTCCAGACCTTCAGTGACTGCTGAGAAAGGGAGAATAATTTTTCTCCGGGGAAAAGCCACCTGGTAGTTTAACAAATCTCATGTGGTCAGTTCTAAATGAATGTACATACAAGCAACACTGAGTGGACTCAGTAGGTTGTGTACATATAAGCACGCACACGAACGCGTGTGTGTGTGTTTGTGTGTGTGTGTGTGTGTGTGTGTGTGTGTGTAGCAATAAAAAATAAAGATCCTGAACGTGAGAGGGAATAGTTAGGGAAATGAGAGGTGTTATGGGCAGAGAGGGAGGACTGGAAATATTGTAAATACGGCACTTGTGGATGAAATCCATTTTTTTATTTTAAAAGATTTCATAAAAATTGCAAAATAAATTATTGTGAACAATTAGGGAAGTTAAGCTATGCTACAAACACATGACTCCTACTATCTGGAGGGAGGCCAGGCCTGAAGGCAGAAAGATTAAGCTATTTCCTTACTGGAACAGCTGCCTCTGCATTACCATTACATATGGACTGAAAGCAGGCCATGCCAAGTTAGGCTTTGTGTATGCAATGTTCCCAACAGGCATTCTTTCCCTTGCTGGTGGTCCTATTCTGAGAAGGTTGTGGAGCCTTTAAGGGCATGAAATAAAACTGAAAGTAGAAGAAACCTCAGAGACTTTTCTTGGAAAAAAAAAAAGGTAGAAAGGAAAGCTTCCAAAATCAGCAAATACATTGAGCAATAAAAGCATTGGTAAAAAAATCAACCACAAATAAATTCTGTATATTGATGGATTCTTTTGTCACGAGATTGAGTCTGTTTATACATTTGTAAGCCTTTTAAATCATAGTGTGGATAGGAATATTATATTTTAGGAATTTTAGTGCTAAAAATATTTTATTTAAACTTATACTAATTGGTTTTGGCAAAGGTAACTCGTTTTGAGATCTGGATATTGACAATCTGAAGGGATTGCCCTGCTGAACTTCTGTTGCTTTCCAAACTGGAGACCCCTGGTTCTGTCTGTGCTCACCATATGGTGAAAAACTGCAGAGAGTTTTAATTCTTATTCCTCCCAACGAGTTCCTTCATGTGGCCATTTAGATTGAAGGATTATTTAGATTAACGCTAGATTCTTTACAAGCAGGCTCATGATGAATTAGTTCTTTTGGACTATGGAAGATAAAGAACACTGAATAAATCATAATATTGAGAATACATGAGACTTAAGCATTATGAGAGCAATTCTGATTTTAAAAAAAGAAATGACTTGAAACAGTCCTTATTACACCACAAAGACTAGAAGCCAAGAAGTTTAAACTCAAGAGCATTTGCCGTATACTAAATATATAATATGAATATAAGTTTTGGTGGCCTTTATCCGATTACACTTTTATATTTATTACGTTTTTAGTGTGAACTACTTTATTGTCTTTGGCTTATCAATCACTTGCAGTCTAAATGTTTTAGAATTTTTTAATAATATACTTCCTCCAACATTTTCTTGAATGCTTAAGAAGTCATTTACAGGGAGCTAGAGAGATGGCTCAGTGGCTGAGAAGGCTAATTGCTCTTGCAGAGGACCTGGGTGCACTACCCAGCACCCACATGGTGGCTAAGAACCACATAAAACTCCAGTTCCAGGGTATCCAACACCTTCTTCTGGTTTCCATAGGCAATGCACATGAGTACACTTACAGACATTCAGGGAAAACATTCACATGGAAGGAAGGAAGGAAGGAAAAAGGAAGAAAGGTAGAAATCCCTTGAAAGATGGAAATACATTTGTGGTTTGAAATAAATTCTTACATAAGCTGATAATAAATTTAGATTTTTCTTTGTTCATATAAACTGTCTTCAAATAACATTAAGTACTTTTTACAGTATTAAATTAGCATGGAAGATAGAATGATTTCCAAAATTAAAAATCAGTTGAACTGTTTCTGCTTTGAGACACATATTCTAAAGTGTCCTGAACCTTTCAGCCTCTTCTGCCTTTGTAATGCTGGGATGACACACCTGTACCAACATGCCCAGAAGTATTGGAATTCTAGTATTTGAAAAAAATTAAAATAACAGGAAAATATAATTAAAATGTCAGTAATACACAAGTTTGAGATGTTATTAGCCTGTTTATAGGAGGCTTTATTTTAATCGAAACTATCCTTGTTTTGATTAGAATAGAGAACTATTTAAAATATAACCACAAGATGGTGCTATCACAAAGCAATTTCAGAGTTAAAGTGTAAACCAAACTATTTATCTTTGTGTTTGTTTTATATTGTAAGCCTTCAAACTTTGCAGTTCTTATTGATGACTGCTTTCCTTCGATGTATTTTGTATTTGAAGATCTTTCAGTTTGCCTTGGGCGTGGGGACTTTGTGTCCTTTCCAACTACTGTTCATTAGCAATAAGATCAACTCATTTTCAAACTGATTAATCTTTACAGATAAACTAATCCTTCAAAACTAAGAAATGGTATGATTACTTTGCTGTACTTATTGTCACTCATTTATTTATTTATTTTTTTACTAGGCAGAAGAAACATTTTGTAGTCTTGTACCGAGAGTTTTCATTAATGGAGTTGTTATAAAATAAGCACACAGAGCAACAGGTTCAGTAACAAGCTGTGAAGATATTTTCACTAATTTGGCCGTGACCTTTTCCTTCTTTGCCAACTGTTGTGTTGAAAAGTTTGCCCTACTCACAAAGGCAGCAAACAATTAAGTAGCTCCACCAAGATAAACAAACGGAAGAATTCTTCTAAAAGTTTTTGCTTTCGATTTTTTGATGGTCTTCTCACTGTAGTTTGCTGCCTTGTGTCAAGAAGACAGAGTTGCTCAGGAAGCTGTTAATGGTTAATGAGATCCCAAAACTCAGGACTGCAATCCTTTAACGTGCAATATAAACAGTGTATCTGATCATCTGTCATTAGAGAGTAACGATTTGAGGACTATTTAAAGCAGGGGATAAATTATGCTAAAATGTGCAGTGGCTGGTGGTTCTATCTTAAGAAAATACTCTATGCACCCTGAAATCATTATGGAAATAGAGAACAATGCAATGTGCTTATGAAAAACAAAATATGCTCTAATTATTAATAGGGAAGTCAATGAAGAATCTTCCACACTGTTGAGCAAACTTTTCTCCTTCAGCCACCTGCTTTTGATGTGAAAGCAGCTCTAAGAAGCAGATATAAGCAAATGTGTTTTAGTAGGATTTAGTTACAAAAGGTAGGTAGATATCAATACCTAACAACTAATAAACAAAATAAATGCAATATTTGTGCATTCAAAACTACAGAGCTGGGACTGGGAAGATGACTTGGTTGATAAAATCCTTGCTGCGCTCATAAGGACCTGAGTTCGATTACCAGTACCCACGTAAAAACCTGGTAGTGGTGAGTACCTGCAATTCCTGGACAGGGGAAATGGAGACAGAACAATCCCCGGGGCTTGCTGACCAGGGAGTGAGTCCAGTGGAACAAGCTTTGTGAGAGAGTCTGTCTCCACAGTTACAGTGGAAAGTGATTGAGGAAAATACCTGTGGGGACCTGGGTATTGAGCAAGGCAAGCAACTCCGGATACCCTAAAGGGATGGCAGGTGTCTGACCTACTCTGCCTGATGTGATATGAATCTTCCTTTCCCCCACCCCAGACCAGAACCAGGTTTTTGGGTTTCGTTTCCTCATTCCTGAACTTCCACAGCCTTCCCGCCCTTTACCCCAAAACCCCACCTCTAACTTTCCTGCCTTCTGTAACCGTCAGGAGGCCTCCCTATATAAGCCCCTGCATTGGCTCTAATAACCGAACTACCCACCAACGTAGTCTCCCGGGAGGGAACTCCTCCCGCCACCTGAGGTCCCGTTCGGTCATCCTCCATTCTCTGGCATGGCTGGAGCACAACAGCTGTGCTGGAGATGGAGACCCACCCACAAACACCTACTGTTGCCCTCCAGCCTCTACATGCACACACACACACACACACACACACACACAGACACACAAATTGCACTGAAAACATCAAAGATCTGGGTAAATGAGAGGATATGGATATATTCCAGGTCTCCAAGTTGAGCTATACTTTCAGTATATCCTACTGGAACAGCCCAGCTGATTTTGTTCAGTAAGAGGCAGATCATCATAAAATTTGTGTTGAAATGAAGGTGTGCCATTGTGATGAGTTGAATATCTACCTTCCAAAGTAAGGATTCATTTGATCTGAAGGAAAATCAAGACAAAAGAGGAGAGAAAAATTTACCCACTCTTAAATCGACTTCAAAAGTTACTGCTGGAAAGTTTACAGTAGAAAAGAGTTACACCTGGGTTATGAGAATCGAGAATCCTGTGAGTACAGTGTGAAGCCATTGATGTATGTTCTCAGTTTTGTAAAACTCTGACTTTTCAAACTAATATGCATAATTTTAAGGACAATAAAGGTTTTAAATGGAGATTTGGTAATTGCAAAAGATGACAAAAAGTGTTACAATGCTCAAAACATTTTTTCTATTTAAAACTTTGAGAATTCTGCACATGGATACTGTATCTACGTCACTTTTACTCCTCCCCTCAAAACATTTTAAAAAGGACAAAGTTGAACATAATTGAAGAGCAAAACCTCATAATTCCCAATTTAAACCTTGATTCAAAGTTAGAATAATCAAAATAGTGTGGTACTGACTTAATGACAGTTTAAATAATTTCCGTTTCCTAAGGAAAATCAGAGCTGAATAAAATAAGATCATTGTTTTCTAGAAGTCACAGAATATCTTAATCTCTAATTTTAATTTAATATCATGAGGCATCATTTCTCTGAATAAATAAACATCGATTGTGTGCCAAGCATTTATCGAAGCACAGAGCCTAAAAGGCATTGTTCCTGACTGAGAGATACAAGGTCCTCCAGAGGGGACACAGATTTTAAGCCAAAAGAACATACTTTCAATGTGTCAATTCTGTCTTCAAAATAATAATTATATTCAATGACACTGACAGTATTCCATGATAAAACACCTAGAAATTCTAGTGTTTCTAGAATTCATATATCATATATATACACACAGAAAAACCCCACACACATAGTTATGTGACCATATTTCAGAAGATAATGTAATGAAAAAGTATTTCCCCATGACTGGCTGTGAATATTCCCAGTGTTTGAAACTCAACAAACTTTGTGTCACAATCTAAAAACAGTTTTTAAAACTAAGTCCAGGGAGCTGGAAAGATAGCTGAACCGTTAAGAGTGATTACAGTCTTCCGGAGGACTCAGGATGGGTTCCCGGGACCCATGGTGGCTAACACTGTCCTTAACACTAATCCCTGACCTCTTCTGGCCTGTGCCTACAACCTGGTACACATGAGGTGTACTTACATACTTGCAGACAAAACAAGCATATAAAATATTTTTTAATTAAATACATTTAATTTACTTAATCTCAGTTCAGAATATATATTTTTTTATTTACTTTCTTCAGTTATATACACATATTTTGATTAAATAATCTTTCATCTCAGAAGCATTCCAGTCAGTTTACCCTGATTGTCTCACTCTTCATCCATCTATTACTGCTCAAGCAAGTATTTATTGATCATCAACTGCGGGCCAATAACTCTTGGAGGTATCCAGAGTAAAATGCTGAACATTGGCATAATCTCTGTTGAGACAGATTTGAAAGAAGCAGAAGGTAGCAGAGACTAATCAAATTCAGTAACCATGCAACTACACCTGAGAAACATGTTATCATGGTAGAGAAATTGGTGCTATATGAATGGTTATCCTGAACAGTAAATACCATGGTTAGGAAATGCCTTAACTGCTTTTATACCTTACAACATATCTCCATGCGCCTGATCCTTACTCAAAGTGATAAATTGATGTGGTTTGGACACTTATCCCTCAGGGAGTGTTAAAGGCTAGATTTCCAGCAATTGTTTCCATTGGCAATTGATAAAATTGTTAAGAAACAAGTGAGACCTAATGAAAAGATCTTAGGTCATTAGGGTTGTGCCCTTGGAGAAGATCTTTGTTTCCTGGCTGTCTGAGTTACCCTACCAAGTGCTCCCTACTATGACGTACTGCCTTACTGTAGCCCCAAAAGTACTAGAGTCAACTGATCACAGATTATAATCTGTTAGCAAAAGCAAGGCTTTCTTTTTTATAACTTGTTTATGTTGGGTAGTTACTTTCTGATATTTATCTTGTACAGGATCTCTTCTTATGCTTTTTACAGAAGTTGACAGTTAAGCTCATAGGAGATTTTGATTTGGATCTTTTAACAATATTGGGACAAGTAAGACTATAGGAATCCAGGAAAGACTGTTAAGAGACAGATGGAAAAGACACCTGTTGCTGACTAACGCGTTGTAGACATGATAGGAAAGCTGCACCAATGAAATCTCTTTACTGTGGTGGTCAAATGAGATCTCCATAAAGACGAAACTAGTTGGCATGCCAAGGTGGATGGGGAGGGGGGTGTCAAGAGGTTCCATCTCAAGATGAAGATAGAGGTACTCAGTGGATGCTGAGGAAGGCAGAATCAGTTTTCTCTATGGACTAGCTTCCTGAGAGGTTATCTAATCCCAAGAGGACAGCCCTAAACATAGGTAGACATAAGACTAAATAGACACAAATATATATATATATATATATATATGTGTGTGTGTGTGTGTGTGTGTGTGATGTGTGTGTGTGTTTTAAATATATGTGTGTTTATGTAACAATAATAATCAAAGAAGAGGACAAGAAATGGAAATGGAATATAGGAACATCATGGGGAGAACTGGACTACTGAGAAGAGAGGAAATAATGTAAAGACAATACTCCTGTAAGAAATTCTCAAAAATAGGGGTTGAAGAGATGGTTCAGTGGTTAAGAGCATTGGCTGCTCTTGCAGAGGACTCGGGTTCAATTTCCAGCACAAACATGATAGCTAACAGCTGCCTGTAAGTTCAATTCCAGGGGATCTAATGCCCTCCTGGCCTCTGTGTACTTTACATGGGTGCACTTACATGCAGACAAAACACTCATACACATAAAACAAAAATAATATATAAAATATTTAAAGAAAGAACTTCTCAAAATTTTAAAAGTTAAAAATTTTAAAAAGACTTTGAAAACTCAGACAAACTGAAAGTGTTTTTATTGTGAAGTATGCCAAGAAACTTGGGGATTATAATAGGAATGTTATGGCTTGGATCTTATCCCACAAAAGCTCATGTCACATACAATGTTCAGAGACAGAGCCCATTGGAGGTAACCACGGCCAGGAAATGTCATATCTTAGAAACAGATTAATCTTGACAAACTGATACTTTAATGGGCTTTGGGGAGTGACTTGGATATTAAAGAAAGTTCTTTCTCTTTACTTTCTGGCTACTCTTCTTATACCAAGTCTATATACCCACTCTGTCTTAATATTCTGTATCATCACAGTCCCCGAAAAGATGCAATCAAATGATCATGCACTTAAACTAATAAATCTGTAAGTCTAGTTAGAATCTTTCTACTTTTAGGTTGAGTTTTCTCAGATATTCTGAAATAGTAATGGAAAACCTAACTAGCAAAGCCACAATGGTGGAAAAGTAACACACTGCTCCAGAAGTAATTTGGAAATGTCAATCTTCTGTCCATTTTTAACATTCCCCTACTAGTAAGAGTGTAAGAGTTATTGTTACCATATTTTAAATCTCTATTAAATTGACCCCAACTTACTTGACGTCTATGTCTCTTAGTCCTTCATACATGTGGTTATTTTTCTTCTACAAATAAGCATGTCTTATACCACAGAGGCTCTCACCTCATACATTCTTGATTCACAATTATTTGGTGAACTTGAACATTCTTGTGGTTTATAGTTAATACACCTTCCTAGAACATCTCAGAGTTAGCAAACTGTTTGCATTATGTGCACACTTGGTGACTTCTGCTAATTAATCGATTTTTTTCATGATTTCACTGCATAAGAAATACTGAAATATCTTTCTCATAAAATATCTCTAGTGACCTTAAAAGTTGCTTACATATACAATTTTTTAATTTGAGAGAAGTCCACTTCCACAAAATAATAATAATAGATATTTATTGAGTACTTACTAAAAATTTTAGCTTATATAAATCTCGTAGCAGTCACATGAAGTATATAGCACTACACCATTTTATACGAAGGGAATTGAAGTGTCAAGTTAAGTAATGATTTCTATTGGCAGAGAACGAGCCTATCTAACAACACGTCCTTTCTTAAGGAATAATTCAAATTGCTATGCTGAAAACAATTTCTGTGTTTTTAAATTGCATAGGTATTTTGTTTTGGAAAATTGCCTAATATTTTTAGGGAGTTATTTCCTTTATGGAAGATAATACATCTACCTCAGTTAATCATTATGAGCCGTAACTCAGGGAAAGGATGTGAAAGTGCCCAGCAGAGAACCTGGAAAGTGATATAAACCAATCATGTGTAAGATATGTAACTCCCGGGCTACATTCGTTGACTGAGTCTGGATCGACAGAGGGCTGCAGATTGAATGAAACGCACAAGATAGAGACACAGACACAGACACACACACTAGGTAGGAGGAAAGGAAAATGACTGACTGACTTTATTGGGAGGGGGAAAGCCTTATATACCCCTGAGGCGGGGGTTTGCAAGAGAGTAAAAGTTAAGGTTCTCAGGAGACATCTATTGGTAACACACAGCTTCAGACAGGAAAAAGGAAGTTGTGCTCGGGGTAGCTTAAAGGTCAAGTTGTTTACTTGAGCTTTGCAATTGACAAGATCTGGCTAGCTCTTGGCCAAGAGCCTAGCACTAAGAGAGAAGGGCATGCAGGGGGACAGAGCCCTACAAGATAGAAACCATTTTGTTTTGTTTCTTGATGCAGGCTACCTCAGCTTCAGTCTAACCAGCCTGCTGAATCTAACCCTGTCCATGTCTCTCTTGTTTCTCTTGAACAATGACCTACTTGGGGTGTGCAATGGTTAATCTTGACTGTCTACTTTGCAAGACTAAAATCATACTGTAGGAGACAAATCCCTGGGCATGTTTGTGAGAGTGTTTCCAGAAATGTTTGACCAAGAAGGGGAAGACATCTCAAAGAGCCTGGCAACCTCTCAAGGATTGGAGTGTCTATAGGAATAAAAGGGAGAAAAGAGGATGCAGAGAACCCTCATTCCTCTCTCTCTGCTTCCTGATAATTTGGGGGTGCTATTGTGAATAGGAGTGTTTCTATGATTTTTTTTCTCTATTTGCTTATTATTGGTATATAGAATAGCTGATGACTTTGTTAAAGTTTTGTCTTGCCATTTTGTTGAGTGTTGATCAGTTCTAGTTTTCTGATGGAACTTTGTGGACCTCTTATGTATGATATATGATAACATATCATTTGAAATAGAGATAATTTGACCTCTTTCCCAATTGGTACCACTTTAATTTCCTTCTCTTGTCTTATTGCTCTAGATAATATTTCAAGTACTGTATTTAAAAGGAGTGGACATGGTGAACAACTTTCTATGGTTCCTGATTTTAGTGAGAATGCATCAAATTTTTCTCCACTTAAAATGATGTCTGTGTGTTTGTTGTATAGAGCCCTATCGTGTTGAGATATGTTCTCTCTAGTCTAGTGCCCTCTAGGACTTTTATCAAGAATGCATGTTGGATTTTGTCAAAGGCCTTTTCTAAGTGTATTGAGATCATGTGATTGTTGTCTTTCTTTCAATTTATGTGGTTTATTATGTTTATTGAATTACATATATTGAACCACCCCTGAATCTCTGGAAAAAAAAACAACATGATTGTCATCAATGATCTTTATGATATTTGACTATGATTTTCATGTATTTTGTTGATAATTTTTGCATCTATGTTCATTAGTGCTTTGGGACTATATCTTTTGTTATTACTGTGTCTTCACCTGATTTTGTTATAAAAATAATACTAACTTCATAGAAGGAATTTGGGAGTTTTCCTTCTGTTTCTATGTTTTTGAATAATTTAAGCAAATCTTATGGTAGATCTTCTTTGAAGATCTGGAAAAATTCTACTGTGAATCTATCTAGGCCTGGGCTTTTTTCAGTTGGGAGGCTTTGTATTACTTTTTTGATTTCTTTATTTGTTATGGATATATTTATGTTGTTGATTTTTTGTTCATTTAACTTTAATGGTTCCATTGAATTCATAAATTTGTCTATTTTTTAGATTTTGTAATTTAATAGAGTAGGCCTTTTAAAGTATTCCCTTATCATGTTCTGGATCTCTTCACTGTGTGTTGTGATGTTTCTTTCCCCTTTCATCTCTGATTTTGTTGATTTGAATTTGCTCCATTCTTTTGGTTATGTGAACTAAGGGTCTGTCTATGCTGTTTATCTTTTCAAAGAACCAGGTCTCAGACTCATTGATTCTTTCTATTCTTTGTTTCTGTTTCATTTATTTCTATTTTGATATCTATTATGTCTTCTCATCAGCTGAATTTGGCTTTGATTTGCTTTTGTTTTTCTATATTGAAAAAAATCATAAAAAACATAAAATATATCATCTCAGCTATATTATTTTTTTTTACTAAAAGTGATTATCACCTAGGACTAGACTTCTCCTAGGGTCCATAGAAAGAAGATGTAACCTACAGGTAGTGATATTAAAACATTCAATTAAGTATATATAATTTCACCTACAAAATATTTTTATCAATACTAATAGTCTCTCAAGCTACATCCTTTTATTGAGCTATAAATTGGTGTTAACGTGTTTGACAATATTTTCTAATGTTCAGAAACATTAATAGTGAATTCCTATAAATAGCAATCTTATCCTTTGTCTGAGAAATCAGATATTGAAAGATCTTAGAAGAGCATGCTTTGGTTATGTAGCAACATGGGGTTCCTGATAATGAAGAAAAAAATCAAAAGCTTTCACATCTGATTGCAGACTTCGCTGAACAACCATGAGCCTTCCTAGCAGAACAAAGTCTGCATTATAAAGGCAAGACACAAAGGCTCACTGGAACACAGAGGACTATGGATTTCAAAATGAAGAGGAAAAAGATAGGGTTCAAACCTTTCTTCATTTCCAGTTCCAAAGTGATCATTTGAAAGGCCAAGAATGTTCCTCTGAATGCCTCTACGTTTGATGAGGTATCAAGAGTAAACTGTGGGTGTTACAGCATGTGTAATATGACTCTCTAATCAGAAATTCTATAATCAGAAAATGTATAATCATAAATGCAGATATAAAGACTTGGAGAGTACTTATCACAATATTAATCATAGTGTCCTACAAAGAAATGGACGTACATATAAATCACATAGAATTTTTGGCAGGAGTCATGGAGTAGAATACATGAGAGTAGGTGTGTAATATGAAAATGCATTTGATAAAACATTAATGATGAGCTGTCATGAATCTATGAAAGTATTTTAAAGGCTCCTTTAAAAACTCTCATTTCATATCATTAAATTGAAAATCAAGATATGAAATTACATAGGTAGTAGAATATATTAAATATATTCTAAATATGTACATAAATGTACCATTTAGCTAATGTTAAATGGAAACACACAACTATATTAGCAGCAAAGTTTTGGTGGTAAATATTTGGACAATAATATTTTCTTGTCTTTACAGACCAATTAAACTCTGGGCATGTAGATTTATATGCTATTAAAACAGTACAATAACTGTATAAGTGAAGAAGTTTTTTTTAGTTTATCTCAACTTTTCAGCCTCTTCTTACAAGGCCAGAGTACTTCCTTCTCATATTTAGCTAATTCTTGCACAAAATTTAGAATACAGTATCTGAAAATGAAAAATTATGAGTATTTCCTAACATTGAATATAGCTTACATATTACAGGTTTCTTTCATAAACCAAGATCATAGAAGACAAATAAAAAATGTTCTTTAAAATATCTTGATTTATGTATGTTCATAGATATACAGACACACTCATTTTAGATAATATTCCAGGCAGGGGTTAGTGTTCATTTGTAACAATAATTATTGTCAGTATAATGAGGGAAAAGACATGAAGCAAATAATTAAAGAGTAAACTGTCCTAGCTGATGAAACAAAATGTTACAAACTGAGCAATACATATCAGAAACTCGTTACTCACAGTTCTGGAGGTACAGAAGCCATGGGCAGGATGATATCATATTGGGTGTCTGGTAAGGATAGCTTTCAGGTAAATATCTGAGTTACATTTTGTACTCAAAGGAAGAAGAAGCTAACTAGCTCTTCTGGGTCTCTTTTCTGAAGACAATGATTCCAAGTAGAAAGACTCTACTGTCCTAAAGCCAGCATTTCCAAAAGTGTTGAAAATTTCAACATCTGGACTTGGTGAGGTCATAAGAATTTTGACTACAGAGTACTGACATAATACAGAGGACGACAGTACAGGTGGTCCTATGAACAAGCACAGCGAGGGATGCAATACAGATCAGGAGATTAGGGAAGAACTCTGAGCACAGAGAACTGATGTTAAGAACTGATGTAATTAAATTTGTGAATCATTACAATGAAGGATTCATATTTCTTTATTACCGAAGTTAATTGAATTGCCTTGAAAATCAAGTAAAGTGGGAGGGAAGGACTGAGTACAATAGTACTCTAGCACATAAGGAATAAAGTGATATTTGAAGCACTAAGAAAATAAGAAACAACACATAAAAACAAAAAGAACCAAATACATCATTTTAGAATTGGACAGTTTATATGTATGTTGAAGGTGTCGAGGAAAACCAATGGGAATTATGAGTGCATAGCAATTTATAAAATGAAATCTTAGGGACATAGTTACTGTATGGTTTCCAATATGATCACCAAATCTTTTTTATTTTGTTTCCCCCATTGACCTATTTCCTTTTCATTTTAATCCAGTTCTGTCATCAGCTTGGATGGGTCCTTTCATCATACTACCTATTTTTAAAATTATTTGCTTTTACATGGTATAAAATTGTTCTGTTACATGGGCAAACTCATTTTCTTGACATCTTGAGAAAATGTTCTTCAGAACTACAAACCTGAAATGGATAAATATGAAAAGAGTCTTCTGGCTGTGGATGTCATGGCCATGAGGTGGTAACATTTAGGATTACATGTATGGAACCCTCAGAGGACTGGACCCTCTAATATTCTCCCCTGGAAGCAAGGGTGGGACTGGGGTCAGAAGCTCACCAGGGGCCACACAAAATATCCCAGTAGGACATGCAGAGCAGTGACTGTGGTAGAAAGTCCCCACCCCAGATATATCAGCAGCTAACAATTGCTTGGTAAGGGAGACTCTTCTTAAGTGGTATAACCTCCAATTAGTTGTTCATACTTCTGTAACCTCTTGTATGTTCGTGTAAGTAACCACAATTAAACTCATTAGTTTAACCAAGGTAAATTTGGATGAAAATATTTATTTGATTTTTTTGTTAGTACCCAGTCTGGGATGAATAACTATTGATCCATGTATCCACAGAAAAGTCAGGAAACACTTGCTGCCCAATTATGGACATGACAGACCCAAAGATGAGTCTGTAAGAGTAGTATTGCCTCTGTTATGAATGATAAGAAATGCAATTAAAGTCAGGCTTTCTGAGGGTGGAGCATCTGTTGGGTAAATTCCTTTGTGGCCGTCCTTCCCCATACAGCAGGGAACAGGGCTCCCTCCTGTTGTAGTAAGTGTGGCCCCTGCTGTGGATATTGACTCATCCCACTGAGAAAGCTCTGTCTGAAGGAAGAATGTGTGTGGTACAATCTCTGCAGGGACAGTAAGCACTGGCTCAGTATTAGCCCTGTATACTATTTTGATATCTCTCTGAATGCTTTTTGAAGGCTTGCTAAGAAACTGTTTTTCCATTTTCTCTATCTTTTGATAAGTGGGATAGGTGAGGTGGATACAGAGATGCCTTGGATAGAATTATCACCTCATAAGGCAAAACTGAAAAGCCAATATGGTTGTAAAAGGGATTTAGTACATGTGTTTTTCCTGTATTCAAGGTTTCTGGTGAGATTTCTAGAAAATGACTTGTTTCCAGTTAGGAAGTGAAAAAGGCCTTAAGCAACTGGCAGCTATATTGGAACACTTGCTTCAATGCTGGGCAAAGCTTCAATCAGATTCCAGGATGAGACATCCCCCAGACTATCCTTGCATTTCTACACCATTTAAGGCCCTCCTGAACTTGGAGAACTTGGAATTCATGAGAAGAATTGAAAACAGAAGGGAAGAGAAGATAGTGGAGGTGAGTAAAGGCAACTTTCAGATAGACCTTTAATACAGAAGAATGATCTATAAAGACAGAGGGCTTTAATCAGTACAGAAAGCTATAATCAGGGAGTACTTTGCATCTGAAATGCTTTGTATTTGGAAAGCTTTGAAAAAAGGAATGAGAGAATTTCTCTCATACTCTGCTTCGTGAGCCATGGGACATGGGGGAAGATGGGATCGCTCTGTGTGTTATAGCTGTGGAGAAACTCAGTAATATGACTGCTTGTCTCACCTTGAGAAAAAGACTGCATACTGTGAGGCAATATGAAGGAAATCAGTTCCTCACAGACTATCTCATATAAGCTAAAAGTGACATTTATCTGGTGAGATCCTATGAATATCAGGGACTTGAAGACAATAGAGGATGGACAAGTGATACTCAGTGAATTGGGCATGACAGGTAGCGTTTGATGCCCGGTCCACCAGCAAGATAACATTCTGTTCACAGGAGAGGCAAGAAAGGGGTTAATTCTGGATGGACACTGGATCAGATATGGGGTTCCAGAGGCTTTGTTTAACTGGGTGACACATGATATTTACAAGTAGAAGAGACTCTGGCACATCTGAATGATTTACCTTGGCATATAAATTGGGTTCATTATAACACAATCAAGAGGTGTTAAGAAAATTAAAAATCAGAGAAAAGGCTTCTCTTGGTCACTGGAAACCAAATATAGCATGATCTGTATGGAGCTGAAGTCCTTAAGAAAAGAAATATTTAAGAATGTGAAATTCAGTTCTCATAAACCTCTAGAAGCCTTTAAAGCCTAAACAACAGTTCATCAGAGGGGTGAAAGCACTGATTGACAGCAGTGACTGAAAGTACTACATGCTGTCTCAAGTGTGGACAATTATACCCCCAAAGTATGTTAGTACATTTCTCTCCTGAGAATAGACATTGTTTGCCAGCCTGGGGCCATTTCAGTAGACAAGTGTGGCCAATGGAAATCCAGCAGCTAGTCACAATGTCTGTCTCAAGCCTGTTAGACCCAGGAATTACAACAGGAGTTGTTACAAAACAGAGAAGTGCCAGCCAGCCTGTGAGTCCCTAAGGGCAGGGAGATGCACAGTGAGACTGCAGCTGTGCTGCAGGACAAGAAAGTTGAAGAGGACTAGTGGAAAATGACTGGGAATATAGAGAGATAAATAAGATAGTGTTTTCCATCTATGCGTCTGTACTAACATTGCTCCTTTGAGAAAGCAACTGATGCAAGTGATGAGATCTTTTCATTCAGCAGTGGACTTTACAAATAATTTTTACGTAGTATTCCAAAATGATGCAGATTATTTCCATTGCATGCAAACAGATCTTTAGGGCCTATTGCTGAAGATACCACATGCTTTCCTGCAGGGCATGGGAAAATCAAGCTGGGACTGAGTTAGAATGTCTTTCCCTGCTGACTGGCTTTCAGTTTCTTTCCTCACCAATAGTTCTTCTCAGATATAAACCTTGTGTACTATATGACCATCACGCTTGGCAGGATGTGCTCATGGTTTCAATAGTGCCATATCTGTTGCAGGTGCAACCAATCACTTTCTAGTTGCAACTAAGGCTTTTTTTGATAGGACAAAACCACAAAAGCATGGACTATAACCTGTGAGTAGTGAGTTCAAAGGCCCCAGTGGGGAGGCCACTATGACTGGTTAAACAGATGTGATGGGCCTATCAAATTATCTTCTAAAGTTTTATGCCTATATATTATTGTTCCCATCATCCCTGTCATCAGGGAAATTTCTTTTTACACTAGGCAAGACTTACCATACAGACTCATAACAAGTCAATGTGCTGATAATAAATGACTGAGGCTGTGTTTTACACTGGCCCAAAGCTTAGTGTCAAATGGGAAATATAATTATACACCCATATCACTTACACAAGGCTCAGAAAACAACATGGAAGAAAAACAGAAAGAATATAAGAGCCAGAGGAAGAGGTGGAGTGTTGTGTAACTCTGTCTCCAGGCTTGATATGGACATTATAGTTTTGTAGTCCAAACATGAGATCCTCACAATACTGGACCTCCTAATATTCTCTCCTGCATGCGAGAGAGGGCTTATGAGGTGATTCACCCTATGGCTCACTAAGTGCTGCCTGCAGCACACAGTTTCATATCAACAGTTACAGTTGTTGAAGGGATAAGTGGATGCTTCTTTGAGGGTATGACTGCCATGAGCTGGCTTGCTCCTACACTAACTCCTCATGCTCCTGAATGTAATTCTTCACATCTGCTCCCATAGCATTCTCCTTACCCATTGTTTATAAGTGTTGTTTGAATGAGAATGTGATTCTTAGGCTCCAAGTATTTGGACACTGGTTCCAAGTTTGTGGTGGTGTTTGGGGACATAGAACCTCTAGGAAGTGTGGCATGGCTGTGAGAGTTCTTAAGCCTTCCTGGATTTCCGGCCGCTCTCTGCTTACTATGCCTGCTTGAAGATGTGATCTCTTGGCATTCTGTCCTGGCAACCTCTCGAGTCTGTTCTCCCCACCTTTCACCCTCTGAACCATAAGCCAAATAAACTCTTCCTTCTATGTGCTGCTTTGGTCAGTATTTTATTACAGCAACAGAAAAATAACTAAAACAGTAGGTAAGCTCAGTTAAATTCATTGGATCACTGTGTTAGTTAATCTTGATTGTTAAACTGACAGAATCACCTAGGAAACAAACCTCTCAGTATGTCTATGAGGCCATTTTCAAGGAAGATTAACTAAGGCAGAAATATCTACATTGAATATGCCTGGCAGCATCCCATCGGCTAGGATCCCTCACTGAATAAAAGGGAGAAACTGTAGGGCTTGACCACTCATATCTCCCTGCTCCTGACTCTGAATGCAGTGTGTCCAATCACTTCCGCATTCGGTGTTGCCATGCCATTCCCGCCATGATGACTGCATCCTCACACTGTAAGCCCAAATTACCCTAATTCTCTCAAGTTCTTCTTTGTACAGTATTTTGTCACAGTGATAAGAAAAGCATTCATCAACCTAGAATTTGATGTGAACCTTTCTTGGCTCTTTTACAAGAGAACAATCTAGTTTGAATATGCTTGTTTGCATCCTCCCAGGATAGGTCGCACAGCATCTTAGGCAAGCTAGATTGCCTCTGCTAACCACCTGATACTCTCTTTCCATATGCAGCCTTTGCTTCATTCTTTTGGATTCTTGATCAAGGACAGCTCATGCAGAATTCTGCATTCACTTTCTGTAAGAAGATAAATGGCCGACGATCCTGCTTGCCGGGCCAGCGCTTCGCTCCTCGCTTTACCTGTGCGTGCAGACTGGATATCTTATAGGAATGATGAATGGGGTATGTTATGAGAGTCCTTACATAAACAAAAATGACTTTATTCCACCCTCAGAAGACATCAGTAATTGTTTTTAACAGAGGATCAGAATGTTAAATACTTCTCTTTAGAATTTTAAGGGTATAATCTAGTGTCTCGTAGCCTATAGTGTATTAATGAGAAGTCTGTTGCTGTTCTTAAATTCGTTTATTTTTAGATAGACTAAGGCTATTGGGTGGCTGCTTGTTCATGGTGTCCGGTGTTATCTCTATGAGTAACAGTTTGGATCTCAAATGTGTCTCCAAACATGTGATGGCTATTAATTCTGCACATCAGATATTTCCAACTCCTTCTTTTGGCCTTATGATAGCTTGGACATATGATTAGTTTTGGATAAGACTGAATGAAAATAACATGTTCCAATTTGAGGATAAGCATTCATTTTCTTATAAGAGACTCCTGAGTATACTCTATTTCTAGATCATAATGGCTAGCCATATTCTATATATTAACTCTGTAGCTACGTTAGTTTCTAAATTCTTTCTATAGATATAGGTAGACATAGATATGTGAAGATATCAATATAGATATAATATATATCCTTTTCTTTCTGTTTCTCTGAAAAGTTCTGATTGATACAGAGGAGACATACAGTTTCCTCGAGCAGTACACAATTGCGCCATGTGAAACTAGAAGCAGTGTTAAATCTCAGCATGCTCCAAGGATGTATACTACAAATGTGGAGGTAATAGCATAGACAGCAAGTAAATTGCAAAAGTATGCTAATATATGTTTATAGAAAACTGGAGAACATGTGTGAGAATGAGTTAAGAGACAATTAAGACTAAGAGACAGAATACAGCAGGAATTAATACAAATATATGAATACAGATATACTTTTAGAAATTCTTTTAAATGTTGGAGGTTGTACAACTAGAGAAGTTTCTAAGAGATAGCTTGATAGGTTGAATCTTGAACTCGCTGGGGTCCTAAAATTAATAAGACTATAATATTTGAACTTCCCAGACAAGAGAGACTAAAACAATATTTTAATTAAATCTTATATATTTCAAAATTAACAATTGATAAAATATATATTCTTGAGATTAGGTATAGTTTAGTGGGTAAGAACACTTGCAGCACAAACATGAAGACCTGTGTTTGATACTCAACATTCTTGTAAAAAGTCTGGCATGCTTACATACTCCTATAAACCCAGATTTGGGAAGTTGGAGATATTTAGATGGATACCTGGAGCCCAGTGACCCTCCCGCCGAACCTAATTGAGAATTCTAGGTTCAGTGAGAGACACTGCCTCAAGAGAATAAGAGAGAGAGTGACACATGACAGCCTACACCTGGCCTCTGCATGTGCACATAAGGGTACACACACACACACACACACATACACACACACACACACACACACACACACAAATTGCAAACTTAATAATACTGCAGCTGCCACAAGTCAACACTTCCGGATCTTTTTCTTATTATCTAATTTACTTCAAATACTCATTTTCACTTTGAATTTTCATTCCTTGGCATTTTTTTGGAAGTTTGGCAAGATGTACAATAGTTTCCATTTCTCTCAGGGATGTTTAACTGCACTATTAACTAGGCTGATGATTGAAGAGTCAATGATCTGTAGTGAAGAAGATTTAATAAATTTCTGAATTAGTGTCACCTTTATATCATCTGGCATGTAATGTGTCTTATAAAGTACTTTCTTGATGTGGAAACTTTGCATTTGAGTTATTTATTGGTCCAGAACATGATATTAGCGATTTCCTGCAGGATGATAAACTGCACAATTCTCTCACTCTGTCATCTTGGCTAGAGCTATTAATGATTTAACTTTTTAGCTAGCTTTTAAATTCCATCTGATATTTCTAGTAGAATTGAATAACTGTGTTATTATTTAATCTATATTTTACATGATATAAGGTGATTAATTCTTTTCTTTCATAAGATGGTTCATCTGGTGTTGGATCCTAGTATGGTTTGCTTTGTTCCCGCCTCTATTTGATGCAAATAAATCATTATATAGTCTGACAGAACAGTCTCATGGAGCATGCATATACAAATTTGAATGATTGGGCACGGAGAGATGACTCAGTGGTTAAGAACACTGGTTGCTCTTGTAGAAGACCTGAGTTCAAATTTCAGCACCCACATGGAGGCTAATTAACTGTCCATAACTCCAGTTCCAGGGGATCAGATGCCTTCTCATGTCCTCCGTAGGCACTGTAAATCACGAATGAATTTCACATATGCAGACGTAACACTCATACACATAAAATAAAAATTAATTAATTTACTTATTTATTAAAGCATGTTTGAATGAAGAAAGTTGCCTTCTTTTGGATAAGGGTTTTCTGAACCATTATGTTCAACTTGTGAACCTAATTTCTTCTGTCTAAATTAAAAGAATTAAAACTTAATAGGTTGAAATTGTATTTTAAAATAAATTATAGTTAGATGTAAAAGACTTGGGAATGGAAAGCTCTGTCTCTTTCTTTTCAGGCCTCCACCATGCTATGTGCATGGAATACATCTCTTCTAACATTCTCTTCCTTTGGGGCCTCACCATGACTGGATAAGACCACGAGCCTATAAACTCTCCTAATAACATTCTTCTGAAGGGAAAATAAATAAATAAATACACACAAGTGAATAAATAATATTTTACTAGACTATACATATTATTGTTTCAAAAACAGTTAGGGGGAAGACGTAATGGCTCAGCAGGTTAAAGTACTTGCAATACAAGCCTTACAACCTGAGTTTGATCTCTGGAATCCACATAAAAAAAAATTAAAACAGCGCCAAGTGTGGTGATGCACACCTTTAATTACAACACTCAAAAGGCAGAAGTGGATGGATCTCTGTGATGTTGACACCAGCCTAGTCTACATAGTGAGTTATAAGACAGCTGTGGCTACAAGGAGAACCTGTCTCAGTAAGACCACAAAACTAAAATTAAAACAGATGCAGTGGTGTGTATCTCTAATCACAGCACTACTACAGTGAGATGGGAGGATTTCCTAGAAACTTGTAGGTCAGCTAATATGAAGTACACAGTTAATCTGTAGTTGTACAGCTAGCCTGGTGCACAGCTAACTTGGAGTACACAGTTAGCCTAGAAGAAACAGTAAAAGAGATCCTTCCTCAACAATGTGGAAAGTAGAATCAACACCTGAAAGTTCTCCTCTGACCTCCACACATATACTGCGACATGCAGGCATACGTAGATAATAAAAATAATAAACCATTTCAAAAGTAGTCATTACCTCTTAAAGGTCATGTCAAAATCCTATGTGCAAGTAAGAATTGAATTACAGAATATAAATTTCTTGTAAAACAACAAGGTCTAAAACATAGTAAAATATAAGTAATGTGTTGAGTCCAGCAAAGTGATAAAACATGTGTTTAACATGCATAAGATTCTCATTTACTATCAAGCACCATAAAAAGTATGTTCATGTATAAAAAAAAAAGCTCACTTTCCATTTCCAAAGTGCAAAAAAGTAAATTTACCCCTGAAATTAAGTTAATGATTAAAAAAATTCATATTCAAATACAAAAAATAATTCAAAAATTTAGTTAAAATTATGATTTAAAGAATTATTAAGTTTTACATAGTTAACAAAATGATCTGTGTAGTCTTTAAAATTATTTAATGCCTGGTAATAAGAATAATTATGAAATACAAGTGATTGAAAACAGCAATCTCCTCATATCAAGAAAAAATGTGAAAACAATAATTTTGAAGAAAATGAAAATTTTTATCTACATGTAAAACAAAAGCTCTCATGACTCACTAAAAACAACTGAGCAATCAAGGTAACTACTGTGAGTCAGGTTATTTAAGGGAAACCCAAGAAACAGGATTAGTAATCTGTATGTGGAAGTGTGCAGAGGCCTTCTCACACTGAACCAAATGTTAGTAAGATTAGGAGTTTACAGAAAGCACTAAACAAATAATGTTTAAATAACATCAGCTTTATAAATATTGAGTAGTTATTTCAATGACTTGATATTTTACTATAATAAAGAAGGTACAAAAATGTACAGCATATGTATGCCATATTTACAAGAAGACCTTTAATATATAAAGCCACAGAAGAGATTTAAATTTAGGCAAAACGGATCTTCAATGTTTAATAATGAATCAATCGTATTACAAAGTTATAAACTTCTGATTTCCCCCAATGAACCTCAGATTTTATACTTAAAAATCACAACTGTGTATTCTGATGCTTTTTGCATTTTATATTTAACAATAATGATGTGATAATGTTTAGAAATTATTGAAAATACTTTTATTTCCTGAGAGATTTTTTAAGTGAACATAAATAAACCCTGGTTTATGCCTTGTTATACCACTGCTGACTTGAACTGGTAAATAGCAAACAGCACAGCATTGTGCTGGAGAAAAAAGAAACACAGAAAGCACCATTGATCTAGTCATTCATTAATGATCTGTCAACAGACATGTGGACAGCACTGATGTTCAGCAATGGTATCTCTAAGGTCTTGAATAGTAGTTGCCCCTTACGTTCATTTATTGAAAGTCTTAATTCTGGAGATGATGATATTAGGAACATTAAGAGATAATTTAGATAATTTAGGATTAGATGAGTTCATAATGTTAGGGACTTCATGACTGAATTAATGTACTTTTAAAAATAGATATAAGGGGACTAGAGAGATTGCTCAATAGTTAAGAGCACTGGATGCTCTTAAGGAGGACTTGGACTCGGTTCTCAGCGACAACATGATAGCTCCCGACCATTTGTAACATCAGTCCAGGAATCTGATGCCCCACTCTGGCCTTTGAAGGCACCAAGCACACACATAGTACACATTCATCCATGCAGACAAAGCATCCATGCACATAAAATAAAAATGGTTATTTTGAGGCAGGGCCTCCCTGTAATCCTAGCTGGCCTGAAACTCTATGAAGACCAGGCTAGCCTTGATCTCAAAGAGATTCACCTGTCTTGGCCTCCCAAGTGCTGGTATTAAAGGCATGTGCCACCACACCAGCTTAATAAATAATTGTTTAATAAAAATAGGCACAAGAACTGTTCTTCTCCATCCTGTGATAACATAGGTTACAGACAGGCAGAAATAGTAGAGACGGAAGGGTCTCACTAGAACCTGAAATAACAAGAGCCTTGATCATACTATGCCAGACTTCAGAATGGCAGTAAAAATGATTGTAGTTACTGAAGCTTCCCAATTTGTACTGTTGTGCTTGGGCATCTTGAGAAGACTAAAGCAGGAACATTGACAGTGTCCACCGTGGGAACAGAAACTCTGGAGTTTGGCGTTGTTAATATTATCTTGCCTCAAGATTATTGTTTATGTAACCCTGAGTAATAGTTCACTCAGTATGTCTCACCGTTGCCAATCACAAAGTAACAATGACAATAGGACCTGTCTTATAGAATATCTATAAAAATTAAGCCACATAGTTTGTAGCACATAGTAACTAACATATAGGAAGTGACTTGCTTTTAAGTGATACATTAAAAATATTTTCACAAAATTTGATGAACTGATTAACAAATAAATGTGTCCCTGGGATTATAGCACCAGGGGAATGGGAGGAGAAGGAAGACATGCCTGATGTCTATAACACGATAAATGTTAGAGATGCAGCATATTAAGCTAGACACGATGTGTGGACATCTCTAATCATGCAATGCCGAATATTCACATCCTCAGAACACTACAGACACAGCATTTGAGAAATGAGTGGAACAAGAACGAGTTTTTCATGACCATTTTATCTTATATTGTTAAGGTAAAACTGACAGTATTATACAAAGTCAAGGAGTACAATGTGATGTTTTCCTGTATGTGTATATAATGGAAAGATCACCACAATTAAGCTATTAATATCTTTACTTTGCAAATTGCCTTCTTGTGTGTGCTGAGAATACGTAAGATCCTTTCTCTTTATAATTTCAAATAAAAATACATGATGACGGCTAACTGCAGCCACTAGAGATCCAGAGGGTTTTATTTGATAACTGAGTTTGTAGTCTACAACCAATCTTTGTCCTTTTCTCCACACTTCAGCATTGCTCGTTGTCACTGTTCTGTTTCCTAAGGGATTGGGTAGTTTTGAATTCACATGAATGTGAGATCATGTCTTATTTGTCTTTCAAGTCTTTCTTACTTCATTAGTAGCATAATTTTGTACAAGTTCTCATATTTTTACAAATTATCTCTCTCTTTCTCTGTCTCTCTTTCTCCCTCTTTCCCTCCTTCCCTCTCCTCTTCCCTGTGTATCCAGCAATGGATTCAGGCTGATTTCCTATTTTGGTCAACGTAAATAGTACTGCAATGAATACAGCAGTAAAATGGTGTCAAGGAATAAACTAGTAGTTCTATTTTTAACATTTCTGAGGAATTTTCAAACTGTTACTCTGAGATATATCAATTTATATTGATGCCAATAATGAAGCTCCCTTTTATCTTAATCTTCACCAGCACTATCATTTGACCTGTTGGTAGAAGCCACACTAATGAGTGTGAGGTGATGGATGTATCTGTTAGTCATGTGTATGTCTCTTTGCAAAAATTTCTGTTTGAGTAGTTGCTTATTTTCCTGTGTGAGGTTTAAGTTTGTTTTTGTTTGAAGGTTTGGAGGTTTTTAATTTGATAGTAGACTTGTTTTTTACTCGTTTATTTTTGTTGTTGTCGAGTTGAATGAGTTCTTTATACATTCTGAATATGAACCCCATATGAGATATGTGATTGTTAAATGTAATTTCCCATTCTGTGAATACAAAGCTTGTATGCGCCTCTTAGATCTAAAATGTAATTCAAGTCCAGTGTTTCCTTGCTGCTTCTTTGTCTAGACAATATAAGCATTGCTGAAAAGTGGGGATTGAACCCTTTTCAATTATTGTATTGTTTTTCATCTCTCCCTCGTATTTGTTACTGTTTGCTTCAGATATTTGGTTGAATTGGCCACTTTAACATTACATAATGATCTCCATTGTGGTTTTGTTAATATTTTTTATTTATTTTTGTGTATGATTGTATTGCCTGCATGTTTGTAAGTGCGTCCATGTCATGGAATGCTGGAGGAGATCAGAAGTGAACATTGGATTTCCGTTGGAACTGGAATTACAGATAGCTGGTAGCCACCATGTGGGTCCGTCATCCTTATGTAGGCCTGGTGCAAGCAATGTCAGTGCCTATGACTTCATCATCAATCATAGCCTCTCTCCCTATTTCCCAACTCTTACATTCTTTCCGTCCCCTCCTCTACAAGGTCCCTGAGCTCAGAGGAGGTGGTGTGAATGATTGGTTTTGGCTGAGAACTCAGTAGTCATTTATTCTCAGCACCATGAGTAGTTACGGGTCTCTGTGTTCATTGCCATTAACTGGAAAGAGAAGCTTCGTTGATTAAGGCTGAAAATAACATTTGTCTGTGGGTACAAGCATAAATGTTTAAAAGGAGGACTGACACCATATCAGAAGTTCCCCCTTCCCATAGGGGCTATGACTTCCTCAGCCATATTTTTTTTCTTTCTTTTCTTCTTCACTAGGTTTCAGTACCATGAATGAAATTCCCTCTTGTGAAGTGGACCTCAAATACAGACAAAGAGCAGTTGATTGCCCCATGACAGTCATGCCAGTACTGTATAAATGTGTACATCGTGCCTAGTAGTTTGATAGTTTAATACATGGGTTAAAAGTTGGGCAAAATTGCTAATGCCATTTCTTCCCCAGAAGCTTGTGTAACATATTCTGAGATTATGAAAGCTAGCCAACATGGAACAAGCTTGCAATCAACCCTACCTTGACCTCTCTATATCTGGCAATCAAGGTATGAAGTGTTTTCAGCATCAGGGCTTATCATCTAGTTCCAGTGGACAACCAACAGGAATGGCAAGAGTCTATATTGTTTTGAGAACATCTGGAGTCTTGCTGACCAACAACTCTTGATGAAATAGCCTGTCCAGTCATTAGAATGTTTGTCTAGTAACCCATGACTACTGTGAACTTTGCAAGGTATCTCTTCAAACTCTTTGTATTATTATAGTTTTATTTACTTATTGAATGGATTTCCACATGGCTTTTCATACATCCTTCAGTATAGTTATCCCTTCCCTTACCTCATCGTTTCTGTTTTCTCACTAAAACCTTTCTACCCCAGTATTTCCATTCTCTAATTTCATATTACCTACATTCTACTGTACATATACCCTTAAGGTATCCCTCCACAACTACAATGGCCTCTTTCTCTTTTTTTGGTTACTACAGTTGTTTCATGCTTGACATACAAAACTACAGTTTTGACCACAGAATCCCCACATGAGGGAGGATGTGTGGTGTTTGCCTTTCTTGGCCTGGGGTATTTTACTCAGTTCAAATTTTTTTTTTCCAGTTCCTACCATATCCATTCAAAGTACATAATTTCATTATTCTTTACACCTGAAGAAAATTCCATTCTGCATATGTGCTACATTTTCATTATCTTTTGTTGATGGAAATCTAGGCTGATTTCATTTTCTCTGTACTATAAGCAGAATACCAATGAACACGGATAAACAAGTATCTCTGTAGTAGAATGGAGTCCTCTAGGTATATGCCCAGGATTGTTATAGCTAGGTCATATGACAGTCTATTTCTGCCTTTTTTTTGGAAAAGTCTGTGGTGATTTCCATAGTGGTTATATCAGTTTACACCCTACTAACCTAAATTTAACATCCATAGTGTATTTTCTCTCACACTATTTGAGCCTGGTTGAACCCTCAGAGCTTCAAGATCTGCTGAGACTGTATCTGGAGGAGACACTGTTATTAATTATTATCATCTATTTGACCCTTTCAAAGTCTCTCAGTGTGTAGTATTGAAATTGATGCCAGATTAGCATTTTAGGGAACTGAAGAGATGGCTCAGTGGCTAAGAGCACTGACTACTCCTGCACAGGGCCCAGGTTTGATTTCTAGTTCCCATATGATGGCTAACAATCACCCATAAATCCAGTTCCAGAGAACCAATGTGTAGGGTCTGGCCCCCCTGCATTCCTTTCTCTCTTAGTGCTAGGCACTCGGCCAAGAGCTAGCCGGATCTTGTCAGTTGCAGTTCTGAAGTAAACAACTTGACCTTTATTGATTTGACTGCAGACTTCCTCAGTTTACATCAGGTGTGCTTCATGTGGCTGGATGCCTCCTGAGAACCTGAACTTTTAACCTCCTGCAAAGGCCCACCTCAGGGTATATAAGGCTTGCTGCCTCTCAATAAAGTCAGTCATTCTCCTCTCCTCCTACCTGGTGTGTATATCTGTGTCCCTGTCTTGTGTATTTCATACAATCCGCAGCCCTCTGCTGATCCCGACTCGGTCAATGAACGTAGCCAGGGTGCTACACCAATGCCATCTTCTCACCTGCACAGGCATTGAATGACATGGATGCACTTACATGCATGCGGGCAATACACTCATACAGAAAAAATAAAACAAAATAATACCTATTCTGGATTAAATTATGAATTTGGTATAATTCCTCTCTCTCTTTCTCTCTCTGTGTTTATGTGTGTTGTATGTGTGTGTGTGCATATGTTGTCTTTTCTTTTAAAGACATAACTTGTCTGAAACCTGTTAACCACAATACAGTCCATTATTGAAGCCAATACTTAAACAGTTCTGAACATCAAATAATAAAATAGCATTTCTTACCATTTAATTACCCAGACTTTATATAGTAACTAGAAAATTGTAGATGTTCTATAAATATTTGATCTTGATTTCCTATGAACTGTTAAACTGACAAAACATAAATATGTTAAAATCATGTACATAGAAATATTTTCTAGATTTTATCATAAATTTTTGAGCATTGCATTTTTAGCACATGGAACTGATAATTTTAAACATTTCATTTTCTATGTTGTATGCCATGGATATTTACTTTCTAATTTTTTTCTCTTTTTTACGTGTCTTTATTTATTGTGTGTCTGTGTATGTCTGCATGCACATACGATGCCATCATGCATGTGTGAATGTGGACAACTAGAGGTAATCAGTTATCGCCAACTATGTAGGTTCTAGTGAATGAGTTCAGATCATCAGGCTTGATAAGATCCATGTTCTTACCCACCTTGTCATCTTTCCGGGCCAAAGTTTTCCTTATTTTATAAATACTCTCTGAAGATGCTTTCTTATAAATGATGCGTATGTGCTATTTGTAACTTAAAATCGTGTTTATGAACATGAGAACAACTCAATTCTTAATATAGGCTGAATTTATTTTTTTTATTTCAAAGGTACTGACTGATATATTTCTACAAATCTTTGTCATGTGAAAAGAAGATAAACACAAATCAGTAACTACAGATGAGTTATGTGTCAAGGGTGCTTTCAGCTTGTATTCTGAACAAATATTTTAATTGGGCCTATTCTAACCTGTACCATTGCTAAAATATACTTTTCTCTTCATTAGTCACTCATTCCTTACGTCTTAGAAAGTGACAAAGATGTATATCAAACTGCACTGTTAGTGAGAAGTGAATAGCTTTGTGCCTTCTACAGAGATGTGAGTGTGTTCTCACAGAGGAAAAGCAAAGGCCCCCACTCAGTTCTAAAGAAGTGACTGAGAACACAGAGACAAGGTGGGGAGCTGAGCTAAATTTTGTCTTTAAGAATAAGGCTTAGGAGTTTCAGATGGAGAATTTCATCTACGTATTCATTTGTCAGGAGAAGAATGTGTTTTGTAAGTTAAAATGAAAGCTAGACAAAATTAAATGCTACATTTTAGAGCTTGGTAGCTTTAAACTAAACTTCAGTCATATCTGTTTCATGAAATGTAGTTTCAACTGAAAAAGAATCCTGAAATATTTTATTATGGTTTTTGATGGTTTTCCTTTCAACTTTTTAAATTTTGATGGTAAGACAGAACTATAAGAGCAATGCTTTTAAAAGACATTATTTTTAATCTTTCCTTTAATTTCTATGTTTATCTTTAATTATTTTCATAATTCTAACATTAAAGTTAAAAATAATAGATACTCAATGCATTCATACCAAAGTGATGCATATACATTAGGTATCCAAAAAGAGTATATGTATCATGAATTCTCTCACGGTAAAGCCTAGCATTCAGCTCCACTCCACTCCCAGGTTTGAACCAATTGTGTGGACAGAGAATGCTCCTCAATTAGAGAAACCGGTTTATTCCAAATTACTTACAAAGGATTCATCCCCAGAGAAGGAGATCTTGATTTTATGGCAGAGCCTGCATTTTGAGCATGTAGCCCAGGTACCGCACCTGCCTCTCTCCTTCCCATCCTTTCATGCATTTCTGCTAGACTTCCCGCTTAAGTCATTGGTTATTTGGCTGTCAATCACATTTGGAAGCCTGTCCCTTGCAGCAGAGAGAGAAAACTGCTTATCTGTATGACAGTGTATAATATTCATGGTCGTGTGTAACAACAGTTCCAGGGTAGTATCTGAAGCCATCTTCTGGCCTCCCCCTGGCACTCATACACAAATACATTCACACATGATTTAAAAAAAAAAAATACATGTTTAAAAGTGTATTTTGGGGGTTAAGGATGTAACTTAGTGGCAGCACAATTGCCTGTTCTTGACTTTGATCCCCATTACTGGAATAAAAGATATTGTTGAAAGAAAAGTTGTGTATGCAAAGTGAGACTTCAGTATGAAGTTATTGAATAGGAATTAAAATACCAGTGGAAAACGGAAGAGAAGACATAAGAATACAAGTAGTGACCTAGAGGAAAATCTAGGTTTAACAAAATCAAAAGAAAAAATGTCAAGTTGAACTTCTAAGAAAGAAAATTTTTTTAAAGGAAGTACACAGCAGAAAATGATTCTGTGATGGTAAATATTGATGGCAACTGGACAGGATCTAAAATTACCTCTTGTATGCCTATGTGGGATTATCTAGATTTGGTTAATTGAAGTGGGAAGAACTATCCTAAATATAGAGGCACTAGAGATGCTCTGCCATCCTGGACTGAGTAAAAATGACAGAGCCAGCTGCACATCAACACTCATCATTCTTTGCTTCCTGGCAGTGAGGCCGCGTGACCAGAAACTCCTGCTCCTGCTCCCTGCCTTACCACCATGATGGACTGTAACTCCAGGGACTATAAACCACTGTAAACCTTTCCTTCTTTAAGCTGCTTTTGTCAGGTTATTTTAAGACAGCAGCATGAAATAGTAAGCAAGTGTATGAATAATTTCATTTCTTTTTAAATTTTTTTCTCTAGCCCTAAATTCATTTTTAAGGTAGAAAATATAAATGTTATAAATAAAAATATAAAACAAAGTACAAATTAGGTAGTGTAAGTATTTTTAATTGAATTTTTGTAAAATTCATACATCTTGATCATATTTAGGCCCTGTTCCTTATCCCCAACTCCCTTGTAACACCCACCAGATTTCATCCATTCTATTATATATGTTAAGGCTTATTGAACCACTTTTGTGTCCCCACATGCTGTTCTGTGTGAGTCCATTCACTGGAGCCTGTTTTAAAGTCACTCCCTGAAAGAAACTCAACTCTCCTCCCAGTAGCCACCAGTTGCCAATAATTCCTCAGTGAATGTTTAGGTCCCATTTCCCACTCTGTATTGGGTTTCTGTCTGATTGAATCTTGAACGGGTGTTGTATATGCTGTCACCATTTCTGTAAGTTCATATGAGCAACTTACTAACTACCTGAGAAACTATTTCCTTGTGGTCATCTATTACCCCCAGCTCTTACATTCTTTCTACCTCCCTCTTCCACAATGGTCCCTGAGTCTTGGGTGACAGAGGATCAATACAGGTGTTCTACCTAGGGACAAGCACTCTGTGGTTTCTTATTTTCTGCACTTTGGCCAGTTGTTGTTTTCTGGTTTAATCACCAGCTGTTGCATGAGGAAGTTTTATTGTTGAGAGCTAAGAGCTGCGTTAATATTCTTTCTGCCCTGTTCTGCTACATTCCTTGAGCTTTAGTTGTAGAGATTATATTGTAGATGTGTCACTTGAGGCTGGGCATCTCAGAGCTACTTATTCTCCGCATTTAATCAGTTTTGGAATTCTGTCTCCAGCTGTTGCAAAAAAGAACTCTTTTGGTAAGTGGTGAGAGGCGCACTTGTCTGTAAACATAAGAATATATATTTAGAGTACATAAGAAATTACTTTTATCTATGGGCGTGATAAAAACATGTTCTTCTCTAGACTCTCTGACCTCTCTAACTATCTGTATTTGGCTATGTCATAGTAGGACCCATGAATTCCCTCCCAATTAGCAGATCATAAGTCCACTTAGACAGCTATTGATTACCCCCAAGATAAGTGTCCCTAGTACAACACTAGAGATGGCTTCCTGGGTCAGTCATTGTTGTGTTTATTAGGCTCCACACTTGGGTAGGACCAATGATTGGTTTTCTCCTTTGGCAGCTGATGTAGTGTCCTATGATATCATGACAGCTAGTCTTCAGGGAAGAAGCTTCCAGGTCAGTTTCAGTTCAATTTGCTCCAAGTCTTCTGTCTGAAGTACATCCTATCTTCCGCAATAGGGAATTCTTACCTTCAAGTTCTGGGAGGAAATCAAGTGCTGGGGCAATAGCCTGTGTTATTTTGGGAGTCTTGTGGACTACTCTAACTAAAATTCAAAGGGAGATTTCTTCTACCTGGCTCTGAGTATGTTGTTATATAACCTTCAGCTATCTACATGCACTTGTATATAGATACTATAGTTCAGTAGGTTTTTGAACTAGTACTTTTTCCTCCAGTTTTTCATACAACTTACTTGTTATATCTCTCCTTTCTCTCCCCATAACGCTCTCTCCTCCCTCCCCTGTTAAAGCATCCCCACCCTCCCCGTTTCCCCCTTGATAATACTTGTCTCTTTCTAACCCCTCTCTTGAGCTCCTTCCTCTCTTTTACCCTCACGGTTTCTCTCCATTTTGCTGTTTCCTGTAGTTACATCAGGACGTATACTCACATCTGAAGATTTAAAGAGAAGATTCACAAATGCAGAACGTCCCTACCTTATTTTTCCAAGTCTGTGTTACTTCACTTAGCTTCTAGATAAGATTTTTCATAAAAGAAATGAAAAAAAATCTACAGATGAAAGGGAATGTAGTATTTAATTGGAAAACGAACATGAAGAGATGTAAAACCAGGATATATACTAATGAATTTTCTGAACTTCTAAGATAAATGTTTATTTTATACAGCTTAGTTAAAATATGGTCTCACAAATACGTATTAAAGTGGTCATGAATCTGGCTTCAGATATTCATAGCTTTTCATGTACTTTTTTTTCAGTGCCAGAATGTTAGGAAAACTTCTACAAAGTTCTAAAGAAAACAAAGAACAATATATAAATGCTGTTATAAAACATTATTTTGAAAAAAAAATTTATCAATCAAATCTATCCAGGCCTAAGGCCAATTCAGTTCAATTATAGGTATAGAAAGACTGATGATGTCTAGCAGGAAATGTACATAAATGATAATAATATCCCTTCCATTATTGAGACTATGCTGCATTTGGAAAGTCCATCTTCTAAATCAAATGTTGCTAAGAAATAACAGGAGAAAGTGGCTCTATTCATGGGTAATAAGCATTTGTTTTTAAACTATGATGACGAGCAAAAGGTAATCAAAATAAAGTAAATGTATGCATTAACAAAATAGATTTTTAAAAATGCTTAAGACTGAAAAAAAAAAACAAAAATGACAAATAATCCTGATGAAGATGTAGAGAAAGAAAAACTTTCATCCACCGCTGTGGGGAGTGAAAACTGGAAAGCTAGCAGTATATCTACCATGACCCAGCCATACCACTCTTGGCCATAATCCGAAAAGACTGTTTACCCTACTACAGAAATAACTGTCCATCGGTGCTCACTGCTGCCCTTTTATTAATTGTCAGGTATTGGAAGCAACGCAGCTGTCCATCAACTGATGAACAGATAATGAAGATGTGGTACATACACACAGTGGAATATTACTCAGATCTTAAAAACTGAAATTATTAAATTTGCAGGTAAATGGACGGAACTGAAAACAAACATCCTGAGTGAGGTATATCCAGACCCACAAAGACAAATGCCGTATGTTCTCTCTCATAACAGGATGTTGACTTTGAACACTTTGATATGGATGTTTCAATTTGAAAATCAATAGAGGTCAAGAAACTAATAAATTCCCAGGAGTATGGAGGAGGCTTCCCGGAAGGGGAGGCAGAATGCAGTAATATAAAGGGAGGAAGGTAACTAATAGAGCAGGAAGGGGTAAGGTGGGTTGAGAATGGGAGTGTGGGGCGGGGGGATTATTGGGAGGAATAACTAACACTAAAGGCCTTTAGAAAAAGCCATATGAAAACCTACCACTATAAATGTTTCTTGAAATATATACATATACATTACCAAGAGAGATTAATAGGAGTTACTTTGTAACAGAGGGACAGTTACAACATAAGTTAGCAAAGTCAAAAACTCAATACCAGAAACGAATTCTCTCTTTTGAAGCTGTTGACCAAGGGTGCCAAAGACCCTCAAACAAAGACATTGCTCTGCTCTTGGTTACTTACCAAAACTTCATAGTAAGATTCTGTTGCTGAAGACATTTAACTACATGAGCTATAAAATAAACAAGGAGAAATAAAGCTGGCACTGATTTCACAGCCTCATCTCTACTGGCCATATTCAATTAAGATCTATTCTATAAAAAGCACCAAAAAACACAATAAGAATATACATTCTAAAAGTTTTAAAACAGTTTTAAAACAGTGCTATGCAAGCTTACCTGAAAAGGAATTTTAGCATAAACCTTACCCAGCTCTGAATTCTGAGAACTGCAGTAACTGACCTGACAAGATATGCTCACTGATGCAATAGTGGCATGAATATTGTAGGAGTAACCAACAACTTTATAATTGGATTTAAGGTTTGTTTCATAGGATGGAGCCCATGCCTAACATTGTTATCATGCCTAGGTCCCTAAAGCTAGACAGCTTATAGACCATGGGGGACAGCCTTAGACAATTATTCATCTGAACAAATGTAGTATTAAGCTGATTTCTGATGACTTATTGTTATACACATAGATTAAAGCATCTATCAGCTCTTACAAGAGAAGTTTCCTCATACAACAGATAAAGAACCACAATTGACCAAAATGTAGAGAATAAGAAGCTTTAGACTTCTTATCCCTGAACAGGACACCTATATCAAACTTTTGCCTCCCAAGGCTGAGATCACTGTGGAAGAGGGGAGAGAAAATTTTTAAGAGGACGAGGATCCAAAAGAAAACAGTTTTCCAGACAGTTGATCAGCTCCTCATTATAAACACATGGCAATGGTAACAGCATGCACAAGCCTTTTGTAAGCTCAAGACAGACAAAATCCAGGCATGAATCTGAAGTGGGTAAGAAACCCCAACCCTATCTGAGAAGCTGTTGGAACTGATGGGTAATTCACTTTTTTTAAAGGTGAGACTCTGGTAGATTGAATAGGCTCCAGAGAATGGTGACACACCAGAGGGCATTTGGGGACACAAACTTTATCTATAGGTCTCTCTCTCTCTCTCTCTCTCTCACACATACACACACACATATATATATACATATATATATATATATATATATATATATATATATATATAATAGTACAGGAAGTTTCTATGGGGAGCTATAACCGTGTGTAGATATGTAGATATGGGTAGGAATCCATATAGTATAAAAATGTAAGAAATTCACGTAAATTCAAAAAAAAGATTTACCCCACTGTGGGTGGTGCCACTCCTGGGCAGGTGTTCCTGGGTTGTTTAAGAAAGCAGACTGGGCACAGGCCAGGGGAGCAAGCCGGTACAAAGCACTCCTCCATGGTCTCTACTACAGTTACTACAGTTACTGTCATTAGGCTTTTGCTTGAGCTTCTGCCCTGCCTTCCCTTTATAAAAGACTGTACTGTAAGCTGAAATACCCCCCCATGACTTTTGTCACAGTGTTTATTATAGCACACTAGGATAATGTTTGATGATGAAATGCTTCCTTGATCAGAAATCTAAATAACGCATAGCAAAGCTTCTATTAATTGACATGAAAGAAAGAACAGGAAAGCAGGTTTTTGTCTCAGTTATTTAACTCAGAAACAGGAAAGTATCTTTGAGTTAAAATTTCTTAGCATAAGAGTAGGATAGATCCTGAGTTTGGTTCTAAATCTCCTCTTTGATTATTCCTTAGCTTCATTGGGAGGGTGGACCTACCTTCTCTGCCACTAAGGTAAATGTAGGTCTTCACCACACTGATAAGGTGTCGGTGGCGTAGGGAGAGTTGCAGATGGCAATTGTTCCAGTGTCTCCAAGCGCCTTCTTCTTTTTGATAAACATACTGGATTGTTTTATGAAATAGATATGTATTTTTATATAAGATCCCAAAGATCACACATAGTGTAACAGAGACAAACACTGAAGGAACGATTTAATGTGTTACTCCTAACTCCAAAGGGACTTCCTTGATCAGAACATTTGAAGCAGGAAGACCCATCGCAAACGTGGATCACATATTCTGGCAGCAGCCCAGATAAAAGGACTTGCAAGAAGGATTCTTTCTTTCTTTTTTCCTTTATCATAAGAGTTTCAAGAATTTATTGATACAGTCAATGTGGCCATCCACAGTTGTCAGCTACAGGCCAGGGAAAAAGTAGCCCTGCTATTCCAATTGAGATTTAACTCTCAGTTCCAGTCCTCAATGAAGGGGACTCTGGAATTCTCCATGCATGTCATGTCTACAGTCCTCCCTGGGAACGAGCATTAGCACTTGGAGCCTTTCTACAGAAAGCTACATTTTCCCCTGTGTCCTTTTCTGTGTTCAGCCTTCTCTGCTAAGAGAAGCCCAAGCAAGGACATGGGGTAATTATCTTTCAACAACTGGGAGAGAGGAAGAGACAGAAGTTGATCCTTGGCTACACTGTTAATTCTAGGCCAGCCTGGGCTACATGTGATCCTATCGCAAAACAAAATCCCAAATTAGGAACCCCAAATTCCTTCTGTAGCTCAGGATTTGTTATTTCACTAATTATTTCCTATTTAATGTCCAACACACTGACAGCAAGTACATTCTCAGAACTTGTCCAGGTGTAGAAATGAATAAGATTCCCTTCCTACCCCAACTTGTCCCATAAGCCAGAAGGTAGCCGACACTAGGATCCAATCAGCCAAGTGCTGACTTCACTTTGAACTTATCTGTGAAGCTTAGATGTTTGGAAGTCTTTTGAAGACTGACTGGGAGATGTTAGTAACTAAATAACTCAGTAAGTAAAGGCACTTGCTACACAGGAGTGATGACCTGAGCTTGATCCCCAGAACCCATATTGAAGTGGGAAGAAAGAACCAACTTCAGTAAGTTGTTCAGTGACCTCCAATGACATGCACAAACATGCATAATTTTTATTTTGAACATTTTTTTAAACTTATTTTTGTGTGTGTGTCCATACATGTGTGTCCATGAAGTCCAGCTGCATTTGGAGGTCACGGAACAATTTGTGGGAGTCTGTTTATTCCTTCCACCATAGGGGTGTCAGGAATTTAATTCAGGTAGTCAGTCTTGTGATAGGTACTTTCACCTAAAAGAAAACATGAAGGAACTACTAGAAGCTAGTTTGTTTATTCAAAGCCTGACAGGCCTCCAGAGGCCTTCCTCACAAAACAGAACCATGTTGAGGCCTATTCCATCCCCTCCAACCACATATAGTCACTTGACTGGGATTCACCTCTGCTTCACACCGGGGAGACTGTGATACTCCAAGGATACAATATAAACAATAGCTCATTAACAAATGATTAGAGGGTTGGGGAAATAGGTCATCAGTAGAGCACTTGTTAGTCCCTAGGTATTTAATCCGCAGTATCCCACGCCTCTGCTGCAAAAAGGTCAAAGCTGCAAACAGTAAAATGTCAGAGAGAGATTTGATTTCACTGTCTGGAGTCAGATAATGGAGCCCAGCCTATTGGGTAAGGGAGAAATTTGAGAATTGTACATGGTTGCTATCTTGACCCCATTTATTATGCAAGGAGTTCTGGTGCACATAAGCATGCATAATAAGGTTCAGTGATGTGGAAATATGCCAGTAAGTTCTTATTTGCTAAGAGTATCCCATGTACTATGTCTTTTATCACTCTGCAACTGAACTAGGGATCACAATCTCACATGAACTTCATAAATTGCTAGAAAGGCCATTAAAGTACAAGAACAACTTCAACAGAAATATATGAATAGAAATCAATGAACCATGGGAACTTTCACAAAGAGTTCTGCTGTCAAGAATAGTAGAGAAATGAGGCAATGACTAAATAATTAAGTCAAAGAATCTTAACACATATAGATATTGCTATAAAGAGACATCAGATATAGATATCAATATAGATAAATAAAAATGAGAGACTTACAGCATATTTACATTTGTGAAATAATTTATGAGAGTGAAGAACCAACTGAAGAAATGGTGTTTTGGAGTAGAAGTGAGGAAGTGGGTATGACACTAAGAAGAGCCCTTGACTGAAATGCCAGAACACAGAGTCCATTTTTTTAAAACTGGGAGCTAGAGAGATGGCTCATCACCTAAGAGCACTGAATACTCTTTCAAAGGACCTGGATTTGATTGCCAGCACCTACATGGTAGTTTACAACCATACATAACTCCAGTTCCATTGGATTCAATACCATCTCTTGGCCTCCTCTGTCACTGAACACGGAGGTGCACTTAATAAGTAAATTTAAAGAACAATGGGTAGAATAGAATGCACTATAACAGATGTGCAAGTCTGTGTGTTAAAAGTTGTTTTGTTTTCATATTTTTTCAGGTAGGTAGGATACAGAGTCATCAGTCAGAACCAAGTGTAAAGAAGATTTTGGAGAACTGATAAAGGACTCTGAAGTATTTATTTATAAAATATGAAGTAAAAGAGGCATGTAATTGTTTTATTATTCTCAGAAGTAATAAACACTTGAAATTTTAGATTGTCAACTTAAAGTATACTCTACCAGCATATATTTTGTAGAATAAACTAGTTTCTACAAACAGTAACAAAACAAAACCATTCAACTCTACAAGTCTCTCTATGCTTACAGAACCAAATTGATTTCATGCTCACTTTTTATGTTCTCTACTTGTAGGCAGAGGGTGTGTGTAGAGGAGCTCTGTTTCACAGGGTCACTCAGTTTGAAGGTTTGAATGAGAATGTTCTACATATGCCACGGACCGTCCCTCTTGGAGACCGGACACCGAGGGAGAGCAGGGGTGAAGGCTTAGGAGAATTAGGATTCGGCGAATGACAGACAGACACGACTTATGAGGAGGTTTGATTCTGCTGCAATTTACTGAAGTTTCTACTAAGGTTTTATACAGTTACAGGAGAAACTTGGCAAGTTTTACAAGTTTTGACAAAGAAAAGATACACATTTAATCATTATACTTGTTTTGTCTTTTTCAGGACGTCTTGCGGTTTCTCAGTATATCTTGTCATAGCCAGATGGGCACAACAGTGCTGGTCTCTTAGAAACTGGACTGGCACTATTAGACACATTTTTAAAGTTTCTCATGGTCCTGGGTCAAAACAACCTTTAAGATATGCTTCATATGAAATATTGTTTATATTTTTTGAAGTACCTAGTGGGAATTGCCAGACTCTGCAATTCTTTGTTTGGAGAGTTAGATTTATTGTGACTATTTCCTATTAATCTTTCTAGTTGCACTTTCTCAGGGTCACTATTTATTTTTTGTATCATTAACTCTTTTTACTCAAGTGAGTTCATAAAGATCCCAAAACTATTTTTTAAATCATTATGTAGGTCATAAACTGCTAAGTTAAAAGCCTGAATCAGGGGAGGAGACATCTATGCCAGTTCTTTGGAACTCACTGATTCATTAAAAACATTTTTTGCTCTAGAGAAAGAAAGTGTGTGTGTGGGTATGAAAGTAAGATTTATGAGAAATCCAGGTAAGAAAGCCAGTGCTGCGAGCCGTGACCAGGAACACCATGGGTGTTTATAGAATACTCGTTCAGGTATCAGGAGTCGGGCTGATTGCCAGGGAACCGCTGGGGGCAAAGCTCCGAAAAGCACACGTCCCCCCATCCTTCAGCACCCACCATCTGGGAGACATGTCGTCATACAGGCTTTGCTGTGGATGCAGCATACATAGGTTCCAAGGATTTAGACATTTTGTCCCCAGTAGGTGGTGCTGTTCTGGGAGGCTGCAGGAGGTCCACCTTGCTGCAGGATGCCATGTCACTGAGGACAGGATTAAAGAGTTCTTATGTCTTGCGGAATTGAATTTCCAGTCTCTTTCTGCTTCTTGTGCCTGCTTGAAGTTGGGATCACTTGGCTTTTTGTTCTGATTACCTTCTGCTGCCATGCCTTCCCACCATTATCGACTTTAATCGTTCTGGAATCATAAAACAAATAAACTCTTCCTTTTATAAGTTCCCTTGACCACAGTATTTTATTACTGCAACAGAAAAGTGACTAATGTACTCAAGGATCAAATGATTTAGGCATTTCCCACAAGAGGCTATAAAATAGATTGCTGATTTGTCCAGGATTTTACATTTCCATCTAGAAAAAGTAACTAATAAACTGTTACTTGTCTTGAATAAATCACAAAGAGGTGGAAAACGTAGAAGAACTCATGAAGAGACACTGATCAGAAAAGCTCTCCTAGTCTGTGGCATAATCACAGACAGAAAGAGACATGAGCTCAACAACAATCACTGAAGATTTTGATTAAATATGAAAATATAGAAGCAATATAATTAAAGATATATATATATATATAATGAATTATTACAATGATTAAGATATTAAGTTAGAAATAAAGCCTGAAGTGTAAAGACATAGAGATAGTTTTACTTCATTGTTCACAAAAAATCTGGGACTGAGTAATTTCTGAAGATAAAAGACTGATTCAGGTCAGTTCTGGAAGTTCAAGAATATGGTGTTGACATCTATTTTGTTTCTACTGACAGTGGAGGAAACCCGTAAAGACACAGTATGCATATCTAGGAGGAACCAATGTGAGAGAGGAGGATCTAAGGAGGCTTGCCCACTTAAAAAAGTCACTTTCATTGTAACTAACCTAGTTATATAAGATCTAACTCACTCCCTAAAGGTCTGAGTCTTCAGAGAACCCATCAGTCCTAAGTGAATGGCATTAATCCTTTCATGAGCTTAGTATCTTCTATCAGCCTCTTGCTATTTTTCACTATGATTACATTGGGGCCTGGTATCCCAAACATGAATCTTTGGGGGGCAAAAATCATATTTACATCATGATAGTAATGGGGAACAAAGCTAGAGACCTGGACGGGTTTCACCCGGGAGGGGAAGGAAGAGGGGGAAGCCATGTGCATACTTGTTCCGGTAAGAATGTTGGGGGTTTGATGATCAAGCACAGTGTGGAATTTACAGAAACTATGAAAAATTGTACCTCTTCTCCAGACCTGGCAGAATAAGGAGAACGGTGAGGGGAATGATTATTCAGGAGAGCAAACGGATTTCTTTGTGAGATGTGGATTCTTTCTAAAAAGGAAGGCAAAGAGGTTTTGCAAAGAATATGTTGAAAGTATATGAGTTTTAGTGGCTGGTGGAAATGACTTACAAAGGGCACAATCAAGTTAACACAGAGGTTGAAAATGAGCGATGGGCACAACCCACAGAGTCAGGCAGTGACTGTGCAGAAAGGAAAAGATGGTTCATGATTCCTTATGGTGACAGAAGCAATAAGAATGAACACAAGAGATCAGTCCCAATCATCTAGGTAGCTGCTGAGCAGACTCACACTTCTAGGCACATATCACTGGTCATTCAGAGACAGGAGCACTGCAAATCCAAATTGGAGAGATGTTCTGATTGTGCATCAGAATGATTTGAAAATCCTTAAGAATAAATAGACACTTGCACACTTAGATCCTCATTTTATTGCCTTGCTATAGGGTTTTGGTGTTGATCTTCACCGATAAAGCCCACTGGACTAAAGTTGGAGATCACATTGTCAAAAAGAATGATTAATAGTTAATTTTTGGTAGCCCTTTAGTACTATTGTACCTTAAGTCCCTGAGAAGAGTTACAACCTCAGGAACCTAGTCGTATCGAAGTTCAAGTCGGTAGGATCACATATCTGCTCTCCCCAAGTGAAGTATCTGTGACTACCTTCAGTGGCTTTGCACTGATATCATCATCCAGTTTCTGATGAGATTTCCTTTTGAATAAATAGACAACCTGTGCTAGTTAGTTTTAACTGTCAACTTGACAAAATGTAGATTCACCTAGGAAAGGAGAGTCTCAATGAAGAATGATCTAGATTGAGTTGACTTGTGGGCATGTCTGTGAGTAATTCCCTCAGTTATGTTAATTGAAGTGGGAAGACCTGCCTACTGTGGGTGGCAGCATCCCCTAGGGCAGGGCACTGTGTTTAAGTGGAAGGAATGAGCTAAGTTAAAGAATGCATGAACTAGATGCTCTCTGCTTCTGATTATGGAAGTGATATCAACAACTCCTTCCAGCTCCTCATGCTGTGACTTCCCTGCAGCAATAGACTGTAACCTGGAACTGAGAGCTAAAAATAGGCCTTTCCTCTCACTTAAGTTGGCTTGTCAAGGTATTTTATCATAGCAACCAGAAACTAAATTACAACCCAATAATGTTTTCTTCATTTGGGCCTGAGTTAAGTAACCTAGTAATCATATGTTTGTGTATTATGTACATACAATACAGAATTTACATATATATATTATATATAATATAATATATACTATATTACATATATCAAGATGTTAATTGTATTAAATTCCTTCAAATGATGTGTTGGTTTACATAAGAAGTATTCCCTCTAGGTTCGTCTCTTTGAACACGTGGTTCCCAGTCGGTGGCACTGTCCGAGGAACTTTAGGAGGGTTAGCCTTACTGGAGGAAGGATGTCACTCGGGGCAAGCTTTGAGAGTTCATAATTCACTCTCTGCTTCTTGTTTGCTATTGAAGATGTGATCTCTCAGCCTTCTGCTTCTATCATCCTTCTTGATGCTTTCTGTCACACCTCACCACCATGCTGAACTTTTATCCAAAATAAACTATTTCTTCTATAAGTTGATTTGGTTATAGTATTTCATCACAACAGTGGCACATAACTACTACAAATGATACAGCAACTTATCAGAGATTTGATGCTTAGAAACAATACTAGCAGTTTGAATACAAGCCAAGTCAGTTTGTCTATAGGCTCTGTCTTGGTTTCTGCCAAGACCTAACCATCTTTTACATTTCTCTGCTCTTGGCTGTATTTCACCAGCTGCTCTATTCCTTATTATGGGACTTAATGCATGCCTTTTGTCTTTCTCTCTGAAAACAGAACATCAGGTGTCGGTGGGTCTCCATCTCCAGCACGGCTGTTGTGCTCCAGCCATGCCAGAGAATGCAGGATGACCAAACAGGGCCTCAGGTGGCTCAGAGTGCGGCAGGAGGAGTTCCCTCCCTGGATATTATGTTGGTGGTTAATTCGGTTATTAAAGCTAAGGCAGGGATTTATATAGGGAGGCCTTTCTGACCATTAGAAAAGGTGAGAAAGTTAAAGGTGGGGTCTTTGGGGTAAAGGTGGGAAGGTTGTAGGACTGACATGGAAGTTCAGGAACGAGGAAATGAAACCCAAAAACCTGGTTCTGGTTTGGGATAGGGGAAAAGAAGATTCATATCTACAGTGATTTCCTGGGCCAGGTTATTACATCAGGCAGAGCAGACCAGACACCTGCCGCACCTTCAGGGTATCTGGGGTTGCTTGCCTTGCTTAATACCCAGACCCCCACAATCAGTCCTGTATGAAAGTGTCTTGAAGGAACCTATTATGCATCATTAATATATACTAACTTAGGATCTATCTCTCTAGTGATTTTTTTTTCAAATAAAAGTTAATTTCTTCACAGTTACTAAGGACAGTGTAATTCAAAGACAGTTAGAATGAGTTATGAAATGCTTTAACTCATGTTAACTTCATGCTCTAACTTCATGTATAGCATGACCACTATACTCAGGAACACACAGCATTACCACCACAAGACTTGCACAAGATTAGGCCCATCAAATCACATCATGGATTGAAGAAGGGGGTCATATAACTCTACCCTTTCTTGAGAAACTATTGATGGTTAATGATTGCTAGAATGAGAGACATTTTCTTCAATAGCGTAGACACTGATAATTTGCTTGTGTTCCTATAAACAATCCCCACCTATGCTCAGAAATTCTAAGTGCACTCGCTGGACCAAGGAAAGAGGGAAAAGGCATACAAGTACAATGGAGACTAGTTAGGAAAAGGGAGGGGATCAACAGTTGTGGGGAGGGGACAAGTGAGGGTGAATGGGGATAAATATGATCCAAGCACATTATCCTCTTGTATGAAAGTGTCTTGAAGGAACCTATTATGCATCATTAATATATGCTAACTTAGGATCTATCTCTCTAGTGATTTTTTTTTCAAATAAAAGTTAATTTCTTCACAGTTACTAAGGACAGTGTAATTCGAAGACAGTTAGAATGAGTCATGGACCAAGAGGGAGCTCAGTGTTTACTCTCCTCAGCAAAGCTGTGACTTGAAGCAATTATTCTGCATCAGGTTAGAAAAAAAATTTGATCCAAGTACAAATGAATTATTACGGCTCTCATGGCTCCATTCTTCCCAGTCACAAGATCAAGGGTTGGTGCTCAGTGATCATCCACCTGTCCATATGGCCAAATCCTCCACCACATAGTCAGGAACTGAGTGAGGGTCAAGGCTCTGCCTCGGTGAGAGGGAGAGATGACTACAGCATAGCACCTAGAGAACAGGTCAATGCTGTGTACACAAAATAAATTACCCCGATCATCATCTGTGTCCTGCAGTCTATTCTGTGATGATATTGGATGAATTACAAAGAAACAATTGATTTCAGATTCAGATGAAATTGCCTTCTGTTTGTGATGCAAAAACATGTTAAATTCCTTGGCTAAGTCACTTCAAGGTTGTATGAATTCAGTAATTGCTTTGGTGGCTATTTTGTATAAAGAAATAAACAAACTGAAGGTATTAGAGAAATTGAAAGATGTCAGAGGAGCTTGATTATTTTAATATTGAAAAATTGCTGGGAGTTCAAATAACTATTTGGCAGGGTAAATTTTACCAATATCTTTTAATAATGGCTGCTTAAGAAGAACTTTTTAAACATTGCAGACACTACCTCAAAATACTAAGCCATTGCTCATGTAGATTTTTAGTAATAATCTTACTAAAAATAATCTTTTCATAAAATGATTAAGGGAGTCATCCTCATGAGCAAATTGATGCAGGTACAATCTTGGACCATAATGTGATACGTATCTAATATTATTAATGAACAAATAAGGTGAAGAATTTTAATGTTAACTCTAATAAGTGCCACAACTATATTGGTAAATAGACATAACATTTTAACAGATGAATTTCTTCTTTTAAAAATATGTGCTAATTTGAAATGTGGAAATTAGTATGAGTTGCATATAGACATTTATATACATAATACACTCCAATGTGACACACACATAAAAATCTGTGGTTAACTTAGGTTTTTGAATTTGTAACAGTGTCTCAAAGTTGAAGGATTTCTGTTCTGCTTACAAACTGGATTACAACTTGTTGCTTAGTACAGGACAAATCTTAATTTGACTCTAATGAGAAATGAGAATTGCCAGCACTAACTTGGAAGATGTTGAGTGCTTCAAAATAAAGATATTTTCTCCTTTAGTTAAAGGGTAATGAATCAAGTATGTCTACTTAATTATTCTTAACAACATGCTTTCCAGTCCAAATGTTGGTCATTTTGGTGTGTTTTTATTTTGGGAGAAATATTATAAATCAATTTGTTTTCATAAAAGTTATCATAAGGTATTCCTTTTCCAGAATTGTCATTTATAGCTTACTTGGCCCAAGAACACTGAAAATTGAAGTGCTTTGTCAAGTAGTTCTTGTTTTCTTCACATTTTTACATTCAGCTTTGAATTACTAAGGCAATATTCCTTCTACATTGCTCCGATGATTTGAATATCTATATAGTTATAGTAAATGTATGTTTAAAATCCTCCATGGTAAACTTTAGATCATTTCCTGTATATGTATATTAAAATGAATTTCATCTATCCACTGGACCATTTGGATATGTATTTATCTATTTTTTCAGTCCATAGTCACGTCTGTCCTTCCTAAAATGCATAACAAAGTGAATCTCTTTGTCAAATAATAGGATAGACTGGAAATATATTTGAGGGACTCAATGTGGCTATTAATTAAAATGGAGAATTAATTACATTTGCTAAAACAACATAATTTTTGAAACATGACATAAAACTAATGGTTATTCTTAAAATTATTGCTTCAGAGATATATATGTTTATCTGCTCCTGTAAGACTACTCAGATTTTTAACAAACTTTAATTTCAGTGTTATTGCACTGAAATAAGTCTGTGAGATCCTTTCTTTTGCAACTCGAGAGGAAAAAATCTTGACTGAAATGAAATAGAATGCATAGAAATGAAAACCCAAATAGTTTCAGTTGGGTTTCTCTTGATGCCTTAGATGATCAGTTTTTCATATATTTATTAGACTCAGATTTGTGATCCTCCTGTGTCAACCTTTCAAATACTGGGATTACAGGCATGAACCCTTATCCCCAGAAAGCCAATGTTTTTTTTTTTTCTTTTTGATTCTTGTAAAAATTATTTTAATTTTTAAAAAAATTTCATTTGTATGAGTATATTGCCTGTATGTAAATACACCTGTGTCATTCAATGCTCTCAGAGGTCAGAAGATGGTGTCAGTTCCCCTGGAACTGGAGTTAAGGACAATTGTTAGACACCTTGTTGGGAACAAAACCAGGCTCCTCTGTAAGAGCAACCACTGTTCTTAACCACTGAGTCATTTCTCCAGCCCTAAAGTTTTATTCTTATTGGGGACTTTGAACCAGTCATTCCTCATTCATGTGAGTATGTTCTCTATTAGTAGGATGTTCAGGATAAGTGACATCATGGCTCTCAAGCTTGCTTCTTTGCTTGCTGCTTGGAAGGTTGGTGTTCCAGGATGACTCAGTTCCTGGGGATCAGGTCCTATAGGGGAGAGTGGGAATGGTGAAGGCTTTTGGATGCTCAGCTTTACATAAATAAAAAAGATTATATGCCTATTTTAAAATTTAAATAATGTGGAGTGTGTGTGTGTGTGCGTGTGTGTGTGTGTTTGTCTGTCTTTCTGTGTGGTACCTGCAGAGGTCAAGAGGGAACTGAATCCCCTGGAAATTGCTGGCTGCAAGAGCTGAACCATCTCTCCAGCCCCAGAAAGAGTATATTTTATCTGATTTAAATTATTGGATGCTTTTGTAATATATTTAAAAGGAGACTGCTTACCTAAGGAGTAAAATGTCAAAAATAAAATCTATTGGTCTAGTCTAACTTCCCACATTATGTATATGGAAACTGCCCATGAAAAAGAAATTGACTTATCCAAGATTATCCAAATGTTGACATGATGAAAGAATTTGACTCTACAGACTTTCCCATTTAGTGTGCCTTGTCTATATAGCAATGAACTGGAATGACTAATGTCAAGAGACAGCAGATGCTAAGATGTGGGGAAAGGAAGCAAATACATGGTTGTTGGAAATATAAATTAGTGCAGCCTCTATAGAAATCATTATCACATCTCTTAAAAAAGCAAAGCAAAACAAAAAAATGACTTTTGAGCCAGCTATACTATTCCTGTGGAAGTGCCCAAAGGATCAAAGTCAGCATGGAGTAGAGATACTTGCACATTCATGTTCGTTATGGCACCATTCACATTAGTCATGTTATGAATTCAGCTTTGGTGTGCATAAACAGGTGAATAGAGAAAGGGAGTGTAGCATACATAAAAAGTAGAGTTTTACTCAGAGATTAAGAAAACAAAATATGCCATTAATAGGAAAATGGCTGGAACAAGACTTACCATGTAAAGCAATATAAGCCTGACTACTCAGAAAGACAAATGCAGTATTTTTTCCTCTCATTCACAGGATATAAATTAAAAAAAAAAAGTTATGAAAGATTATTTTTTTAAAAACTGGACCAGAGCAGTGGAGGAGGAAGGGAAGCACAAAAGAAGATAAGAGGAATGCATATGATCAAAGTACATGATAGACATGCATATAACTGTCAGGAATCCCATGATCTGACAACAATGAATACATGATAATACGTAAAGCTGATTTTCTAAAGATGGCAAATAAAAAGTCTGTATTATGATTCAATATATCTCAGTCGCTATGAATATCAATTATATAGTAATTATAGATCAACCATTTATAAATTTAGAAATGCTGCCTTTTGAGGTTTATTTAATTTTTCTGTGTAAAGATACCTAGCCTGCTATCTCTAGAATGAAGCATATTTTTGTGAGTAATATCCAAAACAGGAATATATAAATCTTGGTGTAGAACTGAGTATTTCTTTGGAGCATGACTAAAATTGTGAAATTAGTGAAGGATTCCTAGTATAATCTTTAAAAAAAGTCGATCACTATTTTATTCCTACTGAAATTTCTTACGTTTTTCTAACAAAATACAATTCAACTGAATAAGAACATAGCAAGAAGAGTTTAATTTTAAGACCAAATGTTGTTTTAAAAAGTCATTGATTTTAATCTTAGATTTACCTATATAGGTGTGGAGTGAATTGCTTCTCCGAGGGAAAAGGTGGACAAACACCCCTCTCAGTGGTACCACCCAGGCCCACCTTGAGCAGATGGATGAGCTGGGAAAATCCTATGCCCCACCCGCCTGGTCTATTGGCCTTGGATGTGACAAGGGGAGGGGCTAAAGGTATTTAAACTGGGGACGCCAGGAGGCCGGCCCTTTTTCCCCCCTCCGCCATGGGCCATTAGGGTCTGTTCACCGGGAAGTCGCAAGATCCCAGCCACGTGGACTTAATAATGGAACTTGTGGAGGGGAGGGTGGGCGCCTGTGTTCTGTAAGTAAGCCCTCACCCAATGCTGTTAGTAAGCCCAAGTAAACTAGCTAAAATCTGTTTAACTGTGAATGGAGAAATTTGTGTGTTTGTTGCAAGGCCTGGGGGAGCGGGACCCCTTGGGTTGCCAGCAGGGAGAGAGAGGCAGGTTAAGTTAGTCTGCCTCCCCCAAAGAGAGAAATTTTTATAACAATAGGTAAAACTACCTTGTCTATCTCTAATCTCTGCAAATGATATCAATGGGAGAGCAATCCTAAAAAAACAGCAGAAAAGATCAAAAGCAACTGTTATCATACTCCAGAGTGAGCGCCGGTCAGAAAAGATCCCCCACAGGTGCATGTCCTTGTGCTGAGTTTGCCGTGAGTATACTTTCTCAGTGGCTGCTTTGTTGCCCGCCATTTATCAGCCAGTGTTAACTTTGGAAAGAGAAACTACACAGTGTTTTGAACCATAATGTTTCATATTAAAAATTCTCTTTTGAATTTGAAAATATTTGGTTCATTACAAAAATAATCACCATTTGTGTAGGAAGTTACCTTCAAAATCCAAACAACTTTGTTATAATATTTTATTTAATTTAATATAAAAATTAACTGCAATAATAATTAGGAAAGCTAAATCCATAAGTATGTAAACTTATGGAACTGGTTTTCAATTCACAGATAAAAATAACAAAGTCTTATTTTGTTCACAAACTATTTAAACACAAGAAAACTGTTTCCATATCTGAGGCCATCAGCAGAATAAGGACAAAATCACCCTTATCTTTCAAATGAATCCAATTATATATTTTTGCTTTACAATAGAATAAAAGCCTGCAAAAATAAAGATAAAATACCTAAAACTTCCCTTTCGTCTATAAACTATTCTTTAAGTTTCTCCTGCAGTTGACAGAGTTGAAAGCAAAAAGCTTTCCAGATGTAATGCTCCAAGGAGTCAAAGGCAGCAGCAGAAGCATTAGCAGTAATTCCAGAATCTAATAACAGTCCAATGCTATTGCCCAGCCAGTGAACGCCAGAGCTGCAACACGACGAATTAGCTCGACTTTGTTTGACTCCATTAGCGTTTTTAAAGAAGCAATTTCCGTGTCAATTTTATTACTAGTCTCTAAAAACACGTTCTTGGTTTGGGTATCCTTCTGATAGACTCTTTAATTGCTTCCAGAGGTTTCCTTGACAGAAGCACGACTATAAACTTAACTGTGGCTCTGCTCTCTTCGAGGTTCATGTCCAGTTTGTATCTGTGCTGATCTGACTGACTTCATGTGTCTAACTTCATCTGATTCCGTTTTCGTGCTCTCATTCTCTGTTCTCAGACTTACAGATTCACTTTTCTCTAGATTGACCCTCTTTTCTAACGGAACCCAAATGAGATGTTAGCTGTAGTACTGTTATTTTCCACTGAGTTGAGTGACCATCTCCTTGAGGGACCTCCCAGGCTGATATTTGATAAAGTTGTTAATGCTGATACAATTGTTCTCTTTGTGATTTATCAAATCCATGGGTTTCTAAGTCCTGAACCAATGTGTTGTTAATTTCCTTCATTCTACAAAAGAGTTGCTGGTGGTCCTCCATTGGGATAGTCCAGAAATCTCCTTTACAGGGCCATAGAGAAATGTGCTTGGGGAAGAAGTAATTCCTAAGAGGGCACTGGGGGAAATATAGGATTTTTTAGTGTGAAAAGAACTTGAAAATAATAACTAGCATTTTTTATTTCAAAGACAAGATAGAGAGTTCTAGGCAATAGGCTGAGTTCTAGGTTCCTTTGAAAATGGCATAGTTGGCACTCACAGAAAGGAGAGCAGTCACAGTGCTGCTGTCCTACTGTTCCAGTAGGACAACTGCAGAGTACAGTTGTTCCCTGTACAACAGCTGCAGAGATTCAGCAAGTTGTTCCTGAGGTGTGAGTCACTGGAGGCTCCTCTCTCTAGATCCATCTCCTGGTGCTGAGGGTGGGACACCTGGCAAAGCCAAGCACTAACTGTAGATAGCAGGTGTGGTCAGTCCCCATCTAGCAGAGCATCCAGGGGCGTCTGGTTCCCAAGAAGCCTGACTCTCTTCAGGAGTTTGTCCTTAGGGAAGACAGAACATGCTTCTCTGGGGCTCTGTCTATGCCCATTGACTTTCCAAAATTCTGGTTAGGATGTATGGGAGGCGAAAAGTGATCCCAGGGAACTGGTGCCAGGCTGTATCCCACCTGCTCTTCCTGTCTCTACGAGTCCTCCAGGTACCTCAGCAACAGAAATAGGAAGAAATGCATGTACTGTTTTCTTGAAACCCAAAGCTTCCTTTGCATTTAAAGCCATTGTTTCCCGTAGAAAACAATTTTCTGTATGATAAACGAACATATTGGGACTTAATCTTTGTAAAACCTATTTCTCTTTTGACAATAAATTAGCTTTCTTTCTCCCCACACTTTATCTTCTTTCTTCCTGTTGTTCACTTCTCTTCTATCTCTTCCTCTTTCCCCCCACTCCTAATAAAATTATCTACAGAATATGATATTATTATATTATAACAGTATTTATCGCTTTCTCTTCTAATGAGTCACCTTCACTTTTATTTGGTGTTTGGAAATTTTAAAAACAAAAAAAATAATTTTATAGCTTCAAATCATACTTTGTTAAAAACAAAATTTCATCATAAAAAAACAAGGAATTTTCATCATCATCAGAAATAATTTTATTATTTGTTTTAAAGCAGTTCAGTGTAACTGGTAACAAAATGATACACAGACAATAAACCAGACCAATTCCAAGAGGGCTACAGGATAGAGACTTTGTGTTTTGTTTTGAAGTGCAAGTGTAATTATTTTAAAAAGGCAACAGCTTGTTAAAAGTCTTTAATAAGCATATTTTATTTTTAAATAACCAGAAAGACTAATAAACTATCATTATAGCAAGCAAAAATGAATTCTGTCAAATATTAAATTTGGACTAATTTTCATAATCAAAAATAATTATTTAAAAGTTATGAAACAAAATTTTTAGTTTTATAGGAAATATAATTGTATCCTAGCTTAAAATTCCAGTCTTAACAACTATCATAATGCAAAAATACTAAACTTCAGATCTCATTGGGAAATAGAAGATTTGTAAAATCTGACATTTATTCCTAAAAATAACTGTAATGGAATAAAAAATGTCAACTCAAAGAAATATCATACTTGAATACTGATACCCTAACATAAAACAAGGTTAGTAAATTTGTTATTTTCTCAATTACATACATTAATTCAATTCTGTTTTCAGTTTTAACATTAGGTGGTGTATTTTTCAAATGTGGTTTGTGTTTCTAACATATATACACACATAAGCATACAATCATTAAGTTTTAAGGCATGCTCCCAATTTTAAGTTAACTTAGTCTATGTCTTTGAAGACTAGAGGGCAGCTTTTTGTTTTGAGAAAATTCGTAGTATTCTTACTCTAAAATGTGGGTGATATAAAGTACTGATCATAAAAAGGCAGTATATAGTCTCCAAATGGCTATCAGCTTTGATTCCATGTTTCGTGTTTATATTTTTCTGTATAATTTTTGGGAGAACATTAGGCTTCCTTTTTAAAAACTTTCCTTTCCAATGAACAGTTTCATTATGAAAAGATATAACATCCCCTTTCTTGCAGGGTCTACTTTAGGTTGCACTGAAATTCAGTGTCAAGTTCAAGAATAAGGAAATATATAAAATGAGGAATTTTTTAAAATTTACTAATGTCTAGCCTGTGGAAACAGCTTAATACACTGCATGTTCTGGCCGACTATGTAAGCATTTCCCTGTACTTTTTGGTCTATTTATGCAGAGGATAAATAAAAAATCAAGACAAAAGTGTTAGTGTCCCCAATAACACAATGTTATTTAAATATAACTTTTAAATTATGAATAATTCATATTAAATTTAAAAAACAAGCATGGTGTGGCAGTGCACATCTTTATTCCCAGGGCTCTAGAGAACAAGGCATGTGGATTTCTGCAAGACCAAGGCCAGCTTGGTCTACATAGCAAGTTCCAGGACAGTTGGGGCCACAGGGAGACCCTGTTTCAACAAAACAAAACTAAACTGAACTAAAAGACAAATGGTTATTTTAATGCCCTGTCCTTTCAAAGCTAAATTATAGATATGATTGATTATTTTTATGTTAAATCATACCTCATAGGAGTATGTTTGAGTGTGATTAATATCAAAGACATTTGGAGGATGTTTTTGAAGTGTCTGTGGTTCATAAAATGTGTAAACATTCTTCTTTCAACTTTAAAGGATTTTTCTAATCAACTTTACAATATATAGATGAAAACTGTTTAAATTAATAATGGAAATCATTGCCGAATATCGGATAATCCAATGAATATCCCAATTCTGACATCAAAATTAATGCAAAAGATATATATTGGATTCTCCATGCTAGACATTTTTTTAGGAGAACAGAAATATTAACTCTTCAGTTCACATTTTGGCCTAAAATGTGCATTAGATGTTAAGTTACCAAAAAGCTCAGGTGCTTAAAATTTCTTTTTGTACGTGTTTTAGCTTCTTTTGTGTAATTAAACATGCTATAAATATCTCAAATACTAAAATGAACACAAAACCACATGGAAAGACAAACTAAAAAAAAAAAAATGATTCTAAACAACTATTCTAAAGCAAACCCTGAATCTTGAACAAAAGTCAGCCACATAAATTTGTGGTTAATCTCTAACCAGATGTTCTTGACGAGCTCAATTTTATAAAACAGCAAATTTAAAGAATGTAATGATACATTTAGTTGTATGAGGAGCAAAAATCTTCTACGTTCTTGTAAAGTACCAAATATTTCTAGTTTTCTTTATTTTCATAACATCTTAGTAATGTTTTAAGTTGGCTTTGTAGAGTTCAGATTATTCTCAAACAGTTAAATATCAGAATTTAACTTTTATAATTGCAATTCATTTACAGAATCACCTCCACTGACGAAAATTAAATAATAATTGGGCAAGTAAAAATACATAGAGCATTGAGTTTCAAAGTTATCTGTACTTCTAATAGAATAATTTTGTTTTTAATTATGAGAAAAGTAAGCAATTGGATACATTCTGGCCATGTTCTTTTCAACATCAGCGACACTAGCAATTTCAAGCAAGATCCTTGTAGAAAAAAAGTCTCTTTCTTTGTATCAGAGTTGAGTTTCCTCCCGAGAGTCTTGAACTGTGGCATGGCAGATACTGTTTTTTCTACTGGGTTCACTGTTTGGAAGGTATGACAGTGGATCTGGTCGGATTAAGTATCTAAAAGGAGGAAATAAAGTAAAAAAGTGAATAATTAATATATTCAGCATGTTATGTTCTGTTTTTACTCTGTAAATAACTGGTGGAAAGATTCACTGTTTAATTAGGCTGTACAAGGACTCTTAAGAGTCCTTATTACCATTTTTGTGACTGAGATAACTGTTAGGGTAAATCTTAAAGAGTGATGCACTGTTGATTCCTAATTATCATTCACCAGTTGACTAAAGATGCACAATTTATTCATTTTACTTGCTAGTCTTTCTATTGGCTCCTTTCTATCAGGAAGTTCTGCACTGTAGCCATCATTGCTCAGTTGCTCTTAAGCGTTTTGTATTCATACTATTAAGGAATTTATTTAGAGCCTGGTGTGGGAAATAACCTTTAATTCCAGCACACAAAAGGCTTAGACAGGTGGATCTTTGTTCAGCCTCATCCTCATGGCCAATACCTGGTCCACCAGGGCTACAGAGTAAGAACTTGTCTCAAGAAACCAAGAATTCAATTTAGGTAATTTGAACAGTCTTTCTGTATAGATTTAGTTTTGTTATAGTGAATATGTTTTTTAATGTTTTATTATTTTAATTTTATGCATATGAGTGTATTCCCTGCATGCATGTAACTTATACCTATGTCATGCAGTGCCTGAGGAGGTCAGAAGAGGGCATCAGATCCCCTGAAACTGGAGCTACCAACAGTTGTCAGCAGCCATGTGGGTGCTGGCAATTGAACCTGGGTCCACTGAAATGCAATCAGTTCTCTTAACTGCTGGGCCATCTCCAGCCCTTGTTATGGTGAATATTATGCCTATATAATATTTGAATCATTGGGAACAGTTACATGCTGTGAAATGATACATAACACTTGCTAGCAGTTCAGAATACCAAAGAACAAATTCCAAAATTGACCTCTGTTGTGTAGAAGACTACAGTATAAATTATGAAGCCAATGTAATGAAGAAAAAGAAATTTCAAATGGCTCGCAAACAGAAGAGAACTGGGCAATAGTTTATTAACAGATGTGGCTTGATTTTTCTTTATAGCTTGAGAATAGAGCAACACAGAGATCAGACCAAAATTTACTCAGTGGATGCACAGATGAAGTGCAATTCTTGCTGTGTTTAAAATATGAGTGTGGAGGCAGGTGTGGTAGCACATGCCTTTAATCCTAGCGTTTGTGAGGCAGAGGCAGGTGAATCAAGCCCAGACTGGTCTACAGAGTGAGTTCCAGGCCAGCTGGGGCTGCAGGGAGACTCTGTCTCAAAAAGACCAAAAGAAACTAAAAAGAGTTTGTGAGGTTGGAGAGATGGCTCAGTGGCTAAGAACACTGCCTGCTCTTCCAAAGGACCAGGATTCAGTTCCCAGCACCCAGCCCACATGGTGGCTAACAACCATCAGTAACTCTCGTTTCAGGTGATCCTGTGCCCTCTTCTGACCTCTTCAGGTTTTACATGACATGGGTACACTTACATGTAGACAGGCAAATCATTCGTACACAGAAAATATAATTAAATAAAAAATAAAATGAAATATGAATTTGACCTAGGCAGCTGGTTGTACTACACAGTAGTACTGGGTAAAATCAGATAGAAAGGCAGTATACAGGTAATGAAGGGCCTTACAATTCACACTTTTAATTTCTATTCCAAAGGCACTTATAAGCCACAGAGGGTTTGAAAGGTACAGAAGAAAAAGAGGATATATTCAGTGGATCTCACTATTTATGTGCACTGCTTTATACTCCCTTTAAATTTCAGTAGAATTGTAGATCGATGAAGAAACTAACAGGGCACATTAAGCTTTTTAATGACATTCCATCTAGTGATTTACTGTTGCAGAATCAAATTAATGCTGCTGTTTCATTTGGCATGAACTTTTAGAAGTGAATTTTTAAGCAAACATAAAAAGTATGAGTATAGTCCACTGTCCACTAAATTCACTGATGTTATGACAAATGGTTTCTCTGTTATTTTCACTATGAAGCCTCATTGACTCAAAGTAAATTTCTTAGGTACTTATTCGATCTGTGGAGTGTCATGGTAAACATGACAATTTATTGTATTTTGAGTTCTGCTAAAATTTCTCTGAGTGCTACAAATGCAGATCACTGCAATGATTTGAGGAATATACTTCTAAAGTTGATGTTTTAGCTTCAAACTGATAACAATAGGAGTGTGCAAAAGAGCAAAGTCTCTGAAAACATGCCTAGCTTACTATATGTATTATAACATAAATGTTTTATTTAAGGGTAGGAAAGTTTTTGGACATCAGTTGAAATAGTAAATATACATGTTTGATCGAAAAACATGTCCTTAGACAAGAGATTAATTGTACCAACTTTAAACACACTTCAAAATAATACTGTATATAATTACATTGGGATTAAGAACCCAAATCATACAAATGAAGTGAATCTAACTAAGGAAACCATTATGATGATCATAATCACAAATATTTAAAATTAGGATTAGAAAGGTAGACTGGAGAATCCATAAAAATTGATTTTTGAAGCCAGCCATAGTGGTGCATGCCTTTAATCCTGGACTCCTGGAAGCAGAGGCCAGCATGGTTTCCTCAGGTCTATGCATTGAGGCCAGCATGATTTTAGAGCACAGTTCCAGGTCAGCTGGGGCTACAAGGATACCCTGTGATACATGAAAAAATGTCTTTTAAAATTGGTGTAAAGGAAAGAAGATATATAAATATGGATAGTAAGTAAGAGAGAGGCTAAACTTTGCTTTATTTTATTAAGTGAAGTCTTCAAGATGGAGCCAGGCACATCATAGATAAATTGCCTTAAAATGTGAACTTTGAAGGTATTTAAACCTAGATGCTTGAGATAGTTTGTTTTTCCTTTGAGCTATTTTTCAATTATTTTATAGGTTTTCTATTATTTTTTCCAAGCATGCATTATCCCAGAGATTATAGATTTTTTGTCACTCTTGACTTCTTTTATATCTTTAACAAGTCTTCATTTTATAGTTTTATATAGAGACAAAGAAATGCATATGATTACTTTTAATCATAGATTTTTCTGAGAATTTATATCATGAGAAAAATAAAGGATATAATAATAAATAAAAATATGAAGTAAATTAATAGTTCATATATACCTAATGTTACATATAAGATCAACTTACACAACGTCATTCAACTCAATCCTGGTGTCCGGAGATGGGTTAATTAGGATGTAGGAAAGTGTGCTTTGATGATCATTCATTTCATCTAGAAGATAAATAAATATCAAGTTTGTTAAATGACTTATAACAAGTACAGGAATTACTGTGATTGTCAGTAAGAACTTGATATAGTTTTGTTCACAGAGTTTGGTCTCTGTCATTGAAATTATATGACAGTTACTTTTTATTTCAGTAGATGATAACGTGTCAAATTCTATTTGGCATAACCACAGTACCATAGCTACATTCTGTCCTGTAAACTGTTTTAATCAGAAAGGATTTCTACTAAGAAATTTGATAGGTATTACTTTATTTATTATGCTTTATCAATTATTTTAAAAATCACAAGTAAAGTTATGCCTGGGAATGTAAATATAAGAAATTACCTTTAAAAATCTAGTAAGAGCGTGATTAAAAGATGTTATATAATTGCATATAAAAGAAGGAAGGCCATAAATATGTCTGATTTCATGACACAACATGTGTGATAGAAGAATCTTAATGCTTTTTCTTTCTTTCAGAATGCAGAGTCCTGCTAAAATGATGAGGCTAATTGATGAGGCTAATGTGTATCAGAAACTCTTTTTTTTCGTTTTTACATTCCGAAGATATCATAAAATACAAAATAAAGTCATGTGGACACATACTTCAAGGAACAAAATTCCTCAGAAAGATAAAAGTCTGTAGCCAATAAGGATACACATAAAACCACACTCTCAAATGTTAATATTCTTTTAGTTACTTCAGTTATAAGCGTAGTTCTTGAAATACTAAAGTTTTGAGGTTGAAGAAAAGCCTAAAATGCTTTCTTACTGACAGAAATTCATCAATTCTTAATAACTCCATGGATGTTCTTATGAGACGAGCACAGCTGACTCTGATAAACACTTTGCAGCATTGAAGTGTTATTTTCTTAAAATAATGTTACCTATCACATTCATCTAAGTAGAAACGTGCCCTTCTAATATCTTAACATTTTCAGTTATAATTCAATTTGATATGAAAATTACTTTAAAGGCTATAAGTCAAAGTTGTATCACAAGTCAAATCACTTGTGAGATAGTTGGGTTTATCAGTAAAAATGGGTATAATCTCAAATTGATATTCAAGTAAAGTAAAACATAAAAGTTAATACACAAGGTTAATCTATAGAGTTGATACAAAAAAACTCACATTTTGCCATAAGGTCTAGGTTGTCAGAAAAACAAACAGAATGGAATGCCCAATGAAATGTGAACTACTTGTAATAAATAAACACACTAATGGTTTAGCAGAAATATGTACTGAAGACTACATGTAAGATCATTTAAAAAATTATTTACTAGAAATTAAAACACCATTGGGAACCAATTTTATCTGCTAAATCTTCCAATCATACCTGGGAGCAGATGGTTAACTCAACATGCTGGAGCTTTGAATTTCAATTAGAATATAATGGTAGTAACTCCAAATATAGTATAAATAAAACTTAAAGCATACTATACTGACATGAGATTATCAAGATCATATAGCTCTATGAAAATCAGGTTTGAGTCATGTGTTCTTTTTCTCAGAAATGTTTCCTTCTACGAGAATTATAGTAACTTATTTTCAAAGGAACTGATATTGATGGTGTGTTCTGACACCTAAATCGCATCACCGAATTGTAGAAGGTATACTAGAAAAATCTCCATTTCATTTGGCCAGGAGGCACTCAGTTCCTTAAGTAAACAGTAATATTACTGAAATGTGATATAAGAAAAACAATTTAAAAGATCATATCTTGCTCAGTATAGATACCCATCTTTCTCAACCATTAACAGAATAGTACACATATTTTTTTTCTGGACTCAAGTTAATATCCAGTGCATTCTGGGTTTACTTGTTGTTAACACTGTCAAGAAAAGAGATTTTCAATAGTGACTGTAATTATTGTGCCAATATTTTGGTTTGCTCAATTGGCCTATTTTGCATATCATGCTGAACATTTTTATTTTGCATCTGATATAGGAACTCAGTGAGTATTTTGGTAATATGTTCAATTCATGGACTTCATATGCTTTGGATCAAGATGTGATCTAAGTTAATATCCAGTGCATTCTGGGTTTACTTGTTGTTAACACTGTCCAGATAAGAGATTTTCAATAGTGATTGTAACTATTGTGCCAATATTTTGGTTTGCTCAATTGGCCTATTTTGCATATCATGCTGAACATTTTTATTTTGCATCTGGATATAGGAACTCAGTGAGTATTTTGGTAATATGTTCAATTCATGCACTTCATATGCTTTAGATTAAGATGTGGATGAGATTGCATTCAGAACTAGCAATTCTGGTTTCTTTCTGCACACCTCAATGACTTGTCCTCAGGGAAGAGGAAAGATATCTTTTTGATTTAGGTTAAAAGTAGTTGTTAAGTTCAAAACACTTCACTCATTCTCTTTTATGTCTGACTTGCTGGAGAGTTGGTTTTGACCTGATTCTTCTCTGCCACACTTTGTTGGAAGGCCTGCAGAAATCTATCCTTCTTGATTTTTCATTTAAGAATTAATGAGTAAGGTTTTTAAAAGTCTTTTGTAGATACACATCAAAGTTACATTCAACAATACTTTTATCAGTCACAAATCTTGTGTTTTTGGTATCAATTAGCCTTATCTGTAGTTATGATCTAATTTTGTTTTAGTTCTATAAGGGAAAATGTAGAAAGTGTAAAAAGTAAAAGCCTTTCATTGTGATTATAATTGACATTAGAAAGCATGCATATATGTCTTTACAAATAATATAATACAATTCTTACAAAAAATCCAGATTTTGTTCAAATTTGTTTTCATAAAGCACAGATCAAAGATTCTATTTCTTATCCCCCAAAATGCACTCAGAGAATCTGCTATGAATGTATTCACTGCACAGATAGCTAAACTCTGACTTCAGCAAACTGAAAAATAACCATATAGTATAAATTACTGTTATTGAAATTACTTTTTCACACACAGTGGTAAAAAAGAGCCAGTTCAACAAATGGTCCTCAAGAAACTATACATATCCACCTGCAGAAGAATGAAATTACATTCTTATCTTTCATCCTGTACAAAACTCAATTGAAAGTGGATCAAAGACCTTAACTTAAAATCTGAAATGGTAAAACTTCTAGAGGAAAAGTTAGGGGATAAACTGAACCAGACTTTAGTATAACAGGAACTTAACAAGTGGGATGACATGAACTATAATGTTTCTACACAGCAATTAAAACTATGAGCAGAGTAGTGTGCAGACTATATACATTGTAGAGTAGGTTAATATCTAGAATTTATAAAGAACTGAAAAATAAAACACCCAAATATCAAAAATGTCTATTAAAAAGGGACTAATGAAACAAGCAGCTAGTTCTTTAAAAAACAGTTTTAAAAGTGTTATACATCCCTAGCCATTAAGAAAATGGGAAATGGAGGAACTGGAGGTGTCTTAGCAAAATTTAAGGTGTATGAAGAAGACTTATGAACTCCTATCAGGCTGTAAGCTAATTACATTTTTTAAAAAAGATTTGAATAGAATTATCCCACATTAGTGATCAATGTGGCCTTTAGAAGACATGATTTATTAAATGGAAATATCAGTACTAGTTATGAGATACCTCTCTATGAGTTACTGATGAAAGAGGCCCCAGAGGCATCCAAAATAACACAGGATCTTCTTTTCCACCACAACAACATGGCAAAACCCTGTTGTTGAAGACCTCACATACTTTCATAGCAAGATCAAAATGAAATAAACTTGAACTGACTAGGAAACTCCTCCTAGGGGCTAGCTTTCATAGTGCTGGAAGGTGCCACGTAGGCTGCTGGGGGAAAAAGATCAGTGGTTACGCAGAAGCACAGAACACTGCATGCAACAATACTAGCCTCCTAGGCAAGATGTGCCTCCCTGCTACTGCAATAACGGCGAGTCTGTCAATAGAAGTAACTGCTCTCTTGATTGGATTTGTGACCTGTTCCACAAGAGGAAATTCATGGCGCTAGTTCTGTAAATATGATTAAAATCTGTGTCTGGGAAGTCATAGGCTTTAGAGGTGAACCTAGAAATGTTGTTTCTAAATGGTTGTGTGCTCAAGTTGCCTTATTAATACTTGTGCTTCCACCTATAGATTAGTGTTGCTCTCAACCTTGATCAGAGAAGCTTTTTACTACAGTGGGTAATTATTAATGAGTCATAACTGTCCAGTGTGTTGTGAATAAGTGACTAGGAGTGCTCAGCCATAGATGGGACATCTATACCAGCATCCCAAGCCTACCAAGACTCGGGAAACATCAAGGAAGAGAAGGCAGAATGAATATAAAAACCAGAGGATGGGAGATACAGCACGTGATCAAGCTAACTGAAAATTACAGCATGAAATGCAGGGGTTCCTAAGGCAGCTGATGGCTACTTGTGAGAGAGAGTTACTTTTTTTTTTTTAGGAGCGTGGTCACTTTTAGTTTCCCCACGTCCCAGTGGATGACTAATGGAACACCCGTGTGCATATTGGCAGTGCTAATTGAACACAGTGTGTTAAAAATGAGTACATAAATTATAAAAAGATAACATACTGGGGAGAAAAAGGTTAGGGAGGGTCCTGAGGGAAAGTAAAATAGAAGGGGTTCTTTGTAATATTTCCCATAGGTAAATTCTGCCCTTGTTCCAATTTATACCCATCTACTGTGTTTAGGTTGTGTCATTAATTTTATAAACTATTATCATTTATTTCTACATGCGTGTATGTATTTATATTTTGTGTGTTGAAGTGTTTTGCCTGTATGGCTGTAACTGCAGCTGGGTCCTGCAATGCCTACAGCATCTGACTTTAGGGATGAGCAGGTGATCAATGTCTGTCCCGGTACAATGAGGTTCAGGCTCCAGAAAGAGGTTAAGTGAATCTGCGTCCTATGGAACAAACAATGTCCAACTAAGGTCCTCAGAGAGTAAATCAGACTGCCAGAAAGATGTGAAGTAAGGCCTCTCTCTACCTACTGAGTGAAGATAGTGTGCCAGAGGGCAGGGCAGGTGATGGCTCTAACTGTACAAGAAGCAGACCATCTAGGAGGGTGCTGCATGACAAACTTCAAGTGCCAGAGGGAGGGGAATGTGAACACTCTATCCAAAGAGCCAGCAAGTACTCAATGAAGGTCCTCCTAAGGTGGGGTTGGAAGGCTTGATGGAGGGGAGGGGCTCAGCCACCAAATCCACATGATGAGTTCTGAAAAATGACACGAAGAATCGAGGATGAAGAGTCGAGGATGATGAGGGCAGACTATCCAACGGAGAAGGTAAAAGCTATCCCTGCACTAAAGTGGCCTGCGTCTTACAAAGTTATTGACAGGGGTCCATAGGAGACAGTTAGGGTGTTCAAGAGCAGAGAAAATGGAAGACTCTAGCTGGCAATGTGGGTGACAGAGGAGAGTAAGCAGGTCTGGGGGTGCCTAAAGGAGGGAGGACTCTCTAGAAGTGTGAAGGAATGGAGGGGAGAAGGCACCTGGGAAAGAGGCAAAGGTTTAGGTTGGTCTAAGAAAAGGAAACCTGGACTGTGGTGAGGGCGGAAGGACCCAGTCCTGAGTAAGGCTGGCCGGTGGCATTTTTAACATACACCTAATTTTTGACAAAGATTCCAAAATTACACATTGGAGGAAAGATGGTCTCTTCAATAAATGGTACTAAGAAAACTTCAAATTCATATGAACAAAAATGGATTTAGATCTCTATATTTTACTGTATGCAAAAATGAACTCCAAAATGGACTGAAGATCTTAGTGTAAGAACTGAAACTCTGAAATTCTTGGAGGAAAAGGAGAGAAATCACTTCTAGATACAGGAATAGGGAAGGATTTTTCTCAATGGAACATCAGTTGCACAGGAAACAAGTCCAACAATTGACAAATAGAATCACAAGAAATTAAAAGCTTTTGTACATCAATGAAAAAAATCAAGTAAAGAGATGGCCTACAAAATACAAGATATTTGACTAGAATGTATCAAAACCTCACCATCACAGCAAGAAATCACATAACCTAATCAATAAATGGGCTAAAGAAGCAGAAATCAATTATTAAAAGCTGAAATACAGACACCAATAAACACATAATAACGTTCTCAGTTGTCATTCCTACATTTTAGATGAGTACATATGTCTCTCTCTCTCTTTCTATCTCTCTGAGAGAGACAGACATGAAAGTGGAGGCAAACCTGACAAGGAGCTCAAGAGGCCTAATGGGAAGAGAGAGGGTGAGGAATGGGGTAGAAGTGGGGACGTGCTCACCAAACCCTAACACACAACTCTGAGAGCCACCAAACCCTAACACACAACTCAGAGCTTACACAAAGCAATGTGCTGCGTGACGTGATCATTTTGGAATCAGGATATCAGGTAAATACAGGTTCCTCACACTATTCTACATTTACTAATGCTTAAATTTTTCTTTATGATTACACCAAAAAATTTAGGTAGAGCATGGCACAATAAAAATATCTTTTCCCTTGATACTATAAAGACTTTTCCAGAACAATTCTATTTCTATTCTTGTCATCATTCTAAGAAGATGATTTTGCTACTTTCTATCACTTGAAACAACTCAACTTCTTTTCAAAACACTTTAAAAATGTATTTAAAAACACATACTATGCTCCCTGCAGTCTGTCCACCTTCTAGCCTTCGACCCAGACCCCATCCTGATCTTATACCTCAGATCTCTAGACTAGTTTCCCATTCCAGACTAGCTTCATCCTCTAAGGTAGTTTGTTTGACCCTCCACACACTGTCCTCAACTCCACCCTGCCCCTGACCTCCTGATTTGCCTAACAGAGACCTGTTTCTACCAAGGTAAGTCAGATCCAGAAACAGGGTTTTGAAAATTTCTAGAGAAAAACAAGATATGAGTAAAGGAAATTCGGTATAATTATAGCTGACTTTCCAATGCAAACTATACAAGCCAGAAGAGCCTAGACCAAAGCACTCCCACTTCTAAATGATCACGGATGCTGACCCAGAATACTTTACCCAGCGAAACTATGTGTAACAGTCGGAGGGAATGGAAAAATTTCCATGAAACAAATAAGCTGAAAGAGTTCATGTCCACAAAACCAGCCTTACAGAGAATACTCAAGCAGTACAAAAGAGTGACTACACCCATGAGGTCACAGAATGAAAACAAAAGAAGGAACAATTATGGAAGCACACAAAAAGGATCAAGAATATAAACAAAGTTATAGTAATTAATGCACATCTTTCAATAACAACCCTAAATATAAATGGCTTTAACTCCCCAGTCAAAAACACAGGTGAGTGAAATGAATCAAGAAATAAAGTCCAACTTCTTGTTGTTTTCAAGAAACTGACCTCACCTTCAAGGACAGGCACTACCTTAGGGTGAAAGGATGGAAAAATATTCCAAGCAAATTGGCACTAAAAAGCAAGCAACTGTTGAGACCTAACATCTGATAAAATGGACTCCAAATTAAAACTAACCAGAAGAGATAAAGTTGGTCACTTCTTTTGAATCACAGTAGGAAATGACGAAGAAGATATTAAAATAGTGAGCATATATGCCCCAAACCCTGGTACACCCAATTACACTAAAAAAAAAAGTACTACAGTTTTTTAAGACATATTTTAGCTACAACTCAGGAATAGTACGTGACTTCAGTGTTCCACTGTCTCCAAAAGATAGATCAGCTGGACAAAGAATAAACAGAGAGACATCTGAATTAAATGATGTCTTATGTCAAATGGACCTAATAGATATATGCAGAATATTTCACCCAAGCACCGAAGAATACACTTTCTGCCCAGCAGCCCATGCAAGTTCCTCTAAAATTGATCACATACTGTGACACAAAACAAATCTCAACAAATACAAAAAAAAAAATGAAATAATTCTATGCGTTCTATCAGACCAAAATGTAATAAGGCTAATAATCAGCAGCAAAGGAAGCTCTAGTAACTACAAAAATTTATGGATATTAAACAACACACTCCTGAAAAATGAATGGGTCAAAGAAGAAATTAAGAAAGAAATAAAATATTCCTTTAACTAAATAAAAATGATAAAACACAATAAAACCTCTGGAGCACTTTAAAAGCAGTCCTAACAAGGAATTTTATAATTTTAAATGTCTACATTAAAAAAAAAAAACAGAATGAGCACATATAGATGGCTTCACAGTGCACTTCAAGACTGGAAAGGCAAGAACACACCAAACCCAAACCCAGCAGACAAGAAGAAATAACAAAACTCAGAGCAGAAATTAACGAAGTAAAGAAAAACCGAAAGAGCAGAGACAAAGAATCAATAAATTTAAGAAATGGTTCTTTGAAAAGTTAAACAAGATAGACCATTAGCCTAGTTAACCAAAACAAAGAGTAAATCCAAATTGAAAAAAATCATACGATGAAAGGGGAAACATCACCACAGACACCAAAAAAGTCCAGACCATTATAAGGGAATACTTTAAAAACCTATACTCTATTAAATTTCAAAACTGAAAAGAAATGGATGAAAGTCTAAATTCCTTGAAACCACCAAAGTTAAACCGAAATAGCAATACAAAATCTCCATCTGAAAAAAACCCAGGTGCAGAAAGATTCACAGAAGAATTTCACTAGACATTCAATTAGATCTATAACCGACACTTCTTGAACTATTCAAAGATACAGAAACAGAGGGACAATTCCCAAACCTGTGTATGAAACAGGTATTGCCAAAACCAAGTAAAGACACAACAATAACAAAAACTGAAAACTACATGCCTCTATCTTTAATGAACACAGATACAAAGATTCTGAACAAAATATTCACAAGGCTTTCTGCTAACTAAACTCCTTTTCAACATAGTGCTTGAAACTCTTTCTAAAGCAATTAAAACAAGAGAAGAAAATTAAAGGAGTACTCATTGGAAAGAAGAGGTGAAATTATCACTATTTGCAGACAATATTATACAGAATAGATCCAAAACTTTTCAACAGAAAACTGTTAGAAATTATCAATATTTTCAGCAAAATGGCAGGTTATAAAATTAGTAACCTTTCTATATACCAATAACAAACACTCAGAGAAAGAGTACTTAGAAACCCTCACATTTACAATAGCCTTTAAAGAAAGTATTTAGGAATAAACCTAACCAAAGACATTAAAGATTTCTAAAATGAAAATTCTAAATCCTGAAAGAAAGAGAGTAAGACACCAGAAAATCGAAGGACCTACCATGTTCATGGGTTGGTAGAATTAATATTGTGTAAATGAGTCTATAGATTCAATGCAATTTCAGTCAAAACCCTCTTGACATTCTATACAGAGCTAGAAAAAACATGCTAAAATTAATCTGGAATCACAAAAGACCACAGATAGTGAAAGCAATCTTGGGCAAAAAGAGCAATGCTGGGGGGATCGCAGTACCAGACTTTAAACAATAATACAGAGCTCCAGTCATAAAAACAGCACTATACTAGCATAAAAACAGACATGCAGATCAACGGAACACAATAGAGGACCCAAACATGAGAATATGCAGTTTCTGCCACTTAATGTTTGACAAAGGTGCCAAGAACATAAAACAGAGGAAATGTGGCATCTTTAGCAAATGGTGCTGGCAAACTTTACCTCCACGTGTAGAAAAATGAAATTGGAACCTTATCTTTCACCCTGCACAAAATTCAATTTCAAACTGATCAAAGACTTCACTATGAAACGAAATATCTGAAACTGCTAGAAAAAAAACATAAGCAGTACCCTACAGGATATAGGTATACAAAAGATTTTGTAAATCAGACATCAGTTGCTCAGGCATTTATGTCAACAAGTGGGACCTCATTAAACTAAAAAGGTTCTGTACAGCAAAAGTAACCACCATAGAAGAGAAGAGGAAACCCACTGAGCGGGAGAAAATCTTCACCTGCTACACTATGACAGAGGACTAATATTCAGAATATAAAAGAACTCAAAATACAAAGAAACAAGAAAATAATCGACCCAATAAAAATATGGACTAAGGATTTGAACAGAGTTCTCAAAGTAAGAAGTAAAGATGGCTAAGGAACACTTTAAAAAGTGCTCAACATCTTTAGTAATTAGAGAAATACAGATCAAAGTCACTTTAAGATCTCACCTTACCCTAGTCAGACTGATTAATATCAAGAGAACAGAAGATACCAAATGCTGGTGGGATGTGGCGAAAGGGGAACGCTCATTCACTGCTGGTGGGATTGTAAACTCATGCAACTACTATGGAAAACATTGTAGAGAATTCTTTAAAATACTGAAAATGAATCTACCAGATGATCTAGTTATACCACTCCTTGGCATATACCCAAAGGACTCATCCTACTGAATAGATTCCTGTACATTCATGTTTATTGCTGCTCTTTTCACGACAGCTAAGAAATGGAAACAACCTAAATGACTCTCAGATGATGAATGGATAACGAAAACGTGGTACATTCACACAATGGAGTGCTACTCAGCAGTAAGGAAAGATGAAATTGTGAAATTTGCAGGTAAATGGCTGGAACTAGAAACTTATACTAAGCAAAGTAACACAGACTCAGAAAAAAAAACAAGCAAAGTATTTTTCTCCGTCATTTACAGATGGTAGCACCAATCCCTTATATGTGAGCATATATCCTGATGTAACAGAAAGAGCCAGGGAAATGGAAAGGAAGTATGGAGGGAAAGAGAAAGAAAAAGCCTGGGAGGGGGGTAACGAGAAACATATCTCACCAAGGGGAGAATAAGGAAATGGGGCATTCGTTCATTGAGGAAGGAGGCAGGGACATACAAGGAGCCATGGGGACTAAGGGGAAGAAGAACTTCAAGGGGGACAAATAGGAGACAGGTCTTATCAAACGGGACATGGAAGCACGTAAACTGGGGAAGGAGGAGGGAGGCTAGACAGGGAGGGATAGATGCAAGATACAGCTTGGGTTTTGTGAAAAGCCAGAGGGAAATGTATTAACTCAAAAATACACACACAATATCTGAATATGAGTGCCTGCTTATAACAAAAGGCTAAATAATAAGTAACACAGTGCCTGACAAGATAAACCTCCCTTTGAGTTGTTGGTCAGTGTAGTTCAAGGGGTTCCTAAAATCACACAGGCTACTGCCACAGCCCTTTATTACCTTCCAGAACTTGATTACCTCCCTACTTCTGAAGACAGGACATATTTCAGACACAGGACTTGGAGCAACGGAGCTAGAACTTACCTGGAAGCCTTCTCCCTGAGGGTTAGCTCTCATAGTTCTAGAGTATACTATGCCAGCTGCTAAAGGAGAAAATCAGTCAATGGTCTAAATCAGCTCCAAAACCTAATAACCACAATGATTGGCACAGCAAACTATCTCTGCTGGTAAAGGAGTGCACTTTTATCTAGGGTGTTCTCAACAGCTTTCTAATTGGACTTAAAACCCTCGTGATGTGAAGGAATTCATAGGTGGTGCTGTAAATATCACCAAATACATATTAGCTGGAGAGGTCAGAGGTCTTAGAAAAAACTCTATTTCTGTCATATCTCTAGACAAATGAAATTTCTTACCATATGCTAAATATGGATCCTTATATTTAGAGACAAATGTATGGTGCATCCTCATCAAAGAAGCTTCTTTTTGCCACTTATGTAGGCTATTTCAGATTTCTGTAACTGCTCACACACAGAGAACACATGTCTGAGAGATGCCTTCTACACTTAAGGCTCATGGAACCCAGAAAATCAAAGCTAGAGAGAATCACCTACATCTCTCAACTCTCCAGTGAAAATTCTTTATACAAGAGTATGTGATGGACACATAAGGCCACAGCTGGATACATTTTAGAGAATAAGACACTGCGGAGTACATGTCTCTGGATAGGACTTCGATATTAAACGTCACTCCTCCGTGGCTCAGGCACCATTTGCAGAAAAGGGGCCAAAAGGCTATAAGGGTCAGGGTTGATCCATGAACATAAAAGGCTATAAGTGTCAGGGTTGATCCATGAACATAAAGAAACTGAGGCTTTCAGGTCACTGGGAACTTGATCATATGAACTTGCAACTTGATCATATCAATGGTGGCAACATGCAGAAGACCCATGCCAACTCAACCAGAAAAAAAAAGAAAAAAAAAAAACACCAAGCAAAGAACCAGGAAATGGGCAGCAGTTCCCAACCCTAGCCAAAGAACTATTGCAACTGATTGCTGCTGGGTGAGGAACTGCAGATCTTTAAGGGAGAGACTCTAGATAGGCTGACTAGATTCCAGTGAATGAACCTGCACTGAGGGGACATCTGGATACAAATGGTTGTACAGATAGGACTTAACATACATGACAGAATGCATGGAATTCAATCGGTAGGCATTATGGGGAAGGCACATGGAGGATGAGGTCTAAAATTAACGATATGAAATGCAAAATTATCAATAAAAGTATCCAGAAAAAAAATAACACTTTAGAATTTCCATATTTCTAACTGAAAAAGCTGCAGCTCTACTCTTCTTTATTTTGACTTTTTCACCACGTGCTTAGTCTTAACAGATTCATGCTCATCTCTCTCTGATGGTGAAAAGACTTTTCCTTCTTTTCCAGTTCCCATTCAGTATCTCCATTATTTCTCTCTTTTCAAGTGATCTCTTAGAAAAAATTTCTACTGTGGCAGAAAATGTTCATCATTACTTGATTCCTAGTCTTATACCTTCTGATAAAGATCTGTGCCACTAAAATATATGAAAAAAAAAGTGCCTTCACCAGTGGGTAGAGTGATTATGTGGACACTTAGTTTATGTGGCACACATGAGGAAGTCAGATGACAACCCGGGATAGGAAGGTCCTTCCTTGTGCTTCGCCGTGTTTTAGATGGAACGCCCCGCTGTTCCCCCTGTGTATGCCAGGCTGACTGGCACATGAGGGCCAGGAGTTGTCCTGCCTTCATTTCTCATCTCATCACAGTAGTGTTGGGTTTAGAGATGCAAGTTAGCATGTTTGATTTTATGTGAGCTTTGGGGAACTGAACTCATGTCCTTGCATTTGTACATCAAGAACTTTATCCATGGAACCCCCCCCAACCCCTAGTGATGTATTTTAACTAAAGAAGAAATCATCTCTTCTCTGTTCCCTCCCATCTTTATTTTCATTGTCATGTTAACAAAATTATTTGTGTTTCAATAACTACTTTGATAATGGAAGCAATTGGAGTAGAACACTAAAAGAGTGAGTTTTTAATACTTCAAGACCCTAAATCCAACATTTCAAATGTATCGATTTACATAAGAATTAGATTTTTCAACTCTGCTTAAGCCATGCTTACTGTTTCTGTTACTTATAGTCAATGATAATATATTTAAACCTGCTGTGTACCTGCTTTCACTATTCAAGCAACTCAAATTTATTTTAAGAAATATCATTCAATAGATACAGTTTTATTAATGTTACCAAAGACATAGTACTCAACATTCAATATCATCTGTAGTATAAATCATTTCCTCTTATTCCCTTACTTAGTCCAAAACTATCTCTAGTCTAAATTTTTTAACATATTTCAACACCAGGGAGTAAAGCACGTGGTATTTCTCGGTAATTTGGGTATGATTCAAAGCTATTATGCTTACAGATAACCAGTATGAACATGGCTCTGTTAACCCAGTCCCACCAGATCGTCTGAATGCAGAAGGGACTAAATGCTTGTGACAAAATGTATAACTAACTGATACTCCACTATTATGATATGGCATATTCTTTCAGTATATTGGTTATAAACAATTGAGTTCTTTAAAATAGCATTTTCTTCCTATAATCTTTTAATTTCTTTCATCTTTATGACTATCACAATTTCAAATTCTGTTGTTCTTTTTTCTCTTTTTTTAGAAAAGATCTTGTTGGTTAACCCCACCTGGCCTTCGAATCATGATCTTCCTACTTCAAATAACAACAAAACCAACATTATGACTGACAGGCTGCCAAGCATGTAAAATTGTTAGTTAGTTTACTTGTTTGATATGGTCCAAAACTATTACATTTTTGTGATCAAAGTATAGAAACACACATAAAATAATCTAGCAGGTATGCAGAGCACCTGCATACTTGGTGAATTCTATATCCAAGCTCAACACTTTGCTGATCATTGTGCTGTATGTCTAATATTACAAAATTTTGGTCTTCTGAAGATCTAAAGGACCTTATGTTAGGTCCTTTAACCAATGAATAGTATATACTCTCATGTGTGTCTTAGTAAAATGTATCATAGTATATTGTAGCAAAGATGTTATTCTTTTCATTTTATACATGATAAATCTGGTTCCCAGAGATTAAGGATTTAAATTACTATACTGATCTGATACAAGATTATGAGTTCCATAAATACAGAGCTTATTCCAGGAGAGACATAATTCCTATTAGCTAGAACAGCATTTGGTACTTAGAGATAACCCAATGATGTCTGGTGAGTGGATGAATTATGGAGAATTAGCAATAAGTAGAGAGGTTTAAAGTCCGCAAAGCTTTGGTTCTAAATCCTGTTTGTATAAACACTGAGATAACAGATATTCAGTGCATGGCTATAGAATGGATTAATACATCTATGAACATATAGATGTGACATATAAATATGGAGTTTCAGTCTATAAGAAATTAAATCATAGGGCTGGAGAGATGGCTCTGCAGTGAAGAGCACTGGCTGCTCTTGCAGAGGACCCAGGTTGAGCTCACAGCACCTACATGGTGGCTAACCCCTGTTCTTTACTTTACTTGCAGGGGATCTGATGCTCTGTTATGGCCTCTGCACATACCAGGTATGTATGTAATGAGCTTACATGCATACAGGCAAACACTCATACACATACAATAAAAATAAATAAAATATACTTAAAAAAGAAATTGAATCATAGCTAATGTTTTAAATTTGCTTCTTAATGTGAGGTTTAAATGTGGTTGTCTTAAAATTACTAACCACAGATGAGTTTTGTCTTAAAATTACTAACCACAGATGAGTTTTCACTATACCTAAGTACAATATAATTTAAAGTTTCAATTACATAAGGAACTGGAGCACATTTCAACTACACATCGTTGAGCAGGAACTTCAACCTCTGAGACATTAATTCATGAAGAGTGAAATATTACACCCATCTGATCAATTAGAAGGACATGTAAGAAAACATACACAGTTCCAACATGAAAGTACTCAGTAAAAATATTTTACTTTTGTTGATCAAAGAAATCAGGCAACTTCTTTTAAATTCTAACTCAGTGATTAAAATGTCATCCAATGAATATTGTCTGCAGATTAAAACAAAACCATTTATTATTTATCATTGGTCAGGTGACCACGTTTCTTTTTAAACAAAATTTGAGGGAGATTTCATACTACTTCATTAAGCTGTTTATATGTAGAATAACAGATTAACACAGCAACTCAGAAATAGAAAGATTGTACTATATTATTTAAAACATATTTCTATTTCAAAATTAAAGTTTCTGAGGACTGTTTGGGTATCATATGAAACTAAATGTCATTTCTAATTATATTATAGTTCCTATTTGGCTAGTGAAGTGAGTTAATTGCAATGCCCCAAATTGATCCTAGAGTTTGATGGGTGTGATGCTGAATCTCCCCCCCCTCGTGTGTGTGTGTGTGTGTGTGTGTGTGTGAGGGAGAGAGAGAGAGACTTACATATACATCTAGATACAAATCTCTACCATGTGTGCAAATGCACATCTTACATGTCAATTTCAATTTTTTTGTGATAAATTAAATTGGGACACTACCACGGTGGATTCAAACACTGCCTAGTGAACCAAATAAATGCTTAAAATTTTAGCATTTAATCTTTGTCATCTAAGTTTTCTACAAGATATAAGAGCTCTTCATTGCTATGACGCACACAAGTACTACGAAACAAAACAAGCTAACTTCATAACGACTAACAACAGGAAGTCACAATTCCACGTATAGAGGAGTTGTAAAGGGCATACCATATCCCACTGTAGAAAGGCCCAGGTGTTTCATTCTGTTTTTCACAAGTTCAGCGAGTTCTTGTCTTTCTGACCTCCTGTAGAGGTTCAGTCGCTGCTGAGTTATCTTCTCTGCGGTTTTCCCAGAGTGCTTTGGGCCTTTTCTGCTCAGTCTTCTGGCCCACTGCATGCTCTTCCTCCGCAATAAGGGGTGGTCCGACTGGTCACTGGAAGTTGAATTTCGGTGAATGCTGCGGTGGTGCCCCGGCTCTTTGGCATCTTTGGTGTCTTCCCACTCTTCCACACTTATAGATATTTGAGACTTTAAAGGAAATGGGTATTGATAGTTAGATATTTTCTGAATAACCATTGCCTAGAATTAAAATAATTACTTTCCAAGATCTTGACAAAGTTGAGTTGTACATCAACTTGTGAGTTTCCATGGCAAAATCAAAGTCATGATCATTGATTCCTTGATTCCAATCATTTCTTACTAAACATGTGACAGAAAATATTTTATTGAGTTTTTCTGTGAAACGTAAAATATCTGCATCTCTTTGTAGGTATTTCAGGAAAAGGCAATTTTGTGTGATTCTTTGTAATAAATGTTTGCCAATATACCAATTTGAAGCATACAAACAACTAAGTATTTTATAACTTCAAATAAAGTCCATTTAATATAAAAATGCGAAACCGCTTTGATTTTGGGTGTAAAAGTATTTAAAGATTCTTAAAATTAATGTTCTTTTTATGACACTGAAACGTCTTATAAAATGTACACTTCTTTTAATTCTTGTATGCCCCAGGAAAAAGCAGATGTTTTTGATTCATGCACTCATTATCCACAACATAAAACGCTTTTCTGGTAAAAATGTTTTAAAAATTGGGGGAAATCCTCTAAGTAAGGGGCACTTTTGCACAAATGCCTTATAGGGTAATAACCCCGTAAAACCAAGGCAATCTCTGGATGGAACAGTAATGAGCAAGTTCACAGAGTATTCCAAATTTCTCTTTTACCACACATTTTTATTTTTATAGTAAGGAATCTCTCCTTTGTTTTAATTTCATTTCTTTCCATTAGCAGTCCCATGAAAGTCACATTGTCCAAGGAGAAAGTCTTATTTTATAAAAGCATGCACATGCAAATGACCAGCTTCCTTAACTGTGTTGTACTTAGAAGTAACATTCATGAACCTTCTCACTGTGTTTCCCTCCTATGGCAGAGTGTTTAATTGAATTTCACCTGTAACACGCATGCATTGCTGACTTTCAAAGAAAATTAAGTTGCCAATTTAAGTAAGGTCAGGTGGTAGAGCCAATAATTCCTTTAAATGTGAATATAAATTATGAAGGCTCAGTCAGTGACTTACATACAACTTTTAGCAACATGCTAGGGAATTATCACATACAAATTCAACCCTTCCTCCCCCCCAAAAAATCAAGGATTTGTCCACATTTCTAATTTAAAACAGTACTGTATAAAATAACTTTCACATCTGATGCATAGTTCATTAAAAACTTAAGAAATCATATTTAACCTCTCAGAACTTAAGTTGGAAGCATTAAAAATATCAAATACCACAGTTTTGCAGTAATGGATATCTTCATCATCTTAGTTATTTTATTATTATTATTATTTATTTATTTACCCCTAGTTAACATTATACTGAAAATCCTCTTCTATGGAAGCAAAAAACAAAACTTTGGGAAATATCTATCATTAATTAAAAAAAAAAAAACTACCTTAGGGCTGGAGAGATGACTCAGTAGTTATGAGCACTGATTGTTCTTTCAGAGGGCCTGGGTTCGGTTCCCAGGAAGCATTTGGTAGCTAGCAACAATTGCTAACTTCAGTTTCAGAGGATCTGATACCCTCTTCTGAGCCCCAAGAGTGGGCAGTGTGCACACAACGATTACATTTATGTACAAGCAGGCAAAATGCTCATACACACAAAATAATGGTAAATCAAATTTAAAAATAAGAATAATATTTTTGTTCAGTAATGTGTGCAGACTTTGTAGCAAAAATGAAAATACATGATTTAGACTCATGTGCACAGCTAAAACGCAGCTTCATCTCGCTCAAGGGCTCTCGCTGTCACCTTCACAGTCGCAGTTCTTCGGGCAGAACTGTTGTCCAATGTGTAAAACTCATGATCTTTCCATACCAAACACTCAAGAAGGCAAGTGCATATATGCTCACTTATAATTCAAGTCTTGGAAGCATAAGCTAATAAATATTTAAGAAGCAGGAGGAAGATATGATCCTCATTCAAGCAGGAGTTGAAACACTTATTTGTCTTTGTAAATACTTGTCCTTGATCTATGTATCAGGCATTATGTAGAGCATGCATCTAACATACGAACTAAAGTTTATGTATATATTAGTTAAGCAATAGCAAAGGTGGTATTTAGGTTGTTCTTGATTCCCCCAATGAAAGAAATACTTTACATATAAAATCACTGGCAATTCCAAGTCACGTTTTTTCTGTAAGTTTATAAATAAGCAAAAGTCTCCTTGTAAATATCACTTTAACTGAAAGAAGGAGGACTGGGAAAAAATCAAGGCGATTTGTTTTATGAAACCCAAGTCAATCTCATTGACTGCTGTCTAGATCTTTGGATTTTGAATGCCTTTCCTCCTCCTTTCAACACCACTTATGAAAAGTTCACTGTGCTTTTGAAGTGCTAGCTTTGGAATTTTTCTAGTTATGTTTAAAGACCCAAAGTGTGGCTGGGCATGGATGTACATACCATTAATCCCAGCACTAGGATGGTAGAGAAAAGTGGATTGCTGTGAGATTGAGGGCCACAGCAAGATCTATATATCGCGTTCCAGGTCAGCTAGGGCTACAGGAAGAGCCTGACTAAAAAACACAATAAAAACTCCTAATGTCTAATTTCTACATATAAGATGAGAACATTAATAGTCATCCTCTGCCCTTCTGTCATAAAAATTCATGTAATATATTACCGTATAAAGAAAACATATATCAACTCTAACTCTGACTACAGTAGTAGTAGTAATGATAACAATATGTACAAGTTATAATGGATAGCCACAGTTCCAAAAATATTGCTAAAGTTCATCAGTTATTCTTACTCCATGGATATTTGATGTGTATTGTTAAAAAGTGGTATATTTATTAATTTAATTTCCTTGCATCTTTCCCACTGACATTTGCTTGGATATAGTACAGAGCAGGCTATGACACTGTGACTTTCTTTTTCCCGAACTGAAAGTGAGAATAAAGTGTATTTCTGAGCAAAAGTGCTGGGATCACACTGGGCATGGAAATTCTTATTAGACCATTTGACAGCTTCCACTCATGGTTATGTAATCTAAGCTCTGAGACTACTTCCATCCATTTTCCTTTCCGAAAGGAAGGTCATTATATTATTGCACTTTTGCTTTGTTCATCAAATTTTTCTTAGGAAATCAAAGAAATATTGCAAGATGGCTGACCTAGAAAATCTCCAGTAACTACTAAGCAACATTATGGATTGTGACCTTACATGAAAGAACAGCAAGAAAAAGAAAAAAATAATAATGATAAGAAGAATGGAAAGGTGGCAAATAGGCATTAAAATGAAAGTGAACAGTTGTTAACTTCATTAAAATTTAGTGAATATGATGAATAGAAAAATATTTACAATAAGAATAGATGTTCATTTTTCTACAGTATTTCTACAAACAATTCTGTACTATTTCTATGACTAAGAGAGGCATCATTATGCAGCAAATCCGCAATTGGCCAATGTGCAGAGAATGAGAGATTGTAGACCCCTGAATTGGACACCTGTATCAAACTTCTAACTCCCAAGGCTCAGGGATCACTGGCGAAGAAGAAACAGAGAGACTGTAATAGCCAGAGTTGGTCTGACATAAAGAAATAGTTTTCCAGACAGCTTGGAATTTACTCACATGAACGCAGCAATGGTGACAGCATGTACAACAAGCACCATACAGGCTCAATCAGACAAACTCCCAGCACAGTTGTGGAAAAGTGAAACTCCAACCATCTGAGGAACCATTGCTGCTGGGAAGGGGAGAGTCAGTCTTTTTTTTAAGGGTGTGACTCTTTTATAGAAAATCTTTAAAGAAAGTTTTATGTGAACAGAATAAAGGGAGATGCTTCAAAGTAGACATAGAAAAAAGTAGTAACAAGAGTCACAAAAAATGGATAAACAAAAGGGACTGGAAAACAAATAGAGGCTTTTAATTTATTCCAGTTGGAAACTCTTAATTTGCTATGCGAATTTACAGCACAAAGAAAGAACTGGAAGAGGCCAGGAAGGTGAGTCATTGGGCAGAATGCTTGCTGGGCAAGCAGGAAGATCTGAGTTTGCATCACCCGTACCCACATGAAAAGCTGGGGGGAAAGGAGATTGCATTTGCCAATGCTTGTGGGAGGGTGCAGGTGGCTCCCAAAGGCTCATTATCTGGCCTGGTTAGCTTAAATGGTAAGTTCCAGGTTCACTGACCCAAAATATAAAGTGGAGAAGCAATTGAGGAAGACATGCTTCAGTCTCCAGCCTCTACATGTGCCCACATAGGTCAGTGTACCTGCACAAATGTGCACACATATCTACACAATAGACACACACACACACACACACACACACACACACAAGAATATTGGATTTGGATATTTGGATAGATTTGGTACTATTCAAAATATGTTCCAAACTAGCTTTACCATTTTCTGAGGAGTATCAATGAGAAAAACTTCAAGGTTTTAAATAAACTTGTGGTCCATATTATAGTTTTAACTGGAGACTCATGATCTCACGGATTATAGAAGCATACTCTGTGATATGCATCACCCACTAAGGCTTCCTTAACAAAATGAAAACTGAACATTCAGGAGAGAGCCAAAGTTGAGCCCTTAGCCCTGTCCTCCCTGCAACATAGTATGACTGTCCTTGGCACCTTGCCAGATGCGAACGTGATAGAATGGGTCATTCATCCCAGATTCACTGGCTATGGAAGCCTCTCCAGGTGACATGAATAAATCATGAGTGGAGCACCATCAACAAATGAGATGAAACTTACACAAGTGTTGCTCTCTGTCTCTTCCGGACTCTCTGATAATGACAAGACTAAAAAGCCAGCACCAATTAGCCAGAATTCAGAGGATCATCTTAACACCAGATGTCTTGTTTAATAGTAGGCTTCATCTGCACATATTAGAGATTCATGGGCTACTGTCTATGGCCACGTTTTTCGGTTCATCCAATGGCAGGAAATGCTTTGCCTTCTGTGTGGCAAAAATAATGACAGCAACAACAAAACCTGCTCATCTCTTACCTCTTATAAATGTACAATAAAACCTAGGCTGTACATGGGTTTGTATGTATCAAAGGAACAACACGAGACTCATCACACATTCCTTATCCCTATCAGTGTCTAGATATTATTAAAAGTAACCAAGGTACACATTGCAAATCTCTGAATTCAAGGGAATATCCATTCTCTACCATAATGTCATAATGTCTTACTATGTGCATTTAAATTCTGAGTGAAACATTTAAGTTACTAATAAGAGACGGTAAACTGTACTATTCTGATTCTACATGATGTGTAATTGCTGACAGTTCTCAAATCCCAGTGAATTCTCTAGCCTACTCTTGGGAAAGTAGTAAGGTAGTCCAGATGCCTTTTCTTTTCAATTCGAAATTCCCTACATTGGAACCTTACCCCATCTGTACTCTTTCTGCTCACTCAAACTGCTTTTGGGCATGACTGGACTCCTATGTGCCCCTTCTCATACCGCCCTCCCCAAAAGTCTCACTAAACATTGCTGGTACATGTAGAATCTGAACATCAGAACTAAATTTTGGTGGGAGTATCCATGCCGTCTCTGAGGCTGATGAAAGCATTTCTCTTCTGGACTATTTTCAATTGAAGCATTAGTTACAAATATCAAAGCAAGTGACACTCACTGCACATCTCTCACTCACTTAGTAGCTTGCAATCTGTGAAGAAACAAATTTGTGTGGGTAAACACCTATGAGGTAATAAAGATGAAATCCTAGCAATGTACCTAAATTAGTGATACAGCTAATAGAAACAAAATTGGACAGAGAAATTATGTAAGGGCAAGCAGAGTAGAAAGGATAATTCAAAGTTCTGGAGGACACCTGGAACTGTGTTCTGGAAATACATATGCAATTCTTTGAAAAACACATTGAATATAATAATGCAAAAATAGCCAGGTTAACGGCTAAGCAACTGCTTCTAAGCTGTATATCTTGGGAAGAAGTAAGTAGGAAGATGAGAAACAGGAAACTAAGAGCTGACAATTAGGAGCACTGGTTGCTCTTGCAGAGGACCTGGGTTTGGTTCTGAGCACCCACAAGGTCGCTAACAACTGTCTGTAACTGTAGTTCCAAGAAATCTGAGGCCCTCTCCTGGCCTCTGTGAGCACTGCATGACACAGGTGCACTTATAGTTATACATAGTAAACATCCATACACACATAAAATATCTATTTTTATTTTTTTGTTTTACTTGTTGGGTTTCCATGTTTCATTTTTTTGACAGGGTCTCCCTAGTCCCCCCTCCCTGGAAGTCACTATATGGATAATGCTGGTCATGTGAGACCAATCTCATAGAGATCTACCTGCCTCTGCCTCCTGAGGGAAGCATTGATTTTTTATTTATTTATTTATTTTATGTGTATGAGTGTATTGCCTGCATGTATGTAATTATACCCATGTCTTCTAATGACAGAGGAGGACTCAGATCCCCTGGAACCAGAGTTACCAATGGTTGTTAGTTGCCATGTAGGTACTGGTATTTAAAACTTGGATTTGAACAGGCACATGAACAGTCAGTGCTCTTAGGCACTGAGCCACCTCTCCAGCCCCCATAGATATAAATTTTTTAATTAAAAATTAAAGGAAAGAAATTAGAGCTTGGAAAAATGGAGAAGCATAGATGCACATGGAAACCAAGATACATGGTTGTTTTGTAAAGAAATGGATGGTGGATATTGCCAAATCCTGTTTACAATAAGTTTATTTTCTCTTCCTAATATTCATTCCATTGATAAAGTCGAGTCTTACAGAGCAAAGTAGAATTAAGGAAAGGTCACTGGCTTAAGACTACAGTATTGCCTGTAGAAGGGTTTTTAAAAAAAGGTCATGTATTTTCCCTTCACACAATGAATCACTGTTGACCCCAAGAATTGAATTTTCTAAATAACAAATGTTAATATATGAGGGTTAAGCTTCATAAAGTATTCATAACTGCTTTGAGTTGTAGTATTCAGAAATATATTTTAAATATTTAATGAAAATGCCTGAGTTATGCATTGCATTTCTGCATCATGTTATTCTACCTGTCACTATTTTTTAAAGATGTTTTTCTGATGAAATTATATGATTCCATATCTTTCTCTGGGCATTAAAGAAATAGTTTATCTTGTTTCTCTTTTCTTCTTAAAAGTCCAAGTTTTTCAGCGACATCAGTAGCATGTGAATTATTATCACTGCATTTTACAAGCACTTTAGGTCAACACATTTCTTTACTCATATTATAATAATTATAATACCTTTCTGTATTGCTTATCCTCTCCCTAGTAGACAGGACAGAATTGCAGGATAGAATAGTCTGTCCTAAAACTGGAATGCTTTTACTATCAACTTTTTGGTTTTAAACAAACATATATACATATATATATATATATATATATATATGAACATTCATATATATATAAAAAGACACATATATAAGACATGATAGATATATTTATATTAAATATTTTTATTTTATGTATCAAAGCTACTTAAAGTAGTATTGATCCAATCCACCGCTTATAGATCAGTACTCCTTATGAAGACAGCACTGACTTAGATAAATATTATGATATATTATGTCTAGTACCCAAGGACAGTGACTAAAGGCTTAATTTACCTCCTGTGTCAGGACAAAGTGGAAGAATAATCGCCATGTAGTTTAACATGCTAAGTGGACAAGAATTGATAACTATGTGCTTGGTAGTTTAAATGAGAATTTCCCAATAGGCTCCAAGTACTAGGATACTCAGCCCCAGTTGGTGGTACTCTTTTTAGAGAGCACAGTCTTGTTGGAGGAAGTGCATCATCAGGGTGGGCTATGAGAGTTACTAGCCCACCTCCTGCCATGCTTCCCTGGCACGATGGACTCTTATCCCTCCGGAATCTGAAGCCTAATAAACTCTTCCTTCTAGAAGTTGCCTTGGTGATGGTGCTTTATCACAGCAACAGAAAACTATCTAACAAAGTGTGGTTACATTTATTCACACAGATTAGATGCTTTTAATTGTCTGTTGTTAATAAGAGTGCCAGTGAGATTCTTCTTATGTTAAAATAAGGATATAATGAAAGTAAGGAAGAATTTTCTGTCATTGGAAAATGACATGATTAAAAATCAGTAAGCTGGAAAGTGGTAGATAAATAATTATAAAGTAAGGAAAAAAACATTACAGAATAAAAGTTTTACAATATACCAAGCAAGAAGAAAATTATAGATAAACTGAGTCACAGAATACGTGAATCTAAGTTGTGTGTGTATGAGCTTATGTGACTAAATATGAATTGAAGATTCATGAACATATTTGCTTCACTATACAATTAATTTATCCAAAACCCAAGAATAATTAATTTATAAATTATGTTATAAATTTAAGTGTATTGACCTGTATATTCTCTGAAGCAGTGTTACACACTTGAAAACAATGCACCAGCTAAAAGAAAGAAATGAGATCCATGATTGTGTATGCTCTTTGTCACAGAATCAAGCATAATTTACCCTGAACAATTTGCACATTTCTTTTTTTTAATCCGCAAAGTGATAATATGTTCCTTATATCCTCTTCACACTGATTCCCACTGACTTCACATAGAGCGAGTAAAAGTAGATCCAAGATTTTAACCCATTCTATCTTATCAATACTCACAGGTCAGGCAGAATGAATGGACTGACGATTGATGCCAGGAACAGGGACAGAAGTATTGACAAAGAATGGCTAGAGTACATTAAGATGCAGAGAGAAATCTGACTTGAAATAGTAAGCATCTAACATGCACTAACGATTCATCTTGAAATAAAGGACGGGAAGGTACTTAATCTGTAATCACCGTGCAGATGAAAGAAAAGAGGATCTGGACATTCTGAATTTGCAGAAAGGTAAATCTAAAAGCAAGCCTGAAGCCTCCATGTGGCTTTTGCTTGCTGAAGCAGTCTTGGCACTCCAGTGAGCACTTCTGGTGATGCACATTGCTCAGCACTGTGCTTCTGGAGGATGAGAAAACCGATGGGACCTTGCACAGGATGACTGAAGGAAAATCAGCCTGACAAGTGACTGAACAAACTGACCCTTCCCAAACCCTGACTCCCCACTCCAGGAAGGCAACACATCGATGTTAGAACACATGCCCCCTAGGAAAAGACATCTGGTTTCTTATGAGTTTTCTTGCAGATCGGATTCCTTACCAGCCACCTCACAGAAGGTATCCGGTTCACCTACCAGAACTCCCCATCTTTCCTTCTCAGATGCCAGAAAGGATCAGGACACCATCTGAGAAGGCACAACCAGAACTTCTGGGATTCCAGAAAGTCGTGAACCCCTTCCTGGAAGTCTCTGGGTGCACCTATATATCCCATACCTTCTCCAACCCCAATGTTCAACTTCCATCCCCATAGGAAGGCTGTGTGCCCCTTGTAGCTAATAAACCTGTCTGCATCTGTTGAAGATGAGATTTCATTTCTACTTCTTTATCACTGTGCCTTCTCATCACAAATTTTAACATTTGGTGATGAAACCCGAGTGGGGTTTTAGGTCCCGTGTCCCAGCCCTTCCTTCCAGGTGACTTTCCTATAACTCTCCTTTTGAGACCCTTCCCATTAGGAGCATGGCCACCCTCTGAGCTTACTATATGGACTAAACAGCCTCCAGGTGCGACCTGTATTCCCCTGGCTTTGTAAGCATACAAGCCCTGTTTAGGGGTTTCATCGGTGTGCCATGCAAACCCAGTTGGGGTTCTCTTTTCTCTCACAGCCTTCCTCTTTCTTCACCTCTTCTACCTAACCAACGTTCAAATCAGAGGTTCCTCCCTGTTCATTTCCCGGATACACTCACACACCATCCATCTGGGAAAGGTAAGATGTCCCTCATCTGCAGGCGAACGGAAGTCCTCACTCCTGCTTTTGCCTCCTTTCCCGAAGATCTGGCCACTCCTCTGACTGACCTCCATATCCTGAATGATTCTCCAGGTACCAAGAACAGTATCCTAAACATTATTCTGTCCTCAAAATGGGCTCCAAATTATCGGTACTCTCAACCCAACTTTGGCTTTAATACCAATTGGACAATGGCCATAGATTGCCTGAATTCTGCACTTTTTGATTACAATATCCCAATTTGAATAACTACACCCATCAAAAGGCAAGTCCTTACATGTAGGTCCCTTACATCCAGGTTTTCTTTACCCTCTGAGAGTTCGCCCCTCTCTTTGCTAATCCTGCCTAGCTCTCTGGTAACTCACAAACACTGATAACTTTTGCCAGCAAAACTTCTCACTCCTGTCCCTCCCCCTTTATTTTTTGCTCCTCTGGGCAAATTCCAGCTCCTTCTCTCAGCAAACTCCTTCGATCTACCCCTTCTCTCTGAAAATTTCTAGGGCTAGCAGCTACATCCCCAGCTGGCCACTCTCTTTTCTCCACCCTATGATGCTCTGGAGCTTCTCTCCATGACCCACACCCTGGCCCTGATTCTCAAAAGCTAGTTCTGCCTCTTGGCTACTGGCAAGGGACTTTGTGTCTTTGTTTTCCTCTAGCTTCTCTCTCTGGCTTTTGTTGGCCCTGTACAGTCTGCAGTCCTCTATGTACACGTTTTTTTCTCTGTGGCCACACCCCAAACCTCCACCACTACACGGGTCTTTTCCTCTCTCTTAACAACAGTTGATGTTCACAAAAGGCACAGCAAATGTTCTACATTATTTCAGATGTATTCTTACCTCTGACCCCGATAAAGGGCTTCATCTAGCCTCATCTTCTGACTTGACCTCATAGTTCTTTTCATTGCTCAACTTTGATCTGAACATTTAGAATTCACCTTGGTCTGACTTTTCTTGGTTCCCTGCTTAGAATTTCTCCTTCAAGACTCCTCCCAGACATCAGTCAAGGACTTTCTTTTCTCAGAGAGTTATGCACTTTTGGTGTCTTTCATACAAACCCACTGAAGGGTACCTTGATTGCCACACTCTGTGCCCCTATCCAACCAGATAGAAGCCAGAGTGATCGGCATCCCAGTTCCCTATGGCAATTATGGTTACCTCATAAGAGAGAAGAGTAATTAGAGCAGTAGATAGAAACTGGCTAAGCAGTTTTATGGGGAAAATTCCAAAACAAAAATGACTACTTCTTTTTGGGCTGAGAGCTGGTATTTCCATTGAGTCTTGGAGTAAACCTGTCCCTACCTGAGACTGCGGATGTCAGAACTATCTAATGCAGAGATATCTCTAGTTCTGCCATAGCTAGAGGCCAGGGATGGACTTGGACACCTCAAAGTAGGACTGGACTGAGCAGCCCTTCTAGACCTTCCCTCAAGCTTCCACTAAATCCTCATTGACGTCCAAATAATGAGATCATTGTACTATGCTTAATCAGCTGTTATCTCCAAAAATTCTTAGAGAATCTCCTGACTGAACAGCCTATATGACAGTCCAAGCAGCCACTTGAGACCAAATTAAGACTATGTTCTGGCTACACCAGAGGATTTCTTGTTAGTTAATAGAGAAAGAACCCTCCCCCCGATTTCTTTCTTTTTTATGTCTTCAGGGTCTGGAAAGAAGGAAAATCAGCCTGACAAGTGACTGAACAAAATGACTCCTCGCACACCCTGCCTTCCCACTCCAGGAGGGCAACACATCTATCTCAGAACACATGGCTCCTAGCAAAGAACATTTGGTTCCTTATCAGTTTTCTTGTAGAACTGATGGCGTTCAGCACAGGACCCGCAACAACTCAAATTAGAAAAGGGCCCAGAGTGGAATGATAGAAAACGGCTGTGGACCAGACCTAGACTGAGAACTATAGGGACTGATTACTACTGAGAAAGGGTGAGTGTACCTTACTTATGATCTCTAGATAGCCTAACCTGACTCCAGTGAATGAATTTTCACTAAAGGACATCTAAACACTGATACTTGACTGGATAGGACTTAAAATGTATTAAGGAATGCATGAGGCCTGGTGGGGATGGAGGGGAGACAGATGTGGAAGGGGATCTAAATTTGTTTAAGGACTGTTGTATAAAAAGGAATTAAATTCAATAATTCTTTTAATTTTAAAACCCCATAATCATCTGAAATATCTTACATTATAAATTTTAATAGCCCAAAGTATTAAAATATAACCTTATATTAGGATTTAATCTTTACAATATCAAATATCAGATATAATGAACAGCTTTATTAGCATGTCATAAAAATCTAAATGTCTTTCCAAAACATCAATTCTTATCTTAAATTCAGCATGTTAGCATTAAAATTGGAACAGTGGACATCTTTTCAGTATGGAGTACAATTCATATGGAGTATGAATTTTTAAAATTACACAAATTAACTGAAGTTTTAAACTGTTATATATGTTATATTCATTAGTTTTTCAATGTTTATTAAAACATTTATATAACATATGTTGAAAATCTAAAACAGTCAAAAAATCACAATCTAGAGACAAATGATAACATTAATTTGCAGTCCTTTGCAGAGGGGAAAACAAATACACTAACTTGAAAAGGAAGCATGTATAAGCTTCCTCAGCATGGAATATATTTAAACTGAAACAACTTAGGATTTAATATGCATTTTCATTCATAGTTTTGAACTCATACACCACTTGAAGAAGGGAGACAAACAGAAGGTACTTACTTGTGATGCTATTTCTCGAGACTGACACAAGGGGAGGGAAAAGAAATACACAAAATGTAGTTTAGACAATGGCACAACAATACATACAGAAAACAATCAATAACAAGGATGAAATATGACATATCCACACAACACATAATTTAGTGTGTCTGCTTCTCTTAGGGCTTTTGATCCAAGTTACTTAAAGTATAAGCTATTAGTTGATGTTTACCAAAGATTTAACCTCACATTTTTTGTGTGTTGCTAAAGTTGCCTGGATCTGATAGAAAAATGTCATGAGTAGAAGAATCTAAAACAATTGATAGCTACTTATGAAGTTATTCTAAATAAGATAATATTTAATGTAATCATTTGCCTTAAATATTCACTATCGACATAAAAACATAAACTGGCACTTTTAATTTTGGATATTTGCTTTTTTTCCTTACATGCAAGTTGAAAGAAATATTCCCTTAAAAAGTGAGGGCTGGCTTCTCTGCACTTACAGACATATGGGCAAAACACTCGTACACTAAAATAAAAATAAATAAAATATAAAAGAGAAGTATTCTGAGTTGTGGCATTGGTTATAGGGACTGAAAATTTATCTTTTCAATCATCCATAGCAGTTATGCATTTAACCTTTATTTTAAAATTTTCTATTTTATTGCATAGTTCCGAGGAATTATGTTAGGTTCGTTTTTAAATAGAAAGGGGGTAAATGTTAAATTATATTATTCTATAAATTAGTCAAACCCATTGTGTAGCATTATTGAACTATTACAGCAAGAATAAGAAATGAAAAATATACATTTGATTATGGACTCCTAAATACAATTTATTCCTGAATTCATAATGCTTAGTCTCATTGAATCAATGTTAAGAGTGACTAAGAGCAGCAGACAGGTAGTGGGGGCTAAAGAGACAATCCCACTGGAAAAGTGCTTGTCTAGCGAACAGTAGGAACCAGATTCAGTCTTCAATGCTGCATTAGCAAATACATGAAAAAGAAATGGTAAACAAATAAATAGAATAGATAGCTAGGTCAAAAAATATTTTACCTAATACCTAAATAATTTAAGCATTTTATTTTGTAAAAGGTAAACATCTATTTTAATAATATATTTAAAATGATATTTTCCACTTTAATAGCTAATCATTAAGCTAGGTCATTATTATATATAATGATTAATTATATGACATGTACATTTCCGAAAGCTACAGATCTAATGACTAGAAAGGTGATCAGTGTGTGTCAGGATAATATATCCCACAAATTGTGTATACTACAAAAATTTTAAAATGAATTCTTCCAATTTTCTAGTGGAATTTTTACTGGTTATAGTAGACTTCCAGCAAATGAGAATTTTAGTAAACCAGAAAATTCAAGGCAAGCAGAGTTGCCTTTTCTTACCGCAAATCCACATGCATCAATGTTTTTTAATTCAACTTTTTAATTTTTTTAGATTTTGAAAATAAGACACTATATCATATGAACTTCATTTTATGATAAAACATTAATATTCGTGGAACTTGTAATAAAACATAAAATTCCTGAAGTTAAAAAAAATATGCAAGTACTATTGGGGCTGGAGAGAAGGCTCAGCGGTTAAGAGCACTGACTGCTCTTTCAGAGGACCTGAGTTCGATTTCTAGCACCCACATGTCTGCTAGCAATTGTTCATAAATTTAGTTCCAGGGGCTCTGATGTCCCCTTCTGACGTCTTTGGGCACTTCATGACACAGGTGCATCTACTTACCTTGCTGCAGGCAATATACTCATACACATAAAATTAAAATATTAAATATAAAAATTAATGTAAGTACTCTCTACAAGAGAAATAAGAAAATAAAAATAAGGGCATAACATTTTAGACGAAGTTTTGCCACCAAATAAGTTTTGGGACCTTTTTAGATTTTAGAATTGTGTGTAAATAACTGTGGAGGAAAATGTGGTTCTCTTTTGTCCCATAGGGAATATGAGACTTTTTCCTTTCTCTGTTTGCTGAAGCAAGAGAGCCATACTTTCTGTAAAAATGTCCTTATATAGAAGCACAGAGAAGAGATGGAAGTTCCTCCAACATGCTGAGACAGCAGTAGGTGTGATGGAAGAGATTTTGTTGCACCCTCTTTCCCAGATTGGTTTTCTGGGTGTTTTGTACACACCGTTTTATTCATGCGTTTGAGCTTCCTTTTCCAAATCACCAGAATAAACCGTGATGAAGTCATGTCCTTGGTGTTTTGTGAATTTATAGACTTTGATTATGAAAATTCTGTATCATTATTATTATTCTATTCAAAAGGAAGCTACTCAGTTTCCCCACAGGCAGTGATGTAACTTAAGACACTTGTATTCCTCTGTACACAGAACAGACGAAATTCTGAAGACATCCCCCAACACCATGGGCAGGAAAACTTGTCCTGCAAGTGAAATGCAGGAAGCCAAGCCTCCTCCTCAGATGGGTTTCTGATAAACATTCAATCAATAGGCTAAAATTTGACACCTAAAAGGATGAACTGAAGAAAAAAATTAACACATGGTTCCAATGCCCCTACTTAATGTCAAGAAGTCTGTTGTTTGTCTTAGAAATTATGAATACAGTGTACATAGTAAGAAAATTTGTGGTTCATTTGAAAAACACTGAAGCACATTCTATAATCTGCCTTATTTTCCATTTTACATCTGTATTTGACTCTTTATCGGGATATGTTCACTCTGATTCTCCTTGCTTAGTTATTCCCTTTTTTTTCAGTTTTTACTTTTATCAATTGATATTCCTCTGTCTTTTCCTTTTTAAATTTTAAACACGTTCTCACTGAATAGCACAAGATGGCCTCAAGGTCATGTTCTTCTTGTCCTCCAGCCTCTACCTCCTGAGTACTGGGATTACAGAAATATGCCACCGTTCCTGTCTATTGAGGCACTGGGTTGTGGTTGGAGGCTGTTCTTTTCAAAGGGTTGTAGAGATGGCTCAACACTTAAAAGAACTGGCTGCTCTTGCTGAGGACCTGCACACAAATGAAAGCCAATGACCATATATATCTTCATTTACAGGAGATTCAATGTCCTTTCCTTCAGGAAAAACATTCATACACATAAAAGTTTTTAAAATAAACTGGGCATGGTGACATATGCCTTTAATTCCAGTACTTAGGAGACAGAGACAGGCAGATCTCTGTGAGTTCAAGGCCAGGCTGGTCTACATAGGGAGGTCTAGGCCAGTTGGGGAGACAGGGAGACTTTTTCTTAAAAAGACCAAAAAATAATTAAATAAAGAAAGAGAAAAAGAAAATAAAATATTTTAAGAAAAAGTTTCTTTTCAAATACTCCATTACCTTCAACTTCATTCATCATCTCAAAAATTCAACATAATTTTGTTTAAACCAAAATGCAAGAATGTTGTGATTAAGAACAATCTATGTAGCTATACAAGATATGGGCTATCATTTATTTTTTGCTGATACTTCTTATTGTAGGCAATGATGTTACATTACTGATATTAGTAATTATCTTACTTTTCATTTGATTATATAACCACTTGTGAATAACTTTCTGATATTTTTATAATTATCTCATCTTAAAAAAAATTGAAAAAATTGAAACTGCTGAAGAGATGGCTCAGCAGTTAAGAACATTGGCTACTCTTGCAGAGGACCCAGGTTGATTCCCATCATCAACATCGTGGCTAACAATAGTCCTTAACTCCAGTTCTAGGAAATCAGATGCCCTTTTCTGACCTTTGAGTGCATTACACAACATGGGTGCACTGACATACATGTAGGCAGTACAGTCATACACATGAAATAAAAATAATGAATTGAGATAATCTTAGATCGCTATAGATTGCCACTGCTTCCACCTTCTGAAACTTTGTGTCTTTTTCTAGATTGAGTCAGAGAACACTGGTCTTTGAAACCTTGAGGACTTACTTGAATTTCATGTTTAGTTTTTTTGAATCATGTAATTCTGGAGAAAGATGGTGGCAGATCATGCTGTCTTTCACTGGCTTGGACCCAATAATCTCTTATCTGCATTTATACAATCAGAAAAACGTGATGCTTTTGTCTTCACATAAAGCACAATGTCCTCATTGGGTATCATCACCTTAATGGAGATTTTGCCATTTGTGAAACTATGATTGAAGGTAGATATTGTGCATCAAGTTTAAAATTTCTTAATGAAGAAAGCAGAAATATACTCACTCTTTTAATAAGTGATGAGGAAAAGAAAATTTTTTTCATATATTAGATTATAAGTATATTTAAAAAGAATATTCATGCACAACTGTAGTAGCTAGTGTATGTTGTATATAGTTTTTTTTACTTATAATATTCTTGGATGGGGAAATGTTTGTTAGTCATTCTTATATCTTTGTTTGTAAGCTCATTTTTTCTACTGTAACTCAAAACATAAATATTAAAATAAAAAATAAGTGTGAAATATAAATTAAGTTCAATATGGGAAAACAGAAAATATTAAGTATCAATTTTAATTCAGTTTCCTTTTATCTTGCAAATGACATACACACACATGCACATACACACACAATGACTTGGAGATATAAAAGCCTTTCAATGAAATATTTAATTGTGATGGACACAAAATGTAGTTAAATGTTCCTTGAGACAATATAGATATTCAGTTATAGTTTCTCTATTTCTACAAGTTGCAGAATATACAACAAAATATTTTAATAATATGAAGTGATTGACTTGAATATGGCTGACATAACCAAAGGAAACAATTATTACATTTAAATTCACAAAACTGATGTGGAGGTAAGACTACAATAAACTTCTTTATGGAAATTCACTTTGTAATTACCATGATCAAATAAGGTATGTTTTGACTAGACTAAATTTTTATGCCCCACTCCCCTCCCCAAATCTTATATGCAATTGTAATCCGTAGTGCCATGGTATTTGGAGATGGGACTGTTGGCAGGTGATTTGATCAAGAAGGTTCCTAAGGCCCCGGAACGATTTCCTACTTGTGCTATGAGAAGGCACATTGCTGAAATGGCCAAGAATCACAAAGCATTTTCTCCCCAGATACCTAATCTGCCATGTTTCTTACAAATGAGAAAGCCAAATACCATTTTCAAACGTTTATTTTTACTATCTGTAATTATATGTATGCTTGTGTGTATGTGTGGGAGTATTTGCATGTGAGTATGTGCTATGTACTCTTAACTGCTGAGCCACTTCTCCAGTCCTTCAAATTTTCACTACAGAAACTCTGGGGTAAGCAAATACTCAATTACTTAAGTATAAACATGCTTGTCTTCTTTTACTCTGTAACCAAATAATATTGGAACCCAATATTCAAAAATTTGTAGGCATACTGACCAAACTGCATAATGTATTTAACTTTCTTTTATGTCTCTCCAGTCAATCATTGCTGACCTCTGATTTGAGATTGCACTTTGCGAAGTGAGTCAAAGAGAGAGTATTCAAAGAAAAAGTTAAATTCAGCAGCAGAAATAGGAGCAAAAATCTATTTAGTAGCTCAGAAAACACAATGGAGCAACCAAAAAAATCTCAAGAAAGCAGAATAATTTTCTGATTTTCACAATATCTGTCTATGCAAATGTAAATTTAGAACTGGATAAGACAACAAATAAATGGTTCCAATAAAACTCAATTTTATGATACATGAAGTATTGACTTATCATAAATATGGTTAATAATTATTTGGACTGCTAAAGTGCATAAAATTGATCTTAGCCCTGGGCTTAAAGTGATTTTTCATAAGATGAAAAGAAAGTAATAACTAGCCACAATGTCCTTGTGATTTATTATAACTTTGGATTGTTAGATAAGAACGTTTTCAAGAATATAAATCATATTTCAGATTAAGCATTATTTGTAAATATAGGCAGAATAGTATATTTATCTGAATAATTTTGCTTCATAAAAGAAATAATTTTTCTAGTTAAAAGTGTTAGGTTTTCCTAAGAATATAAAGATCATTTGGAGCCGTATGATGTGACAGAATCAAAATATCAAGATGTTTTCAGTTGCAGATGATTATCAAACTCTTTCCTTCCACATTAATAGGTTCTAATACTTAGTAAAGTTAATGAGGTCTTTTATTTCTGGAAAGTTGGGCATTATTCCTAAAGTTTTCTTTGGGTTTTAGAGTGATCTTCAATGCAGAGACCGAGGAAGATGAATTTTAATACTTAATGACTTCTCTTACTTTGTTTTCCTCCCAAAGTTGTAACATGTAATTGGAGAATATACTACAGATTTAGGTTAGTTTGGGAACTTTTTTTTTTTTTATGTTTCAGAACCTCAAGATTGCTTAAAACCAATCTGTTTCTTGACAGTGTTCTAGAAGGGGCCAATCTAAGTCCTAGAAAAGGTACCTGGAACCCAGTATCCACAAACTAGAATAGCATTTACCCAATTATATTTTGTCAAATTTGTACAGTTTCCCTGAATCAATTAAGGAGATTTTAGTTACTGAAAAAGACCATATGCATTTAAACAGATTTTTTCCCACTTTCTATGGTACTTTTTTGTGAAATCCATTTCTAAGTTTGTGAATGACTACATTCATCGCACTAAACATCAGGGTAAAAATACTTTCATAGTTTCAAACCTCAGATGTAGTAAGTTTCTGAGACTCCGTCCTATAGATTCCAATGGGGACATCTCCAGTAGAAGAACACAGCTTCTGATAGAGTCTGGCATATGTTCTGATCCACAAGTCATCCTCTGTGATTTTCATCTATAATACATATGAATTATTTATACAATAAACAGCTAAGACATAAGATCCCAATGTCTATTTTTTTAACCTCTTAAAGGCAGAATCAATTAATCATCTGAAGTCTTAAAGTAGCATTTCATAAATGTTTGTTCATGGATTTGGTTGATTTATTTATTCCATCTCAGCTTATTTAAGATCACCAAAACTTCAGAAATTCAGTGCTCTATCTGGGGCAATATTACATTATATTGGTCCAATAAAAGTAGACAACACAACATTGGTAATTACTTGGGAGACCTAGTAAACCGCATAGAGACTTTTAAAGTTGTGTAATGACTGAATATGACACTGATGTTTAGTGAACCAAGTTTTCTAAAGCTAAAAATGTGACATGAAAGAAAACACTCAAATATCAAAAAGACAAGTCCCAATTGTCCCAGTGTTCTACTAAAATTTATATTGACTTAGCTATTTAGTTGAGTGAGTATAGGGCTCCTCAAAAGAAATTAGAATTCTGATCCCTCTATGCTGTTTGTAAATCTAAACTGTTAGCAAATTACTGTGTTTAACTCAGTATAGTTTTTTTAAATACAGTAGATTTAAGGCTGGAGACATGGCTCAATGGTTAAGAACACTAGCTGTTCTTACCGAGGAGCCAGGTTCAGTTCCCAGCACACACATGGTGGCTAATAACCATCTATAACCTCAGTTCCTGTGAATCTGTCATCCTCTTCAGGCCTCCACAGACAGTGCAAACATGTGACCTATTTACATATATGTAGGCAAAACATTCATGCACATAAAATAAAAATAAATTTCAAATATAAAATAAAAATAAAACAGAAAGTTTGATCTAGTTGTGGTGGTGTAGGCCTTTACTTTCAACTAAGTTGGAGGCTAAACTGAGAAGATTCCCTGAACACAGGAATGTAACACCAACCTGAGTAACATGAAAAGACCCTCATCTCAGAAAAACAGAAAAGAAATGATGAGGTTGAACTCCACAGTCATTGTGTTCATGGATAATATGGCACCCATGTCTGAATACAGCAATGTTAAACTGATAACTAAAACAATATTAACAAGAAGAACTTATTTTGAATTTTCTGTAGAACAATTATTCACCATAATTACAAATGAACTTCATTACCCATGGGTTTTTATCCAATTAAAAAACCTTGTATATAACTCTTTGGATACTCATTAGGAGAAAACATGATTATAGAGAGCAAAAGGACATGGCAGATGAAAGAATTCCAAACCTTCCATCATTGTTCTATTCCAGACACTTTAAACTTACAGAACAAAGAAACCCCGATCCTGGTATGGTGTCCAGTCCCAAAAGAAGTCTGGTGATAGAAATCATATAATCTTTCACGAATGACTGCAATATAAGCACAATATGTGTATATTATTTATAAAGAAATATAGAATAGAGGAGTGTGAACACATAAATACTTCTGAAAGATTAATTTTACCACACTGATAAGCCTTCAAAAAATGAAATAAAGAGATACATTCTCAGCGTCTAAATAAACATTCAAAGTTAGTCTGGTCATAAGGCGATACAGGTAGTTATTATTTAAAAGCAATATGTATGCTTACATTGATTTACTAGGCAGGATACAAACATTGTAGATGTGTTGATAACAAAATTTATACAGTGAAATAAAATGGTGAATGTCATGAGTGTTAAAATAAATTTGTCATAAAATGTTTCAATTAATCTTTTCCTCTGAGATTAAGCCCCCTGATAGAAAATAAAATATGTTTTCTAAAGTCTTTGGCAATTTCTTATTACACGTATTTTCTCCAAACCATTTCTTATTAACATAGTCTCTTAAAATATCAATAATCGTATTTGCCTAAAATGATAGAGAATATCGCCTAGTCATAGAAAATAAACTATAGAACATTAGAGAAAGCATAACAAAAACTTATTCTTAGGATTGGAGACATGGTTTAGCTGTAGAGTGCTTCCCCGGCATGCATGAAGCTCTGGGGTTTAATCCCCAGCATCAACAAAAAGAAGAAAACCATTCCTAGCAGTTGAAGAGTCAGTAACAACTAACTGAAAGTCCAGCAGAAAGGGGGTTGTTTTCTAAATTCACTGACTCTCATATCCTGTCTCAAAAAGAGAAAAAAAGAAAAAGAGAAAAGAAAACATATTCATAGGGCTTTATTTTATAATGTTTATCTCAAATTAAATGCCTAAGCATTTTATTGTCCACACTGATTTTGATTATATATTTCTGAACACTTTCCTGAAACTGATTGAATAAACTAATGTTAAGATATTCAGAGCATTTCTGTTGGCTTCAGGGCTGAGTGCCCATGCGGATACTCTAGCAATGTCAGAAACCATCTGCTTGTGGTAGATGAGAGCCACACCAAACACAGCGAAGGAGAATTAATGCTGTTTCTTTTCCCTGTTGTTACCAGACCACTTATCTGGGTAACCCAGGAGGCAAGGCCTCTGCCTTGCATGTATGTATCTATAATCATGTGAAAAGAAGATTGCAAAGAAGCAGTGTTGAGATTGAGATTTTGTATCAATAGCAAAGAAATGCTTAGGTGCCAATACGAACCAGTGTTTTAGCTTACATAATTGTCTATTTATGTGATGGGACTTTAAGGAACTAATATATTAATTATTACAGAAGGAAAACAATCCTGCAGCTTTAAGATATCAGAAGACATACAGACGCTATTACAGAAAGGCTGAGTTAAAAGATAGGCTTTAAAGTTGGCAGAAACTAAAACAAAACACTATAATACATTTGTGTGGAACACAGTTTCCATGGAGCTTGGAGAATTGGAGAAATGGCAGAGTTAAATAAAATGGCTTTGCGTTGTTGGGAAATGGTTTCTCTGTCTCTGTCTCTGTCTGTCTCTCTGTCTCTCTCTCTGTTTCTAAATTGAAATAAATTATCAGATGCTTAAAACGTCTTCATTTTAGTGTACTGATAACAATGTGATATTTTCTTCCAAATCTGGAAAGGACGTGTACTACAGGCAAATGCTACCTTCTGCTCTTTCAAGTTAGCAATTTTTTTCTAAATATAAAAATCCAGTAGTATGCATAAAATGATAAGAAAATATATTCATAAATTGCACAGGACTTGGTGCCTGGGAACACCTAAAATAATTTGCATAGATTATTTTATTATTATTAATGTGTGTGCATAAAAGAGACAGAAGGAAAGGCAGGGAAAAAGAGAATGCACGTGAGAGAGTGAGCAAGAGATAGCGAGAAACAGAGACACAGACAGAGAGAGTGAGAGCAAGAGCAAGTGTGTACACGTTTCCTAGCGCGCAAGTGTAGCTCAGAGGACAACACCGGCGGTCAGTCCTCCTTCCACCAGTCCAAGGACTGAGCCCTGGTCACCGGGCTTGCTACAGCTCATATTTTAAACATATTTAAATAATAGTTCCATATAAAATGCTTCATGCCAGTATTTATGTGATTAAATAGATGAAAAACTACAGAATTGCTTCAAGCCAAATTTTTATATTATTATTCTGAGAATTTCAGACATGAGTACTCTGTGGACCTCATTTTCACCATTCATTCCCCCTCCGACGCCTCCCATGCCCCACCTCACTCCCTCTCAATTTCTTGTCTTCTTTATTATTGCTATACATACGTACATACCTACATACATAAGTGAACAGCTCAAAATACATTTATTTGACTTAAAATCCAAACCAAATTTAAAAGAACCTCTTTTGAGAAGATAAAGAAAACTATTGCATACCTGATATAAAAGTGTATCCAGCATACTGATGCTAAACACTCTTCCTGCAGCGAAAGGCAGTCGGAACATAAAGGCCAAATTCGAACCTCTTTCACGTTCTTTCTGTTCCGAAATTAGAGGGAGAAAGTTTGTGAGTACTCTGTATGTTATGCGCTGCTATGCAGGCAAGTTTTCTTTAAAAAATGATATTTTTGTTAAATGATTCTTTGCTATAAACGCTTCCTCTGTTCACTTAAAATGGATTTTTGTATGTGTGTGTTCATGCATATGGATATGCGTGTGTGCCTAAAATTGAATTTTAAAATATCTTCTTAACTTTCATAAGCAATTTTTTTCTTTATCCATCAGCACACTAAATAATTAAGAAGAGTTAATCTCTTCCTAGGCCAACATTTACTCTTCCTATAGTAGATGACATCATAACACGAGAGTTTATTCAAAAGTAAGCAATCGTTGAAGTGATATAAGGTATTGTAATACTTAGATGTGTCTTTAAACATCCTCACAGATGAGAGAAAATATGCCTGTAGGAGCCTGTGGTGGCCAGAGAAGCCCATGTCACTCACATCACTGCAGACTTGGTCTGTGGCCACCCTAAGTGCCGAGGTATGGAATCAGAAGGTGGAGCTCTGAGACACTGACTCCACCATGGAGACGAGGACTTCACGAATAGGATCAGTGGTGTAACAGCAGAGCCTCTTCCATGAGTGCCCTCTACGAACTCAGCGTGCGTAGCACCAGTCAACACCTCATCTTAAGCAGCTCAGGGTCCACAGCTGTGAGAAATCAACCCATTTCTAAGAGCCCAGTCCATGGTACTCTGGAGTAACAGCTCAGACCAACTAGAAAGAGGATATCACATTCTGTCCTCTAAGTCACACACATTTTCACACGAGCTCCTTTACATCTACCAAAAACAGTGTGCTTAAGTGTATGTGTCTATGCTATGATACACATGACTTTGTTTCAAACATAATTATTTGGATATGGGGTACACACTGGTCATGTCAGCACTTGGGACTTGAGGCAGGAGGATCCGAAGTTTGAGGCCATCTTGTGTTACACAGAAAGACCTCACCTTCAAACAAAACAAAGCAACCTACTACTATCATCTTCCTATTAAGACAGAAAATGAAGAGAGAAGATGTTGTATTTACTAAAGATGAGGAGGAGTGCCTTAAGAACCAAGGTAACCTGTACTTGAAAATGCAAGTTCTTTGCTGCTGACTTTACCAGGAAAGACTGATACATCTAATCAAATAAGGAACTTCTTGAAATAAGTACCTTCTTAAAGGAACTTCTTGAAATAAGGCCCTTTTTCTAATGTGGCAAATGTCAGGTATTTCAAGAAGGAGCCCCTTATGTTCTTCTCTTTCAGAATAAGTGTGAGGTGAGTCAGAATGGCTGTGATGAACAAAGGTGAACAAAGACATGGTCATTGGGAAGTAAGCTCGTACAGCCACCATGGAAATCTGAATGGTGGTTCCTAAAGCAGTGACACGAAAATTACTTTATGATCCTGCTATAACACTCACTGTACCCTGAGGACTCTAAATGAACAGATGAGAAAAACACCTGCACCTCCATCTGCATAGCTTTCCAGCTCCCAAAGGAAATGGAAATGGCCAGGATGTCCATCACCAGATGTGTGGAGAAAAAGCACGATTCCAACTTAGATTTCTTTTCTACTCAGTGTGTCAGTATATAAATATGGTGTTTGGAGCTGTAACTGCTTTAATTTTATTTACTATTAATTTATGTGTATAAGTGTTTTACCTGCATGCATTTAAGTTCATCCACATGTGCAATGCCTGTGGAGGCCAGAAGAGGGGGAACTCAAGTTAAGGACAGGTACTAGCTATCATGTGAATGCTGGGAACTGAACCTGGCTCCTATACAACCATGCACTTAACGGCTGAGCCATCACTCCAGCCCTCGTTTTAACTTTTTCGTGTAGGACGTCTGACAGAAACCCATGTATTCACTTTCATCTTGCCTTAAATCCAGTGGAACATCAACCTGAGCACAAATTATAAATTTACTTCCATGTTTTACTAAAATTAATGTCACATAGAATAATCATTGAACTTGTAAAATAGAATAGCAAAGAACTAATTTATCAAAGAATCTCTGACACCCTCCCTAACCTAATAGCAGATTTCCAAAGTCTACCATTACTCTCTTCACTTATATTTCTTTTCTCTTCTAAATTCGACTGTTTTAATACTACTTAAGGCTGAAATAGGATTACTGTCCAACCTCAGCTCTTCATTACTCCAAAATAGCCTCCATTAGGCTGATAATCTTATTATAGCCTGAAAATGTCATGACGTTCTTGTTCATAAATTGTGTTAAGTTTACCTATAATCAGACTTTCCTGGACATGCCTAGAGAACACGGAAATATAACTTTGAACTAAAAACATTTCTAATTCCAGCACACAGAAGCAGAGGCAGGCAGATCCCTGTCAGCAGATCTAGGCCAGCCTGGTCTATGTAGAAAGTTCCAGCCAGCTGGGGCTACAGAGACCCTATCTCAAAAATTAAATAAAAATAAATTAAAAATAAACATTTAAGAAAAGTTATTTTAAGAATATGTTTCCAAACTAATAAAAAAATCTCTCACAATCTTAAGTAGCTCAGTGTGGATATTCTTGGTTGGTTATATTGTGATTTCTTTCACACAGGACCATTTTCTGAGATACATTTCCTAAACCAAAGGAGTTTCCCTCTACTTTTATTTTTTAAAATAAATACCTATAAATCTACTTTTACACAATACCCCAGTTCAATCACATTATATAAAACATTTTTTTTTCAAAAATAGTTAAGATTTTGAATTGTGTTCCAAGGTCAGAAGAGAATTCTGTAGGTTAAAAATATGCTGTGGCTTGGTGATTGGATGGATTCTACAAACACATATCATCCTGGTTTGGGTCAGCATGGCTCCTTACATATATAAGCTTGAAAATTTTATTTAAAATTCTGTTTCTTATTTCTTCACATGTGACATGGGATCATACTGACATCTACATCTCTTTGGAACTATAATAAAGTATCCAATGTATTGTGCATAGTAATTTCTTAATAAATAATTATATGTAGCCTTAAAGACTTTGTATCTTTTTCTTCTTTTAATATTGCATCCCACATTTTTACTGGACTAGTCTGTTTTGCTAATGTAGCTCAACTATTCCTCCCCAAAGATGTCTTTCTCTCTTCCCTCAGAGAGGGTCTTCCCCAAATACTCTTGAAAATGGCCTTCAACTTCTTGCATTATGTACTGGAATCTATAAATTCTTATTTCTTTAAGAAATGTTGCTTATTGATTAATTGTCTCCAATGGATCCCAAGTACAATAAGGGCAGAGACCTTGGATTTACTTTCTGTTGGTTACAATCACATCAGAAACACTGTGTGGCTTACGGAGGGTCAATGAAATTTGTTTGAGAAAATAAAAACATTTGTTCTGCTTATAAAGAGGCCTACATCAAAAGAATTCCCCTGCATATTTTGAAATTCAAAACATATGCTGAAAGCAAGAAGTGAAAAACAGAAGACCACTCAACACATCCCTTGTCTCACCTGAGTTCTTCAGTGGAGGTTTGAAGACATAAAGGCCTGCAGTGGTAATTGACATTTAGTAATATCCTCTCCTCAGTATTTTTGATGTGTTTTATAATACACATTAATTGTTTCCACTTTCACTTCTGGTAAAAACATACATTATAACCTTTCTTTAAAATTATATCTCAGGGCTGCTGATATAGCTCAGAGTTAGGGTATTTCTCTATTCTGAACAAGATCTTAAGTTCCATTATGGACTAAATAGAAAAATTATTTCCTTCCTCATAGAATTCTGAATTCATACGAAGCTTTGTTGGTGATTTTTTATTTTTCTAATAATCATCTGTCTAAAATACCCGAAAGAAATCTATGATATCTAACTTTGTATTTAAAGGTTGCAGAGAATGTGTACACTTCATCATACCTACACCATCCTTTCTAGCAGATTTACTATCTTGTACATGCCTTTCTTGGAACAAGGAGTTTGATGCTGGCAGCTCTTTTGTTTGATCTGTGACCATCCAATACCATATGGAATGAGATGACAAATTGTGGTATGTAACAGAGCAGTGTGGGAGGTGATGAAAAATCAAGACTTTCACTGGCACAAATCAGGCTTCTGTTGTCTCTTTTAAACAATTCCTCTCCATTCCTTCACTTTCCACTCTAAACACCTGACAATAAAATCCCCAAGTCTAGCAACATTTCTTAGAATTTACCTATGTAGTGACTCATAAACGTAGTCTAATTGCAGTGATCTGCCTGACTCATCAAAATCTACAGAGATCTTTGAATCATCTTTCATTTCTCTGTCTTTTTCTTCGACCTTCTTATGTGCGTTAAGATAAATTCTTTTGCTAAACTGCTTCCTTACCGCTCTCTTCTTTTTAAAAATTGTGTTTCTTGGGTTAGTCAGATGGCTCAGAGAGTAAAGATGTTGTTATCCACGCCTGGTGACCAGAGTTTGCCCCTGTTACTCCCTCACATGGTAGAAGGAGAGAACAGACTCCTAAAAGCTGCCCTCTGACTTCCATCACACACACACACACACACACACACACACACACACACAAACTTATTAAGTTTTCAAAAAAATATGTCCGGTTAAGGCTTTATGATACAGCAATGTGTATCATTTAAGTACATACAGGCAAAATATAAGCATATGTGTATTTCCCTTCACTTTTCTGAGATGCATTCACATGGTACCACCTATATAATCAATACTATAACTCTGAGATACTTTAAAATAAATGTATCATATGACTCACTAAAGTCAGTTCTTGCCCAGAATTTTCATTTTTGTTTTACTTCCCTTCCTGCAAGTCCCTTATTATGGACTGTCTGAATAACCAAAATAGCACACTCGTAGTACGGAAAGGTCAACCATATTTTATGAAATCAGAAATATGACAGAGTCACCTTCCCCATACCCTTAGACAAGCTTCAGCTCCTTGTCTAGCACCTAGGTGATTCAAATACCTGGATTCAGTGCCTTTCCCAGCCCCTCCCACTTCCATCCCACATCCCTATAATTCCATTTTCCCTTTCCAAAACGAGTGCTCAAAACTTCTCAGTACAGACCACTGAGAACTCAGTATCTGGTTAAACACTGAACATCACTTCCTCATACTTGGTTCCCAGCACACAGAGAACATGTTTCTTCGTCTTCCCCATTAGCTACCCTTATTGTCTAAAATTCCTGTGTTCTCTCCACTTGAAAAGTCATTCACACCAAATCAGTGTATACTGCTCTACTTTCATAAATAGTTCTGCATTTATCATTCACTCTCTTTAAGCTATTAGCTTTCTCTTCAGGGAAAAGAAACCAAAGATTCTATAGCACTATTTTCTGGTCCTCTAATTTTAAACATAGTAACAGGTGGTGTCTTGTCAGCTGATTGCATCCTTATGAGAACATGTGACATAATTACTTTCTTCTTTTTCCAGGACTAGATAGACAAAGAAGAAGATGGATTAATCCCAGACACTGCACTGCACCAGTGCTGATTTACTGTACAGAAAAGTAAGAATTCTAATTGACCTACATCTACCTCAAGAAACAAACAAAAGTTCATGCGGCCAGAAGTTTAAAACTGGCAGGAATTAGCACAAATATGAAGCATAAAGGGGTTTCATTCAGTTACATGAATACATTGACGCTTACCAGTTTTTAAACATTTAACATAAAAGCCCATTGCTTATTTTTTTTAATATCAAGACATCATAAGTAGGAAACCAGTCAGAGATGAAGGGCCTGCTCTTTTTTACATACTTTTTTTTTCTTGCATCTGATTCACAGTTATTAATTTATACTTGCCTGAACCAAATACCTTCAGGTATTGTGGGAACATTGGAGGGCAAAACATTTATAATTAATCAAAATAACTATGATCTTACGTTGTACTTGTGACCTGCATAAAGAGTAATCAAACCAGAAAACATACTGAAGAAGGAACATACATTTAAAAGTGCATGTTTAATTAAAGAAAATAAAAGGACACTTCTAATTGAGCACCGGTTTCATGGCTTAGGATAAAATTCTAAGTGTGCCACGTGTGGTGGTGCACACTTTTAATCTCAGCACTCGGGAGGTACAGGCAGATGAAGCTGTTTAAGTTCAATGTAAGCCTGGTCTGCACAGTAAGTTCCAGGTAACCTGGATCACAGAGAGACCCTGTCTCACAAAGACCAAAACAAAACAAAACTCTAAGTACAACCAAGAAACACTTATTGTTCAATGATTTGTGTAGGACAGAACAGCTTTTCAGGATGCACTGTTGATGAATGAAGAGCTCCAGATTAGGAATGTTTAGTTTCACTGGGAAACACTTGGGGAACCTTGGTTGCAAGGTGAAATGAGTATGTTTTAATGGTCTAAGGGAAAGAGGATGGCGTCATGAGAGAAAAGAAATGAAACACTTAGCCTTGAAAGATATTTGCCAAGTAAACAGAAAGAAGCAATACATTATTTTATGGGCAAGACCTTTTAGTTTTCAGTATTTGGATTACTAAAAACTAATATTATATCATGTATTTTATGAACTTTAAAATTAACATTATGCATTTATATAAAAATGCAAAGTCTGGCCAGACATAATGATGCATGACTTTAATCCAAAAATTTAGGAGGCAGAGCCAGGTGGGTCTCTGTGAGATCAAGGTCAGTCTGGTCTACACAGCCACATAGCTGGTTCCAAGTCCACTGGGGCTATAGAGAGACCCTGTCTCAAAAAGACCAAACAAAACAAAACAAAACAAACAAACAAACAAAAAGCTATTCGCCACTTACTGCTATTTAAAAGGTTGAAATTCATAAAATTTTAAATTTTAAGATTTAAATAAAAATAAGGATGCCTGAAAACCAACATCACTTGTAAATTGCAGGTACATCGCTAAAAAGAGATGAGCGAGAACACTCAAATTTCCTAAAGAAACAGTTTATAATCCCAAGAGAGAGACACACAAAACTTTAGGGAAATAACCTTAACACAAGAATTAAAGTAATGATTTCATATCTTTTAAACAGAACACCAGTGTAGAAACTTGCTTTTTGGTGGGGAGAGAGAGAAAGAGAAGGAGAGCATTTTGTCTTCATTAGGCACTGAGAGGCCATTTTTCAGGGATATTAGTGTTACGTTAGCAATATGACAGAGTTAAAGATAATACGCATCAATTTTTAAAACTTTTATTAAGTAGTGTGTGTACTGCGTGAAGTGTTTGTAAGCGTGGACATGAGTGTGAGTGACACAGTGCATGTGTAAGTCACAGGACAACTCTGTGCAATCAGTTCCCTCCTTCCATCTGTTTCTGGTTCTGGAGATCAAATTCGGGTCATCAGACATTGCTTTCACTTGCTGAGCTATATCATAAGTCCTAAAGATAATTCTGAGTATTTGATTTTTTTTTAATCATTATAAGACATGGTCTCCCTCTAGCTCCAGCTGGCCTGGAACTCACTATGAAGAACAAGCCAGTCTCTATCTCACAGAGATCCACCTGGCTGAATGTCTGAATTTGTGGAAGAGAAAAGATGTACAGTTCTTATGAAAATTTCCCAACAGGACATGGTGAACTATCAGTGTGAATCACAATTTCATTGACAGGAGTGAAGATAAATGATTCATTGCTAAGCCTAGAACATGTAGCTATTTTTTGACAGTCCCTCTAAAAGATGATTTCAATATGTTTTGCCTTAAAAACAACCCACTTAAATAAGTTATAAACTTTATAATTGTCTTACATAGCTTAGGCATTGGATAAAGGGGACCCACAGATCAGAATTATTTTCAAAGTAAAGACTTATATCATACATATTATAACATTGTCTGTTAGAGTCATTAAAAATAAACTATTATGAATCTGGTTTTACAATTTAATGCTAGTGTTTGAAACCCTTTGAATAACCTTTAAAACATTTTGATAAAACTTGCATCATAAGAAAAGATAACTATAAAAATCACAAAAGTACACAGAGAGGGTAGAGACCATTTTTATAAAAAAATGAAAAAAAATGTCAACACTCAATCTGATAGCTTGACTTCGAAAATGAGTATATTACAAAATAAATATTTATGTGGGGAATATAATTCTAGGGTCCTATTATATGATTTGAAAGGAAGATTATAAGTACATAAAGGAATATTTTTAAATCTTATAGAGAAATTTAGGAACTAAAAATAGTAAACTACTTTTTCTGAAACATTTTCTAATTTAGTTAGTTGCAGTTAAATATGACAGCTTTATTCATAGAAGTGGCAAGGTAACTGTTCTGCACTATAGGAGACTAAGAATGATTACTGATGATTAACTCACATAAAGTGTTCATTTTCTCAGTGGAATATTCAGATATTAGGTTGATTACAAACATTCCTTTAAATTATTTAATAATAATTCAAAGACATTAAAAATATTTATTTTTACTTTTATGAATATAAGTGTTTTGCCTTCATGTATGGAAGTGCACCTGTGCTACGTAATGCCTGTGAAGACCAGAAGAATGTGTTGGATCGCCTGAAATCAGAGTTACAGAAGATTGTTAGCAACCTTGTGGGTATTGAAACTGAACCCAGGTCCTCTAGGAGAGTAGCCACTGCTCTTAACTGCTGAGTCATCTCTCCAGCCTTAATTCCAAAGGTTTTAAAAGCTCTCTTTGATTTGAGCTGTGGTGTGAAGCATTCTTATCTTACTGTGCTACTCTTTAAATAATAGGATTGATCATATATACTTCCATCTCTCTTACTCTGGATGAAAAAAAATGAATTTGTACTTTGAAAATTATTAAGAGAATGAAATAATGAAAGAAATATTAATATAGGTAGAAAGCAGTGATAAAAATCATTTATTTAAAAGCATTGTCTAGTATATACGTTTTACTATTTTAATTTAAAAAAAAAGACCCAAAAGTGACTTTGCCATCCTGGGTTGAAGATATTTTTCATGATTCACAAGAATTTTGTTTCATAACTAATCTGTCTGTCTCTTATCTATCTATGTATTTATCTATCATCTAGCTTTATGTTGATAAATAGGTAACTGTCGTACTACTTAAAAATAAACAGCCATATATTTACTTAATGTTTAATATTATATTTAATATATAATTTAATGTTTTAAATAATGTAAATTACCAACTTCTTAATTATATAAATCCATCACTTTGCTACATTTGATATGAACAGTTTTAATAAGCTCATATATGTTTTCATCTTCAAAACAGATAAATACATGGGAATTTTGTGGCATGTTCCAGAGTGAGCATCTACACTGTGGTTCAATGTAAAAATTTTACACCTGTTGTTTAAAAATATAATTCACTTATTAAAGTTATTATTCATATAAATTATTTCATCATATTTTAAAAGAAATAAGAAGTAATTAGTATTTTCCTCAAATTTATTTGACAAAAATCCTACGGGAAAAGGCTTGATAGAATTCATAAAAACAGGATAGGAATCTTGACAAGTGCCAACCCAGCCTTGACTGGCAGTACCACAATACCACTTAGCAATTCTGGTACCTGCACTTTCATTAGGAAGTAGTTCACGTTAGTTGTCAAGATAGAAAAATAAAACTAAGACAATGTGATATATATATATATATCTGTGCCACCCATCAAAATATAAAAATATAAATTCAGTTGTTTCATTCAATTTTAAACTGCCAATGGCTTGCAAGGCATTTGGTTCACACACATGTATTCTGTTCAATTAATTTGATTATGTATGCAATTTTGTTTTTTTATATAATGATTATATTGAAAAACACTTTAGTGTTTTTATTGTATTGCTCCTAAAGGAGTCATCTCTAGTTACTGGCAAACTTTTTTCTTATTTTCTCCCATCAACAATTACAAAGGCTTTATATGATTTACACACGTGATTGTTTCCATTATGAGGTCAAGTTTGTGAGGTCAGATGAATGCAGTAACACCACTTCAGTTCTGACACTTGGTACCTGGATTTGGCTGGACTCTCTATCACTCAAGTCATAAATCCCATGTGCTTCAGTAAAAGGCTCTTCTGTTTGTCCAGTAAAAATTCAGGGAATTTCATAATCCCTCTTTTCTGATAATGCTGTGAACCCACTCACAGCTCACACAAAAGCACCACATGAATGTCATTTTATTATAAAGTGCACAGCTAACAAACGGAACAGTTCATAGGGAAACTCTTACTTTTCACAGGTCTGAGCACAGGACCTTCTGTGCATCAGTATGTTCAACACCAAGATGCTCTCCAAACTTCACTTTGTCAGAGAGTATTCCTGAGCCTCGTTTCTTAAGTCTGATTAACTCAATCACCACAAGTAATAGAACTCAATCTCTAGCTCCTCTCCTTTGAGTAAGGAAGGTGTATAGGACTGAAAGTCTCAACTTTCTAATCATATGTTTAATTTTTCCTGGTAACCAGGCCCAACCTGAAGTTCTACAGAGGGTCTTCCAAGAATCACCCTCTTAGAATAAACCTGGCATGAGTGAAAGACATGAATAACCAAAGACACTTCAAACACGTAGGATATCCTAAGTGACTTCAAAGCTTAAAGCTAGGAGTCAGGGACAAATATCATATTTTTAAAATTATACAACACTCTTCACATTTAATTAGCACTATACATCAGCATATCATTAGAATAATGAGAAGCTGTAATTATGATTATTACTGAGGAATGCTTATAGTTCAAAGAGATTTTCAAGAAAGAAAACTTGAAGCCAATTTTGCATACCAGTCACATGACTAAATGATGTTCTTTATTCTTTTTAAGACATGAAAATAATAGAAACAGAGTAGGCTTTGTAGGAAAAATATTTCATTTTCTATTCTCTTCCTATTCTGTGTTCTTTATTCTACCTGACCTCCTCAATGTCTGCCTACCTCTTGCCATGAATACTTAGTGGGGAGAGTGTTAAAGGTCTTTAAACATGGAAATCATTGTTGAGAAAAATATAGTCGTGACAAAATGTCTAGAAAAAAGGTATAAAAAGAAACAGATGAAAAGGAAAATGCAAATTAGACTATGATGTTCATGATTTTTTGGTATAAAGTTCAAATTTGAAGAAAATATCTATGACAGAAATATACTATGTATGACAGAAAAACGTTGATTGTCCAATTTACCCATTGCTTAGTTCTTTCTAGGCATAAATAGACCACATTTCTCAAACTCTCTAATATAGGCATGACTGTGTGCTTGACTAAACCAATGTCATATGATTGGGAAGGATATATGACAGTCTCAGCCCTGGCTTATGGAAAGTTCAATTTGGTTAGCATTTGGGATGTGAATATTGTTGTTTGCTGAAGTCGATCTTTGCTGTCAACAGAATAGAATGGTAAAGGGACTAGGAGGACAGGAGTTAAATAAAGTCTCACTCAATCTATAATTTCAACAACCTGAAAATGATCTTCCACAACATGAAAGAAACGCATGGACTGAAGAGACAAATAGACAATGAATTTTAAAATTGTGTGTGGAAAGAATTCTGAGCACATATCTGATGAAACTGAACAGAAAAAAACTGTGCAACAAGTTTATTAAGTTTTAGAGAAACAGGGCTGGAGAGATGGCTCAGTGGACAAGAGCACTGACTCTCTTGTAGAGAATCAGGATTCGCTTTTCAGCACCCACATGGATGCTAACAACCATCTGTTAACTCCAGTTCTAGGGGATCCGTCGCCCTCTCTGTCCTCTACGGGCATTACATGACATAGGTACATCAACCTACATACAAGCAATACACTTGTGAGCATAAAATTAAACAATAACAATAAATTTTTTAAAAGTGTTAGAGAAATAGTATTGTAATCTGAGAAATCTTTGGATTGTTTACTTCTATGCATTCAGTTATTTTTCCTTTTCCAAAAGGAAGATATTGTGGGGCTCAGGACATGCAGTGTCATCTTAAATCAGCAGAGGCACAAGCCTTCTCTTGCTCTTCTCCCTAAATGAAGGCCGTAGAGTTAACTCAGTTGAACTCTCTTGAAAGCAAGCCTTAAGACTTGTTCCAAGGCCAATGGGATGGCTCAATGTGTAAAAAGTACTTGTCACAGAAGCCTGACAACTTGTTTGCTTCCTGGAATCCACAGTGGAAGGATAAAGAAAACTGGTTGCAGAAAGTTGCCTCCTGGCCCCCGTATGCACACCATGGCATGTGCGTGACTGCATCCATTTGTGCATATACAGATACTAGACATACACAGACATTAATAAACAAAGTAAAAAATTAGCTTAAACATGATTCTCATTCCAGAGGAAAGGAAAGTGGTTGCTCATCCGTAGAGACACAGGTGTACCAGAAAGTAGGCCCCAATATGTCCCTCCATTTAGTTTCTCTCGGTATATTTCTTCTGTCATCTTATTCATTGTAACAGTTATCTCCTCTTCACCAACCCTAAGCATAAAAATACACAAATTCTGGACTGGAATGATGGCTCAGTGGTTAAGAGTACTTTCTGCTCTTGGAGAGGACCAGGGTTCAATTTCCAGCACCTACATGGTGTCCAATAACCACTCATAACTCCAGATTCAAGGGAATTTGATCCCCTTTTTTGACTTCCATTGCACGACATAGGTACACTTACATATATGTAGTCAATACACTCATAGACATAAAATAAAAATAATAAATAAAAATTTAAAAACAAATTGCCTGTTCTTTTTTTCAAATGTGTATTATTTTATTTTTTATGTGTATTAGCGTATTACCTGCATGTATCTGAGGGTACCCATATCATGAAATGCCCACGGAGATGCCCAAGAAGGAACTGAATTCCATTGGAACTGGAGTTACAGATGGTTGTTTTAGCTGCCATGTGAGTGCTGGGAATTGAACCCAGGTCCTCTGGAAGAGCAGTCAGTGCTCTCAATGGCTGAACCATCTCTCCAACCCCTCCCTATTTTCTTGGATCTTACTCTGAAAGGTTCTGTGTAATGTAAAACATCAATAAAAATAAGAACTTTATTCATTTTTCTTGTTACTCTGTCATTTGTTACGGGGAGACCTGAGCCATGAATCTGGCCAGGGAAATAATTTCTCCTCTATAATGAATGCAGCTCAGAATGGCCATATCTAAGCACACTGAACATTACCTATGAAAACAATGGTAACCGTATGTTCATTACAGAATAGCATAAAGCTTACTCTTCACACTGGTAAAGCAACCGGGGCCCACACAGTCTAACAGGCCATGCTCATCCTTATTAAACCCTACTACTTCTGAAGTTTGATTATGGACCCTTTAGTAGCAATACATATGTATGCAGTCAAACTACCGTCTGCTCCTATTTGATAACGCGGTTTCTGTGTCTGATAATGAAGTCTTCATCTGTAAAAGTGCAACTGCATCACAAAATGTGGGAATGACTTTTACACTACGGACATCCTCTGGGAAAAGGAATTTTACCTACATGTGCAACCAAAATGTTAATCTTGCCTTAGCTTGCTTATAATGTAAAAAAAAACTTACTGAGCCATGTGCTTCTCTCTCTTCTTTCATGGTAATCTGGCCTTCATCTCTCATGACCTTCCTTGTCTTCGACTCAAAAAATGTATGAAAGTGTATAAACATGTTTACATAGCAAAGTGTTGTAAATTTCATTGAAAACTATGAGAGAAATTGATAACTGTTTATGGGTGAGTGTGTGAGCGTGCGCATGTGTGTGTGTGTGTGTGAGGGGGTAGATGTATTTGGGCTCTAGGGATCAGAAAGGGCAAAATTCTCTGGTAAGGATCTGACCTTTACTTCCCAATTTGATGCTGGATACAGTGTTTCAATAAAATAATGAAAGAGTTCTTATTGGAAGGCATGGTTCTGAGATAGAATTCCAAATAACCAGATTCTCAGTAGATCAAGTTCATTCTTGGCCTTAAAATGGATGCTGAGAGTCAGGCTGGTTTTATTAAGCATCACTTGGATAGTAAGTGTCATCACAACATGTTTGGTAAATTAAAAGTTTACATGCTTCTTAACTAATAGTAACTATATAAAATGTTATTTAAGGTCTGAAATCAAATGAAGCAGGCTTGTGTACTTCTCAAGACTGTAAATGAAAGATCTGTTTCTGACTTCTAGTTTTAGCACCTACGTTTGTGGAAAAACTTCCCAGATAGAAGTTCCACCTTCAAATGGAATTTTCTGCAAGATTTATTGACTGATTAGAACTTCAAAGATTGTGGAGTATGGAATGTTGCAAGTCCAGGGCCAAATTATCTTGGGCCACCTTTAGCACCCTTCATAACCATTTATTGCCCTTTCTGTACATGGCTTAATACGTTTTGTGACCATTAGGTCAATCATTTGGAATGTGCAGACAGAGCATCAGTTTTTCTTCTGAGAGTATTAATATATCAGAGCACTCACTTCAGGTAACCCAAAAGCTAAGAGTGTCTCCAGATAACAGCTGAGACCTATAACAGAGACTTCATCAATTTACTGTAACCCATTTCTCAGATGTCTCCACCAATGTATTTCAAACACATTTTAATTTATTACTTTCTTTGTTCTGTTATTATTAGAACCTCATGAAACTACTTCCAAGTTGGAACATGGAATTTGGGGTGACTAAATTTGTGTTCCTGGGCCATGATAATTCATATTTGGCTCTAGAGTAAACCAGCTCATAATTATCTCCTTTAGGTAAGGGTTGCATTTTATCACCAACAGATGATTGACTTCTGACTGTGTGTCTTTACACTGTCTTTCTGTTCTGTTTCTGTGCCCATTTGTTAATAAAGGCAGTGCTTATAGTTACCTTTGAAGTTGCTGTTTCTGTAAAGATAATATCTTCAAATAGTTCATATATACATAAAGTAATAGAAATTTAATACCCTAGCTTATTTCTTTTTTACTGTGGGATGATGGGATATACAGCTCACAGAAATAAATGCTATCTATGTGGGTTGCATATTTCTAATCCTAGCACTCAAGAAGCTGGTGCAGGAGGGTGTCAAGTTCAAAGCCAGCCTGAGATACTGAGCTACATAGAGAGAGCCTATAATTAACCAACTAATTAATTATTTAACCAAAACAAAAAAGTTTCTAAACATTGTGCCCACAGAGGCCAGAAGATGTTAGGTCAGATCTCCTGGAACTAGAGTTATAAATGGTTGGGAGCTGCCATGTTGATACTGGAAACTGAACCTTTTTGAGGAACAGTAAATGCTCTTATCTACTAAGCCATCTCTTCAGCCTCAAACAATGAGTCGCTTATGCCTCTCTCTTTGGCTCTCATATTGTTGAAACAATGGACAGATGGTAAGAAAACAGGTTTTCCCAGGGTATCTCCTGCTGGGAGAAGAAAGAACTAAAACCCTCAGGGTACCCAGAGAAGGAACTTATCTGCTGGTGAAAAATTTTGCAAATTAATTTTGAAACCTTGCATGAGTAATGGAGCTGAGTCCATGGTGGGTAAGGTATAAAAACCATTACATATCACTATGTTCTCTCAAATACTGTAACGCTAAGGTTTAGGACAGGAATTCAAATCTTTTCATCCCCACACATACTCTATAAAACTTTTGTTTATGTGAAAGCCCTGCTGCATTCCAGGAACCTGACTGCAAGGGGCAACTTAGCCTACTCCCCTTTGGCAAACGTTTACCCCCTTCTTCATTTCCTCTGCCCTGAGTCATTTAAAGTTAGCAACTATGAAACACTGAGGTTGGACCCGAGCCAAAGGGAAAAAGACAGCCCTTCTGTTACGACAAAACCCCGTCTCCAGTGCACTTGTGTAGTAAAAGTTGTCTTGCTGAGTTACTCTTACTTTGTCCAAGTGTTTTTAATACAGTATGGAAGGAGATCCTGGGACTTCGGATTTTATTTCTAATGATTTGATCATATTTTTACTGGACTACTCAATTTAACGTATTTTGTGTCTTTATTTTCAACCTTATCCTCATGTCAGGACACTAAATATGGACTGGGGCGGGGGGTAGTGTTGCCACTGGATCTCTTTGTCACTTTTCACAATGTGGACACATTTAATACATTTCTTTTTTCTGCTTTTCACCATTAATTTGGCCTTTTCATTTGGCTTATAGAGGACAGGTGACAGAACCTGGTTTGTTGGGGTATGGGATGTGACCTAAAATTAGATGGCAAATAAAATGGTAATATGTAAATTAAAATGATTTTTCCATGGCTATATCAAAAACTTATTATTCCTCCTTGTGTTTTTGTTTTGTTTATCTTATTTATTTTTCTCAGTGTTAGGGATTGTATCCAAGGCCTAGAACATACAAGAGAAGCATTCCACCTCTGAACAATAGCCATTAATTAATCATTAATTTCAGTTATGTTCCCTTGTCCTCTATTCTCTTCATTTTAGGCTAATTTGAAACTGTACGAAGTTTCTTCTTTAATCTCAGGGGAAAATGTAGATGACATAAGAGTAAATGGACATATATATATATGAATTTCTCTGAAGGCAAATGAGAAAGAGGTCCCCATGCTCTACTTCATCCCAGAGCATTTGGTTTAGAAAACAGTGCCTCTTTCTGTCTCCTTCAGATGGATGTATGGCTTCTGAAAATCTGAATAAAACCCTTGTCAGCCTCACGCTCCAGAATATCTTTCTTGAGTCACCTTAGTGAACTTTAGGTAGAGATCCATTTCTTGAACTTTAGTGAAAGTACCTAAAGGTGTGGGCACACCCAGACATATATTCTTTAAATAACAACGTCCTTGTCGCTCAAGATGTGTCTTAAGATTTCACCCAGAAATGGTATAAAATTGACCTTTTCAGGGACATAAATGCTGAAAAGAAGCTCCTCTGGTCAACCACAGTTAACATCAGCACATAGAGTGTGACAGCCCACCAGGAAGAAACTGTGAAGAAGCATTCAGGTCACCTGTGTCTTTCCAAAGATCCTTAAGACTCCCACTTCTGGCCACCTAATCAATCTACAAGTAATTTCTCCCCTCCCGCTTTCAGTAAATTCAGTTGTTAACAAAGCTTTCTGCTCCTCTCCTCCATGCTGATCAGCCTTACAATTAATCTTCCTTTTTGCCAAAAGGAATTCGTCCATAGTATGAAATTTCATGGATATCAGGCAGAGCAGAGAGCCTTTGCTCAGCAGCATATCTTCCTATTTGTTGAAAAGGTATAAAACTTTGATTTTTATGAACAGAAGCAGACAACGGACTGATAGAGATTAAACCTAGAGTTGATTAATATTTTATGTATTAATAATTGAGTCTGTATTTACAATCTTCTTAGTGGGTTACCTGATATGACAGTCTTTTCTAATGCTTATTCAAATAAAACTTTTATGTATTTGTAGAGAGGATTTCTAAGTAGGCAATAGGTTTCCTTTTCAATTAATGCTTAAACAAAGATGAAAACCTTAATTTTATTCTTCTTTGTCCCTAATGTAAAAAACACATAATTATACATGTTCAGGCACTCATAAATTCAGAAAATATCATTCACAATTGTGTTGACTCTATATCAGCTGGTCCTGCATGAAATTGAATGCAAAGAATAGAGTGTTATTAGTGACTATATCAACAATATAATCTATGTTTTCATATCATTTGAATATGAATGAAATGTCCATTGATGGTTTGTTTGGCCAGACTGAAGTATCATAATCTTTACAATTACATTATTTATTTCTTTCCACTATTTTCTAGTTAAGACTGCTATGGCTATGGACCAGGAAATGATTTATCTGGGTTCCATTACTGAGAAGCAGCAGAGAGTTGGAACATTCTGATCTCAGTCTGGCTTCATCATTACCGGAGTCATTTCATTTCACTTGTCAGGACAGTGGTCAAAGTACATTAGCACCAGTTCCATATAGAATCCTAATTAGTGAATTTGCTCATGGAAATTGGACCTAATTAACCCTGCTTTAAGACCTTTTAAGTGTTAAGGTGGTGTGGCATCATGGAACTGATTTGTCTTGAATGCTCATGGCCTTGTCTCCCAAACTGCATTTACTTGATAGTTATACCTTGTTAGTTAATCTGTCTTAAGTTCACTTTCTACATGAGCAAGCATGAATAATAATGACCTCCCTTACCCCATAAAGAATATGTTGAGTGGACTAACAGCATATGTGACCAGCTTTGGAGAGAGAAGCCCACAGAAAAGTACTAAAGTCTTCCTGAAGGGTAGATAGTGTCTATCCAATCGTTAAGATAAGATTCTGTATCTGACTCTCTTTAACTTGACTTGTGCTGCCCTAGGCAGTAAGTAGGAAAAATACTGCTATTTTTGCTTTACTAAGTTTGGAGATCATCAAAAAAGTTCTCGGACACCTCCTGTTTAGCCTGGCCATTGTGCAAAATGTCAGGGAATGCTAATCAATTATAAGACTGGCCTGGGAAATAATGGTCTTTGTTCTTGACATTATAAGAACCATGAAGCATCTCCTAATTAGATATTACTCGATCTCTGAAGGAGGCAACTTGAGTCAGATATACACTACTCAGACACAATCTTCACCTGTGGGAAGGTGCCCACCATTCTGCCATCACCCATAGGTACAGAAGCCATGAACCCCACACATAGTTTGAATGGAAAACAAACCTTTATGACCACAAAATGTGACTGTAATAGCATCATCCCCTGTAGAAACCTCATGACACAACTCTAGTCCTAATCAGGTGACAGCTTTGAAACTCCCTCCCTAAATCCAGCTTTCACACTTTAATGCTTTTTGCTCTTGTTTCTCCTGCTCTAATATCTTGCAAAAGGTCTACTGAAGTAGAAGTCCCCCTTGCCGAGGCTGGCAGCAAAGCTGGGTTCGTTGCAGTCTGTGATGATCACGTGACTGGAACCAGCTGTCAACACTGCCAACTATTTTTTTGTAAGACAATCCCAAGGATATGTGGAAAGTGCAAAATCAGATTAGCTCTACAATATAATATTAATATAACTTACAATATAACTGAATATATATATTGTTGTATTTAATTCTTCCATATATTTTCAACTTATGCTTACTGATCAGAGAATAGGATACCTCTTTCATATTTACTTATAAATCATTCAAACCTATCAAGTAATTGTCTTAAAAATTATAAATTAGGATTCTGTGCCACCAAACAGGAATCTGAAACATTTTTTTTAGTATGACCACTTCAGGAATTTTCGATAGATAGATAGACAGATAGATAGAGATGGATATAGATATTCTTCATAATTCGTTGAACCCAAATGGGTAAACCTCGACTTTAATATTGGTCTTACCTTTTCCAGTTTTGAAAGAGCGAGAGAGTAACAGTCTTTGGCTCTGAATTGCATGAACCTCATGTTTGCTGGATGAGTAAGCTCTGTGATAATGCTGAGACTGGAAAACAACCTAAATTTAAAAAGAAATATATCACACTAATAATCCAGTATGGTATGTTTTTATAACAACAGATCTATGAATGAGTGATTCTTAGCCTAAGGCATAAAACTATATCCAATTACAACAGCAGGAGTATCCCATAAAATGCTCTGTACAATACAAGAAAAATGAAACACTATTTTCCAAATATTTTAACCAACATTTTAGCAGGGTAAGAAGAATAAATTCAGCAATTTGCCTTTTATTAGACATTTTATCTTCATAATTATGAAACAGCACAGAAAAGAAACTCATAAAGTTGATTTAGGAAGTTACAAGATTACTTTGGGGGTGATATTAAAATAGAAATTTATAAGATGAGTATTTGGGTTGGCAAAAAATTCACATGATGATTTTCTTGTCCATTCTGTGAGCTCTCTGATGTTCTATGGCTCCCTAGCCTGATATAGTAGGCAATTTCTAAAGGTCAAATCTTGCTACAAAGCGCTCCCAAGATAAGGAAATACCTTCATGTAAGTAAATTTCACCAATGAATTGGAACCATGGCAAAAGCTTTAATATGATGTTCCAATATGATCTGAGAATGTTCACAGAGCTTTCCCTTCACATGTCCCTACCATAAGCTCCTAAGTTCAGCTGAATATGTGCACACATATAATTTTTTCAACCAGAGAGAACAAGGAAGAATAATGACAAGAAATGACTCTATATTTGCTCCTAATGCTATTCTGATCCATACCTACTTTTAACGCCTCACTGGCAGCTGCTCTGATTCAAATAGTCTGGGATTCTACCTAGCAGCTATTTCCTTTGTTTCTACACAATATATCTTGACCCTAAACTAAGAAAAGGCCACTTAAAATGCCCACTGCGAGGTTGAACTCAGCCCCTGAACTCAAGGACCAGACTGACTGAAAACATAACAGACAAATGATCAAATCAGCTTCTGAGGCTCTCACTTGGCTTAAGTGCAGAGGTACCTCTTCTTCAGCGCTGACTGCTTCACACAGCACTCTACAAAGAAATGTGCTTGTTTGAACAAAGGGGCCCAGTCTCTGAGCCATGCTGCTGCAGGTGAATTTTTTACATTTCCTGGTGTCTAATTCCCTGCTGTTGATGGAAGACTTGCTAGCACAGCATACAACTGACAAGTAGTGGTGGCCAGAAGCCTGTCAGCAGCCTTCAGGGATCTGTCCCCAGCCTGGATATCTGCCTCTTAAGTCTATTTCCAGTGATCACCTCACCATTTATGTTAAGACACTAAAACATTTTCCAAAACAGTTTCCTTCAGAGCTGTATGTGAAATCTGTAAGGTCTCAATACTTTCTACATGGACCCTTCAGAACTTCATTCATTATAAAAAGAAGATGTATCTTCAGATGGTTTTGATGGCAGATTTTATTTGTAGGCCTATGTAATTATTAAGAAGGATAAAGAAAAGAGTATCAGCAAAAAAAAACCAGAATATAATTTATTTTGCTTATTTTTAACATCACAATTACAGTCATTGTATCTGTGCAATTGATCAGTGTTCTCAACCATTTGTCACTGTGAGTCGGTTAATGAAACTAGATTTCTGGTTCTTAGAAGACATTGTATCAGGAAGTTTATGCATGGTTTGTAAACCATTTAGCCAAGTGACACACAATAGCTACTATTTTATTCATTATTATTTTGTGTGCATGTGTAAGAGGATCACTTTGTAGAATTGGCATTCTCTTACTTTTTCAACAAATACTTTTGATTTATTTTTATTTCGTGTGCATGAGTGCTTTGCTGCAAGTATATAAGTGTACCACTTGTGTGCAGAGCTGGTGGAGGCCAGAAGAGGGTGTTGGATCCCTTGGAACTGGAGATATAGACGTTGTTAGCTGTCATGTAGGGCTGGGAACTGAACCCAGGTCCTCTGCAAGAGCAGCCAGTATTTTTAACCATTGAGTCATCTCTCCAGTCCATCTCTTTCTACATTTAATAGAGTTCCAGAAATTGAGTTCAAGCTGCCAGGCGCAGACAGCAAGCATTATACCTGCTAAGCTGTCTTGCTGCTGTTTCTCCTTATAATGGCATTGCTATTTCTTTCTGTGGTGGTTTGAATGAGAATGTTCCCCACAGGCTCCATGCACTTGGACATTTTATTTCCATTTGGTGGCACTGTTTTGGGAGGTTTCAGGTTTCAGGACATGTGGCCTCATGGGGACACACTTTGAAAGTTCCTAAGCCTTGCTGAACTTCCAGCCACTTTTCTGTTCCCTGTGCCTGCTTGAAGATGTGAGCCTCTGCTTTCTGTGCCTCCCCCTGCTCCTGCTCTGGTCACCTCCTGCCACCATCATACTGCCTGCTTTGATAGACTCTGATTCCTCTAGAACCATAAACTCAAATAAACTCTTCCTTTTAGAAGTTCCCTTGGTCATGGTGTTTTATCCCAGCAACAGAAAAGTACCTAATAAACATTCCCCTTTCTCTGACCCTTTCTGCCTAAAATGCATTTTTGCTCTTCTCAAACTCATTAATCAAAGTCATTAATTAAATTTCCTATCAAATCCGGTTAAGATCAAGTATTTTAAATCTTTTGAAGTTAAAATCCTTCCTCACCTGCTCCCTTCTTGCCCCGTATTATTTTACAACATACATTACACTATACACTCCCTGTACTCAGGGGGATTTTCTCTCATGAAGTAGCAAATTCTAGAAAGGCTGGTTTTCCTTTCAGAGCCTAGTACTGCATCTTATTGCCTTCTGCATAACAAATATTTTAAAAGAGAAATAATTTCTTCAATTTCACTCAATTGGTTAGGATGGATGGCTTAGTATTAGAAATAGGAGTGCTGCCGTTTAGACAGAATATTCTGGTTTTGGAGAAACTTCATTGTCTGTATCTCATATGGTCTGTTTCTAGTACATCTACTATTTTCATTCAGGAATCACCATGGTAGGAAATTCTATAAAGCTCTTTGCTTCAAAAACTCTTGAAAAATTAAAAGAACATCTTGCTAGTAAACTAAATAAATAAACGTCGATTTTGGGGCCAGGCAACTGCCAAAGTGCATATCATTTTTGAGTTTCAAAGATATCTATCTAATAAATAAAATAATAACACTAAAGATATTTAAATATGGGATGTCACAGCTAATATTGAATAATTTGTGACTATAGAAGCTTAAATAAATAAATATTACTATTAAAATAGATCAATGAGAGAGCTGGAGACCTGGCTCAACAGTTAAGGATTTACTCTGTTCTTTCAGAGAACCCAGAGGAGGATGCTTCATTCTTCCAGAGAAGTTTAGTTCACAGCACTCACTTCTGGGGGCTCATAACTCCTGTAATTCCAGGTCCAGGAGATTTGGCACCTTCCTTGGGGGTCCACACATAACACTTATGTGCCCATATCCCCACATACACACATAACTAAAACTAAAACTAAATCTTTTATAAAAAGTGGGTCGGTAAACACAAAGCCCCACAGCTTCTTAGACATAAGGGCTCTCAGACTTTGAACTTTGTAAAGGAAAATTAACAGATCCAATTTTGTTTTTTCCCTTTTCCATATTTTGGAGAAAAAACCTGTCCATCCCAAGATAATGTTGAAATCAGGTAAAGCAGGAGATTAATTTCAACAATTTTCGCAGATAAACTCATGGACTCCACACTCAGGAAGTTACTTTTTTGCTGTTTCCATCTGTAATCTCCTTCGTGGAATGGAGGCCAGGTGGCTCTGTCAGACTCTACCTTTTCAGTATCTCCATACTTGCTCTAGTCTGTTGCATATGTTCTGTAATCTCAGACCTACAGGATTAGTATAATGACTGTCAGTGTGGAAATGACTACAGCTTTTGATGGTGGATTTAAGGAACTCACTATTGTCCACAAATCAAAAATCACATTTTCTTGTCTGGCACTTTGAAATTTAGCTGGCCCCAGAAAGTTTCTAACCTTTTTTTTTAGAAATCTAGAGGGTTAGCTGGATTCAAATCAGAGAAAACTCATTTATGATTCCCTATAATAGATAGTTTGCTAATGAAGAAAATGAGGCACAGAGAAACAGAACATGTTTAGGACAATTATTCAATAGGTGGCAGAATGTAATTCATACACAGAATTCAGATTCAAAAGCCTCCTCTTACAATTATAATAAAGAAGTGGGCAGGCTGGTAGAGAAATCAAGACATTCAAAGAAAATAACCTATTATTAAAAATATCTAGCAATATGTTGTGCTTCATGTATTAGAAATTAACTCTGTTTTAGAACTATCAGCCTCATACTCTTACTCACAGAAGTGTCTGATAGATCTGCCTATTCATCATTATTGGAATAGAGAGCTTGTGATCAGCTTTGCAGAAATGAAGCTATTCTAAAGAGATACTTGTGTCTCTCATTCTGTCAGACTACTGAAACAATGAACCCCAAAGAAATGGCCATTTCCCCCAGAATCTCATGCTGGGAGGAGGAAAAGACACTAGCCAGAGGGGTAAACTTATCTCCAGAAAAGAGATTACCACTTTCTAGACCACCAACAGGATGAGACAGAGGCCCAGACAATGATGGGTCAATCAATGGCAGGTGAGTCCACATCTTAACTGATTAGATATGCAATCCCTGGCCCTCTAAATTTGAATGGCACTTCAGGGTGCCAAAAAAGAATTCTGGAGAATCCCTGGATCTTTCCTTCCTTTTTCCAAATGTAGACACATTGAATAAATCTACTTTTTCTGCTTTTCACTACTAATTTAGCCCTTAATTGATTTATTGAGGTTGGGTGGCTTAACCCGGCTTGGGTCCCAGGCTGTGGCCCCCAAGTATGATAACAGACTGATATTTAATATCTAATGTAAGAAAGAATTTAACAAACAACAGTCTGCTATTAGAAATCTCTGGATTTCAAGAGATACAATGGTGTATGAAGTGGAATGCTCATGCTTAAACTACCTGTTAACTAATGGAGGAACAACAAAAATGGATGAATTGTACATCTTTCCATGTTAGTTTAAGTGGAGGTAAATTATGGCTAACGGAATGCTCCTAAGTTAAGTGCCATTAAACCACGAGTATCATAGATAGCTGGGAGGCAAGCAGAGCTGCCCATTAATGAGAATTTATTTCATCTTTGGAGCACTTTTATCTTCCTGAGAAGCATGACTTTTATCGTTTATATATACCGCTCTTCTAACTCAGAATAAATCCTGGATAACACTGAATCTTTCCTTTTTTATTCCTTTTCTAACTCATTAGATTGAATACAAATATACACAGGTATTAGAGTCTTAGAGTGAGTGAAAAATAATTAATAATTAAACTTACAGAATCTAATGATTGCATTTGAGTGATTTCTAAAGTTGAAATTACATTTGGCAACAAACTTATCAAAATTTATGTGATTTGTCTTTTCTATGAAAATGAACTTAGAACGTGCATTATTTTACACTGTCAATGCATTAGCTAAGTCTGCCACCTAGCGAAAAGTTAGAGCTAAGTCCCTGTACAATAAAATGGTATGTTACATTCCCTGATACTGATAAAGCATCCCTTATATTCAATTGTGTACTTTATATTTACATATTCATTTCCCTAACGTAATTAGCTATCTTAGAAATGCTGTATTTCTCAACTTTAATATTTTCTAAATACATTTTGAATGTAAAACAGTTGAACAATAACATGACATAATAAGCCTCATTTCCTGGGACCCAATATCATAATAAAGCAACATTATAATTGAGAAAATAGTATAATTGTTTGTTAAAAAATTTTATACGATCACTTTCTGCCTTTTCTCCATGATGGCAGGTATACCTGTGAAGATCCAGAGCTATCTGCTTGCAAATTTTATTTCAGGCCAAGGAAATATTTAAGATGTTTTAATAAAGACATTGTTTATTGAAATAAATTCTTACAGTACAAACTGTTCTGTCAAGATGGCCAGAAGTGATTTTTTAAACAGGCACTAAAAATTAATATACAGGTACACATCATGTTCAAACTAATGGACTATTAGCACCAAAATAAATACAAATATTTTCAATTTCATGAATACTATAAAAGCTACAGGAAGTCTGATTAGTAATAACAATGTGATATGTTTCAAATATTTGTGACATTTTAAATTTTTATCCATGTAAAACAGATAACATAAATATTAAAGGTATTTTCACCATATTCATTATATTTTTAAAAAATATTTTATTTATTTTAAATTTATGTTTATAAGAGTATTGCCTGCACATATGTAAGTGTGCACATGTCATGTAATGTCCGTGGAAGTCAGAAGAGGGCACTGCATCTGCTGGAACTGGAGTTTGGATGGTTGGTAGCTACCATGTGGGTGCTGGGAACCAAATCCAGGTCCTCTGTCAGAGCAGCCAATGCTCTTAAGCACGGAGTCATGTCTCCATATTATCATTCTATTTTAAAGTGAGTTACCTATATTTATACTTATTTATATATTATATATCATAATATTATATATGATACTTACTTATTTTGAATTATGTCGTTTCCTACATGCATGACTATGATTTCTTGAGCCAAGTTAAAGGCAGGTATTTCTTTTTTTAACTTTACTGCTTTGTGTTGCTATTGTCCTAACAATTTAAAATCCTCTTCTTGATCTGCTCTCCCAGATTTTTCCCCAGAACCATCATTCATATTGTACTTAAAAATGTCTATGTTCTTCAGAGACATCGTTATTCTTTTAGATCCACTCACTGATATTCTCTGCAAAGCTGGAATCCTGTGGTTTCTAAATGACATGTCAGTCTTATTTCATGATAGTCTTCCTCTTTTTCTGTTCCATTTTCTATATTAGTTCTTAGTAACTCAGAACTTTGCGTGGTATCGACTGCCCATTCTAGAATGTTCTACCCACTTCTGCTCACTTAGCTTCCATTTGTGGTAAAAGCTTCCAGTTCTTCAGGGAGGCATGCCCTGGCTAAAGAGAATATCATTTTGTCTGGGTCCATGTGATGAGAATAGAAGGAAACTTGTTTAGGTAGCTAGGGTAGGGACCCTGAAGACAGTCTGCTCTGTCAGAAATGTCCTTGATCCTAGAAATAATTTTGTCCTGGCCAGAAGCCAGACAGGTTCCAGGGAACTGGCTCATGTTGTGGTCTTTACCTTCCTCCCCTTTTTACACAACAGTCTGTTGAGTACAGAGTGCAAGTCTGGACACCATGCATGTGATCAGACACTTCATTAGCCTTTGAAGGTTTGTGCCACAAAAAATAGTCTACATGGACACACTGCTCTTGCAGAAGACCCAGGTTTGATTCCCATCATTCATATGCCAGCTAACAACTGTCTGTATCTCTAGTTCCAGGAAATCCAACACCCTCTTCTGAGCTCTTTGGGCATACAGGACATGGATGCCCTTATATACGTGCAAACAACACACTTAAAATTTCTTCTGTAATAGGACTATGATTCACCCTTCTGTTGTCCATGAAATTCTTTACAGTTCAGGAGACGAAGGACCTGGAAGTCACTGGCCTGAGATGGCTTTAGTGATCACTGACTCTGGCACCCTAGTCTCTTGAATTAGGTTCACCTGAGGTAAGAGAGTCTCCATCATATTCAAGGATTCAATGCTTTCCACTCCCTGCCCCGGTTTCCATAGTCCATAGTATTCTCAATTTTTTATTGGTTGCCAAACTTATAATACTCTAGTAAAATCTTTAACTTGATTAATAGCTTTCTCACCAGTCTATTAAGGCACTATATACTCCAGTAAGACATATGTTCTTTTTTGAAAAATCACTATAGCCATAACACAGTGTGGAGCCTCAATGCTTCTTAGATGCCAGATAAATCTGTGGGCCAGGCATACTAAATCACAGGTGCAGGTGACTGACAGTAGGTCACTGCATGCTGTTACTAATCTAAGCAAAAAATGATCTATTGACAGATGTTAGATCCATGAGTTGCTTGAATGTTCAGAGTGCTCCTCTCCATACAAGTTCTGTCAGCTAAATTACTAAATAGAATCAACAACCCCAAAATTCTTCATATTGAAACAAAATTAAAACAGATGAAGTTCTGAAGAAAATCACTCCTGAATTTTTACCAGACAAATAAAGCATCAATTTAATGTCACACCTATTGAGCACTAAACAGTATTCTCTGAACTCTCCAGAGAAACTTTGGTTTCTCAATTCCTAAGGCATATTTTCCTATCTCCCTTTTACCTGACGATCAGGTACAAATCTGCTTCTCTATCCCATATGGGGTAAATTGAGCATTAATCCTGTCAGGGCTGCTTCCTCTAAGTAAGACAGGAACAGAGGTTGATTCTGTTTCCATCCCAAACATTGCCAAAGTATGGTATTTTGATAGCTCAATCTAACATGAATACTTTGAAGTGACTTTTTTTTTTTTTGGTTTTTGAGATAGAGTTTCATTGTAGCCCCATCTGACTTGGAAATTGCTATGTAGACCAAGCTGGCCTTGAACTCACAGAGATTCACCTGCCTCTGCCTCTTGAGAGCTGGGATTAAAGGCATGTACCACCACATCTAGCTAAAAATATTTATTTTAATTTTTTATGTGTATGAGTATTGCCTGAATGTGTGTAAGTTGCTCCCATGTCATGCAATGCCCTAGAAGGTCAGATGAGGACCTCACATCCCCTGGAACTGGAGTTACAGACAGTTGTTAGCTGCCATGTGGGTGATGGGACTCAAACCCCAGTCCTCTACGAGAGCAGTCAGGGCCCATAACTGCAGAGTCATGTCTCCAGTCCTGAGTTTGGCAAGGAAAAAGGGATGCATGAAGCCTTCATATGAGAAATCCAGGACACTAAATGGATTACATGCCATTGTATCCAACATGGACCTGTTGAAAAAACAGCTGATACAAACGAAAAGGAATTTTCCTTGCTATGTTAGACCTTGTATGTGTATATAATGTTAATTTCTGAGTGTTTTACCGATATGAAATCCAGTTGAGTGACATCAAGTACACCTGAAGGAACAAGAATGGAATGTAACTCATACAGGGTACAAGGGTGAAGTATAGCTGTGGAATTCTGGGAGCTCTATGGCCTAGGCCTATAGATGCCAGAGAGTAAAAAGATATTTATACGATTGTTAACTACCAATTCCGGTACCAGGTGTGGGTTGCTCCCCCTGTGAGCCATTGGCCAAGGGAGCCTTGGAAGTTCCCTTCTACCAAAACAAAAGACAACTGCCGCATTATAATGCTAGTTGCACACTGGAAGTGGATGGTAACGTCCTATTACTAAAGATGTGACATGGTTTGAGCATGGAAAGAGAGATCTAGCTGGGACCAAGCTGAAAACTCCCCACGAATGGATGGCTAGTTTTCAGAGTGCTAGAGAGTGCTATGTAGGCCACTATGGGAGAATGGTCCTGAAAAGCTCTGCTTAAGGACAGTGCTTCATTGTCAGATGTCTCTACAGGTGTAATAGAGGCTCATCTGGTATGTGCACCTGCAGCATATTTAAAATTGGATTCAGGGCCTGCTCTTCAGGGAGGGCACACACACACATCTGATATTAGGAAAACAATGTCGACCCCCAGTGGTGAGAGGGAGAGTTATAAGCCTCCATAAAGAAGCTACAGTAATTGTTTGCAAGATAAATATGATGTGCCTACTTAGGTATTGTCTAAGCACTTGTGTTTAAACCCGTAGGTTAGGTCATTTGGTGTTTGTGTGGATGTTACTCTTGCTGTTGTTGTTATTGTTGCTGCTGTTTTACAATTATTGTGTTTTTACAGTAAAAGGATCATCACTGAAGCAAGATGATAATCCATGCCACAGTAGAAAGAATATCGTCTTATACCTGTTATTCCCTCCCCAAACCCCTTGCTCTTCTGGCTCAGGGACTATTGTGGAAGAGGTTGGCGGAAAATGTGTAAGAGGCAGAGTGAAAAAAGCGGTGGGATGTTGCAGAGATAAGCAGTTTTCTCTCTCTGCTCTGAGGCATAGTCTTCCAAATGTGACTGACATCCAAATAACCAATGACTTAAGTGGGGAGGTCTAAAGGAAATGCATGGAAGCACGGGAAGGAGAGAGGCGGGTGTGGCACCAGGGCGCCATTCTCGGGCAAGGGTTCCAAAGATCCGGGAGGGAATTATGATCAAAATGCAGTCTCTGCCATACAACATCTCCATGTCTCTCTCTCCCCGAGGATGAATCCTTTGTTAGTAACCTGGAATAAATTAATTTCTTAAAAGAGCATTCTCTGTCCACTTAATTGGTTCAAACCTGGGGGTGGGGTGGGCCTGAGTGCTGGGTCTCACCATGAAAGAATTCATGACACAAAAGTGAATCCCTACATTTCTTTCTGTTTAGAAATAATATATTCATTTTCTAAGTTTTGTCTTAGAAAGAATTAGTTTACTGTGTTTTCTTAGATGTGGAAATTGGCCTTTACGTACTAGAGAAAGGTGTAACAGGTTCAGACTTGGCCCGGGTCTTGTCTCTTAATGCTTTTGGTTTCTGGGGAAGGGAAATCAGTTGGTTCGGATTCTAAGAAACACATTCTTGAGAAAAGGAATGAACATATTCTATTACTTCCTCTAGAGAATCTGAACCCTCTGGGCATGACGGTGCCTCAGAGATAGTCTCAGCTCATGTGAACTGTCATTTCTGCCAAATGAAGAGACAAACAAATTAAAACAAAGTAGCTATATTTTTAATTATAAGAGCACATTTATACTTTATAATTTTTAAAGACTCTGAATATACACACTCTAAATACACAACCACATCCTGCTAATGATTTACTTGCTATGAATTGAACTTTAACGTACAGGTAGTCTAGATGGGACCTTGGGAAGAATGCTAAGACTCAGTGGGTTTAGTTATATACAAATCTCAATACAAAGAGAGAGGGAGAGGGAGAGAGAAAGAAAATATGAAAAAAAGTGAAAGAGGCAAAAGGAGAGAATCTCAGAGACAAGGCTCACTAGCTGACCAGAAGGATAGTACTTATCTTTGGAAGGATTACGGACCAGTTTCCCTGTAAAGCATGTGAGCTGGCAATGGTAAAGGGAAGGGAAGGGTACACAGATATTTCAGGATGTTGATCTTCTGTCTTCCCAGACTTCCAGCCATCTGAATAGCTTGCCTCTGCTTGTTGCATGTGTGATGACAGGCATACACACTCTGTATTCTGGTTACAGACTGACTGATTATGACTTCATACATATGGAGAACTGGAGTGTTGCAGATCCAGTGCCAAATGATATTTCGTTATCTTTACTGCCTTAGTCATTCACTGCTCACTTCTGTGTGACCTAACATCCTTATAAATATTAGGTATAACCTTTTGTAATCTATAAACATAGTACTAACTTATACCTAACCCAAATTCAGAATACTATCAAATAGCATTTGGAACTTCAGTTAGAGATATCTCTGCTTTGGTGTAAGCTACCTTCTAGACATTTCTGCTAATATATATGAAAAGGCTTTGATTTATGACTTTTCTTGCTCTATCACTATAAAAATGTCATGAAACTATTTCCATTTTGGAACGTGTTATTTGGGGCAACTCAAATTTATGTTCCGGGACCATGATCAGTCATATTTGTCTCTTGCATAACTCTCTCCTATTCCCTCTGAGATGACAGCTGTGTTTCATACGGATACCACTAGGACTCTATAAAAACAACCTCACCACAAGAGAATGAATAAATCAAGGCGACCAATCAATAACATGTCTTGGAGCTGAGTATGGCTGTAATCCTAGCACTGGACTGAGGGACAGAAGCAGGAAGATTGCCAGTTTGATGTTAATTTGATCTATACAGTAAAGTCTTGTCTCAAAAACACAAACATACACCAAAGAAGCAATAGTGAAAGAGCTTGTGCAAGGCTGAGGATACAGCTCATTGTAGAACACAAGCTTAGCATATGCAATGACCTGGGCTCAGTCCCCAGTAGTGCAAAAAGAAAAAAAAAAAAACCAAAAAGACCTATTGTTATAGTAGCAACACCTGTCCCTTAAGAAAAAACCTCCTGGTTAAAGGAATAAAATCTCTGGCATGGTTAAAGCCCAGTATTCCAGTTTTGCCAGGCCAATCACTTGATAAGGGACCATGCCTAGAAAGGCAGGTTCAGTTCAAGCCATGCTAAGAGCATACGTGGAATAACTATTGGGTGAATGAAATGCTCAACTGCTGAACTTTTCTTGCCCCAAATCCCTGTCCCCTGGGGCCTTCGCTTGGTGGGGCCTGTGATCCACATGTTTGTATTCTGCCTTTCCATAGTCTACCCTGATCTCTCCTTTTCTTAGATGTATTTCTTTTCTTAAGTAGGCTTTCCCTAACACTTGGGGATGCCCCAACATCTTGGGCTTACCTACTCTCTCTTTAAAGGCCCCCAACTCCATCATGTGGGTGCTAGTCCTCATGTGTCCGACCTCCACGCTGACTTAACACCCAGCTTTCTTTCTCTTCTCTCCTCCATTCCTCTCCTTGGATGGAGAAAGCTGCTAAAATTTGCGGTTTGCTGTCCTGGAATTTTTTCTTTTAAACAATAATAAAATTTTCCTTAAGTTTATGCTTGGGTCCGATCTTAAAATCTTTTATTGTGAGACTAATGCAAAGAAGGGACTCCATTTTGCTCCTAATATAGGTTATTCTGGGGACAGAATTCATTTTGGCATAAAGCATATGCACTGGAGTCTCTCTGTGGTTCATCCATCATTGCACAGACTTTAGGACTACTAATCAAACTGATAGGAATGTAAGGAACAAATAGGACCACTTTTATAATCTGTATTAAAAGAAACATTTGTATGTCATACTGCAGAAAGAAATCTGCTAATACATATTAATAACTTACCAAGCAAATACTGCTAATGGTTAGCTCAAAGCTATCACCCGCCTCCACCACAGCCCAGATGGCTGTGGGGGAGTGCAATGTCAATGCTGGCACACTCTAACTGAGACTAGACAGCTAGAAAATGAGGGAGGAGTGGAGAGGTGACAAAAGAAAAGACACCATCAGAAATGAGCATGATCACCAGAGGGCAGGCATGAACACTGGAATGACTGGCCCTGCCCAACCCTCACCCCACAAAGCCTACAGGGTAGGATAAAATATAAGGCACAGTGTTACGTTAGTACAGTTCCTTCTCAGGTCTCTGGACTTCTGAATAAAACAGAATTTAAAGACTAAGCCTCAGTTTCTGTTCGTTCGCGTTTGGGGTTACCAGCAGCATAAACTCCAGTATTCTAGATAGGTAGTCTGGCAACTCGCCAGGATGGCTTGCAGACTCTCCAGTAAGTCATTTAGTTACTGAAGAGTCCTGAGATTCCTGTCTGTGCTGGGCCGCCTCCAGGAAACTCCCAGGAAGCTGCTAAGTGATTTTGCTTGGGGACTCTTCCCTCCCTGACACACTAGAGCTCCACCACTTCCACACAGAAAACTGAACTGCTGCACTTTCTCGTTTGCTTCCTGAGTTATAACTGGTCTCCCCTTTCAAAGAATTTTTGAAACCAGGCATGGTGGCAACTGCCTGTAATTCCAGCACTCGGAAGGAAGCTGGAGCAAGAGGAGCAAAAGCTAAAGTTGTCCTCAGTAACCTAAAGTCTCAAGCCAGCCTGGGCTAAAAGACCTTGTCTCAAAAATAAAAAGGATGTTTGATTTTTGGTTGATATATTTTGTTCTCCTTTCTGAGTAACAGGCTGTAGTACAGCCTCTGGTTTAAAGGTACCTTTCTGTTATGTTCTGTCTGGTGTCTTTCAGAGATCTGACTGTTAATGTGGGCAGCAAAACCTCCACTCCTGGCAACAGTCTCTTGTGGAGTGTTCTGGCAATTTGGTCTGTTTATGCTTATAATTCTATGAAAAAACAAAATAATGTAGTATTGTTATACAGTTTAGTCTCTTGTCATACTGGGTCCTGGGGAGAAACAGGCAGTAACTAGATCTGTAAATCATTATGCTAGCCTGCAATTAGAATTATTTTGCTAAGGATCAGAAAGACAGGGACAGATATTGCTTTAGGTCTACATAACGAGCTTTACTTTCTGAATCTTTGCTTTCACTGTAAAATTCCCTTCCTGGTTTTTACTAAAGAGTGAATTCTGAGTTAATGGAATTGCTTTCAGGGTATCATTTTGCAAATAAAACAGTATGGAATATGAATCAATTTCTCCCCCAGAATTTTTGAATATTAGATTTATGTCTCTTACTTTTTTTGTTTTGTTTTTCGATGTTATGTTTTTTTAAGGGATTTATTTTTAATTAAGTGTACTTCTGTCTGTGTGTGGATATGTGCACATGAGCGCAGGTGCCTACAGAGCCAGATGACGGCACCAGATTCTCTGGAGTTGGAGTTAGCAGGGAGTTACAATTGTGAGTTGCCTGATATGGGTGTTGGGAACCAAACTCCAGTCCTCAGCAAAAGTCCTGTGCACTCTTAATCCCTGAGTTATCTCTCCAGTCTTGTTTGTTTTGGTTTTTGTTGTTATTGTTTTTGATGAATATGCAAATGCACTGGGTCTGGCCTGCTGTTGGAAACCACAAGAAGTCATGGTGCACTAAAGGGAAAGCTCTCTCTTCTCTGTCTTCCAGTGGGTCTTCCAGAAATAAGATGGCTGTTTGCTATCTCTCTCAGTTCTTCAGAGGAACAGATGCCTTTTGCATCCAAAACTGTATTTACAGAGTAAACATATAAAACTTTTGGCTCTCCATGTATTTTTTCTCCCTTCAGCCTTCCCATGTATACATTATAGATCACTTTCCAAGGTCACTGGAAGCTTTGCCATCTTGGCTATGTGTCCCTCTAATGTATTTAATGAGGCAAAGAATATGTAAAAGAAAAATTTTAAAAATGCAAGTGTGCTAGGATTTGCAACTTATAAAAATTCATAATTTAAGCATATATGGACAAGTGATTGATTGACTGATTGGTTGGCTGATTGATTGGCTGATTAACTGGCTGACAGGAATTTTTGTAGCCCAGGTTGGTCTTAAACTTGTGGTATAGGAAAAGATGACCTTTAACTTCTGTACTCCTGACTTTACCTCGTGAAAGCTGGGATTTCAGGTGTTTGTCACCATGTCCAGTATTATACGGTGTTAGGGATCTAACCAATGGCTCCAGGTATCCTAGGCAAACACTCTACAACACTCTACAAACACACTACCAAATGAACTGCATCCACAATCCATGATTACAATTACTGATTCCATGAATATAATTTGGATACAAGTCTTTTTCAACAAGTTGGTAATTTTTAATATTTTATTTTATGTGTAGGAGTATATTGCCTGTGTTTATGTAAGTGCACCCATGTTGTGAACTGGCTGAGGAGGCCAGAAGTGGGCATTGGGTCCTGTGGTATTGAAGTTACAGGCAGTTGTTAGCCATCATGTGGGTGCTGGGAACTAAACCTGGACCCTCTGCAAGAGCAGTTGGTGCTCTGAACTGCTGAGCCATATCTCCAGCCCAAGTTGGTAATTTTTTATGCTGCTCTCTTCCATGATATTATGTTAGAGATAAAGAATAAAGGAACCAAAAAATATGAAAGAGAAATATAAAGGAGGGTATAAGGAAATATTTTTGATGAAGAAGGTTAAAAAGAAAAAAATAAACTTTTTTGATAAGGAAGGATTTCTATTTGGTAAAATCAGGTTTTATTATAAGATATAATTACTAGATTTTTCCAAAATGGAAAAGGAAAGATGAAATAACAAAAGGCACACTGTAGAATGGGTTGGCAAGTCACATAAGGTTTGTGGGAGGATGACACTTAAAGATGGTATGTGTGCAAAAATTAAAGTTTATTTCATTCTTAAGGCATACTAACAGTACTTCCTTTTCAAGCAAGTTTTCTTTATTTACTTTTATTGATTGTGTTTAATGTTCTTTTGTAAAACTTTGTAACTGTTCTCTGTTGACATGCTGCAGAAGTACAAATCCTTAGAACCTGAAATATGCTTTTGTTAAATGCTAGGGCATCGGGACATACAGGCCATGGGACAGACAAAATTAAACAAAACTTGCACTCCAGGTGTACCTGCCCTGAGAGTTTCTCCTCTTACAATCCATGCTCAAGTTTCTCCATAAAGTGTTTCATTGGTACTAACTTCTTGACATCTTGTCCGTTAAAATACCTCATCCTGGCACTGAGGAGCATTTGAGAACAAACCACCAAAGGGTTAATAAGCAACATCTTCAGAAAAGACTGTTCTGAGTCAAGGACGGAAACTCTCATATTCAAAATGAAGTTGTGCCTGGAATGGTAGAACTTGCTTATAATTCCATGACTTGAAAGGCTGAAACACAAGGACCGTGAGTCTGAGAACTGCCTGAGCTTCATAGTGAAATGCTATCACAAAGCCAACAATGAAAATGACTTACACGAGCCCTTCCAAAAGTAAATAAAGCAGACCAGTGATGTGAGAGTTATTCTTGTGCATGGGTAGCTGACACTGATTGCATGTCCTATTATCCCACCCTCAACTTATATTCTATTTATATTTTCTTCAGACACAGGCATTTTTTCAGAAAGTTTTACACCATATCCAACATATTACCCTAAGTCCCTCCAGGTTGAGGTATAAAAACAGAAAAGGGGAATCATAAAGATTGATATTACAAGTGTGTTATTCGCCCAAGACTGTATTGTTTTTGCAGGATAGATTAAAATTCTTCAGATTTAACAAAAGATACTTCTGAAGTACAGAAGAAGGGAGGTTTTCTTCAGTTTTGACCTGTCTTTTCTTACTTCCAGCCTCCTGTGCCTTACAGGCCTCAAGGCAACCTTCCTAGTTTTCCTTAAAAAAATTTTTTTGTAGCGGAACTATTTGCTGTTAAAGATGCTGTACTCTGGTATATATAGCTTTATGCAAAAAATTACATTAGTGGTAAAAACTCATTTTAGCAACTAATTGGACATATGGGGTCAGAAGGTCATCTTTCATGTGGTAGGTTTTGTAGATGAAAGTTCCTACTGATAGTGGAGAAGACTAGGGAAGAGGAGGCATGCATAGGACCACTTATATTCTGTACTCTAAAGAACATTTGTACACCTATTGTAGAAATGGATCTGGGCTGTCACATTACCAATAGTTTAGCATGCAAGCACTGTTGATGGTGTGCTTGCTCTAAGTGCAGTCTGTGCAGAAGAGGACAATGGTGGGACAAGGTTGATAGCAGGAGACACTAACTAGACCAGGCTTTTCAAGAACTGCCTGGTCCCAGACATCTGGAGGATGAAGGAATGAGGGAAGGTGCAAAGCATGTTAGTGAAGCAAAAACATCCCACGTGTCAGAAATGTGATTGACCATCTCACTAGACGGATAAAACTGAGCTCTGAAAAGACCGGCTGCCTTTGCCCTCCCTGAACCACAAAGTCTGCTGGCTGGAGATGAGAAATAAGGGACGTTTAGGATGTTAGTTTACTGCCTTCTCAGGTCGCCGGCTCTTTGAACCTAAATCAGTTCCAATCTCTACTCACTGGAGTTTGCTGTGGCAAACAGCAGAGACTCTAGTACTTGGTTGTTATACATTTGAGCATTAAATTTTTGGATGCAATAATCTAGCTTTTGGATATTGAAGATGAAGTTCTTTGTGGATAAGAATGAAATCTTTCAAAGAATTATTCTTAAATAAACTGTAACACATACTTTTCTGAAAAGCATGGACTCTCTAGCCCCTAAAGGTCACTAAAAGCTGGGTTAAGATTCCTGGCATCTCTGTCTTCATTTTCTGTGTCTCCTTCACTCTGAGTCAGATACTAAGTCATGATCATGTCAATCACTCAATAAGTTTCCATCTAAACATTATGATATTAACCTATCTCATTCATTCTTCAATACTCAGGCACAAAGACAGGAGACACTATCCCAAACCTGCAGTAATCTTAGATTCCAAGAATGACAAAACCTCACTTGATGCCACAATCTCTATTCATCACAAAGGCAATCCTCTATGATAGCAAGTCCGTACCTGGAGCAACAATGCTCACCTTGTAACTGGAATCTTGTAACTGGATCACTCACCTCAAGCTACGACAGCAAGGACAGCTTCTGCGCACCTTGCAGGGACCAAGCTGACACAGCCATGAGAGGATCACGCTCTTCCAGAACTACTCAGCACAGCTCTTGACCCATGTCCCAGTCCCTCCTCTGTTTAAACCTAAAGCTCCAGATAGTGCACAGTGGAAGAATTTAGGTTTACTGGACCCTGTTTTCAGTTCCTCTTCTCAGTGTGCATTGACTAAATCTCCTTTCTCTGCTTTCCACCACCGCTTGTCTCTATACTGGCATACTGGGATGAGTGGACAAACCTAGTTAAGTTTTCTGGATTCGAAAGTTTTTCCTAGAACTACAAGAAAGACTGAACTTACAAAATGTAGACTTTACCTTTGTCAACCTGGTGACTTCAACATAGGGATTTATATAACAAACCAGTTAGTTTTATCTCTGACTCCTTTCTAATAGATTTATACCTTTTCATAAATATGCCACTGAGAGAGACTCCCTTTCCTTTGTCTTGATATTTTCTTCTCCTTTTCCTTTGTTTTCTTATTATTGGTGAATACAGGTTTCCATTGTGGGATTCTTAGCTTTATAGAAAAAAAAAATTTAGAGAAAAACAGACTCTGAAGGAAACTCAAGGACATCTTGAAGAGAGTTTGATAGAAAGCCAAGATAGAGGCCCCAGCGCCTGCTGGGAGAGAGGTAGACAGAACAGAAACTCATGTTTCCTAGTTCGAGTTCAAGGACACATACAAGCTAGACAATGAAGACATGAGATGGCAGGGACAGTGAGATTCAGGCTGCTTTTGGAAAATGGAGATAGACAGGAAAAGAAAGAGTTACAGTTTCACTCATAAGTGGGCAATCTGTAAGTCAATACAAAGAAGGAAGGCTGGGATTTAACCTGCCAACAAGGTAGATAAACCCCTGAATTAACTAGGGACAATGAAAAACAGTAAGATCAGTTGATGACAGCAATCAGGGAGGTCAAAGAAGCATTAGAAATACAAGAAAAAGTAGATTAAAATTAACAGCAACATTCAGAGTGTGTGATGTTAGGAATAGAATATAAACAGTTTTAGTTTATACTGTAAGTCAAGAGCATGATTGTAAGAGACTAACTACAGTGAGATACTGAAATGAACAGATATGCAGATGCAGAACTGCCGAAATCATCAAGAATTGGAGTACAATCAGGGTTGCCAACAGCCACAGCAAATTTGGAACTAAAATCTTTGAACAGTGTAGAAGAATGAACCTGATGCTATTAATTGACTGAACCTACAAAATAAAAGCCCCACGCCTTTCAAGACTTGGTCATTTATGTGAGGAGATTTCTTCATAAGGAACTAGACAAGTTTTTTTTTTTTGTTTCTTTTTTTTTTTTTTAAATTACATAAGACGACTGTAACTTTGTGTGCCTAGGTTTATAGCTTATTGGTCAATCCAAAAAGTTAGGGAACTTTTTCCCTGAAAAATATTGTTATGTACACTGTGAAATAATCACTGTGTCATCACAGAGCCCAGAAAAAAAAGAAAACACTTACAGTCTTGGTATCAGCTCTTGGGAAATTTTGCTGCAATCTAGGTAGACTAGATGCCATAAAAATTATAAAAATCTCTAAAATATCTTACTCTTAAAGAAATGTAAAACTAGTATTTGAAGGAGCTCAACCTGTTGGTTCATTCATTCATTCACTCATTCATTCATTCATTCAACCCTTAGTTAGGTACTCAGAGAAAAGACACATTACAGTCAGTTAACTAGTGCATAGTTTCCATTAAGAACTCTGGCCAGTTAGTTTTAAGTGATTAATTACCCCCTTTATAGCTCTCAGCAAGTTAAGAATTTATTATTATCTTGGAATCAAAGTATTTCATTTGGAGACTAGATAATAAAAATTAAATCAGTAAGAACAGAGCAATGATAGAATTAAACCCAGTAAATTGAAAATAAAGTAACACAGTCTGTTTGAAAACTCTCTCCTCTAAAAACTCTAATTAGCTTTTGCAAGGCATGGAATCAAAAATATGATTTTATATTTTATCCACTGGCTAGGAATCTCATCCTTGAATTAATTCCTCCTTTTATTCTCTAATGAAAAAAGTTGCTCAGTTAGTCACATTTTAAATATGTCCTATATCAGCTTTCACTGCACTATTCAAGACAACTATTTTAGCTGTATTTTACATGAGCTGCCAAATTATAAGAATTTTAAAGTGTATATTCTTCTTGTGAGAAACAGAGGTTCTTATGCAAGCTCTGGATAGATTTTTCCAGATGCAGCAGTGACAGTCTTTGCATGTCTGATCTCTAATCACTGCATTATTATTAATGCTAATTAATTTCAATGGCATTTTATAGATGTGGGAAACTGAATTTCAATGAACTTAGGAACACAGTAAGGTCACAAAGTTAGTGATGCCTACAGCACTCCAAGGTGCAGATGGTGCCAGACGGCCTTTGCTGCTGTCTATAGTAGGACAAGTTCCATTCCACCACATAAAACTGACAGTTACATGACTCAGAAGGTAATTCTTAATAATTAAAAACTATCAAGCATGGGCTAAAGAATTATATACAGTTGAAAAGCATTTTTGATATTTGTTGTTATTTTATGTGTATGAGTGTTTTTTCCTACATGTAAGGGTACTGCGTGCCCTCTGTGCCCACAGAGATTATCAAGAGGGTGTTAGATCACCTGGAACCAGAGTTACAGTTTTTCGCCACCATGTGGGTGCTGGGAACCAAATCCAAGTCCCCTGGAAGAGTAGTAAGTGACCTTAAGTGCTGAGCCATCTCTCTAGTCCCAAGTTATGACTCTTAAATAATCTGTAAGTAATACATTGAGATTTAGAGAAAGAAATCAATGTCCCCGAAGTCATGTTTCAACTTGTCACATAAGTGGGTCTCTCTCCTAAGTTGCTAGCTGTGAATCTTTAAACTATAAACTGAGATAAATAGCTGTGATGTATACATTGTACCACATGAAGGTATGAAGAGAGGGAGGAGAAGGGTAAGACTGAGGCTGTTTTATCTACTAATTCAATGATTCAAACATTTCCTTTGAGCTTCTGAAAACCCACTCAGAAAATGGAAATGGCATTCTTCCTGCAGCTGAGATTTTTAAACTGATTCTAGAAAGAATCATTCCAAGTAACTTGGATTTCTTCTACATGCTTTGACTTTGCTTAGAAGCAGGGAACTTTCTCTGGTCTTGGTAGGCATAATGGAGATTCTTATTTAGAACTAGTTTAATGAAAGTTATGTAAAGAGTGAGAGACAGGTTGTGAATTCACTCCTAACCTGGATAAATTACAATCTCACAGCCATAGTTATATGCAAACCTTTGGCTAATGGTAGGTACGAAACCCAAATAGAAAACAAATGGTTTGTCCTATATCGTGATGATTACTGTGTATGATTTTGGAAGCTTATTAATATGAAACAATAAAAAATAAATATATCATTAAGAAATCATTAATAGAATTACTGACTGACTATTAAACATTTAACTTAATTCAGTGCTAGTCATATTATGCACTATTTTCTTCATGATCAAATGAATTAATGAACAGACACGTACCTGAACAGAGTCTGCACATTGACAATCGTTTTGGCATCTGCCATGTAATCCTCCTCGGCGCTCATAGTGCTCTCTTTATCCACAACCACCATGTTGGCAGCAAAGGTCACTCCACACTTGAGCAAATCATCTAGGCTTTGATAAAGATCAACAAGAAAAAAGAGGTTTTTAAATAAACTACAGTGTTATCATCAGTGCCCAAACTTGCTTATTGGTGGATTTACATAGTTACCCTTATAGCTGAATATGCAATGTGCACAGACAAACATTAATGAGAAACATGACCCAATGCTATCTGCTGATATGAAACAAGTCTTACTTGGCACTGGTGAGACTTTATTAGATCTCAATTGTTTTAAAGCATATGTGTTAACAGTGTTTATTTAATGATGTATATTATATAAATACCCATTTTATAATAAGACAGAAAGCAGACAGAAATCCATTTTTACAGTTAACACACTGTTTTGAGGACACAACATTTAATTTTTTTAAGTTTCTAAGGGGTTTTCATAAAGATTAATACTGGCAATTATTATATTAATTTGGATGATAAAGCATAATGGAACTATATATTGTTCCAACACTACCAAATGCGTATGACAAACAAGGACCTGTTATACTGATTTACCAGCCAATGTTGTTGAGAAGAGGTTAAGTGGCCTTATTTCTTTGGCTGTATAAAGTGACTCAAAAACTGGAGTTTTACATACTTATGTACTGTTCTAGTCCTTTTTTTCTCTGATCCCTATAAAATATTTTTTTTCTGGCGCTTTTCCAGAGAAGTGGAGAAAACGACGTTTATCATGGAAACTGAAACAGAGATAATGTCTTTGCTTTCTACAAACTAGAAAATAGGACAGAATGGAAAGACGCTAAACTTGATCCAAAACAAGGATGTAGTAGTTACAAGGCTAAGTAAAGACAGATGAGAAGAGGAGTTAATGCCACATCTCCTGATTCAAAAGGCTAAAATTTAGAGAACTGCAGTTACTGTTGATCCTTAAATTGAACTTAGTTCCACGAGAATCTTTTCCAAGTGTGTGATGTGTAAAGCTAGTTGTGCACTTCGGAGGGTGTAATACTTGAGACGATATTACCAGAGCCTCAATCCAACACCCAGGGATAGTCCAGAAAAAAATACTGTGGTTAAACTGGGAGCAATGTTCTGTGACAGAGATTTTATAGCTAAAACTATGAAAACAGAATTTTATTCCAAGCAGATTTCCTATGGGAACAGAGGCCAGCATCATAACATTCAATCAATATGGTGATCTTCAAGCTTAAACCCCTATGGATGCTAGGCCCTTTTTCTGTTTAGGTTATTCACTGTACTTGTTCCTACAATTATTAAAATATATTTTACAGTCAGCCAAGGCCCGGGGTACAGCAATTAAGTGCTAGTCTAACATGTGGAAGTCCTTGGGTTTAATTTCCAGCATAAGGAAAAGAAACAGATGGAAAATGAATCTGATGTGGTACTTTGTGGAGCATATAAAGATGGCTAAATCACCTGCTTTCAAGACACCTAATAAGTTACTTCCTCATATTTAGCTTACAGTACTTTTCCACATTAAAATTCTCTATCATAATTTTAGAGGAAAGGGGAGACATAAACTGTCTGAAAGCCAGTTTTACTGTGTAAGAATATACAGGTAGAAAGAAGGTGAGAGAGAAAATATGAATCAGCAATAATCTGCAAAGCAGAAGTTGACACAGAACAAAAACTCCACTAAGAGAAAATGTATTTCATCTCTAACAGATACCTATTCATAAATGCATCCGCTGATCCCACTTTCAAAGCTTTTTCCTAATAGTTTACTCACGATCTTAAAAAAAATACCTGAGTTTAAATCTGTTGATAATATATGAAACTGGGAGGATGCTTTGTGCAAGAAGCATCCGTTTTAATTTTGTTTCTTCTATTTAATATAATGTTTACTCCCTCTCTGTCTTGAGTAGGCTACGAACTTATTTATATAGCATTTTCTTCAGCGTGTCTGCTTTACACAGAATAGCCACCAGATGGCAGCCAATGAAAGTTAATATGCATGAAATAGAAGGTAAAGCTGATCCAACTGGATATATTGTTTTCAGCCTTGGGTGATTGTACTTTTCTAAGGACTAGAATGTGAAATTTACACATATGAGGAGGTACTCTTATTCCAAATGAATTCAATTTTCAAGAAAATTTAAATAAAAATAAAATGATACAGTGTAATCATATATAAATATACAAATACACATATACATAGTGCTCCAACTTCAATGATGATCAGCTTTAAGTCAGTTCTGTTTCATCTCTCTCCATGGCAATTTAACTCTCCATGTTGGTCATCATAAATACTTTATATTATTTCAAATTATTAATTTAGTGTTCTTTTACATTTAATGATCATACAATGATATTTATATATTTATAGTTTATACTAAAGCATTATGTACCTACGGTTTAGCAAATATGATTTTGAATTCCTAAATGTATTAGGAAAAATTGTCAAGAAAATGTTCCTATTTATATGTTTCAGCTAAAATAAGTACTGCTAAATTCTTCTGAAGATTTCCAGGAGTTATGGTAATGGTATCACAATGTAGAACTTTTAAGTATGCTTTCTGCCATCTTAACAATAATAATACTGTAAAAAATGTTACCTTAGAAGACAGAAAAAAACTGGAATTGCTATGCAAATGAAGCAAATCTGACAAATTTGACATGCAGCAAGATCTGTTTCAATTGCACAATGAATTAGAGCTTAGGCAGTTTGATAAGACATAGCACACCGACATGAGCTCTGCATGCATGGGTCACCAGTTCACTGCACTGACACAACAAATTACACTCATCATGCGGTAACTAGGCACAGCACTTGACAGACCACAGAGCACTACACTAGTGATGTGTCAAAGACTTTGTCACCTACTTGTCAATAGAGCCCACCATGTAGTAAACCATTGGAAACCAACAGATTGCATCCAGAAAATGCATATCTGGCCTAAGTAGCAGATGGGTTACAAAATGAAACACAGTGTCACAACAGGGGCGCACTTCTAGGGAAAGGAAGCAAGTTCAGTTAGTTTACATTTTGAAAACTAAAGACAAATTATATCTTAAATGCCTTTTTGTTTTCTTAACATGGGTTAGAAAATGTCATTTACACTGGTTAGGAACCACAGAAAACACACTCATAATGATAAATCATATATCAGAAACATTATGGCATACTTCTTCAAAATTATTGAATTAGGACTTAATATTCATTAATTAGTCAAGTTACCTAATTCAAAAGAGACCTTGACAATAAAGAGAAAATGGATTTCATTTTCTTAGATGACTTAACTAATGCACAGACTATAATTGCTTTTCAAGAGTAACTACTAAGCTTGATTATCAAGAGCAAGTTTGTACAAGAAATATGCATAATCACAACAGTTCCATAATATCTTAACATGTCAATTAGATACAGGCTATACCTGCATTAAAACTTGTGTTGTATTAACTTCCTGAAAGTATTTCATCTTTGACTTAACATTTCACTCAATATGTATTGTGGAGCAAACATTCTTTGAACTGAATTTTTTTCTTCTAAGTGTATCAGAGGAAAGAACATAAACTTTAAGCTTCCTTAGAAATCACTTCATGTATTGTATTCACTTTATAGTTATTAATTCATGTATCCATTCACTCAGCACATAAATATACAAAAATTTTACTCAGTAAACATTTAAATATATTCTGGGATATTCAAAAATTAACAGACTAACTTACAAGAATATAGAAAAAATGAATTACATATACAAAAACGCAAAAATGAAGTTATTTTATTCTGGGGGAGAAACAGGATGATATACTCAGGAGAAAGAGTTAAGGAATGCTGCAGAGGTAGTATTTCTTTAGGTGCTGGCAAGTGAATACAAATTTGTCAAGTATAAGAAGGAAATCCTAGGCCATGGGAAAGATAGCACTTGCACTTTTCCAGATGTCAACCCCCAGTTGGCTCAGTTCTTTTCCTCGTTATTTAACTCTTACTGAGTTTCCTCCTATCTCTTTAAACTCTAAAGAAGACGGAAGCTCAATACAGAGCAATACATTCTTTAAAAAAAATCTTTCAAATGATAATAACACTGTTAGAATTTTAACTAAACTCCTCCCACCATTAAATTTCTTTGTAATTTGAAATAGTGCAATACAATTATGACTTTTTATTGAATTTTGACTTTTTCATATGATATAATTTAATGATATTATGTACTGTTCCTATCCATGCATCCCTTATTCTCCTCCTTGCCTAATTTGTGGCAACAGATGACTACTGAGACAGTCTCTTTCAAGAATAGAACTCTTGGTAGGTTAACCAGGCTCCATGAATGGACTCACACTGAAGGAGATGTGGAGAACCAAATTAGACTCTATAGGCCTTATTATCTCTATATAATAGAATATTATTGTCTTTAAAATCTATCGCAATTAATTTTTAAAATTCTTAATTACTTAAATTATTAGACATCTTTACTCTTTGCTGGTAATTATTAAAATCATTTCCAGTATCTTGCCTTTACAAGTAACATTGGTGTGCATGCCTTTAGGTGACTTTTTTGGCATCTGTTTTATTGTTTTCCCCAAGCACCCACAAAACGGACATCACAGTCAGTCTTTAAACAATTTTAAAACTCTTTATGTTTTCTATTTTCATGCAACATTTCAACCATAAGTATTTGCAGGAGCAATTTAGGACAGAGATTTCTCCTCTCTTTCTAGACACTTTCCTGCTTTTTGATATTAGGAAGGCGATTCAAATTCTGATTCAAGACTCTGTGACCCTCAGTGTGCTTTGTAATTTTAAAAGATTTTATTTCTTATTTTATTTTATATGTATGAATGTATTGACTGCATGGATGCAAGTGCATCCATGTCCCGCAATGCCCACAGATGTCAGAAGACAGTGGCGAATCCCCTACAGCTGGAGTTAGACACAGTTATTACTTGCCATGTGGGTGCTGTGCACCAAGCCCAGGTCCTCTGCAAGCGCAGCCAGTGGTCTTAATCATCATCTCTCCAGCCCCATGCTTTGTAATTTTAGAAGCATGTGAGAAGGTGCAGGTACCAAAAAAGCTGAGCTGCACAGAGATACTTTTAGTCTAAAAACCCTTTGTCCATGTCTTCTGGGCTGTTTTCTTCATTTTCTTCTCTTTGTTCCTCTTTCTTTTTTCATTTTAAAAAATTTGTTTATTTTTAATTTATGTTTAGGAGTGTTTTGCCTACATGTGGACTTACTGATGGTTTTTAGCTCCCATGTGGGTACAGGAAACTGATTGCGGGTCTTCTGGGCAGCCAGTGCTCTTGACCACTGAGCCAATTCTCCATCCCTGTGTTCCAAACTTTTGACATATTTAGGTGAAATAAGTTTTCGGACAGCAATATGTCATATAACAGACTTCAGTTTTATTCTTCACCATTAATTTTAAATACTGCTCTAGACTGTGAGAATCTCTCTTTGAACCTTGCCTGTTCTTTTAGATGCAGATCATTTCAATCTCTTTATGCTATCTGACAACGGACCTACTGATGTACTGTACTTGTTTCTTCTACCTTCTTGTAACATTGAATCATTATGTTCAATAAAGAGAAAATTTCTTTTAAAACCATCAGGTTACAGGGCAAATAAACATTTATATAAACTATTGGAGACAAAACTTAAGATGGGTCTTTGGTGGCTTATTTTTTTATCTAATAGGAATTACAACACTAATTAGTTGGGAAAATTAATGCCTTTCTTTAGAAAACTCATGAATTTCATTCAATTGATTAACAATGGGCATGAAAGTCTCAAAACTCTTAGAACTTGCCTTTAGATAGGTGTAGCACCATTCATCTTTACGTGATGTTAACTGGGTAAAAAGGAAAATCAATCCCTCAAATCTTGTAAATACATTATCCTGATGTGACGTTTAAGAACTCTACTATATTGCATTTTTTGCCAACTTTAATTTTTTTTGAAACAGGTTTTACTGCTACTGAAAAGGGGGCTTAGAAGGAAACCTGAAATGTAAAGCAACAACCTACGCTGCATTAATGTATACTGCGCCCACTTATTTAATGAAGTTCACAAGTGTTTTATGGCGCCAGCGTGCTTAAAAATTGAGTGATAACTTTAATAAGAGGTCAATTTTCCTATTCATAGGGAGACAGATAATGGCAAGCATAACTTTACACTGAGAAGCATTGTTATTGAGAAAATCAATTCATTTAAAACATCCATTAAAAATAAGAGATGTACAATATTCTGTTTTTATAGTACATCCCCAAAGGTGTAAGGTGAAAGGTTGAACATAAAAGAAGAAAAATCATTATTAAACAGGATTAAATGTGTCTAAATATTCATGCTATGCAGAGAAATCCTGACTATGCGATTATAAATCATATTAAAGAAAAATGGCAAAAAATGATCAAGACATTTAATATTTCATCCTAAATTTTACTGCATAAAAACAAATGTCAAAATTGGTATACAATTTATCAACCAAAGTTGTTTTAAAAGAAAATTTTCAAATAAAAATGAGAAAGATAAAAATGTCAAGGAAATAAAAGCAGGACAAAATAAATTTATAAAACAATGCAAAACAAAACAGAAAATTAAATACTAATAAATAAAATAAAATGTCAAGAAATTTAAAAATCAACCAAGGTTCATAAACAGAAGAAAAAGAAGCACATTGTTCATCACAGCTGCAGCTCCTAGTCTAGTAAGAATGCTGTGAGTCTGAAACTCAGAACTCTCTCATAATCAAGCTGCCAGTACATACAAATATTAAGTAGCTCACCATTGCTATAAAAATGATTTGCAAATCTGTATGGATTTGCAAAATTCAAAATATCCTTTTCAGGCCAATTGAATGAGTATGCATAATATTTTTTATTGCAAGTTTAAGAACAGAGTGATTTTTTTTTTTGAGCCAAGTTCATTTTGCCAACTTTTCACAACTCTATTTTTAACTACACTGGATCTTTTATTTCTAAAAGTGTAAAAACTCAGTCACTAGTGCTTAGAATCAGTTTCTGTGTGAGTATGTGGTAGTAGTGATTGAACCCAGGGCATTTGGCATGCGAGGCAAGCACTGTGCCACTGAGTCACACCTGTAGACTCTATTTTATTATCAACAGGGATTTCACATAAGGCATACCCTGGGTTCAAATAGTAATAATGCTACCTTTTTGACTGGGTGAAAAGAAGGTGTCATTTTCTGACTCTCATATATGTCAGATCTTGGACTATATATGTATGTGTGTATGCATATATTATGTATATTATATATATGTGTGTGTATACATATATTATATATTATGTATATAATCTTAGAATCTTGCAATAATTTGATGAATATTCTAACCATTTTCAGATTAAAAATATTGAGGTCTAGAGAGAATAAATATGTTAATTTCACACTCCTTAGTATTGTTTTTAGCAACTGGACACAAACCTAGGCATATGTGGGGAAAAGGACTATCAGTTGAGGAATTACCTCCACTGGACTGATCTGTGGCCATGTCTGTGGGGTATTTTCTTGATTGTTAATGGATGTAAGAGGGCCAAGCCCACTGTCAGCTGTGACATCCCTGGGTAGGTGGTCCTGGACTGTTTAAGAAAGGTTGCTGAGCAAGCCCGGAGAAGCAGGTCAGGAAACAGTGTTCCTCTGTCTCACTGCTTCAGCTCCCTCCTCAGGGTCCTGCCTTGCATTCCAGCTCTGACTTCCTTCAGTGATAGATTGTGACCTGGGAGTCGTAAACTTAAATAAGCCCTCTTCCCCAAGTTACTTTCGGTCCGTATTTTATCTCAGCAAAAGGGAAAAAAATGTAGGACACCTTCTAAAGGTTAAGCTTCGATCTCATAGTAGGTTTGTCTGAAACCAGTATCATACAAACCTAATAAGGAGAATTGATGTATTATACCATTACTTTATAAATAGTTTGAAGTATTTTGAGCACTATATACAAAGTTTCTTTTCCTAAATGGTCAGCATAAGCAAGACTTCTGAAAAATGTAATAATATAAGGTTGGATCTTGAACTTCCTTATATACTTTTGGGAAACATCTACCAGCTTTTTACTTAAAACTAGATTTCAGCTAGATGACCTTTAAGGTCGAGGCCATAATTAAAATATTTTAAGCCAGTATACCTTAACAGACCGAGGAGAACAGATGGCAATCCAATCAGGACAGACACCGCTTTAATGAACTGCAGAAAGATCAGGATTGCTCTGATGCACCAACGGAAAGATGTTTTTAAATATGACTAAATTTCATTTAGTTAACACTGACGTGTAGAAGTTTTTTTTGTTTAGACCATTCTGAACACTATTACGTCTTACTATGTGTGTCAATAATATAAATAGTAACTATATTTTAATAATTCATATTTACTATATTTAATGGTAACTAGTCAGTTTTTTATTAATTATCTCAAGAGTCATTTGCTTAATATTAGTTTCAATACTGTTCATGGAAACTCAAAGTAAACCCAAGTCAAGCTCTGAAATTAAGTAATAATTGCAGAAGTATGTAACCATAGTTGTGAAAATTATTAGAGGATGGAAACATTTTAAAGAAGAAAACATCATTTTATATAATATTCTAAGATACATTATAAAACAAAGTCATTTCAGAGCAAGTGTCTAAGTGTTTCCACTGCATAAAACATCCAAGAACATTCATTATTCACTGGTGTCCAGTGTTGCCTCCTCATTCTTCATCAAAGGAACAGAGGACAAATAAAAATGTTGGGCACCCTTTGGAGAACACAGGAAGCTATCAGGCTTAAATCAGCTTCTTGGAAGTTAGTAAATAACTTGAAGCAATGATAATATAAAACTTATAGTAATATAATAACCATATATTCAACAGAAATAAAATCAAGCACTACAAGATTCATCAAACAATTGCAACATGTGAATATCAAGATTCTAAACTGTAAGCCGTTAGTAAAGATAATCTATTTTTAATGAAAAAAGCAGAAGTTAAGATGTATTGTTGCTTTAAAATCTAACTTCAAATGATATATACTATTTGTATATATACATAAAATGCTATTAGTTTAGGTAAGATCATACATTGAACTAAGACAATGAACTAGAAGATCCTTATCCTAGAACTGACCTTTGGAACTTCACTTGGATGTCATAACATCTGTGGCTCTGCTTTATACCAACTTAAGTATAAAAAGGCTGGTACATCTCAGTCACTGAGCTGTTAGAGTATTTAAAGGTAAGTATTAAGACTCTTAACTCCCTGGCACATCTTTCTGATGCTAAGTCATCTCTGTATAATACAAATATATTTATTATAAGAATAAAATGTAAAATAAAGTTAAAATATAAAGTATGACAGACATATAATAAATAGTATTTATTACTATTATAAGCAGAATGAAGAAGGTAAAAAACATTAACTTTATAAATTGATCTTTATGGCTTTATCTAGAAGCAAAGATTCCTGACTTCTGCCATATGTATGTTTACAGAGAAATATCAACCTGTTTGTCAGTAATCATGAGGTTTTCACGTGTGTGTGTGTGTGTGTGTGTGTGTGTGTGATTAGTCACATTCAGAAATTAAGACTTTGCAAACAACCACAGGACTTTATAATCATAATAAACAAGTCAGTCATCCAGGAATCAGAAATATTGGTGAGTTTTATTCAAAGTCGAACAGAAAGGGACTACACTGGATATAGTTAATCTGCCTGGGTGCACAGGTGAACATTCCTTACTTCCTGTGTAATGTAACACTGAGATGAAAGGGAAATACAAGGTCCTGGATAGGGTTACTTCCCAAGGAAAGTTTGAAGACAAGGACTACGTCTCTGTTTCACAGACCATCTTTTCTAAATTTGGAAGGACTGCATTTTTTTTCCCTGTGGGATGGGAGGGTGGTGAAGAAAGAGTTAGGTAGTTAGATATCAAGATTCAAAATTTTATCTTGAAATAACATAAAGAAGAGGACAAGTCCCTGCCCACTGCTTCTCGATTCCTGTCTACCCTACGAGCTACACTCTCTCTCTTCTTGCTGTCCCCATTTTACCTTGGGCCTAGGTCCCCTCCAGCTCCTCCCATCCCAAACCTATTAGCATCTTAACCCAGACCTCACTCACTGTTTCTTGATCATCTTGCACCCAGACTAGCGACATGCTCCCACTTCAGGGTCTGCACCTACTCTGCCTAACTAGTTAGACCCTTCTCATGTTACTGCCCCTCTCTTGGCCTCATTCCTCCTCCTGATCTTCCTGCCCGAGTGTTCCTGACTACCTTGCCAGAACCCAGTCACTCAATCCACATAGTCTTGAATTAGGACCCTTTTGGAGAGCTCTTGACTGATAAGCTTGGAACCATCCTGTATCACCAATAAAAAAATCAAAAGTGAGAACTTGAGCCCAGTTCAACTAGCTATTCATATTCAACCAGAAAGGATCCAAGCTACATGAACAACACAAACAAAAACAAACTTCAACAAAGGCAGACTAGAGTTTCTTATCAAACACACAACCAAAAAAGAAATCCACAGGCCCAAACTACAATGCAAAAGCACAAATAATACGGAGAGGATAGCACAGTCTTGCTGAGCACTGCCAGAGCACAGTTCCTCTTCTAACTTTCAAAGATTCTTCCTGTTTTTCTTTCTGTAATCTTGGGCTTGAACTGAGTCAGACTGATACATGTCCTTCATGATGAGCCTGCTCCAGCACAGTTTGTAAATATTCCTGTCTTAAATTCTCTCTGTAGTGACACAAACACTCCATAAACAAAAAAAGCCGAATTCTGCCAAGTTTGTCTTAGTTAACAGGGCCCCTGCTGTGTCAGCCTAGATACACTCTTGTGGCTTCTCTTCAGAGAAGCTTCAGTATTAAGACTGTGTTGACAAGACCCAGGAGGAGCATGGCAATCACTCTACTGCTAACACTCTACAGCCATCCTACACCCCAACTGTTACTCTCCTAAGGTTTGTTTTCCAATGCTTTGATTTCTTCTAACACTGGGTCCGAGTTTCTGTTGCCCCACGCCTACCCTAAATATGCTTTCCCTTTCTTCAGTGCTAAAGAGGTATGGAAAATTCCTCAACTGAAAATTCTGCAACAGTGCTAAACTTCTCATAACGATTGTGAAGATATTGCTAAAAAGACACATAAAAAGAATGGTTTAATACTGTTATAGTCAGAAAAATCAATACCATGAACTGAGAACATATTGGGAAAAACATCTATTTCGGGAAATGACTTTTTTTGTACTTTTAAAGGCAGAGAAAAGGAGGATAATTTACCTTCACTTATTTTATCCTCAAATTTTCATCACATTAAAATGAATGAAAAGATGAGAGGAATCCTAAAATATATTACTTTTATTGATTTACTTATTTTTATTTTATGTGTATGAGTGTATCGTCTGCATGCATACAAGAGCACCTGTGACGTAAAATGCCCGTGGAGGACAGAAGAAGTGGTTGGATCCCCTGGAACTGGAGTTACGGACAGTTGTATGTAGGTGCTGGGATTCAAACCCAGTTCTTCTGCAAGAACAGCAGTGTTCTTAATAACGGAGCCATCTTACTAGCCCCCTAAAATATATTATTAATAAAAGACAACCTTCCATTTATTTATAGTCAAAGATAGGGGTATTATAACCAGAATAAAATAGCTTTCACCATGTTATCCAGTGGTCTATATATTCTTGTAAAATTTTCAAAATGATTAAGAGGACATATTTAACAAACTAAGTCAATCCAAAAGTTTCAAAGTAAATACATGTGATACAGCACACGTTGGTTTGTGTTGCAGTCTGTGCATATTAACAGTAGCACAACAATTGCACATGATGATGCTCCATGGAAAAACATAAAAAGGTGGTTCCATAAATGCTTCTTTGATAATTAACAGTCCTCTAAACACAACATAACTTTCTAGTTTTGCCAGATATCTCCTAAGCTTATTCATTAATTTGAGGAAATCTGCGCTATTTATTTATTCAGTGTCTGACTTCCACTGGTACTATGTCCATTCACACAATAATTTCATATAAATTCTCAATCTCAATGATATTTTAAATAGTATTTGTGAAACATATATATAATATATATATATGACATTTTGTATCCCAGCATAGACTATATCTACTGATAAACTGTGTACCATAATGTATCTGATTTAAAGTACTACTAGCAAATCAACTATTTTAAGGTACAGAATATAATTAAAAGCTCTGTCTTGTTTGTGTATTTTAAAATATACTTACGGGTTATCCAATAGGAGAACTATGGGATTTAATTCTTTCTTTGGTCTATAATATGCCCTGAGAGGAACAATAAAATTATACAATCCATTTCCAGCTGTTTCAGCTGCAACTATAATTAGTTTATTTTTGAATCCATAGGCTTTTGCGTCCTCATAGTAGTTATGCTGGCAACTCTAGAGAAGAAAAATTATACAAAGAAATGCCATTTTTATACTCCACTAAAATTTGGTGGAAGAATTTTAGGATATATAGTTATATAAAATTAATCTAATTTTCTAACAGTTTTGAATACAGATACATTTGTCATTTTTCCCAGTTCTTCACCTTGAGATAGGAAATAAAAGTGTGCATAGAGAAGGCAGATGAGTTATAAACATACAACTTTATGTTGAAAGGGGAATACTGTGTACTTATTGTACTATAAGTTAAAGGTTGTTGCTATATGGCCACTGAGTATCTATTTTGATACAACATATACACACCATTTCCAAAATTGAGCAAAATAATAATTAAACAGCTTCTGAATATTCCCAACCTTGAACACCTAAAATGAAGAAACAGAAAAGGAAATAATACAGAAAAAAAAATCAACTTGTGCTGTTTAAATGCATAGCTGAGTTATCAAAAGTGTGAAATAACAACACAAAAAAGAAGCACAATGCATGACCAAAGCTCTTCTTATCTCTGGATCGAGAACAAATTGCTGGAAAAATTGCTGCTACTTCCTGAGTGGTCAGACTCGGGAGAATTTCATGAACATCACTAAATCAAGACTGTGGTTAAGCTAAATTGTCTGCATCTGAACTGCTTCAGTGGTCTCCCTTCACCTTTATACACCTCAACATAGACTTCTTTTATTTTCTTCTGTAGGCATTAGTTAGTTCTCTGTGGGTTCATTACCTCTGAAATATCCTTTGCCATAATTCCTTAATAAACAATTACAAAATAATAATGTTGGAAGCAAAGCACCATGAGAAAACAGAAATGATAAACAAAATAATTTTAGATCTACAGAGACTACAAATTTGCTCCTACTAGATTTAGAAAATATGTTTAAGGAAACAACAGAAGGCACTTAAAGAATGAGAAAATATTCTGTTTAAAATATCCAAGGCAGGTGTTTAAAAATATTGTATCTGTTTCCATATATCTTCTCAAATTGAGTAATGTGATGCAAAAGATAATTTAGGGCTAAAGATACAGCAGAATACTAGATAGAGCATTTCCTCAGGCTATGTGAGACCTAGATTCAATGTCTAAACTGAAGGAAAACTCAGTTAACTAACACATGCAAGGCAGCTGAGCTGCAGAACAGAGCTGAAAACAAACCTCAGGGAGAGAAAAAGAAAAGCTAGAGAAAAAAGTTAAAAGGCTTGGAAGATCGTTTGAGAATATACAACATAATAACTGAAAAAGAAATCACAATTAGAATGAAGCCTTATTTAAATAAATAATGAATGAGGGTTCTCTCAAAGTGAAAAACTGAAATCCTCAGAAAAGTCAACGAATCCTAATTCCAGTGAATGAAGAGCTATGCATAATTATCAACAATCGATATGAAATTACAGACTGGTCAAGAAAATGGGGTCCTCAAATCAGTAATGAAGGAAAGAGAGATTAGCTACAATGAGTAGCAATTAGAATGATGGATTTACAGTAGTGACAAGAACAGAAGCATGAAAGGAAGAAAATAGTACAGAGCGGCAAACCAAGCAAAACTGTCCTTCAAGAATGAATGCAAAGAAGGATATTCCCAGGGAAAATGTAACTGAAAAAAAATGATCAACAACAAAATCTCTTTATCAGAAATTAATAGAGTCATTAGGAAAATAAATCCAGAGGAAAAAAAGGTTTGAAGAAAGATAAAGAATACAGAGTATTAAAGAACAAGGGCAGAAAATCTTCATAGAACGAGTTTGGGGAATTGAATTAATATGCAGAGTCTGAAATCACATGAAGAAATGAGATCACTAAGAAAGAGGCTGTGAAAAACAGCCATGGGCTTACCTTCAGAATGGTTAGCACTTCAACACAGACACATGAAATATGTTCAGGTAAAAGAGCTGTTTTGCATATGAAGATGTAGGTGTTTATTTCTCAAGGAAATCCATAGAGATAATGCATTTCGCAGTGCTGAGAAAACTGTTCACACTAGTCAGCTGACAATGGGGCAGAGGGGTCAATGTGGTCCCAATTCACACACTTCACAGACACAGGAAAGTCATTCCATAATCTCAAAGTAAACATTCATTTTCATAGAAGACTATGTCCACTAGCCTCCTGTTACCTAAATAACCAAAATTCTCAGCTACAGCCAACAATCAAGAATACTACATAATTTTGCTTTATTATCAAAGTAAAGGGATATTATTAAACTTTCGGCTTTAAAGGCTCTTCTGCTGACCCCCACCCCCAATTCCTCATCTCTGAAAGCTGAACCTCACAGTGGGTTTCATTGCTTATAACTTACTATATACAAAAGAAGACATGAATGCCAAAAGAAATGAGTCTAGGTGTCATGGCTCCTAAATGTATGTTAAGAAAACATCAAAAATATTATAAATGGAAATGAACAAGTCATCAAAAAATGTGTTTGTAGAAGGGGTCAATGAATATAAATAATACTAAATTTTAGCATTTGTTAATTTATCAGCTGAGGGGCTGGAGAGATGGATCAGTGGTTAAGAGCACTGGATGTTTTTGCAGAGGACTCGGCCTCAATTCCCAGCACCCACATGGAAGCTAACTGTCCATAACTCCAGTTCCAGGAGATCCAGTGCTCTCTTTTGACCTCTGTGGGTATGGCACTAATGGTGTACATACATGCAGGCAGGCAATACACTCATACACATAAAATACAAATAATAAAAAAATTTAAAAGACGTAGTCGACCATCAATATCAAATATTTCAGAAATTAAAGTAAAATAAGTACATCAAAATAATAAGGCCCTGAGAGATAGAAGCGCCAATGTCAGTGAGTCCATGGGGAGTATTGGGATGTACAGAGCAAATTCAGAGAGATAAAAACCTTCAGTTTATCTATGTTTTCTCAATTTTATTCCTCCCAAATAACAACAAAGTTCATAACAAAGAAAATAACAAGAACATTAACAAAATGGATTGTGCAAAGATTCAGTTATTAAATACCTTACATTAAATGTACTGGTTAAATAATCCCTCTAAGAACATTATGAAATTTATGGCATTTAAACTATATTCATTTTTCAGATGAACTGAGATATGTCTGTAAAGGAAGTGGCTCAGTTTCCAGATTACGAAAGGAGAACTGGTATTATGACTCTAACCCCAAACAGAGACTAAAGATGGAATCCCTTTTTAGGGTTCATGGCACACTTGAATCTCAGGAGTGTACTCAAAATTCTAATAAATGCTTCCTTATTCCTCAGAGGGAAAAACTGGAAAAAAAAATAAAATTGTTCACATTCTTGGACTGTTTCTGTTTTGAGAATGGTCTTAAAACAGCCAGATAGGAAGAAAGAACTAGATAAAATTTGTGGAATAGAGATATTAGTCAAGACTCAAATTAGCTTCCAACTTAGTCATAAATACATTTTAAGTCTCATCAAGTCAGGAGATTCCTTATTACAATCTAGATTTAAATATTATGTGAGGCCTAAATAGTGATCAAACAATGCATATAAAGTGATTTGGAAGACTTTGGATGCGTGAAGTTCACTGGTTTGACCTTCATGTGCCTCTATCTTCCCCTTAGAAGCAATGTAACTGACTGATTTGGTTAATTAAACAGAAGGATAGTTTAAAGCAATTAGATAAGTTTTAGTGGTACTAAAAAGTAAAACAAATGTGAAGATCATATCTCTTAAAATGTTTTATTCAAATATTATTCAAATGCTACCATTTTATTATTGGTGAAAATGGTCGCAACAAGAAATGCTTACCTTGTCCAATCTTAAACAGCAGAAGGGCACTTTTTCAGTGAGGAGGTGACAAAAAGTGGGAGAACTTCCTATATACGGAGAGTAAGGTGGATAGCCTTTGGCATACCTGCGAAACAATGTGAGATGTTAGGCCTGGAGAAGTCACACAAAGCTGGGGACACCTGCTATGATCCTGATCCACACCTGTGTTAACTTGGAATGAGTAACCGTGCTGCAATCATATTATAAAAGACATACTTTGGAAATGGTAGATAAATTATGGCCAGTGATCAAATATGACTCATTATAAAGTTTTGCCATCTAGAGTGATTTGTATATTCTGAAATGGTTAAAATAGTACTTCCTGTCAGCATGAATTCAGCTTTGTTTGAACAGCTCTTTCTTATCCACATGTGAAATCTATAAGTGCGCACTTGTGTTTCAACTACAGGAATGTGCAGCTGCACTGAGGATCATAAATATTTGCTACTTGTTTCTTTCTGGAAAACATTTCCCAAACCTCATCACTGGAGACACAGACATGTATCTATAACAAATAGTAATGTTACTCTTTGCAAAGTGTAGTTAAAGCAGAATACGTTCTAATGATTCACTGCATCAACATTCACCAGCTATGTACACATAGCTAAAAGTGAGCTAATTAGTTAAGAGCAGGATTTTTGCTGGAATCATTCTTAAAATATTATCGAAGACATTTATTTTGTTTACTGACTTTAAAAGAACAGCCACCTGTACATTTTGGCTTTATCAGTGAGGAACATGGAACTTTCAGAAAGCAGAAGTTTAAATGTTAACTAGGAAATAAAAGAAAATTTATTGGAAGCAATATTTTCTTACCCAAAGAGAAGTGCTTGCCTGATAGTAATTTTATCTTTCATACCATGAATCTGAGACCATGTTGAAAATATTTTCCAGACATCATTAGTTCAAAGGTCAAATAGGGCACAAAAAATGCAATTTTACAAATTTAGAGACCAGCAATCACTATCATTACCTCAAAACTTCTTTGAATTTTGTAGAAAAATGATTCTTCTCTCATGTTATTTAGAGTCTATAAAAAGAATTTCAGGTACACGCCTTTAATCCCAACACTAGTGAGACAGAGGCAGGTGATCTCTGAGAGACTGAGGCCAGTCTTGTCTACATGGTGAGTTCCAGGAAAGCTGAGGCTACGGGGAGACCCTGCTCCACCATAAAAAGGAATTTCAGTCACAACTCAAAATACCATTTCTTGCAAGGATGGTTGCTCATTGTTCTAGAGTTTCAATCAGGTATTCTACAATTATACTCAATATTTAAAACAGATTTATTTGAGAGAAGATTTTTTTTGTCTACAGCTGCATTAACATTTTTTTGTGACAAAGTGTGGAAATTAAAGTGGTTTTTCTAAGTTCATTGGTAACTCTGTTTCGGTTCAATTTATTATTAGGTGAATTTATATGAGAGATAATGTGAGAAATGGAGATGACTTCATCAATACCACAGCTACCGGTGCTATCACTTACAATAATAAATGCTTACAGGTTTCGCGGCACAAAACACCGTCATAACACCTTTTCTCCTTTAATTCAGCGAATCTTTATGTAAGCAGCAGGGTGGTAATTATACATGATTTGCAGGTAAGAAATCATAGCCAGATCATTTAATTAATTATTTGTAAACAGGTAGCATATGATGGAGCTGGCATCGCAAACAAAAGTCCTTGAACAGCAAGGTCAAGATTGTGGACTACTTTACGCTTTGCTATGGCAACATAATGCGGAAACTAAGGCATGTAAACAACACCTAATGAGGGCCTAAATTGACTCATACTATACAGGTAGATGCTGTAAGAGTATGGGTGGTCAGTAAATGAAAAAGGTTGCTAAACAGTGGGACAAGCAAAGAAGTTTAACGGAGGAGTCGGAACATAAGTCACTGGGTAACTGGTTGAACTCTTTGATTGTCAATCATGCCGATCAACTGGATAGTCAGTTATCTGAATCACCTTAAAAATACCTCTGGTTGTGTGTGTTTCCAGAGATATTTAACATATATATGCAGACCCACTTTGGCTGGGGTCCTTAACTGAATATAAAGGTGAAAGCCAGCTGAAGATGAGCATTCAACACACCATCTCTGTTTTCTGGTTGTACAATGACTAGCTACAGCTACCACACATCACCATGTTTTCCTTGCACATGGACTGTGCTCTCAAACTATAAGTCAAAATAAATCCTTTCATCCTGAAGTTACTTTTGATTCTGTTACAATAAGAAAAGCAGCTAATGCAAACCAGTATGGAGGCAGAAAAAAAAAAGCAGGGGAGACTGGAGAGATGCCTCAATGTTAAGAGCACTGGCTGCTCTTACAGAGGACCTGGGTTTGATTCCCAGCATCCACATGGTGGTTAACAACTATCCTTAGCTCTTATTCCGGGTATCTGAAGCCACCTTCTGACCTCCATAGGCATTGCACTACACAGGTGCACTCATATACATGCTGGCAATACACTCATATACATTAAATAAAAATAATGAAAAGGTAGATGTAGAGTATAATAAAAATACAAGTGGGAAATAGCAGTTTATATCCCACAGAAGCAAATCTGTATCTTTCCTTTCTCTTTAATGATAGAAGATAATTAGGCTGGAAGTGTATGAGGAAGGCAGATGTGATATCTTCGAATGTTCGGTGCTTGAGAGAGTAGTTGATAGAGAGTGCTTTGGTGGAACTATGAAGGAATGATTCTAGGTTATCCAGGAGTAAGAACATGGTCACCTTACTTTTTGGTAAGGGCCAGGAAGACAAGACTCAAGAATGATAGCACAAAACACCAAAGAGAAGCTAAACCTACTCTAAATTTGAAGACATTTCTTCATCTGGGGTAGCTTCATCTTCTGATTGGTCACTTAGAAGATCACATGTTTGAATAGATGATGTGTCTGCAACCTCTAAAACAGGTGCAATACTAGGTCTTCTTAATTCTTTGCTTCCCTCTGTGGGAAGAGACAGCGTAGGACCACTTGCTGATCTACAGCTTGTGTCTTGCAGATCTATAGCCACAGTACCTAAAACAATGAAATACAAAAGCCAGTCAGGGCATTTGCAAGCTACCTGACATAGTGATCACTTTATGCTAGAAGCTGATGAAATACAATCAACATTATTGAGAGATACACAAATCGACATATGTATCTACTCCTTCTTGAGTTTTCAATGCTACTTGCTTCTTTTTTTCATCTACACATTATACTAGATAATAAATCTTTTATGTGAAAGTGTAAACCATATTTTAGATGGGTTTAGGCAACAAAGGCTTGGTTTGAAGAAGATATATGAGAGGTGGGGGTGGAGAGACTTAAGAAGCTAGGACTTGTGGAATGTCCTTATGTGAGGTCCAGTATTCTGGTATCTGAGTTAGGATAAAGATGATGAAATCACCAGTAACCACAGATATAAGAGCGCTCAAGACACAATCCCTGTCTAGGTGGACAAGCGGGGAGGATTCTTAGAGAGGATGACAAATCGTTCATTAGGCAGGTATGAACTCATTTAGAGACCATAAAATTGATATGTAAATGCAAAGGAAAGTCATATGGTATGACCTGTCATGTGAGCTGGCCTTCATACCTGCTACCTTTAACCACCACAGGTGATTACGTCATATATTAGTCCTTCAGTGCGAAGAAAGGGAGTTAATCATGAAAGTGCGAAGAAAGGGAGTCAATCATGAAAGAATTCTTTCAAAGTTTTGGGCCAAAGAAAAATGAGATGCATATCAAACTCTCTGTTATTTCCACTTACAATATAATACACATATCTTCCTTCCTGTAAAACAAATCCTGTACTATGTGTTGAAACCCTTCTTACTTCTAAGGGACAGTGATTTTCATAACCTCCTTGCCAATATATTTGAGTGCACATCACCTCCAACTACCTCTTTTTTACTGTTTTTTTTTTTTCCTAATACAGGCAAGCACTGACAGAGCCAGGTACACATGAATCTTAACAAAATAATTTCTGTCATAACTGCAGATGGAACCAGTACAGAAAGAGAGTAACACAAACCTTTTTTTTGTTGTTCTTTTCTTGAGACAAGGTCTCCCTGTAGCCCCAAGCTGGTGTAGACCAGGCTGGCCTCAGTTTCACAAAGATGAAGCTAAGTGTAATGCAATTTTAAGGTACATAAAACTATTTTTGAAGAGTTGTAGAGATTCAGATTTCAGAGTTGTATGTGTATGGATTGTGTCAGGTGTGAATGGCAGGGATATCAGTCTGTGATTTGGGGAACAAGAGTGAAGTTACATAATGAAGATGAGAACTAGTGTTCAAGTGAAATCTGGAACAAGGAGCACGAGTGTGGCTCATAGCCTAAGGGAAGGACATAAATTCCTTAAGACAACAAATTATGTGTCTGTAGGTCTGTACATGGTTCTGTGAGAATTTTTAATGAAATTATTTTCAACTGGACATAGATTATTTCAGTTTCTGTGTCAAAAAAATCCAATGCCTATGATAAGAGTAAGATGGAAACATAAGGTTTTGAAAAAAAAAGAGAATGCTTGAGAAAAGTCTAGTTTGTCATTGTACAGATAATTTTCAAGAGAAATATGAAAGTCATGTACTTAGAAACAAAATACTTTAGGACATCTTTTTACTGAAATCTTGCTTTTAACCTCATTAGGAGTACAGAAATTCCATTATATGCTGTATAATCATATATAGTTTGCAATATACATATGCAACGTTTGAATCTTACTATGAACTTTTAATAAAATGGAAGTTCATTTATCACCTTCTTGAAAAAATATCTAAGCTAAAGACAATGTCCAGTAGCCTGTACTCACCCATACTGGCAATGATGCTGTGCACAGGTAATCTGGAAGGCCCATGATAGAATGACCTTGACACATTGCTTTTTCTCTGCTGGTCTTGGTTCTTAAATGCTGAATTTTCTTCTTTGGTAATATTAATATAAAAACATATGTCTGAAGCATTCATTATGTATCGAGGACCTGGATTCAGCAAAATGTTTTTATTATCCTCCCTCCTAACACCAATCAAGCAGACACCAAACCTTAATTTAAAAGAAGAATATAAGAGTTCAAGAATTATAATTCAGAAAAGGTCTTAGCTTACTTGTCTTTAAACTTCTCTTTAAGTTTATATTTGTAAGAAACTCAGTCAATTATAATCAGGCACATCAAAATGGAAAAAAAAAAGCAGTAGAATTATAAAGCAAGAGAGGATCCTAATATATAAGTATCTCATTTTCACAAGAACAATATGTCCTATATAATCAATTCAATTGATTACAAACATTATAAGTGGATATTAATAACAAATGATAGAATAGAAAGTATTAGACAATGTAACACATTGTAAAGGTAATATTTTATAATTTTTCAAATAATCACTTCTGACAAGGATATATACAATGTTTCTTACCTTATTCAAAATGCTTGCCAACTATTGGTGTAAGTAAAGACTTTTATAGAGAACAGGAATCTCTGAATTCCCTTTGACTCCATTTTCTCATATATAATATATTTTGAATTTTAGAGAAACATTTAAAAATAATCTTGAATTGTTGTACATGTTAAATAGGAGAAATTTAAAGCTGTGACTTTTTTATTAATATTGTACTTAAATATTTCTTATTACCTTTTTGGTCCTACTCCAATATTTTTAACTCATCTTAAAGTCTCATAGAATAAGTCAAATTTTAAAATGTTACATAGCAAATGTATATAAATAGAATAATTGAGAATTCAAACTGAGTGCAATCTACTTAAGTTTACTGGAAAATATTAATTTAAATACCCCCAAAGGTTATGTTAATATGCTGTAATATAGTTAATGTTTTCTTGATATGTTATTTTTATTTATTTTTAATTTTATTTGTTATTCTTTATTTTATAGGTATGAGTGTATTGTCTGCATGTCTGTAAGTGCACCTGTGTCATGCAATACCCATGGACACCAAAAGAGGGTGTTAACTCCCTAGAACTGGAGTTAAGGATAATTGTGGGTTGTCATTTGGGTGCCGGATATCAAACCCCTGCCTTCTGCAAGAGCAGTCAGTGCTCTTAACCCCTGAGCCATCTCTTAACCCTGTGTTTCTATTTCTTAAGAATTCAATTTTCTCAAAATGGAAATGAGAAAGTTTCCATATCTGAATTGCAGTGTATACACAGCATCAGTTACTTTTAACATTATTTTTGGACAATGGAAGGGCTAAAATAAAATACTTATTTTATTTATTTATTGCCAGTGGTTGTTGTGTGACAGCAGGGAAATCAGGAATCAAGGTCATCCTTGGTCACAGTGAGTCTGAGTATACTTGAGTTACATGAGACCTTGCCTCAAAAAAACCAAAGGGGAAATCTATTTATTTTTATTTTTGCTGCATAGCTTTACTGTTACTTGAAAAAACACATAAAAAAATCCTAAACTATATTTTAAACATCATTTCTGTACAGGATTGATTTTTTGTGTGGTTCCAATTCTTAATTGACAGGGAAATTATAAAACAATAGGTTAAGATTTAGTAAAGTGTTTCCAAATTATATACTTTTGTCTTGCTAATCTCAACTTGAAGATTGACAATGTTCCCAGAGTTCAAAGTGAACAAAGATGATGTGGAAGATTTCAAAATACTTGAATGCCAGGTACACCAATATGGACTGTATTTTGGAAAGCTCTTTAAATGGTTTGAATGACAGGATGACTGGTTGCTATTTTATTTCTACTCTGGAGGCAGAAACATACTTTTTGTGCGCATGGAAAGAAGCATAGGTAAAACTCTTCCCTTCATATTCAGCAAAAAATGTACTTTCTTCCAGAACAATGTGGTAGACTTCATTTCCAGAGCATCTCCCGTACATCTTCTGCCACTGTTCTGGCGACTGCTGGCCTTCTCTGCAACACAAGCACACACACATACACACAGAGGAAAACACAGTGAACGTGGTAGAAGACGTCAGTGGTCAGACAACTGATTCCCAATGAGAAGCACCAGTCATCAGAACTCCCTTCATGGGGCTCTGAATAATGGCATCGCACAGAATTCCTACAAAAACTGAAATCAGCATTATATGTATGAGAGCTTGAATCATGGCAGGTTTGTACCAAGTGAGTTGAAAAGACTGGCTGTCAAAAGTATTCACTCTGACCATGGGTTGGTGAGTTCCGGCTAAAGATTTCCTCTCTCTTTATGGAGATGCTGCATGCATATCCAGTGTGTAACATTGTTTTACTGTCTCTGCTATTGGGCTTAATTTTTCTTGTGACACAGTTTGGTTTCTGCAACTGCTTGATTTTACCTTCTCTTTAAAATTGTGATTTGGGGATATCACTTCAATTTCACAGAAAATAAAATTTTCATTTTTGTCCATATTCAAGTTGTGTATCAGTCAAGAAAAGACATTTCTGACCCAGATAGTGGGAGGGCGGGTGTCAGAGGCAGAGGCAGGTGGATCTCTGTGAGTTCATGGCCAGCCTGGTCTACATAGAGAGTTCCAGGTCACCTGGGGCTAAAGGTGACCCTGTCTCAAAAAAAAAGAAGAGACACTTCTTTTTGAAAGACATTTCCCTTCAGTGTAACAGACTGACTGTTCCTGTCCCCTTCAGATGCGTGTGTTGCTGTTGTTCACGTAGTAGTACTTGGGGCCTGTGCGGAGTAATAGGTATAAGAGTGAACTGCATAGTGGTGTTAGAATTTGAAAGAGCTGTTTCCACAGTGTAAACGTGCAGCAAAACCTAAGAAATCAACAGTACAGAAGAGGCTCCAATCCAGGACCTGACTTGTTAGAACCCAAGTCTCAGATTTCTATGAGAAATGAATGCATCTGTGTATAACCCACTCAGAAGACAATCCTATTTTTTTAAATGTTGTTTCTTTAGCCTTAAAATTCTTTGCTTTTCCAAATTCTATGGCCTTAGAAATATAGCGAAATTCAATTTATATGAAAACTATAAAAATGTATATGACTTACTTCCCCATTTATTTCAATGCATTTGTTTAATTTTGAAGATTAAAGATTATGGATTTTAGCAGCACAAGAAACACAAGTTGAGTAGAAAAATATAAATATGTAAGGTTATCTCATCATAACCTCTATAGCGTCCTTTATGTCTCCTTGTAGTCCAGATGGGTTGGTTTGAGACTGTAGATAGATTCTTATAAGGAAAGAAGCAAATGAAGAGTATATCATATCCATAATTCAACAAGCAAGACTAAAGTCAGAGTTAGTCTGAAGGATTATGAAAGAGATTATGAAGGGTTATGTATCAACTATTTCAGTGACAATTAGTTAAAAACACATATTTCCTCAAGGTATAGTTCCATTCTGCCATATTCCTTCATGGATGTGCCTGAGAGTCAAAATTTTGGGCCCTGGAACTCGATTGCCAGACTTGAGTCTCAGTTCTTCAAACTCCAGTGAGTTGTTTGACTTCCTACTTATTTGATCTCATCTCTTCTGTGAAAAACATTTTTAACCTCTTTCTGTGAGACAGAATGACGCATGACAAAGAAATCAGTCAGGAGCTAGTAGGACAGAAAATCCTTAGCAGGTTTCTGTGTTAACAATCATCTCCTGCCAGAAGCTTCACTGAGCAATGTGGCAAGATGCCATTTGGCAGAGTTAAAAACCTTTCTGAAGGTTTGTTGGCTCTTACTGGCAATTCTGCAAGACTTATTTGAGATCCAAAATGTATCATGGGGTCAAATAATTGTCATGTAAATATACCAAAAGCTCTTCAAGGGAATTGTAGATCTAATTCCTGCAGTTGAAAGGGGAACACAGTGTTTTGTGGTGAAGGTGAACAGGAACAGGCATGTCTGGAGCTGAGAGTTCCAAAGAACTTCCCTGAATCAGGTGCTTTTCATCCTGCTCTTTTATACTGCTCACCCTTCATCTTAGGAAGCCTCATGGCTTCAGGACTTCTTCTCTTTATGACTTATTAAAAAAGTATCTAAGAGGCAACCTAGAGCTTGCATTTTATACCAATTACAAACATGCAGATTTTCTCCTATAAACTTGGGTCATTTATTTAAAACTAGTCAGAGCCAGAAATTACATCTAATACTGATAGCAACATACAGCTCCCACAAACGTATATTGTATGTTTGTTAAATGCCAAGACAAGTTTTAGATTCATAGTTTATAGCAACTAACAAAATGGAGAGGCTAATGAGGGACGACAAAGCTACAGAAAGAGTGGTAAATGATGAGGACAGTGGCAGAGGACAGCAGCTCTTGGAGAAAAAGAGAGAGTGATCTAGAACCTATAGCTGTCTGGAAGAAGTCCATGAAAGGCAGAAACAGCAGCAGGTACTTTGCCATGAGAGAGAAATGCCAGTTTATCTGGATTGAGGGGAGAAGAGAAAGAGAATGGGAGGTAAGTGGTTAGAGAAAAAAGGTCTTGTAGAATTAATAAGACTTTTCAATAGCTTTGACCTTTCATTGGAATGACTTGGCAGCCTCTGGGATTTTTGAAATGTGTACAAAAGGAATTACTTGCATTTTATAAAATTTCCTCCTGTCATTGTTTTAAGAACAGCTTGAAGAGCAAGGACAAAGGAGGAGGCTATTCTTTGTGATTCAGGCAAGGGACAATGGCTACCACCCAAGTTTCTCTTGAACCACTTATTGATTACTTCCTGATTTATCCTTTTCTCCCTTGATTTATATATCCCCATTTTTAAACTAGTCCTAAATAGTCTTTGCCTCCAGTATCCACCTTTACACATCTACTTACAGTCATAAAAATGGAGCTGTGTTTGAAGGTCCTCAATACACTGAAATGATGTTTGAGAATGTGGAAATGTGAGTTGCCATGATTTAGTCATTACAGAGAAAACACTTTTATTAAATAACAGTGCACACCACTAATATGTACCAATATTCTATGTCGATTTCAAAAGATTTACAGGTTAAATTTCAAGGTCTTAAGTGACTTCATGAAATTATTTTATGGAAAATAAGCTTGAACTGTTGCTACAAGTGCATTTGAGTCTACATTAGTCTCTGTTCTCTCCTCTGTGCTCTACCCATGACTAGCCTTTAATTTCTTCCGAACAGTGACTCTATCTTAGATCTGCACCTTTCTTAATCCTACACCTTCTATCCCCTGTGGCTCTGCCTTCTATGACCTTAAACTTACCCATTATTTATTCAACGCTGGGATACTTCTCCCATTATAACACTATCATGGCAAAGGCAATATTATATTAGTGAGTCCTCAATGTCTCACTTTTCTCTGAAAAGCTCCAGGAAGGAAGGGATCACATCACTTTACCAATAAGTTCCCAAGATGAGACATTGCTTGATCTTGAGTAATTCTTTTTAAAAAAATGACTTATTTAATTATTTATGTGTGTTGTGTGTGTGTGTCTGTCTATGTCTGTGTCTGTATGTGCATATGCATAAAAAGGCCAGTGGAGGCCAGAAAAGGGCATCAGATCTGCTGGAACTGGAGCTACAGGAAGTTATGAGCCACCAACATGGGCAGAGAGAAATTAACTCTGGTCGTCTGGAAGAGTGAAAGGTGCTCTTAATTGCTGAGTCATCTCTCCAGCTCTCAGAGTAAGTTCTTAATGCATGTTTTGCTTTTAGAAGACAGTTTAAGAATCTAACAGTATTCTTCATAGTCAATAACTAAGTGCATGGCTTTTCTAAGCATGTAATTCTTTCGTCTTAACCAGAATCTTTCCTATTATGTGTCTGCTGCTGGAATTCAGGTGCAAAGCAAAGACTTCCATAATTGTTAATGAGCATGAATACAGTTACACTACTGAATGCTATGATTATAATTAGGTGAGAACAGCAATATCAGAAACACAGAGGGTCAGAAAAGTCAGAATAAATAACAGTGAATATTATGAAAAAATATGTTAAAGAAGATTTGAAATGTGTTTGCACCAATCAAATGGAGATTTGGGGGAAACCACTGTTTTGTGTATTGACTTTCTGCTTTTAATCTTGAATAATGGCTCACCTTGCATAAAATATTGTCTGTACTTCATAGCCTTAAGATGTTGCTCTATCGTGTTGGCAAATAACTAATAATTCCAGATCAAGTTATGTCCATTTTTTCCAAATTACTTTCAAGATATATCTGTTTGTATATTTGCTATTAGAAAAATAAAGAAAAAATGAATACTATTATAAAATGACAAGTATTAAAATGGGAGTAGTGAACAACAGTGTATGTTTGATGTTTGAAAAAAATCAATTATTTCCTTTGTATAAAAGAGTACATAACTAGGTAGTAATTACATAATGAAAGTAAAAGCAGAGAACAATTTTAGGTTCTCAATATTGTAGTCATGACAACATTAGGAAAGCTGATGGGCAGCCAGGAAAGAAAAGAAATACACATCTATTATCTTTCTGTACTGCAGTCTCCAACAAATATTATCCTGGGTAGGGCTAAAGTTTAAAATATAAAGAAACAAAGAATCGGTGGGTAAAAACTGCTTAAAACAAAAGAAAGAAAATTCAAAGTCCAGAAGAATAAACTACAATCCCCTTGTGAAGACAACAGCTTTCGGTTACACAATTCCAATGATATCATTCCCATACTTTCTAAAATCCATGTTGAAGTTCCATTCAGACTGAGCCCTGACCCAGTAGGAGGCAAGGTTCCTATCTGGCTGTGGTTGTGCTTTGAACTATCTTCCTCAGTGTTCTCTGTGAAGAAGGGAACCAGATAGTTCCTATCTTGTACAGAGGTAAAAATGCTCTATGGAGTGAAATGGGGCAGGGTTCCATATAGTATCACTAGTATTCAAACTCTGTCAACTTGTTTGTTCGTGGGACACTGGGTAGGCTCTACTTTCTTGATTTTCCTCATCATTGGGTAAGTAAATGAATGAATAGAAGTCAAGCTGAAACATTATTTAGAACCAAAGAGACTAAAACATACAAGAAAAAGGAATTACAAACAGAGCTATTTAGAACAACAAACATACTATTGTGAAAGAGTGGATTTCCATGAACGATACTTTAAAACTTTAAATGCAATGCTTCATATTAATATTTTATTGATTGAAAGCAGATTTTACCCGAGTAACTAAAATTTTTATATCTAGTCCAGACTAATGAATTTTATTTAATTCTATACTCTTCAGAAATAATATCAACTTGGTTCTATTTGCTTATTTGCATACTTTACAGGCTGAAACATACGTGAACCCATTTTACTTGACAATGTCATGAAATTTACTTTATTTAAAAGTTAAAATTTATAAACAAGGGGTTGGGGAGATGGCTTAAGAGCACTGGGTGCTCTTGGAGAGTACCCAGGTTCAGTAACCCGCACCCACACGGCGACTAAGAATTGTTTATAACTCCCAATCCAGGGGATCCAATGTCCTCTTCTGACCTCTGCAGGTATTGCAGGAGATGGATGCACTTATCCACATTCAGGCAATGTACTTATGCACATATTATCAAAACAATAAATAAATTTTTTTTAAAAAATTTGTGAACGGTATTATAACTTAGCTTTACTTTTACTGCTTGGTTGGTAGTTAGAGTTTAACTACTGTTGGCCAAAGAAATAACTATAACAAATTTTAGCCTACAATATCATAATTAGAATGATAATTTATGGGCTGAGTGGCACACATGAACCTCCTAAATAACTGTAATTACAACATGAACAGCTTTCATAAGTTGTGTGCACACTCATGTTTGCTAGTCTGTAGATAGATGCAATGACAGATACAGGCCTCCCTTCTCCAGAAAGGAAGATATTCAAGAGTTCTACATAGAGAGAAATAATACAACAGGATCAGGCAGCATGCTCTATTAGGATGTAGTTTGTGCAGTTCTCTTCTTGCAAAGCAAAATTTCAACTTTTTGTATTATCGGACATCCAAACAGAAACCTGAGTTCTAAGACTGAAAAATGCAGAGACAGTACAGAGGATGATAATCAATTTTCTACCACTAGATGGAACTGGAAACCTATCTGGGATTCACAGTATATGCTATAGTCCTGTTTAAAGTGGAGAAAATAGAGAGATGCTATGTGATATTTCACGCATTACTAACTGTAAAAACCAAAGCTGTTGCTGCAGGGTCCAAGCTCAATGAAAAAGAAAGATTTCAAAAGCAGGTGGGTCCAAAGTAACTGAACAAAAGTTGACCTTTCCCACATTATATTAATGTGCTTTTTGGAAGCATTCATTCAATTTCCACTAATTATTGCCTTTTAAAAAGAGGAATTCAGGTAAGATATAACATGAACTTTTAAAAATGTGAGAGGAAAACAAAACCATTAGTCCTAGCAAAACCATACTATGAGTCGTTTGAATCCCTTGCTCAGTCATATCTCACTGCAAACTCTTCTCTACAGTATTAACATATATTTCTTATCAAAATGCACTTTCCCTTCAGATTTTCAGAACACAACAGCTGTCTAGACAAATACACATTCCTTGATTCTGTTCAAGGGCCTCATGACCTGAGTCCTGGGTTTACCTTGCTCCGTCTGCCCGACCAGTTTAGAACGTCCTAATGGATTCCCCAGGTGAGTTGGAGTCAACAAGTATTAATATGATATTTAGGGACCAGGAAGTTTGAAGAGTCTCTTGTTGCTATTTGCATTTTATCTTTTTAATACTTTTTTAAAAAATCGTTGTAGTTAGGTGCTAGACAGAGAACTCAGCAGTTAAGAGCACTGGCTGTTCTTGCGAAGAACCCAGGTTAATTCCTAGCACCCACATAGTGACTAACAACTGTCCCTAACTCCAGTTCCAGGTTATCTCATGTCCTCTTGTGTCTTCTGTGAGTACTGCATGACATGAGTGCACTTACATACACGTGGGCATAACACTCATATACATAAAATAAAAACAATAATAATAAATGCCATTATTTTTTAAAAACCCTTATAACTAGGAAGTCTTTTGTTACCTCCTCTTGTTGTCATTTAATTTATTCTCCAATATGCAAACTCAGGTTACCATCACTAAAACATCTTTATTGATGAAAATAATTGCATTGGGGAAAATTTATACCAAATTGTTCCTTGTAAAACACTTTATAAATGAATTTTTTTAAAAAAATGAAATACATATATCTAAAAGACCATAGCCCATGTCTTGGTCCAATATAATAAAATGCATTACAACTTAATAAAAAATAGTAATTACATTAAACTGAGAAATTTAAAATATTCATAAGGAGAAAGAACCTTTGCTGTAAGAAAATCTTCCAGGAAAGCAGAAGAAATGAATTCAAGGCAAAGGGAACTACAGTATAAAAAGATATGGAAGGCGGAAACTACAAAGTATATTTAGGATCATGTTATTTGGAGAACGTGCTATATACATGAGAACCATGGGAGATAAGGATGTAAAAATAAACTAGTACTGGAGCATAGAAAACCTTAAAGGCAGCAAATGGAAATGTTTCAATCTAATTAGAATCTATGAATGCCAAGCAATTAGAATGCCCACCCGGGGAAGAGGATTGTCAGGCCAATACCCCATACGGATTTCTCAACACGTGTTTCATAGCATGAGCTTCTAGTTATCTCCTCCTAAGCGTACTTAGGAAAACATTTCTCAAGAAACTGTGTGGGCTGTAAGATACACCAAACAAAATGACTTCTATGAAGGAGTTTGGTACACATTCGCTTACATAAAAGAAAAAAAAAATCACAGCATATTTAACAGTCACACTATTTTCCTTTTTTTGACCACTTCATTCAGATTTCTACTTTAGGTAGGTTTTCATTGTTGCTGTTATTTTAGTTTTTTTTTTTTTTTTTTGAGATGGGGGCTTTTGTAGCCCAGAATAGCCTTGTACTCCTGATGTAGCTGCAGCTAATTTCTGATCCTTCCACCTCTGCCTTCCAAGTGCTGGGTTTGCAGGTATGCATCACCACAACAACATATTTTTATTTTATTTATGTAGTGGAAGAAATGAAGAGACCATCAGGCTGAGGCAGAAAATATCTTATTCCTAACTTTCATGACCAAAGAAAAAAGTTTCTATGGAACAATCAGAACTATATATACAGTAAAAACAAAAAGTTTAAGAATGCAGTCAAGCAGAACTCATGATACTCCTTACCTCTGCTCATATTATAAGATGGACTATGCTCTCTGTTTCATCCACATACCAAGCTCCACTCCTGTGTGGCTCAGAATATGACTACATTTGGAGATAGAGCCTCTAGGGAGGTATTTACATTAAACTGGGACTACTGGAGTGAGTTCTGCTCCAATCTCATGTGTCCCCAAAAGAAGAAAAATGTGGGCACACAAAAGACAGCAGAGTTGTGGGCTCACTGAGGAAACACCATCTGAGGAGCCAGCAAAAGGCAAGCCAAAGAAACACTGAACACTGAGCTAGAATTCTGGTTTCCAGCAATGTGAGAAAAAGAATTTCCATTGTTTAAACTCCACAGTCTGCTGCATTTTTTATTAATTCTTCTAATTATTCATATTTTTAATGGCAGATGAGAGTCAACAGACACATAGACCCCAAGTAAGATAAGTGTGGCAGAGAAAGTATCTAGATAGTTCTCTTGTACCCATAAATGAACTGGTGTTTGAGCCCTAAATGTCACTTGAGTCGCCCTAACTTGGACAGTCTGTCAGAGATGAATAAGAAGCAGGTAGAGCCCTTTCGGTTCATGGACAAATTCTACGGGATAAGAAGTAGAGACAGGTCCTAAGAAGAAGTGTTAGGCACGAGTTTATGGCTTCTGAAAGCTGATTGTTAGATGACATTGCCTGCTGTCTGTGACCTGTTGAATAGAAAGATATTGTGTACCTGACCAAACAAAGTGGTGCACCATTATGAAAGCTAGCTGTATCCTTTGGAAAGCTTTATTTCTTCACTTTGTGCTGCTGGAAAGTCACACTGACAATGAGGTGGGACAGAAAGGATGGGAAGATATGGTAGGGTTTTGAAAGGAAGCCTAACAATGTAAAATATGATGGAAGCTACTGAAGTGCACAAAAATATAGTGATGGATGTAGAGAATCACTATCTGGGGGAAGGGAGAGCAAGGTCTCATGCAGCCCAGACTGGCCTCAAACTTGTCATGTAGCCGAGAATGATTTCGAACTTCTCATCTGCCCAACTGCACCACGCAATTTCTGGGATTTCAGATGTGCACCCTGAAGATACTTGTTTCTTTTGTCTTTTCAGTGTGGTGCTAGGGTGTGTGTGTGTGTGTGTATGTGTGTATATGTGTCTCTCTGTGTGTTTCACTTATTTATTTGTTTGTTTTCCTTTTTTTCTCTTCTTCTTTTAGACAGCTGTAGCCCCAGCTAGCCTGGAACTCCCTATGTGGACCATACCAGCCTTGATCTCACAAGATCCACCACCTCTGCCTGGAGTGCTGAAATTAAAAGCGTGGTCACCATGCCTGGCATGTATATTCACTTTGAGGAGTCACAGTGCTTCTCACTGCTACTGGCCATCTTTTCTATCCAGTGAACTGAATTTACCAGTTTACAAAATATAGTCCTCTGTCACAGTTTTTGAGTGTAAACCTTCCAAAGGAGCTCAAGATAGGCGGTTTGAGCATGTTCTCCCACCTTTTCTTCCTCTCCATTCTGGCAGATAGGATGGTAATTATAATTCCCATTACTTTTGAGAAACTTTCTCTCCCACCCACATGACAGCTGATTCCTGGGCTCTCTGAGACAAGCTCAGGATTAGAAGGAGAAAACATCCCTTGTTTTCTACCTTCCTCTCTTTCCTTTCCTCCCGCCTTACTGGTTTTCTTTGTACCTTTTCCTGGAAACAACAAAAAAAAAAAACATTTGCTTTTCCTTTTCTCTCAACAGTGTTTAAACACGGGAGCACTGCAGATGTTTAGGCAAAATGGACAGAGGTGATTCACAGACAATTTCTTATCCCAGGTCACTGACCTAAGGGGTAGAAAAATCTATGGGGTTCTAATGAGTGTACTCCAGTCTCTTCCTGGACTGTGTGTTCAGGGCAGCAGGGACCAGGAAGAGTGCTTTGCTTCCCTTTTGTCTTGGTGTTTGCTTTCTACCAATAAATGTTTTCTAAAGGATTTTGCTGATAGAATTCTCCCAGTAAAAATGCATCGAACAATCATTTAAAAATTCCTCAATTTCACCTGCATAAAGCATTTAAAGATAAAAGCTTAATCCGCATTCCTTCGTATTTTTTACTGCCCTGACATTTTAAAGACTACCAGCCAGGAGTTTAGTACTATGTTCCCAACATAGATGCATCTGATGTCTACGCAGTAGGAGAAAACTAAGCTAGGTGCTTAGTGTCTCTTGTGATAAACAGGGTGATGTTAGTAGGTCTTTCTACTGGTGATAATTACCTTAACTACTCACTGAAGATGATATCTGTCAATTTTCTATTATACTGTTACAATTTTTACCTTTGCAATTAGTAAATATCTAGGAGAGGGATATAAGAATACAATAACTCTGGTTCTCATCAAATTTTCACCTACTAATATTAACACTCACTGAAGGAAGGACGGTATTTGCCATGGTGTTTGCCTAATGATGAATTCATTGCCGTAAAAAAAGCGTTAGCAGGGCTGGAGACATGACTCAGTGATTAACAGCACTCGCTGTACTTGTAGAGAACCTGGGTTTCATTCCCAGCATCCCATGGAGACTAATGACTGTTTGTAATTACAGTTCCAGGGGATTGGACACTCTCTTCGGGCCTCTATGGGCATTGTATAACACAAACACACTTACATAAACACTCACACATATAAAATAAAAATTAAAAAGTCAAAGCAAATTTTAAAATAAGAGCATCCATTCCCCTTTAACAATTTTACATTATCAACACAATTTTTGGATTATTTGTTTTATTTTAAGGGGTAAAATCTCATGTCACTACTTTGTGGCTCCATTTGGAACCCTTTCAGGTTGGTCCTTGTGTCATTTTCATGAGCCCCTTGCTCTCTGTCATCAGGATTTTTAGACTCATGCTCTATATTTTTCTCTGCCAGTCAGATAATACCCTATCCCTTTAACTGGAGAACAATACTGAGGAACTGAACTCTCATCACTGCTGTCATTGCCTCCCTACTCTCAGAAACATGGCGAGGAATTTCATTTACTATGTCCTAACAGATGTATACAGCTACACATCTATCTATACATCTGTGTCGATTTTTTTCACATGTTCATAAAAATCCTGGGAACTGTTGACAGTTGGAGGAGGCTAAGGAGAAATAACTAACTCCAGTACAGAATTATCAAGAACCAGAGAAATAACATTAATAAACAAATTGGAGAAATTAAAATGGGGTCAATACCCTAGGAAACAGTATTATAGTAATGGCAAGTCCCAGTGTCAATAAGTCCATTGTGACTATAAAATGTATAAAGATTAGGGAGTGAACATGTTGTAATCAACAACTGAGCATGTGGCAATCCTCTGTACTATTTTTTGTTTGTATTTTGTAAATTCAAGAGTGGTTCAAGCATAAAAGAAAAAAAAACGAACAATTAAAAACATGCCTTTTAACCTAGTATTGCTCAGTCTTCCTTAAGTAGGTAATGCTATTTTTCAGGAAGTGTTTTAACATCCATCTAAAAATGCTAATTATGTCTTGAAGTAGAAATTTGTTGTTTTGTTTTAATCACAAAATTATAATTTACATACACACAAATAATAACAAAGTAATTGGCTTAATGTGTTTCTATTTTCACAAAATATCATGTAATCTATGGTACAATAATTGAGAAAGCCTAAAATATATTTAGGTTTAACTGCTTGTAATAGAAAATTGAACATGATTTTTTCTCCATAATTTTGGGCAGAAGTATAATGAAAAGCTTGAAACTAGGAGAAAAAATGACATACCAGGAATTCTGATTATTTTTCTCTATTTTTAAGAAAGTAGCTATTATGAAAACAAAAGAAGCATAATATTTACTGTCTATAAATCATTTTTCTTTTGTTTTCACACCATTATGCTTAACTTGTGTGGCTCCAAGGCTCTATGCTTGTTAGTCAAGCTCCATATCAAATGAGATATAAGACTGGCCCTCATTTTCTTTTCTAAAAAGAGCACAGCAGGTCCCCTACTCACCAACAATTCCACACTCCCAAGCCAACCTGGAGTCCAAAAGCTTAGCCACCAGCCCAGCCAAGTGAGTACCCCAGATCCCTGCTAAACAATGCATTTTATTTATTGTTTTCTACTTTCAGATGCAAACTATTATCTTCCTTAAAAAATGTGCATTCACTTAATCAGTGAGCAAGTTCTATGCCTTCTACCTTTGCAATATTGTTATCATGTTTCTTTCCCTTTCATTATGGTTGAAGCAAAAAATTTACACATTTAGTAATAAATACAAAAAGAAGTTTTTTGATGAGTGATGAAAGGTGCACTTGTCTGTAAATATAAGGATATATATTTATAGTACAATAACACATTACATTGGACTAAGGATGTGAAAAAGTAGATTTTTCTGTAGGATCTATGATCTCTCCATCCATGTGTATTTGGCTGTGTTTACAGTACCACACATGAGTTCCCTCCCATTGAGTTGACATCAAATCCAATTAGATAGCTGTTTAATACTCACAAAATAAATGTGCCACTACTGCACCAATCACAATAGTTTGTGAGGCCAGTCATTGTTGCAGTTATTATGCCTTATAGCTGAGTAGGACCATTGATTAGTTTTCTTCCTTTGCAGCTTGCAATTTGTCCTCTGATATTATGAGAGCTAGTTTTCAGGGAGGAGGCAAATTGCTCGTATTAACTTACAGTAATGGTGACAGCCTGCACAAGACCTACACAATCTCAAGCCAGACAAAGACCCATCACAGAAATGGGAAAATGGGTAAAAGGCCCCAACATTACTTCAGAAACTGTTGGCAACCAATGACTACTGGGAGACGGGAAGTTGAGTATTTCTAAAGGGAGACACTAAATAAATTTACCAGGCTCCAGCAGATGAACTCACTCCAAGGGACATTTGAAGACACAAAACTTGGCTCAATAGGCCTTTAGAAGACAGAGAGCATGAAATCAGATGGAGGGACTATAAGTGTGTAGATAGGGAGGGAGGTCTAAATATAATCAAGACGTATTGCTTAAAATTTGTGAAAATCTAATAAAAATTAAAATAATACATCAAAAAAGTGCAAAAATGAATCAATAAATGTTTCATGTTTTGATAAAATTGAACTGTCACCATGATACATCAGTCAAATGGCTGTGAACTGACCAAAATAAGGGGCATTTTCAGGTTAAAACATACTGAAGTCCATAGTAAATAGTCCACAGTGATTCTGACTAAAAAAAATTCATATTTTCCTTTTGAAATTATTTCCAGAGAGATGGAGAGATGGCTCAGAGGTTAAGAGCATCAGGTGCTCTTGCAGCTGCCCTGGGTCCAATTCCCAGCAATAACATAGTGACTAACAATCATTTGTAACTCAAGTTCCATGGAATCCAATGCCCTCTTCCAACCTCCACAACATCGCACAACATGGGCACACTTACATGCATGCAGACAATAGACTCATACACATAAAACAAACATAATAAAAAGTAAAAGTATACCTAAATTAGTTTCCAAAACAACCAAAATGTTAATATAATTGACAACTAGGCAGCCATTGGTATAGAGTGAAGTGATAAAATATTGTCAATATTTTTAAAGGAGAAATTTGGGTATTATTGTATAAATTTATTTTCAGTTAATAGTCTTTAGCAGAATGACATAATAAAATGTACTAGATTACTAGTATAATAGTAATGTACTAATCTACAGCTCAAAAGGTAATTGTATCTAGAATATATAAGTATCTGCTACAATTCAATATTTTTAAGTTTAAAAATTAAAAGTTAGGAAAAGATTCTATTTGAATAGATTTTTTAAGATAATTTTTTATGTGTATGAATGTATTGGTTGCATGTGTGTAAGTACACCTTTGTCATGTAATTTCCATGGAGGTCAGAATCGGGCGTTGGATCCCTGCAACTGGAGTTAGAGATGGTTGTTAGCCTCCAAGGAGTGCTAGGAATCAAACCCAGGTCTTCTGCAAGAGCAGTCAGTGCTCCTAACAACTGAGCCATCTCTCCAGTCCCTGAATAGATTTTGTAAAACACACTACAGACCACTCACTTTTGTTTACTAAAACAATTAAAGTTCATCTGTAATGAACAGTACTTAGGTTTTATTTAGACAAGGTCCTGTACTGAACTCATGATTTAAACTTCTAATGCCCTCCCAACACACACAGACACACACACACACACACACACACACACACACACACAAGTGCTTGAATGACAAGTATGTGCAACCAAGCCCAGCTTATCTGATGCTGCAGATTAAACTAGGGTTTGCCACATTCTAGGTAAGCACTCTATCACCTTAGTACCTCAGTACCTCAGTCACTGCCTCAGTCACATCTCCAGTCTGGTTTTTGTTTTTGTTGATTATTTTGGTGTGTGTGTGTGTGTGTGTGTATGTGTGTGTGTGAGATAAGGTCTCACTATGCAGTCCTGCAAGTATGGAGCTTGCCATAAACAGTATTTCAAAATCCACTATATGGTCCTTGGAAAAAATATAAACTATAAGCTTTAAAAAAAATGAGTCTTTTGGTAAATTTAAATTTGTTTCAGAAAATAAATTTCTTTCTAAAATAAGTGATCTGGATTATTTTCATATCAGTGGTAAGTTATTTCTTTCTAACATATAAACTAATAATATTTGGCAAATAATTCACCAGAGAGACCACTGAGATTACTTATCAGTTGAAGGTGCTTGATACCAAGACTGACAACTTGAATTCAATCCCGAAAAACACAAATGATGGAAGGAGAGAACCAACTTGGGCAGGTTGTCCTCTGATGTCCACTAGTGCACTGACATGTCTACACACATACACACAAGAGTGAGTGCACACATTCACAAATTAAATCTGTATAAAGAAAACTTCTAAGTAATATGATTTTTCCATACTCTAAGGAATTGTGTGATTTTTCTCCTATGGCAGTTCCCTGCTGTCCATTATGTCTTGGTATGTTTTCAAAGAAGAGGTATAATTGTATCTTTATTATATTGAACATAAAACATAAAATTATGTTCAATATCAATCACAAAAATAAATGAAAGTTAGTAACACTGTATGACATCACTTTACACCCACTTCTGATAGTTATGATCAAAAAGGAAGACATTACATTTTGCAAAACTATGATGACTTTGGAGCCCTGATAAAAATCCTGGAGCTGGTAAAAATCTTAATATTGTAGTCTATCTGTAAGATATTCTAACAGTATCTTTCAAAGGTTAAACAGAGCAACCATATCATCTAGTAATTCTCCTAGTTTTATGTATCTAAAATAAAGGAAAGCATCTGTCCACACAGAAATTTTACACAATGTAACATTAATACTGTACATGGTATTACAGACAACCTAAATACTCATCAAGAATCATTGAAAAAATAAAATGTGGGCCAGAGAGATGAATCAGTGGTTAAGAACACTTGCTATTCTTGCAGAAGACCTGGGTTTGCACCCAGCATCAACATGGTGACTAACAATTTTCCATAACTCTAGTTCCAGGGGATCCAACACCCTCTTCTGTCATCTGCGGGCCTTGTGGGTACGTGGGTACGCTTACATGAAGGCATAAGACTCACACACATAACATAAACATAAATAAATCCAAAAAAAAATAAAAGGATAAATGGATAATAAAATGCAATAGATAATATGTTCATAAGAAGGAAGGATGAAGGCTGGAGAGATGGCTCAGAAGTTAACAGCACTGGCTGCTCTTGCAGAGCATCCAGGTTTGAATCCCAGCAGCCACACGGTGGCTAACAATTATCTATTACTCCAGTTCCAGAGAATCCAGCAACCTTTTCTTCCCCCCTCAGGCATTGCAAGACATTGGTGCATCTACACACATACAAGCAATACATTCATACACACAAAATAATAAGAATAAATAATTTTTTTAAAAAAAGAAGGCATCATGAAAGACCATTCCATGGAATAAGGATGAACTTTGAAAATGCTACTCAGAGTGGTGGAAGCCAGACCAAATGTGATTTTTTTTATAATATCCAGAATTGGTAAACCAATAGAAAGAGAATTAGATTACCTGGTTATTTGGGGATGAAAGTATTCAAATAGATAGCTAATAGTTAGAAGGCTTTTTTAATGGTTTTCTTTAATTAAATATGTTGTTAATTCAATAGTGATGATGAATGACAATGTGAACATACTAAACTTTAAACTTTACAGGGTGAAATGTGTAGTGTGTGATTTCAGTCTCAATAAAGATTCTATAAAAATGTGTAATGGATCATGGTATTTACCATCAGTAAAATAATTTTGCACTTTGATCTTATTGACTAAAAATCCTTAATTATATAATAACAATATTTTATTATTAAAGAAATGTCAATGGACTATAAAGAAAAGTTCAATGAAAAATATTGAAGTTATGTCAGAAACACTTTTTTTCTCCCATCAAGCAATGATGTAACTCAAAAAAAAAAATTCAGGGACTGGCAAAATGGCTGAGTAGATAAAAGCAATTGCAGAGGACTTGGATTTCTTTCCTTGCACCCACACAGCAGGGGATCCAATTCCCTCATCTGGCCTCCATGGGCACTGTATATACAGGTGCACTTACATACATGCAGGCAAAATACTCATACAAATCAAGTCAATCAATCAATCAATAGATATTTTAAAAATCACATTTTCCAGGAGATGCACAAGGAAATTTAACCCTAGTGTGGGTAGCAAGCTGTTAAATAATATTAATGGACTTTGCTTTATTGCTTGTGTGAGCAGCAATGCACTTAAACTAGACATCAGTATTATAGTTGTATGATTTGATGACAATTGTATGAAAACATGAACACACTTTATGATTCCTCTGTCCAATTAACTGGTGTGTAAATAATTTTATGTACTTTAATAGCATCAAAATATGAGTCCTATAAAGTTGCAATTCCATGTTCTTGTTACACCCTTTGCATTGAAGAGAGATTTAACATTTAGGAATGTATAGAACAGAAAATCATCTATTAAGATTTTGTGAATTGGGCATGTGGCACACGCCTTTAATCTCAGCACTCAGCAGACAGAGGCAGGCAGATCTCTGTGAGACCCAGGAAGTCTCCTCTACAAAGTGAGTCCCAAGCCAACTGTAGCTACAGTAAGACCCAACTTAAAATGGGAGAAAATAAAATAAAAACATGGTCCTGGGGAATCTTTACCATCTTTCACCATCTCTACAGAAAAGAAATGCAATTAGAGAAAAGATAGAAAAATTTACTTTAAAACATCACTGGGTAAGTTACTGTTTTTATTTTAATGACTGACCCCACCTACTATGAATTTCAAGAAAGAATTTACTTGTCCTTAATCTAGTCACTTTAGAACTTCACTTAATAAGCTCCCATTTAATTTACTAAATTTAAAAGACTCTTGACGAAAGCATACAGGAGAATTTAATTCAAAAGTCAACGTTTTGTTCAAAATAGTCTATAATATGAAGAGATAGGAATCGGAGTGCAGCATTTGTGTCTTAAAATTAAAGCAATATATTCACTCCAAAGTTCTCTTTTATCATCCAAGTCAAAACAAATCCTATGGTTTTGAACCTACATGAAGATAAGCAAGGAAATATTAAAATGTTCTAATACTGGAGCTTTCTCCCATCTACCTTGAAATAAATATAATAAGATCCATTCTAGATCAACCCATTTTACATAAATGTTAAAATGAACGTAAAAGAATAATTTTGAGGTCAATTTTGTACATAAAGCCTGAAGATAAAAATTACTTAAGATCTTATACTATTGATTGAATACTTCTGGTAAAATCTTATTTACTGTGAAATTTTTAATTTTGAAAACAAAAACCATTACCAAGCTCTAAACCTGAGAAATGATGTAGACACTTAGAATATAGGCTGTAATAAATTACCTTAAGTTTAATGACTAAGAATGAAAATTATTAATGTCAATTTTCTAAGTGCCTTGGACCCCTTAATATGTTTATAATGTCAAATGAAGATAACTTACACAAAAGCAAATCTAGCTGTATATATCTAGCTGTATATTTCAGCTTACTATACATCTCTAAATACCGCAACTATTTATGGTTATATAACTTAAATTATCTTGAAGAAAAAAATATACTTACTGCCCTCTAGAGGTATGAACCAGCAGTGTAATAAGTGTAGATGTTGCTGGGCATATACAGTTTAAAGCTAACATGGCGTATTTAAACTCTTCTTCACAAACAACATGATCTGTTTGAAATAAAATAGGTAAATTAGAATAATTTACCTTTGGAGGGTAATATATTTAAATATGAAAAGTAAAACAATGAATAAGAGTGTCAAGGTCTCAATATAAGCATACTTATTTACAAGGTGTTTTTACATGTGCAATGTTATCCCCAGGAAATAAGATTCAGAAGATAGAGTCCTAGAGAACGAGTTGAGTGCCTGGGCTGGCAAGGACATGAGGGTATCCTTCTATTTCTGACCTAACAAAATGCACAACTTTGGTACTATGTTGAATCTTCCTGTCACATATGATCTAGGAAGAACACTCCAGGTACTTATAGTATATCAGCCTATGTAGTATGAAAGGTTTATCAAATGATTTGTAAGATCCCTATTAGAGTTGATCATTTTGTATTACAAAATAAAAGAGTATTTACTGATTTTCTAAACTTATAATCAGACAGTATTGCTCTTAAAAATTATTAAAATATATGGTAAACTGTTTGACTAACACAACCAGAAAATTATATAGGTTGAAAGATGTATCAATCAACAAAGTAAAAGTTAAAATCGCTTGAAAATGAAAATGTCTTATGGTTCAAAAAAAAAAAAACCTCAAAAGATGATAGGGCCCAGGTAGTAAAGATAAAAAGTGGTGATTATTCAGTGACATAAAAGGAAAAAAAATAATATGCTAGAAATGATGGAAAAGCAGAGGTACCCATCAGGTCTTCTGAAGACAATCCCACTCAGGCCCAGTACATTACTGCAAAAGGGGCAAATGTCAGTGTCAGTCATTTGATTTCTATAGAAATTGCTTTAAGAGAAGGAAATTAACTATTATTAATTTTGAAAACAAAATCCTCCCTTTTCAAGTACTTATCACTGGTGCTAGAAATTAGGAAACTGTTAAATTTCTAAGGAAAAAATACATTTTCTTAGGCATGAAATAGCAATTTTAGCTAAAGGAAAAGAAAATACAAGTTTTTAACAAGACAAAACTGTAAACAGAACATAAACACTATACAATTTAGGCAGAAACAAGAAAATGTTTCGTGGAAATGAATCAGCAAATGTTCTGACTATAAATATTGACATGATACTTTTTATCAATACAATTTCAGCTTTTAATGAGCTCACTGGATTGTTATTTTGTTTAACTATTATTTTTATTTTGCTATATTGTATTTCATGGAAGAAATAGTACATGATAGTTATAGCTCATGATTAGTCAAAAAACGTACAAAGGCTCTTCCAGTGATCCCTTCCCCTCTGTCTCTCCCCATCCTCTCCCTTCCTTCCTTCTCTCCCAGCCTCATTTCTCTTTCTCCTTATCAATATGCTGTCACAATTTTTTTTAGAATACATAGCCATGATATTTAATGGTCTGCAGAGAGCAGATTCTAAATCCACTTTTGAATATGGAGCTGTGTAGTGAATATTTGCAAAGGAACAGTGTATTTAAGCAATCATCTCGATATTTCTCAAAATAATTTTTGAAGGTGCATGTCTAGACTGTGAAAGTACAGCGATAAAGCTGCTGAAGGCAGAATGTGAGCGCTTCGGGCTCACATCTGAGCAGTGATTAGGAAGCACGTATGATCTGAGGGAAATACGCATGCTTTATAATATAAGACAAGATTTTTTAAAATCCAAACGGTAATTGAGAATTTGAAGCTCTATTACCACATGCAGCCCCACATGTAGTTATTAGTTTTCACTCACTAAAACACACAAATCATAACTTCAAATAGGGCAATGTGAAATACTGTGGTGTACATGCCATGCTTTGGAAATACCTCATCATACTCATACACTCATTTAATGGCTACTTTTATTCATTTTATTTTGTTCTCTCTCTCTCTCTCTCTCTCTCTCTCTCTCTCTCTCTCTGTGTGTGTGTGTGTGTGTGTGTGTGTGTGTGTGTGGTGTCTGCACGTGTGTGTATGTAACACAGCTAGTTTGTGGAGGTCAGAGGACAACTTGCAACTTGCAAGAGTCATTTCTCTCCTTCCACTGTGTCTGTCCTGAGGCTTGAACTGAGGTCTTGAACTGACATTATCAAGATTGGCAGCATTCACCTTGACCAGCTGAACCATCTCTCATGCCCTTCCTTCAGTAACTAAGATAGCACATCAAGATTCCTATTCATTGTACCATAATGAATGTAGGTATCTGAATTTTGGAGGGGGTGACTGTTTTACATTTGCTACTTCTCTTTCAAAAATTGTACTGAAGTCCACTATACTAATTTATTGATATTTGTACATGACCTTTTTCCTCAAATAAAAGCCTTGCAGTATATAACAGCCCTACGGGCTAAAAGTATATGTGTTACCTCCCCTTGTGATGATTTTGTACATTAACACAAAGTATATTCTGCACTGTTTTAGAGACACAGGATACATTATCTAGGGACATAACTATATTTACACATGATCTATTAACCTGATCTTAACTGAGGATTTTCAGTCACTACCACCAGCGTCAGCATCTACTTCGGGCATAGCACAGTTACTGGTACAAGCAACTCTCTGTGCACTGCATTGTCTTGAATGTTCAGACCTCAACACATGAAAAAAATCATGATTTGTTATTATACATACTCCCTTCTTTTTCTCCTTCATATGGATATAAAATATTATTTTATTTTGATTTTGTATATATGAATAGTTATCTATATAGTCCAGATATAGTTCCAAATAGTAAAGGACTTATTGTAAAAAGAGGTTCAAAGAACCAGTGAGATGATTTACCAAATAAAGTCACTTGCTCCCAAACAATGCAAGCCTGAACCCACATAAAAATGAAGGAAGAGAAACAATTCCACAAAATAGTCCCTTGATCTCCACTCCTGAACCCATGGTGTGCATGCCCACCCACATAATTGGTGATGATGGTGATAAAAACAATAAAGAGGGCACAGGATATGATTAAAACCACTTTCTTGAGTAAATAATTAAAGCATATGCCTATAAATTACTTATAAGCTAAAAAGCCTGATAACAGCTTTTCATGAAAAGAGACCTCTCTATTGGCAGCAGAAAGAGGAAAAGGGCAAAGACAGAGAGCAAAAAGGAAGAACAATCTCGATCAGCATGTATTACAGAAAGTTCAAGTGCAACATGTAAAATAAGATTGACTTTATCAGTGCAACACTCCTTGGGTTCTAAATTTATCCTTCATCTCGGAACACTGACATACTAACCTTTAATGTGTAGCTACAAATAAACAAACTGAAAACAGGTTGGGGAGGAAGTTGAATGGCAAAGTGTTTGCCTGGTGTGTGCTAAGTCAGGGGTTAGATCCTCAGGATCACACACAAAAAAAGCTGAACATATTCTCCCATGTTCTCTGGCCCTCATTTGACAGATTATTGGTTTCATTACTGAAGCTCTTCTCTGCCCATTTCTGTGCTCACTGCTTAGGAAGGGTAATTATTACCAATCCTTCAGGTTGAAGTACAAGAATTCACAGTATTTCTCTTCAGGTATTAGAATGGCAATATATTTCATTTACCAGACACTATACATGTTGGGAACAACCTGATCTTAAAAAACCCTATTTTTTTATCCATTTGAATGTGTGAATATATATGCTAAGTGGGGAAAACAAAACATTTAATTACTTCAAGGCAGTTCAGTACAGGGACTGACGCCAAGTGATTTCAAGTCAGTCCATACCTTTATCCATCCTCAAAAGAGTACAACAATGCCAAGTATGGTGACACACGCCTTTAATCTCAGCACTCAGGACGTAAAGGCAGATGAGTCTCTGTGAGTCTGAAGCCAGCCTGATCCACAGAGCAAGTTCCAGGACATCTAGAGATATATAGCGTGACTCTGTTGTGACTCCGGCCGGAGTACTAGGCACCATTTCACACTCCCATTACCACAACAAGTCTCATTGGACAGCGGTGATGCATCTGCCAAATGAATTCTCCTAAGTTCTAAAACAAGCAGGATACATTTCAAAATCCTCAGAATATCACTCATCAGAACTTAGGCAAGCTCACTAACATAATGTACCATTCCTGCGTACCTTCTCAGTCATATGGCTGCTAAAAATGTTCCTCTGTAATAACAGGAGACAAGGCAGAACATATGGGAGCAATGCAGGCTGGGGAGTAACTGTATGACTCTATTTTTCTTAGTGAAATAGAGAAAAATAATTAGGAAGATTGGAAAATGGAAGTTACAGATAATCCATTGCTTACTTGTTTTATTTCTAATTATTTTTAATTTCACTTAGTAAATGTATTTTTATTTATTGTTGAGCTGGGAATACAGCTCGGTCAGTAAAGTGATTGCCTCACAAACATTATTACCTAAATTCAATGTCATGTTAAAAAAGAAAAAAGCCAGTACTAGTGGTCAACACATATAACGCCAGCACTGTGAAGGCAGAGGTAGGAGGACTAGCAAGTTCCCCTAGCCAGCCAGGCAGGCAGACTTCTCGCCAGTGAGAGACCCTGTCTTGAAACACATGGTTGACTTCTAACCTCTACACATATGCAAGGACACATATATACACATTCACACACATGTGGCATTGCACACATACACGCACACATACATATACAAAAAAAAATTTAAATGAATGGAAGTTAGTGTGAAGAAGAGTACAAGAATTTACAAGTTTTAATTTTTTGACCAAACAGTCCAGCGAATGAAGAGAAGGTCATGTATCTGAGAGTGTGTTGAAAGCACCACAGAATTCAAACAAGCCAATAATGGAAAACAAGTCCTGAGCATAAAGAATACGGAAAATTTGGTAGGGTCAGTGACCGAAGGTGCCCTGTAATGAGAGCTGTGCTTGTGTCTTAGAAGGAGCAACTAGAAAAACTAGATTGGTAGTCAGGTATGAAGACATTAGAAATGGACATGATAGCTATCTCGCATATAATGATACTGTTATTATTTAGGATGTGATCCTGAAAGTCATTGTTGGAAAATAAAAGCACCGAGACAAGAGAAATTTCTAGAAGCACAAATGTATGGCGTTGGAAGAAACATTTTCAAGAGCAACACCATCAAACACAATGACCGAGCATCACTACAGGAGCTAAGACAAGGGGCACTCTTTCACATTTATCAGATTTTACATTTCCGTCTTATCCAAAATTCAAGTTAAAAACTAGTCATTTAACAACAGCTTTTCTAATTAGAAATAGACAAAATCATGTAGCATGTATGGATTACAGAAAATTATGACACACAAATACACTGAGGGAAAAACGAAGCTGCTGCTTTCCCCCCGCACTCGTTTCTTTCTGTGTGTGCAAAAACTGTAAGTCTACGCAGACACGTCTACAGGACGAGGTAGGAGGGGAATATATTCTAACAGAGACTGACAGCACCTCGATGATTTGGGTCAGAGACATACGGAATAAAGAACCCACGATTTTAAAGAAGAGACAGAATTCTTTTTAATAGAATTTTACTGCACTCAGAAATACAATCAATGTTCCATAAATCTGAATGCTGAGAGAAGTGAAAAAGTGAACGGCAGGAAATTACAGACACTGAGAGCCTTTCAGAGGGCACCCTTCAGGACTTCGTATATAGACCCACCACTGAAATGGGACCTGTGGTGAGGATCAGATCCAAGAGCTGTTCTCCCTGACCACACCAGTTGTTTCAGATGATACCAAGGAAAACAAAGTACAATCAAACAGAATGAGCAGGGCAACAACGCCAGTGGATAAACCAGGTTTCAGAAGGTTCTAAACTTCTGAGTGCAGCATGGACACATGCACTGCGATCTCACCTTTAGCAGTGGCTAATGACAATACTACACAATGGGCCCTGTGCATTAACAAGAAAAGGAGTTACTTTCCAAGAGTAGAACAGGGCTTTAATCCAAAAGTTTACATCATCACTTTGGCTGTTTCTCAATTTTTGTGTCACATGACATGTTATAAGCCAGTGTGTGCTGTGAGTTTCCAACCCTGCCTCTTCCCAAAAGCCATCATTTCATTGGAGCTATCTTGTTCTACTGTCCGGCTTCTGTACGGGGTGACCAGAATGGGGTCAGCTAGCAAATGTATTGATATTTCTTATTGCCAAACTATTGGGAGCCACCTCTAGTTCTGACTGCATTAGACAGACTCCTTAAATATGGGCTGGATTAGCTTCCTATGGAGTACCTTTTAAAAACGGGAAATGAAACGGTCTTTCATATATCTGAAAAAGAAACACTGGGTGGATTCTTGGTTGTCCAATATTTGAACTAGCGTAAAGACTATGATCTCTTCTAGTACCACTTTTCTCTTCCCTTGGGTTCTAGGAGCTCTTGTTTCTCCTCCTTAGTCACATTAACTTTTGGTACTAGGGTTTTGTTTTTCCTCTTTATCCACACTGCCTTTTGGTAACTAGGACTCCTATTTCCTTGCACCTTATTGACCCTCTTGATCCAGATGCCCAACTGCTTTTGTATAAATTATGTTTTTACACATAGGTATTCACATGGCTAGGATTTCTCTAATTGGATGTAGGAAGGGACTTAGCTTACAGATTTATTTTTGTAGATGAAACAACTTTCCCTAAAATCACCCTTTCTGGGTGGTGATACCACATACATGAGCAAAGCTCTTGACTACACACCAGAACTTGAAGGTAAGACCCTACTTACTTCATACTTCAGACACATTACATGGAACAATTAAGTTGTAAGTGATCTGGACACCTTCTCCCTGAAGATTATTCCCCATACCATCAGAAAATACTATGCTAACTGCCAAGGGAAAAAAGCCGTCAATGATTCCACCCAGCTGCAAAGTCTATGAACCACAACAATGACCAGTCCTAAAATAATCTCTCTTGGTGTAGTAGAGGTACATTTATCTTGGGGTCATCAACAACTGTCTAATTGGACTTACAGCCTGCTCAATGGCAGGAAACTAATGTGTGGTACACAGAAACATAACCAAATACACATGACTGGAGATCATAGATCCTAGAGACAAACCTATTAGTCACATGCTTAGACCAACATAAATTCTTATTGAATTATAAGTACGTTTCCTTATATTTGCAGACAAGCATACCTCTCACCACACATCTAAAAAGCTTTTTTGGAACAGATGGAAACAATTACAAAGTTCCCAAAGGGGTCAAATGTAGATAATAAGTATCTATGAGGTGCCCAGCTCTAAGTGATATAGCTACATGCAAACTCTAGGCCTAAGCTTCAAAGAACATAGTGGAACAGGTAAGGAACAAAAGCAATGTACCTCATAGCTGTCACTGCCAAAGCTTCCTCATGCATCAGATGGTGATTAACCCAGAAAGCTATATCTGGCCAGAGTGCATAAGGGACTACAAACTGTTTAGTCCTGAATAGGACACCTATATCAAATCTCCGCAACCCAAGGCTCAGAAATCATTACAGAATTAGAGTTTTGCAGTCATCTAGTAATTTACTCCTAAGAGTCTCCAGCAATGGTGACTACATGTTCAAGACCCATGCAAGCTCGGGCCAGAAGTGAATAGGTAAGAAGCTCCAAACTTAGCTGAGGAACTACTGGCGGCCAATAACTACTGAGAAAAGGAGAGTTGATTTTCTTTAAGGCTGGTTTTCTTTAAGGTAAACCATGAATCCTGAAGTACATTTAATGCCACAAACTTGACTGGATAGGCTTTAATATATTTGACAGAGAACATGAAATCCATCTGGAAGTCTGTGAGAGGGGTTCAGATAGGGGAGAAGTTCTAATAAGATCAAACTATATTGTATGAAAAATCGCAAAAACTAAGCAGAAAAATTAAAGGATATTATATATGACAAAACTAATAAAATGATAACTCATCTAATATGAAATATGCCCATTTATCCTTATTGTTTTGATTTCCCTCTTTTCTTGAAGAAACCATTTTCCATTCCCAAATCACATGCATTTCTTCATTTATTTCCTTCCTATCTTTTCATGTTCTCTTTGTCTTCTTTAGACCTTTCTTCACTGCTGGTTAATGAGATAAAGCGCTGCCAAGCCACTGGCAAACCTTTTGCTTACTCTAAGCTTAATCGCTTTATTTCTAAAATATGATTCCCAATAACAAGGATTTGGGAAGGAAAATGTGGATATGTTGAAATACTAAAGAAAATTTTGAACAAATGTTGGGCATGGCAATATATTAATTATTACATTCATTTTTAAAGATAAAAATAATTACTAAACTATTGATAAGGTGAAAAAAAAGCAACATGGCTCTACAGTGAAAACAATCTCTTGCATGTCTAAATGCTGAGTTCTATGTGCTCATGTTTATATTTGAAAGTGTGTCTGAAAAGCACAGAAAACAGTCTGTAAATGTTAAAGTTTACATGTTAAATGCCACATAAAGACTGTGTATTAAAGCACTGGCCCAGTTTGGCACTATTGAGAGGTAATATAACATAATCAGGTTAGGTGTGATGGGAGGCTTATTAGGTATTGAGAGCATGCAGTTCCAGTGGATTATGGGGACATGGTCTCTTCTGGTTTGCTCTCACTCAAATCAAAGGGCTAACAAATCATAGACATAGGCTTCTGAAACTTAAACAGAAATAATCTTTCTCTGTATGAATTGACTATCTCAGGTGTTTTTTACAGTAATGGAAAGCTGACCAACACAGGAAGAAGAGGCATCAGACTATTAACAGTATCACCCTCAAGGGGCTGAAGAGATGACTTAGCGGTTAAGAACCCTGACTGCTCTTGCAGAGGATCCAAGTTTGATTTCCAGCATCCACATGATGGCTAACAACCATAACTAACTCCAATTCAGGAGATCCAATGCCCTTTTCTGACCTCAGTGGACATTGCATGACATGGGTGCATTTACATACACGTAGGTAATGTGCTCATGCATATAAAATAAAAATAAATTTAAAACATTTAAAAAGAGTATCTACCTCAGACTAAGAAAAAGTTTTAGAAGGATATAACTTTAAAATAGTAATAATGAGTGATCTTTAATTTCTATTTTATTACTCTATTTTTAATCGGAAACCCTTAAGAAGTACAGTTAAGTATAGTCTTATTTATAGAATTATTTAAGTCCTTTTGTATTTTATGGGAAACAAAATTAATATTTACTTATATTTCAGTAAGTAAGGGCATGATTGTAAATGTCTGTGTCATGGTATTTTTCTGTGTTCTTGTATGATTTAAAGCTACAAGCTTTCTCCATATGGTTGCTAAGTAACAGTTCTTTGGAAAGCAGTAAACAAGGAAATATGCACTAAACCAACCCAGTCATGGGTTTTGATTTACAGAAAACAAATATCCCTTGGGAAAGATGTAGTGAACAAAAACATAAATAGAGTCAATATAAAAAACTGAATGTTATTCATTTTCATTTTACAGATTAAAAGTTTTTTTCAGAGACTAACAAAAAAATTTGATAAAATCTCTCACATACCTTTTGCTGATAGATTCTGTTTATAAGTGTGAGTGGTTTGATAGCTATAAAACCTACCTCTTTTTCTTACAGGAACAGATAGTATCTAGCAAGCCAATGATTTTTACTTCAATTAGATTGTATCCATCAATAAAAATCAATTTTGTGTATGTGTTCATACATCAGAGGTTTTGCCAATTCAAAGGCTATGATACATTCAGATACTAAATTATTAAAATGAGATATAATTAAACCTTCAAAAGTCAATTAATTTCACAAGATCTAAGTATAAGAATTTGATTAAATATGCAGAATTCACCGTAGTTTGTTGGAGTCTCATTCTATAAAACATTTTTGATGCATTGCACGTCAACAATAGTATATATAAAAAGGATTTGTTTAATTGCTTAGTTAAATATTATAATTTTGTATGCATCAAACCAATTAAAAGTTCAAAGGGAGAGTGAAACTGTCTGTATGCCAAAGCCAAATTTTTAAACTTTTTTTTTCAAAATTACTTTCCTCAGAAATCCAATTTCTTTGGTGTCTAACCAAAGATGTCCTTTCTTACTAACTTATAATTTAAAATATACCTATTGAAGCTTCATATTAACAATATAAAATGCCAAATTTTGGCTTTCATACTAAATAATATGCCTGTACATATTTTTTAGCCTCACAGAATCTCTATTTCACATGCCATTTTAAAAGTTCTCAGATAAATAATCAAATGTTGAGAGAAGCAATGTAACTCACCTGAGCTTTTTGTCAATTTTATATTAGAACTGACCAAAAAGAACTCTGCAAAAGTTGTATGTGCTGGTTTGAATGAGAATGTCCCCCAAAGACTCCAAGCATTTGGACCTGAGTCCCCAGTCGGTGGCACTATTTTGGGAGGTTTTAGGAGGTATGGCCTTGCTGGAGGAAGCATGTCACTGGGGACGGGCTCTGAGAGTTCTTAAGCCTTGCCAGAGTTTCAATCTCACTCTGCTTCCTGTGCCTGCTTGGGGTTGTGATACAAAAGGACATTTTGCCTGATGTGATAGAAGAAAAAAACATCATTTAGTAGATAATGTTTAAACCACAATTCTACAGACAATTAAGGAGAAATTAGAATGGAGAAAAAAAAGACTACTGAAATAATTTTCTTCAAGGTAAAATTAGAGAGGCCAGAAAGATGGCTCAGCAGTTCAAAATACTAGCTGCTGTTGCAGAAGACTTTGTTGATTTCCAGGACCTACATGGTGGCCAAGAAGAATATTGACTCCAGTTCCAAGGGATCCAACACTCTCTTCTAACCTCCACAGGCACTGCCCAAGGCAAGTGCACTTACAAACATGCAGGCAATACACTCATAACACATAACATAAAAATAATAAATAAAATATTTTTAAAGTAAAATTAGAGGGTCAGGAGAGATGGCTCAGCAATTAAGAGCGCTGGTCTCTCTTGTTGAGGACCTGGGTTCAGTTCCCAGCACCACTCATAACTCCAGAGGGGATCTGATGGCATTGCACACTTACATACATATAAGTAAAATACTCACGTACATAAAATAAAAAAATAATTAAACTAAAATTAGAGTTAAGAGAATATTCAAATATTTATGAAAGCAAATTTTAAAAGGTATTCAAGGATTAAAGAAAGAGAAATGCTGCACAGTTACTAAATGAACTGGAGGTGATGGGCTCCAACAAGAACCAAAAAAAAGGAATAGGATTCCTTTAGTTATAATAGAAAAAAAAAGGTAACAAGTGAAAATAAATATTTGGAAAACTTAGTTAAGAAATTTTCATGTGACCCAGGTCTCTAACAATTCAAAAAGGAAATGAAATTTGAAATTTTGAATTATAAGATAATGAAAGTGATTTAAGAAGGAACTATTTCATAGTTTAAAGGGCCTCATGGAGTTTACAGAAACACGAATCTTATCCAGTGTGATTTTTCTTGTGGCAGTCTAAGAAGGAGGCAACAAGGATCTAATTACATAGAATTTCACTTGATTGTAGCTTTGCTTGTTCTTAAACAAGGGGAGAAATAAATTTTGATATGATGTGGACAGAATGCAGTGACAGACTGTAGAGTTCAGGGTATTCAAATGAGGAAAAATATGGGGGAACTGAAGGACAGAAAGTCTGTACTACTGGTATATTCATGTTTGTTTCTTAAGCACATTGTGATGAAAAGCTGTGTTGTTTCCTTTGAAAATTCCATCCCACTGTCAACATGTGCAGTTCGGTACAAGAATGAGGCATATACACAGCTAATGACAGTGATTCATGTGTGAGTCTGACAGATCCAGATGACTGTAGTTGGTATCAGAAGACACAGTCCACTGAGGGTACGGCTGGAAGTTACAACAATGCCAGATTGCCATCAAAAGTTCTAAATGCCTAATTCCAAATAATATATCGCACTGAAGTCACTTGGAAAAGCGAGGGAAAATATATAATGGAATACAAAGTAAATTTTCTTCTTTTAAAGATAATAGGTGGAAATATGCACTGGACCTTTCCTTGTTAAGAAGAGAAGATATTGAGGTTTGCCTGATCCCTTAGACAGCAACCATATTCAGATTTAGGATTATCATATATTATTTCCTATGGTGTTTTTATTTTTGTTATTTATTTGTTTGTTTTTGTCTCTTTGAGATGGGGTCTCCTTCCAGCCCCAGTTGGCTTGAAACTTGATATGTATTACCAGGCTAGCCTTGAATTCACAGAGATCCACCTGCTTCTGTCTCCAGAGTAGTGGGATTAAAAGCTTGCCACCACCACATCCAGCCCTATGGCTGTTTTTACAGAGCCACTAGTCTGTACAAAACAGTGAGAGGAGCTTCATTTTATTAGGCATTTAGGATCCACTTTTGGTCACTGATTATCATCTTGAAATTTCCCAGAACAACTTCTTTCCCTCAAAGTTGTTTATTTTCATTGAATTAAATATAAATAAGACATGAAGGACAGGAACAGATGAAAGGATAAATAATGGATGATTAATGGAAGTTAGAAGCTATCATCAATGAGAACATTAACTAGTATTCTTAATAAAGCAATATACAAAACGTATTGAAGTTTCAGTTTCCCATGGAGTCTTATGCAATTTAAAATGGATTTTTTAATGGAAAAATAAGGCTAATTGATGAAAAAGTACTACTGCAGTTAACCGCCAACAACCCTTCAATATGAGAATCACATTAACAAATCCCAAGAACCAAATTCAGCTTGGTGTTGCAAGCATTATCAACTACTTCTGACTGAAGGTTCAAATTCAAATGGCTACTGTAAAGTTTACCTAAAGAAGTTAACATCTGGAAAAGTATTTTTAAAAATTATTTTGAGGCATTAAATGATTACCTACAAATACTCCTTTATGCATGATGAATATATTGTTATATTTAGAGGAAAATATAAACCTTCTCATTAAAAAATATCATTATCTTGGACTGAAGAGATGACTAGGTGGTTAAAAGCACTGGCTGCTCTTGCAGAGAACCCAGGTTCAATTCCCAGCACCCACATGGCAGCTAATAACTGTCCATCAGTAACTCCATTTCCAGAGGACCTGACACCACCTTTTGGTCTCCAAAGACACTGCACAATATGAATAACCTTTCATACATGCAGGCAATAAGCTCACACACATAAACAATATTTTTTCAAACATCATAATCTTAACTCAAATCCAACTTTCAAAGTGAAAAAGATGTAAGTCTGGCATGGTGGCTCATCTTAAATGTAGGAGGCTAAGGCAGAAGGATTGCTGTGAGTTTGAAGCCAGCTGGGCTACACAGTGCTCCCGAGGCAAATCTGGGCAAATGAGTGAGGACCTGTTCCACATGAGCAGTCAAAAAGGCCATATGTAGTCAATATATCAATAATTTTGAAATATAAAGGAAATCACTGGATAAAACTAAGAGAAAATGATTTCTTCTGTTGAAAATAAGGGCAAGGATGCACTTTATAGATGAATGTACACTTGCACACACAACATTAAAGAAACAAGAGACATAAAGAATATGGAAACCTCTTGAGTCACCAAAGATTTCAAAGTAAAAAAGTAAAATGATGCACGAAAGGCAACCTCTCTCTCTCCACCCCCACGTGTGTGTGTGTGTTGGGAATTTAACCTTGGAACTTGTCATCATATTGTCTTCATTTGTCAGATCTAGGAAGAGGGAACTTCAAGTGGGGAATTTCCTTTCTCTACTGGACAGGCCTGTGGCCATGTCTGAGATATTTTCTTCTGTGAAATGGGAGGGCCTAGCTCATTGTGGATGGTGCCACCTCCCAGCCACAGCAGAAGGTCCTGGGGTTGTATAAGAAGGCAAGCTCATTACCCGCCAGGGGAGCAGGCCAGTAAGTAGAATGCCTCTGTAAGCTCTGCTTCAGCTCCTACCTCTAGGTTCCTGATTTAAGTTCCTGAGTGACTTCTTTCAAAGTTGGGGATTGTCACTTGGATAGTAAGATGCAATAAAGCCTTTCATCCTCAACTGGAATTTACTCAGTATTTCATAATGGTAACAAAGAAATGAGCTTGAACAGATCTTATGCACATTAGGCAAGTGTTCCACAACTGAGCTACATTCCCAACCCACCTCCTCTAAATTAAGAGTATGAATTTTACAGATGAAAAATATAAATTTGATTTCTGATTCTACCACTTGGCATGGTGCCTTACGTGTATTTAATCTATTTTTGCCTCAGTTTTCATGCCTATAGGTAGGACAAATTATAGAATGTGTCTGTAGTCACCAGTTTCCAGCATGGTCAGTAATGGGCCACCTGACATAATCATATCCTCCTTTACAAAATAAGACAGCCTGTTCAACAGCATACTGCTGAAACAGTGTGATGATAACCAAGACCATGTCACAATAAACATTGTGGCTTTTGCTTTGTTCTTTTCTATATCCAGTGTGACAATGAATCCCAGCTGACACATTCTAATGACGCTCGGTCAAACTTTTGGAGAAGTTCACATGCTAAGACAATGAGGCTACCTATCATAGCCAGCTAGATATAACATCCTTGAAAGAAAAGCATGTTGGGAGTACATCTTACAGCTAATGTCAAGTTTACAAGTTTGCAACAGCAAGCTCAACTTACATCCTTACTGCAACACCAATATCCGTGTTATCACTTTCAATTTCCTGATGCAAAGAATGTTTGAAATAATAAATGCTTATTCTTTATAGCAGAAACTTTTGGGGTGGTTATGAAGCAACAAATAATGAATACTCTACCATAGAAGACTTCTATGGGAATTAACAAACACAAATGCTTGAATAACAGCAATCGTACACAAAGTGTGCATTGTATGAATGTCACTTACCCCACTTACTACAGTGATAATATAGTTGCAATCATATTCCTATTATTTTTCATTAAACCATGGGACCAAAGATATAAAATCATGTGGACCATTTACGTGAGAATAATTCACTGATTTTGGGAACAACAAATGAACATATTAAAATAGAAATAAAATTTCTATAGAAAATTTGCTCTTTAGTTAAATGAAGCATAATATATAATATACCATTATATTATCATTATATACACTATAGATATATAAAATGATCATGTTAATAACTTCATTGATTTTTAAGACTAGCCAAAAATTTACAAATTGTCTTTTTCTTATTTTGAATTTGAAGCTGACAGAATTCTCAAGAAGAAAGACGCTATTGGCAGATGCATTATTTTAGTCCTTACTATTTATTATACAGAAGTTTGGAGATTTAAATAAAAGATAAACTCCACAGACCTGGACATATTAAAATATTAAATAAGATTTGACCTTTTAAAGAGTACATACATTATCTTTCACCAGCAATATTTGAGTCTATGTAAACAATTCTAATAATTTGTATAAACATAATACCTAATCATTAGTGAATATTTACTATTTAAGCATATCAATTACTAATTTTACTATTGCATTAATTATACTTGATCATGTAACTTAAGGGGTTATTAAAATATCAAAACTTATGATTAAATTAAAAGTAGCCAGTTTCAACAACCCATATTCTAACGAGAACTATTTTATAAAATTATATATACATGAACGTTGGCAATTAGTAAAATTGGTATATCATATTAAAGATTTTCTATCTTATTTCTTCTATAATACTTTGTCTTGAACATGGTTTGAAGAATTGAATGATATTAAAGAATTGAATGATATTAAATCCAATGTACAAACCCCATATTCTCTATGATTTTATATTTTGCCTCTTTTTAAAATTTTTTTCCTACCAATAACATAATGGATGTCCTCTCAATAGAGCTTTATGTGCAGGTCATATTATTTTCCCATGAACCTTTCAGGCAATTCTGTAATCAGATGGTGGTGATTCCCTTCTGCTCTGGATTACTGCTATCATTTCTGTTGCTGCATCCTGGAAGAAACAGACTCACTCCTCCTGCTCCAAACCAAGTACCTTCCAATTTTGCCTTCAGAGAAGCTCCTTACAGAACTGTTTGAAAAGGAATTCAGGTTCCTTCCTATGTGCACTTCTTTTATCCATAAAAGAATGCCCAGAATCATTAAAGTGAACTTTTAGCTTCTTGTTGTCTTATTTCTGCCTTGTTTTCCAACTTTGCTTCCTAATAAAAATCACATTTTTGCAGGCTCATTGACTTTCTCCAGTTTCTGGCAATTCTGAACAGCTTTTTCCATCTCGTTTTCTTCTTATTTTAGCTTCAGACTCAGGTTTCCAGTTCCAGAAATTTACCACTATGGGATTAATCCACTGCTGTGTCCATATACCTTTCATCTGCCACGAATCTCTACTATTTTATGATCCTTATGTTTAAAACACTCCTTCTATCTACATTTGCTTGCTTCTCTTTAAAATTTTTATTGAATCATTGGGTGTTTCATGCAGAACATCTCATCTTAATCATCTTTATACTCCATTGTCCACTGGCCTCCTCCATAGCCCTCCTCCCACTGGAATTCACACATTCTGTCATTTGTGTTAAGGATACCATGTCAGGTTAGTGTCCCCAGATACTCTTCAGTGCAAGTTCATTTACTGAGGTCTACTCAGCCTATCTAGAGTCCCTCAGATACAGAAGATTAGCGATTCCTCATCCAACAGTGAACTAAGATTGGGGACTGCTGTCCGTTTCCCCAGTTGTAATCTGGATTTTCCTCTGTTTGAGTTTGCATGGGTCTTGTGCATGCTGTCACCATTGCTGTAGGTTCGTAATGAGCAGGGTCCCAGGAGCTTGTAGGACCCACTCACCACTCATCAGAGAAGCTTCTTTCGCACCAGATAGAGACTATTACTGAGTATCACACTTGCTCACACACAGACATTGTCTGTGAATTGCTCAAGCCTAAGTGGCACATCTACAATACAATCTTTATGTCTCAGGCTCATGGAACATAGAACAGAGGTAAAGAGGACACTAATGAATCTCTCAATTCTCATTAATGAAGCTCCCTCAAGCAACAGAGGGCCAGTAACACAAAAGGTCGCAGATGGCCAAAGTGTAGAGATTAAGAGTCTTCAGAGTGTGGGTCCTTGGACAGGACTCCTATATTAACTTCACCCACCCAGGGCTCAGGAACCATTGTAGATCACGGGGCTGAAGACTGTAAGAGCCAAGGAAGAGGTGCATGGCCATATGCATTGGTTTTCTTTAAGTCATCACACAAGTGCCTGCTTGTACCCCATCATCTACTCCACCAGGATGTAACCTTCACAGAAGCATGAGGAGCACAGTCAGAGGAAAACGGAAGTCCTTATAAAAAACTCACCCATATCAGTATGTAGTGCTCTCTCGTACAGCAGCTTTCATTTTGCGGATTGGTGGTGGTGGGTATCGTTTCTGTGCTCAGTGGCTGTCTGTGCTTTCCTTCTGTGTGTATGAAGTTCCTATTTTCTCCCAGTTCTATTCACTTGTTTGGATAATTATTAAATTGTAAGAATTCTTTATACTTACTTGGAGACAATTTTACGGATATATGTTCATTATGAGTATCTTATGTATGGTTTGGTGCTGCCTTATTTTGAATAACGTCATACGCAGGAAAGTAGGTACAATTCTGATGAAGGCTAATTTATAATTTATTTTACTTTTCAACTTGTGTGAAGCTTTCGTTTTCTTTTGTTCTAAAAATGAGAAATATTTTCTTTCAAAATTTTTAGAACATTGTCCAGTATATTTGTGTATGTATATAAACAGGCATATATTACTTTTGTTTATTTTTCTGACATAGTCTCATTATGTAGCCAAGGTTGACCTGGAACTTGCTATATAGAGCGAGCTGGCCTTGAACTCACAATCCTCCTAAATCTACTTCCTGAGTGCTGGGATAATGGGTGTGCACAGCCATAGTCAGCTCTTTCACGTTATTTTGTAATGTAACTTTTTGTATTAAATTCTATGATCTACTGTGACAAGATGTCAGTATATGGTGTACAATGAGGTGCAAGATATTTTTTTCCAGAATTGATACTCATGTAATTCAGAACTATTTGTGGAAGAATCCTGTTTCCTTCTCATGGTAAGTAGCACAACAGTGGACCTATCTGTGATGTGCATTCTATTTTCTTACCAGTAAAACTCCAAACTGGCTTAAATAATTCAGTATTAGTATAAATATTTAATTAGCTATTATACTAACAAATTTTTATATTAACCAATCTTTTCACAGTTGTGATGGCCAATAAAACATTATGTTTTTCTATACTAACTTTAAGATAGTATTGATAATTTAAGATAATGTTGATAATTTTAAAATGAGTCCAGTATAATTTTAATTTTAATTGGAATACTCATTATTTTATAGACTAATTTGACTATAATGAACATGTTAAGATTATTGAGTATTGTAGTTCATAAAAATGCTATATTAAGATATTTTCTATGGTTCAATTCAGCAAGGTTTGAAATTTCATTTTATATTACAGCTATCTCATTAAATATTAGCAATTTTGCTCTAATTGTATGTTATATTTAAATTTAATTTTATATACAAATACAGGAAAACAAAAATAATTTGTTTTGGTATTTGCAACTCATTAACTCTACAAATTTTATTTCATTTATTATCTTTTTTACTTACTTTATTTTTGTGTGTATGAGTATCTTGTAAGTGCACCCTTGTCATGCAATCCCAAATGAGGCCAGAAGACAGCACTGTATTCCCAGGAACTGGAATTACAGAGGGATTTTAGCCACCATGTGAATGCTGGGAACCAAACCTAGGTCCTCTTCAAGGGCAGTCAGTGCTCTTAATCACTGCCTTCATTCATTATCATTTAATGGAAATCTTCATTTAAGATATACAGATACAGATATCTCCATTAATTCCTTTCTAATATGTATGCTTTGGTTACTTGTTTTTCCTGCCTTATTATACAGTGATCGTCTTGGCCTTTTCACCTCAGGGCTGGTACAGGCACACAAGGCCATGTTTGCACAGCAAGTCTTCTTACCTACCAAGACATTTCTCCAGCCCATCTTTTCTTTACCCCTGTCTTTTTGGGTTTGACCTAATCAAATGAGATTCTCTTCATAAAATTAGGAGATTGTTTCCTGCTTTTTATTTTCTGAGACGGATTCTACTTTAATCAGTGTCACTGAGAATTTCCTGTTCTCTGATATTTTCAGTAATTTTTATTCGAATGTCACTTTGCAATATGTTTACATTCTGTTAAAATGTAGTCATTTCATTTTGGTAAAGTCCATTAAATACCATGATGGCCCGTTTTTTTGTTCCTTTGTTTGTTTCTTTGTTTATTCATTTTTAATCTATACAAAGGCAGTATATGACGAAACAGAATTTTAAGGTGGCCTTCAAAATTTAGGCCTTTGGTGGACACAATGCTTGTGAACACAGCCAATGAATGCATATATTACGGTGTGGTTAATAACCCTATACAACAAAGGTAAATAAGTTGGCTCTGAGTTACTAGGAAAGACTGTCCATGGTGTCTTAATCTTCATGAGCTTCTGGTGTTTCCTACAAGAAGAGGGCTGAAATGACAATAAACGCCATCCTGTAGAAGCTGTCTTCAAAAGTGATCAAGTGGTAGAGGAAGGAGGGCTACCCCAGGAGCTGAAACCTCTGAACCATGTCTGCTGGTTACCACAAGGTGCTAAGAAATTGTGCATTTGGAAGATGGAACACAGTCACAAATGTGATTTCTCCATTGCTGAATGTTTAGTTCTTGACCAGGTAGCTAAGACAACCAGTCCTGGAGTCTGGACTCATGGAAACTAAGGAGTATGAATTGAGATGTTTTAAACTATCGTGAGAGTGGTAATTTATTATATATTGAGAGAAAACTAATGCCTATCAATTTAAAGTAGCTTCACAACAGGGATGGTTGAACCCTCTTAGCAGGCTATACATCTTGTGAAACTACCAGCACCCCCTCCATCAAAGGCATGGAGGTCTCCCTGTCCTCTGTGAGCTCTGGACTGTTCTTTTTATGCTTCTTAGTTTTCATTTGGCCTTTGGAATTTTTCACTTTATGAAAGTGTAAACTGATATTCAAAAAATACCCAGGGAGACACATTGTCATTTGTGGTACTCTGTCTTTGCTGTCCATTCCTCTTGAATTTTTACTTACATGTTTCAATATGATATGCCATTGTTCACACATTTATAAACTATTTAATATATTTCATATGCTGAATTATATATCTTTAAATTATATGTTTTTAAATCTTCTCACTAGATCTTTGGGTATTTATGTTTATGAATGTTTCATGTACTACAGTCATAAAATATTATGGGTCAAGCACTGTGCTGTCCATGGAGAGAGAAAACCTCTGAGAGACTCATCATCTAATAGTGAGATGCCTAATCAGTTATTAATCAGCTGGCTAAGTTTCCAACAGATATCTTATCAATTGTTTAGGAACACAAATATGACAAGAGTGAAGAAACAAACACTTCCTCACTGTTCTTTGGGACTCACAATTGATTAGGCAGACAGAACATGTATGAGATGGCTCATGAATCCATTCTCACTCTCTCTATTATCACAACCTTGATTCAATTTCTCAGCATCTCTCACCTGAACAACTGAAATAGCTTGCTACATAATCACGTCTAGGAGGTGCTTTTCATCCTGTCCCCTGCACTCAGCATTCCCACAGTTACTTTGTTATCTGGTTTAAAGTGTATGTCTTTGTCTAACACTTTTCTTAACCTCTCATTGCCTCAGCAAAATTCCAATTCCTGAGTAAAACGTCATTCATAATGAGCAATCAGTAGTGTCTACATAGAGTAATTAAAGACAAGGATAAATTAAACAAGTGTCTCACAATATTAGTCATCTCTCCTTGCTTATATTCTGATTATTAAGAACTAATTCTTCAAGGCTTAAAAACTGCATTTTAAGAAATCATATGAACACTCACATACATGCAGGCAAAACACTCATATAGAAAAAAATAAGTAAATAAAAAATTAAAAAGAGAAATTGTCCAGAAATATCCAGAGAAACTAAAATATGGAGATGGAGAGGGGCATTAAAGGCTGGAAAATGGAACTGCAAGGTTAGAAGAGATCTAGGTTGAAAGAACTGGGTTGGCTGATATAGTTTCCTTCCATCTTGCCTCAGTCATTCTATTCAGAGTGTGAGGCAAAGAAATGAACCCAGGGGCTGGAGAGATGTCTCAGGAGCACTGGCTCCTGTTGCAGAGGACCTGGGTTCAATTCCCAGCACCCACATGACAGCTAAGAACTGTCCTAACTCCAGTTCTAAGGAATCTTACATCCTCTTCTGACCTCTCTGGGCATGGCACAAAACTGGTGCATATATATATATATACACACATATATATACACACATATATATATATAATTTTCATATACATTATATATACATATTACATATCTCTGGGATACAGAGATCACAACTTTCTTTTTACCACCAGGGTAGACAACAGACTGCTCATACAAGGTTTGGTTAGAGCATTTCAAATAATAGAAAATGAGGAACAAAGAAAATATATCTGCTCTACACAAAGCATGTATCTCAAAGAACCGCATGAGACTGACAATCATAGATCCAGCCCTTGGCAGAATATGCCAGATGTTTCCAAAGGTGGTAGAATAAATTTTTTCCTATATTTTTCAGAATCATAAGAATGATTGAGAAGTATGCAATCATTTGAAAACGAATGGTAAAAAAGCATAAAGGTTGGAAGAGTTAATCAAATTATAAGTGACCTACCAGTTGGCCTGAATTACCTACTGTGCGGTACTAGGCTACTCAGGTATTAAAGAAAGAAAGTAGTCAACTGTAAAGATGATTAGCCTACTTAATAAGGTCCACAACGAATTGCTAAATGACACTAAAATAAAGAATAAATATTATTTTTAAGCTGGCTAAGAATGAAATCTAGGAACATATTTTACTTACAAATAACTTATACCTATATAAATTGCTTATTTTAATAACATGAACTCTGATTATATAAGACAGGAAATTTATGGGAAGCTGTAGAACACAGGGGACACGTGTGAACACTCTGTGATATCTTGTCTGTAATTCTAAAGTGACTTAACTATTCCACCATTTGCATTCTACACCTGCTTCCTAGACCCCCCCACACACCTATAACTACTTTCCTGACTTCTATGATACTCCAGTTTGAACACACATAACCAAATACTCAATAATAGCATCTACATATGAGTCAAAACATACAATATTTGTCATTCTGGGTCTTTGTTAACAAACTCAGTATAATGTTTTCTGGTACCATCCATTTACCTGCAAATTTCAAAATTTTGTCTTAAGGCAATTTCAATTTTTAAAAACTTTAAAGGAAGAAGGCAATGAAAATAGAACTGGTGATAAAACAGATCTCAAGGACATAGTCTGAAACGGTGTGTTAGGAAATACTGAATATGAACTGGACTCATGGAATTATTTTTAATTCACTCAGTAATAAAGAATTTTAAGTGTGGATATGAAACACAACTTTCTTCTCAGAAAAATCTTGCAGAAGAGAAAATGTGTGTGAATTTTTATGTATGTAGATATGTATATGTGTGTACACAAAGATTCACCAAAGAAGCAAAATGTTAATAATCACTAAATGTACACTAAATGAATACAAGTTTTCATTACTTCATAACTTTGTAAAGTATAAGTAGAATTTTTCAGAGTAAACAAAGCACTAGTGAAGATTTTCTAAAAATAGACTTTTTTAAGGATTCAATTTAACATGGCCTTTTGTTAAACAGCTTCTCATTAACTCCATAATGATGAAATACCGAAAGAGAAATGCTTTCCATTCAGGAACACTGAAATTTTAAACTTTTGTTGATTTATATTTTTGAAAATATAGAAATTCAAAACAGTATGTTCCTAAGTAGTTTGCAAAAGTGAAGTTAAAGATGATGTTTATGTGGGTGTTACATGGGAAATGAAGAAATCACTCTGCATGAAAATCTCACACTTTACCATTTGGAGAAAGTCAAGCTTGCACAGCCATATGCTATTTAGAAACAGCTATGATAATTTCCAATATTTATATTACTTAGAAATATTTTTCCCCTGTCTTTTCAGGGTAGGATCTTCACTGAAATATCTAATGGTTCACAAAAATGGATGGTGGCTAAGTGCAGACACAACTTCTCTATGTTTCTGTCAAACCATTTCTCCTAGACATATGTGTTGTATACATGTATCATTTATAATGATACTTTTGTTAAGGTCATACTACCTAACATAAAAAAAGGACATTCTTTGTAATACTGTCAAAGACACTGCTAAATATATATTTACTTTGGCTCTACACTTAACTTCATATTGTAATTACACTTTTGATTACTTGGAGAACTAACTCCTACAGTTCTAGTGGAATGATTCATCCTTCTAGACTTGTTTTAATTGTGAAGCAGGAAATATTTCATTCAGTCACCACTTTACTATAGAAATATGGCTTTTACTTTCATTCATTAAGTACAGTCACATTACATTACATATGAAATACAGGAAAACACAAAAATTGAAATTCATGGACAATTCTTAATTTCACTAACAGATTTTTTTGCAGGCCCTACTCAGAATTATAAGTGAAATCTTGTCAGTTTGGTTTTTATGTCTATGCACTTAAATGAAGTGGGAAGTTTTCAGAAGACCCAATATTTAAAAGAAAATTAGATGAAAAGGAAAACAAAAGTGAATACATGTATACAACATAATGCTTTAATAGAGTGACTGGGAATAGAGGACTTCCTAAATTTAACTATTAGATCAATCCTCTGGCATTAATTCATCTCACACTAATATTTTGGGTGTTATTTCCTCTGACACAGCACACTTTGTTTTCTGTTGGAATTTTTTTTTAATCTTTTTGAGACAGAATCTTTCTGCAGCTCCAGCTGGAAAGACCAAATTCTGGCCTCCATCTAATAGAGGTCTGACTGTCTCTACTTCCCAAATGTTAGGATTGGAGAGCGGGGGGCACCATGCTCAACTATACTGTTCACTTCTTGAAGATGAAGCTGATTATCTGAAAAATGTAATTTGTTTATAAAGTTTACTTGTGTTCATGCAAGATTATCATCTTCTTAGCAAAGAGGATAAACATTTTTGTTTCCTTTTTTGTGATGTTCTCTCTCTAACTCTGTGTGTGTGTGTGTGTGTGTGTTCGTGTGTGTGTATGTTCAAAGCTTTTAAATATGGTTTGGAATGAAAAAAAGAAGAAATATGAACTTGATTTCAGATTGATTAAATATTGAGCTGTAGAAATATGTCTGAAAACTGACGCATCAACATTTTTTTCCTTTTCAAATAGGTTTTCAACTAAGGGGAAATAATTTATTACGTGCTTAAAAATATGAAGGTATAAATTCTCTCTGGCTGATTTTAGGTCATATATTTAGTCACTGAAAGACTTTATTAGAGTTACTCTGTTCGCAAGAGATAGGTGGAGAATATAATATGTCACACAACCACATTTTACATCATTCACAGCTATGGAAATCCTGTAATTTCCACGTCATAGAGTTCAGTACCAAATATCACACCTGCAAAAATATTGTATTAATGAACAATTTTCTCAATGGAAAAGACATTTAACGTAATCAAAGGTACCATTTGATTTTCAATTTTTAAAGTTGGTCAAAATAATCCAGAATAAAAAAATTTAAAACTAATGACCCTCTAAAAGAATATTAGTATTTGTATGATAGAGAGGGGAAACCAATATGCCATGGAATCATTGAAACATGTACACAAAGTACTTTTTCTACCGTATACAAGTTGGGGATTAACAGATCTGCTTCTGAACATACAGGGGAAGATGAAAAAAGAGTGCTTGGAATAGCTAAGTGAGCCTTGATGATGGTGTGAACCAAAGGCTCCAGGTAAGAGTGCAGTCTCCTCAAAGACAGCTGGATGCACTGAATGAAGGACTGACAGGTTTTACTTTGTGTTCTCTAAGTAGAAGGAATTGAGAAGAAGAAATGGTAAATAGGCTTTAGATGAGAAAAATTATAATGGTTTGTACAAACCTATATTCTTATAAAGGATATAATGGTCTATAGAAAAATGACACTTAGTTTCTGATTTCTGAAGCTTATTACTTTAATTTTTTTCAGATTTATAGCAACCCTTTGAATTTTGAGAATTTTTTTGAAGAAAAATGGTTTTAGGGAACAACTCTGTTTTGCCCTAATTTTCACACTTTATTTTTTTAAAGACAAATTTTCAAGTGATCTTTAAATGCTTTTTTCTCTACACTATTTGAAAATAACTTCGATGAGAGTGTTTCATTTCTATCTTTCCAGCAGTGTTTCTCTTTTTTCTTCTTTAAATAGTTGATGCTGCATTATATTTCAGATATAGTATTATAGCTATTGAAATTATATAATTAACTTTAATATGGTAAATCTATTCTGAGAATAATTTAAACTTGGCGATGATATATTCTTTTTAAAATACATTACTTGGTCTACTTTAATGACTTTTTTTCATAATTTTTCAACCATGTCTACAAATAAAATTATCCTCTCAATGCCATTTTCAATATAATCTTTAATGTGTTTTGCTCAAGCTTAAATTAGTTCCATAAAATGAATTAAGACATAAAGTTATTTTCTGCTCTCTGAAAATACATAAGTATGCTGAGAATTATATACTTTGTGAATTTTTAAAATTAGCTCTTTGAAAGAGATCTTAGAAAAGTCTTGACAGATTTTTCTAGAAATAAGTGAAATAAAAATTAAGATGAGAAATATGTACTCAAAACATCAGTAATAACAGTTACTCTGACAGGTTTCATTTTTACTAGTAGCTAAGTATGTTGTAAATGATAACAACCTAACTATGGGGAACTTTTGCTTACAATGCCTTTTATCGATCATAGAATTCAACCTTAAAGAGACAGATAATCCAAGGTTGTACAGTTAATGCACAGTAGAAGAAAGATTTCACTATAGGAAGTTCTAGTCCAACATTTACAGCTTTTGTTCCTTTATTTTGACAAATTTATTATAAAAAGGCCAAATGGCTAAAAGCAAAGTTTGTATCTGAATGAAAAAGCTCTGACTGTTGTAGAAATTTATGATTGTAAAAATAATTGCATGTTATGTGAATTATACTTTATGTTACTTCAATCTTATTGTAATTTATAATAATTCATATTCAGAAATCTCTTTTCATAAGTCTTATTCTACTGAACATTTTATTCTCTCTTCTTCCTTTAAAGTAAATCATTGTTATTTTCAATTCCTGATGATATGAATTAACAGCATTTATGGTCCCTTGTTTTTGGACATACTCAGATTATAGAACAATGTATTAAATGTAATGAAATGTGTTCAATACTAATGTAGTATCCCATTCACTTCCTGGACAGCACTGTTAGTTCAGAAGAGGCTCATGACAATAGGGATGAAAAAACCCGCATTAGAAACAACTCACTTGCTAGAGAGCTTCACTTTGCTATATTTCATGCACTTATAGACTGAATTTAATTTTTTACAGCATGGTGACACTTTTTAAATGTATAAAATATAATCATGTGAAAATTATGTGAAGATTTTCAAAACTTAAGATAAGTTAGAGGGTATTTAAAAGGATGGAAATAAAAGTCTATTTTTTCTTTCTTTTGAAATAAAGGTAATGCTTAAGTGATATATGACAAGAGCAAGAACTTAGTGAGGACCAAGGAAATGTGATTTTTGCAATTATGGTAACATAAATGTTATTAGTTTTCTACAACTTCATCATGGTATCAACACTGAGTGACTTAACTAATGTGTTATTTGTCAAAATTTTGTGGATCAACATGGTACCTTGAGCTGTCTGATGTGTAAGCCCAGGGATGGACAGCCGAGAATCAGGATAGATAAGCCTGCTTTCCCTGAGGTGTCTTATTCTTTAAGAGGCTAAACAGAGCTTCTTTACATGCAGCCAACAGGCTACAAAACTGAACGCAATGGGTCACCTAGGATGGATTTGGCTCCAGGGAGATCATCATTTTAATTATCTACCACACAGATGGAAAGCTTCATATACTACTTTTTCAGAGGAAAAGTCTGCATCTTTTAAATTTCTTGCTGAGGTATAAAGTTCATTATGTGGGTTTGAGAGCTTCGTACATCACACTAAAAGTTTTTATGGCATTTAATGAAACTACAATGCTTTCATCTTTTCATACTATAAAAAGAGCCCCATTTGAGATGTTGTAATCTCAGCTATAAAGGAGTTTAAAGTACCAGTAAGATGAATTTCACCATATGTCAAAATAAGAAATATTGAGATGAACTACAGAGGAGTTTTTAAATAATGGATTCATTTTGGTAGAAGTATTAAAATAATGTCAAGTGAAATGCTTGAAAGAAGATCAATACAAATAGTATTTTACATATCAAATAGACTATTTCAGCACATTTGATCAGTCTGTGGGGATCCTATTAATGGCTGGCTAACTGAAGAAAGACGGATTTATGTCTTCACAAAGTTTGAGTTAGCACACATTCAAAATCGCATACTGTCTTTTCTGACTGCATGTTGTGGCTGTTGTAAGGTTTAGATCCAATACTATTCATTGGCAAGCCAGGATGTTTCAGAAATTATTTTTTAATCTTTATCACTATTCCTAACCAGTATGTATATGACAACTTTTCAGTGGGACAAGCAAATAGTACTCTGAGTACTAACTAACACACCTGAATCTTAAATGTCTTAAATGCTGGAATTTGAATGTAATATTTTGATTTTAACACTTTACATGCTGCAGATGTTATTACTGTTACGTTCTGCTTCTTTTGATTTATAAGTGGTAATTCATAACAAGAGTGTTTACTTAACACGGTCTCTGGATGAACGCTTCCACCAATTCCTTTATGCAAATTTTCCAATTCTTGTACAGAGTCATTAAAACATAACTACTTTTACAGGACACCTGGCACAACCTCAGACCATTTAAAACAAAACCTCTGTGATGAATACTTCTAAAAAATATTCAAATGATATCCTAATATATAGCAAGACACTACACAATTTGAGGGGAAAAATTATTGGAACCATTCTGGCAAGGCTAGAATAAAAAAAGATGGATTAAACTCAGTAGCATCAATTTAATGTTTTCTTATTGTTTAAAAATTATTTTTGTTTTTAATTTTTCTTTCAATATAATAAATCAACAAGTTAGCATTTTAAGATATGTGGACATATTCTGAAACAATTTTATGGGAGATTACTATAATAACTTACATTTTAATAACTTTTAAAGCTTTAGACTATTAAGATTCATTATAATACAATACATCACATGGTTGTTATGCTTGGGGAGAATTACATGAATTACTGATTGAGTAAAAATTAGTTCCTTTCTCCCAAAGAAGCACTTAAAAAACAGATTAAATGTCATTTTATTATTCAGTTTCCTATTAATTCAACACATAATCTCATGTGATCAAGAATTTTAAAGTATCTCTAAAAAATTAAGCAGTAAAGTAACATTTTCTTGAATTATTTTCAAATTAAATATACCTAAATATACCTGAATACATATAATACATCACTTTGTAATATGCTATATGCTTAGGTTATTTATGCTTTGCATCATTTAGATATCAAAGTATCAACTATGTGTAAAATTAAAGGGAAATGAATAGACTTTTCAAGCAGAGTTTGTTTTATTCTTGGGTAATCTAAATGGTAAATGTGGGTAAAAACTTGCCAAGCTATGTACTAAAGAGTCATCTCAAACATTCCATTTTCATATATTAGAGAAATTCTTTGATAACAAGTAATTGATTAATAGAGGACCCCTTCTGTTCTTCAGGACCAAGAACAAATTAAATTGCCACTGGCTTTATAGCATAAATGTTAAATGGCAAAGAGCACTTGAAAGAATTCAGAGATGTCTAAAAGGATCAAAACTTACCAGCAAATTTGATATGGAATTTATTTTCAGGTTTTAATATCTGGACATACAAAGGACAGTTGGGAGCAAAATCTTTTACAGCCCATGCTCTCAAAATTGTTTGATGATCCTGGAACAATAAAAATAAAAATATCCTGAGATAAACTTAAGAGTATAAATATCAAATTTATAACACAAAATAAAAACAGTAAGAGTTTGTCAAATGGTAAAAACTTACAGTTAAAATTTAAACATAAAATATAACCTTGAGGTCATCTTGTTTTTATTTTTAGTGTTTGAGACACTGTTCATGTATCCAGTCTGACCTTGTCTGATCTTGAACTTGATACAAAGCTGAGGATGACCTACAACTTCTGATCTTTCTGGCACTGTCTCAGGAGTACTGAAATTACAAGCTTTTACCACTACACTCAGATGAAGTGTGTGTTTTTTTTTAAAGAATACCTACTATTTCCATAAAAGAGGCTAGTAATTTCTAATTCAATCAGTGCTAATTACTAAGAGTTAGAACAGTAACAAAGATTTAGACAGGAAAAGCTAAACAAACACAAACTTAATTTAAATTATAGCACAACAAATATAGTATTAGTCATAATGGCAATCTCCACAGAGAAAATATAAAGGTTTATAATATTAATATATTTTGAAATATTGGCAGAATAGCAACTCAATGAGTATACATACAGAGAATACATTAGCATTTTAATACAGCAGCAAAGCTTAAAGAATTGGGTTCTGTTTCTGTGTTTATCGGTACATGCACACTGATAAAAATTCTATGATGTGGAAAACACATTGGAGGATGATAAGGGAATCAAATTGTAAGTATTTGCTTAATGTGAACTTTTACACACTAGTAAGCTTAAAAATGAAATAGATAAGTCAGGGCAGATTATTAGAGCAACATGACCCTAGTTAGCAGATACATTCTATATGGATAGTGTTGGGTGTTAGTTAGAACTCTCTCCCTGTAAGCTGAGAACTGCCTCCGTGAGGTGTGATGGGTAGGAGTTCAAAGAGTCTGAGGAAAGGAAAAAAGTCTACAGGAAAAGAAAAGCAACCAACCTCAGACAATCTACAATGACCTTTTACTAGTCAATGAGGGTTGACCACTGGGAGTCTGAAACAGTCAAACAGCAAGGGAGCTTAAGTATTTTTATGTAGGTAAAGAAAGCCATGGAGGTTGGGTAGAGACCTCAAGGCCTGCATTCTTCCCCAATAGATAAGGGGTTTCTTCTCAGGAGATCTTGTGCGAGAACATTGAAGGTCTACATTTTTTCCTCCTATAGCAAAGAAGCTGGAGTCCTTGACAGGCTGTTTGCAAACTTAATGTTTGAGGTTTAATGGATGTCTCCTTTCACAAGGCGATACTACTCATATAATAGTCAATAGTTTCATATTGGTTCCAAAGTTAATTTAACTAAATTTATATAAATAATGTGCTTCCTCAAATACGCTAGCCTTCAATCAATTATTCAGAGTCACATATGGCTAATAACTTCTGGAGTGGACTACAGAGTTGTATAAAGTTCCACTTGATCACACAATGATGGGAAGAGGAAGATAAAAACACTCCCTCCCATCTCTGTGTGATAGGAGCAGACAGGCCGAGTTGACTATTTAAATGCACAAAGAAGAGACTGCCCTAGGACATGGTGATTTCTAACAGTCTAGATTTTTTGACCCTACGCCCAAATATGCATGTTGAGGTAGTAACTCTTCTTGTGAAGTTATCAGGACAAGAGGCCTTTGGAAGGCACCCTCCCAAGGTCACTTTACAAGGATGATATTCTTTCAAGTGTAAATGACAGTCCAGAGAGCTCCCAGTCCCTTCAGTCATATAAAGAGAGAGTAAGAATATGTCTACAAATCAGGAAGTCAGGTTTTTCCAGACACTGGATCTACTTCCTTATCCCTTAACCTTGGACTTCTTCATTCTCACTTTGTGAGAAAAAAAATGCACATTTATTTTCTTTTGCTACCGCAGCTTGAACAAGACAGTGACTGCAGGTTCCATGAAAGCTGATAGCTACTAGAGCAGAAGAACAACAGCTGACTCACAGCATCTCCAGGAGGATGCTAACAGCATTATTAATGTTCATCAACTGAGTATCTGTTACTTAACGTTAACAAACTTTGAATCTGAGTTTATAACATTACAAATAAGTCTGTGGTTGTTGTTCATTATTTCCTTCACAGAATTTCAAAGAGAGAAAAACAGACTGAAAAAAAAAATTGTTTGTGTAAAAAGATACAAAAATATTTTCAAAAACAATCAAACAAAAAGCCAGGGTCTTCCTAGTTCCAGCCTGCCTGGAACTCACTATGTAGAAAAGCTGGCCTCAATCTCACAGAGATCCCCCTGCCTCTAGCTCCTGAGTGCTAGGATTAAAGTGTGAGCCGCTATACCCAGTGTAGCCAAAATACAATTTTTATCTATTTTTGTTTAATGTTGTTTTTAAAATGATGGACTAGTTTGTAATGTTTATCCCACTAGTTCCTTATGTCTATTTGGACTCTGAAAACATAGGGTTCCCCATTTGTAAAACAGAGGTCAGTTTTTTTCACACAGCAAATCTATAGACAGCACATAGTCCATAGAAATCTCTTAGTAGAGGCTGACAGTAAGTGCTGAATAAGCATAAACTATTTTTCTTATTGTTTGAATCACCCAAATAGTCATATATTATTAGCAAGAGAATTCTTAGCTAAAGTCTCACACTAATATTTGCATGCTAATTATAGCAATGTAATGAAATGTGCCACTCTGGTGGAAGAGGAAATGTGGTGTGCAAAGATCTATCAATATAGAATAAGTCCCTCAAAAATTGTCCTTGAATATTTAATTATAGACTCTGGTTTAAAATACATGAAATAGCCACATAAGGGTTTTAAAAATGAATGAAAGTAGATAGATTTTGGAAAGGATTTAAAACTTGGAAGAAGTGACTTGCAAGTCACAAGTTTCCTTATCTGCTGTTCTGATCTTAGGCCCTTTCCAGTCCGTTATCTCAGCAGCTTATGGTAAGCCTACCAGAAGGGCTGGGAAGGAGCCTGAAACACTGCAGCTTAGTAAAAGGTAGAGGAGGAGATGAGAACTCAAAATTCTACATAAGAATTAATAAATATTTGGCTGACCTATGAGCCATGCAAACCTAGGGGCAATCAATGGAATTTCAACTGATACTTAAGCCATTAACAACAACAAGGGTCATTAAGTTTGCACTATGAGTTAAGCTAAATTACCTATCTATTAAAGCAAGAACACAACTCCTGCTGTACAGGGGTTCTCTCACTAATTTCATACTTTTGTCTTATTTTTTTACACAGGGCCTCCCTGTAGCTACAGCACAGCTGACCTGGAACTTGCTGTCACTATGTAGACCAGGCTGGCCACAATCTCACAGAGACCCACTTGCCTCTGCCTCCTGAGTGCTGAGATAAAAGGCATATGAAACCATGCCGCTCTCTAGAACACCAATTTTAAGCTGATATCTAGCTGTACTTGACTGCTTCAGCTCCTCAAAGATTCATTGTTCATGTTATCAAGTTCAGACCTCCTCTCAAGGCTGTGACACCACTGACTGAACCCTTCTCCAATGCTAACTCTCCTTTCTCCATGCTTGGATTCTAGCTTTCAAACATGGAACCATTGGTCCAGGAAATTTCTGACTGTCCTCCGCTCATGCCTCTCATTATGCAGAAATCTGACTAGCCAAGGGAACCTTTCCTTCCAAATGCTCATAGACTTATGGAGACCAGTTGTATTTGGCTCCACTGCATTTGGTTGATCTCACCTGCATTTTGTTTTTTATCTTTTTGTTTTCTGTGTTAAAATTGGAATTGATATTTTTTGTAAAATTTTTGTTGATATTTTGTGTACTTCATACACAACATCTTAATCATCTTTACACAAAGATCACCCCAGAGCAGAACCAGGTTTTTGGGTTTCATTTCCTCATTCCTAATTTCCACGTCAGCCCTACAACCTTCCAATTTTTACCTAAAGACCCCACCTTTAAGTTTCCCGCCTTCTGTAACAGTCAGAAAGGCCGCCCTATATAAACCTCTGCCTTGGTTTTGATAACCGACCTGCCCACCTACATAGTATCCCAGGAACTCCTCCCATAGCAGTCTGAGCCACCTGAGGCCCTGTTCAATCGTCCACCATTCTCTGGCATGGCTGAAGCACAACAGCCATGCTGGAGATGGAAACCCACCCACAGTTCATGTCCCTATATAGGACTCCCTATATTAAACCTCTGCCACTCAGGGAAAATTGTGGAGGGGAAGAAAAACTGTAAGAGCCAGGGGTGGTGGATGACCACAAGGAAACAGAGTTTTCCAGAATAGGAACTTGCTTATATAAATTTACAGATGTTAGAATACACAAGATGCATGCAAACTCAATCCAGAAAAACCCAGCACAGAACTGAGGAACTACTGGAACTCATCACTACTGGGTGAAGGAAAGCTTATCTTTTTTAAGGGAATGACACTACATAGGTTGATGTAGTTCATCTAATGGATGAACTCACACCAAGGGACATCTGGGGACACAAACTTGATTCCATAGGCCTTAACCTATATGAGAGAATGCATGAAATCCCATAGGGACCCACCTACAGAAAGAGATGGGGTAGAAATACGATTGAGATGCATTGTATGAAACACGCAAAAATTCAATATAAAATAGAAAAAATCAAACAGAAAGCAAATTATTTTCTTCATTGAAGTAGGACAATCATTAAATGAGATGATACAAAGATTATCAGGTACCCACAAAACATGTAGCAAATAATTCCATTCAATAACTGAGTGAATGGGGTGAAGAACCTAGCACCAAGTCCCATAAATCTTCCTCCTTTTGATACTTCATATCATTCTGAGACTGACAAACATCAGCAATACTGTGAGTAGCTAAGTGAGGAAAAAGACAGGATCAGCACATTACAACCAGTGTCACAGAAAGAAAAGAAACATCTCACTAGCACTGCTCACTAAGGATTTCACCTGAGTCACTTTGCTAAACATCAAGAAAGCCCGAGAGGTTTCCATTAAATTCAACTTTCATAACTCAAATGTCAGAAAATGATTTGTTGGTGTTTTAAGGACATAATAAATCACTTTACCAATGACAAGGATTTTTTTTTGGATGATTGATTCATGAGAAAGCTGAGATTTTAGATGAAACTTTATTCGTGAATTATTGATAACCTACCTATGAGACTTTGCCACAGCCACTAGATTTTCAAACAGTATCTATGACCTAGGAAATCAGAGGACACTGACTTTTCAGAGGCTCTCTTTAATTCAATTTTCTGTTCATAAATGAACAGAAATGAAAATACCATTTTCTATTCTTTCAGAGCACTACACTAACTTTTCCATGTCAAACTTCGTGTTTTAGTTCACTAATAATTTATAGTAAAACTTTATGATTAAAATTACTATAACCTGTGCCAGGCATGATGGCACACACCTTTAATCTCAGCTCTGGGAGGAAGAGGCAGGCAGATCTCTGTAAGACTGAGGCCAGTATGGTCTACACAGTAAGTTCCAGGTTAGCCTGTGGGTACAGAGAGACCCTGTCTCAAAAAGATTTTTTTTAATTACTATAACTTAAATTAATGCATATAAGTATTTCCAAAATAGATAATTTTTTGTCTTTTTGAAAATATCTAGGTCACAGGCTGGCCTAGAACTCACTATGTAGACCAAGCTGGCCTGGATCTCACAGAAACCCCTCTACTCTGACTCCCAAGTGCTGGGATTAAAGACATGTACCATCACAACCAACTACAATAGATATTTTTTAAGACAGAGTAAAAAAAAAAATCTTATAAGAAATAGAATACAATCTTTGTAGAAATTTCTACTCAAGCCCTTAATCCACAGTATAATATTTTTTATTCTTTAAAAGTTTCAAACATTCATATAATATAAATTGGTCATATCCATCCACAGATAACTTCCTCCACCTTAATGCTAGCACCATCTGCCCTATTTACCTCCCAATTTCATATCCTTTATTAGGAGTGACTCTTCCTCTCTCTGAAGCCATTAACTTCCAAAAGCTGTTCCAGAGATGATGGGGCATTAGTGTCCCCTCCCCCCAATCAGTGCTGGAATTTTGACTGCCTTGATCTTGTGCGGGTCTTCTGTAGTTAACCACAGCAGCTAGGAGTGGATGAATACAACATCCATGTCAGGTCTAGAAGTCAACATTTCATACCTCTCTTCTCCCATTTACATTTGTAAATTCATAAATCCTGGATGGTGGGAGGTGGACAGAGAAGATCCATCGGTATGTAGCTGAGCACTCACAGTTACTTGTACTAGGCACTTTGACCAGTTATGTCTCCTTATCAACCACTTCTCATTGCAAAACTTCCATGCATTTTAATGAGGTTTTATATTAATTTATATTTCTCATTGAGTTCTTTAAATTGTTTGAAATTAATTCCTTATCACCAACATAGTATGCAAATCATTTTTTTTCCAATTTACAAGATAGCTTTCAATCTTTGCTTTTCCTGTCCTTTCCCTTCTCCCTAATGTTTTTAGGTGACTATGATCCCATATGCTACTTTTAAAATTGTACTTCCTGTGCATTTGGTGTCATACCCAAATCAAAAGGTCTTCACCTATGCATTCTTATAGGTGTTTTACACTTTCAGAAATTAAGCTAAAGTCTGACCCGTTTCCATTTGATGTACATAGTATAAATAGGAGCTCAAATTCCTATTCTCTCTTCTTTAATTTTAAAAAGAAAACAACAAAAAAGCACACTAATTCCTAGACTTTTTTTCTTTTCTTTTTTTGAGACAGAGTCTCCCTATAGCTTCAACTGGCCTGGAACTTCCTATGTCCAGTTTGCCTAGATCTCACAGTGCTCTGCCTGCCTCTGCCTCCTCCTGAGTGCTTGGATTAAACATATTTTAAAGATATCTAGACTTTCTAACAGCACTTATGGAAAAGACAGTCTTTTATCCAATCTGTTTTCTTGTCTTCTTCGTCTGGATTAAGTGAACAAATATCCATTGATTTCTTAATTTAAAATTCTATTTTGTTTATTTATTTTGTGAGGGAGGGGTGCAGTGTGTGTGTTCAGGTATAAAGACTATTGCAAGAGTTGGTTCTCTGCTTCCACCAACCATGTGGGTTTATGAGAATGAAGTGAGGTCATAAGCTTTGGCAGCAAGCATCTTTATTTTGTATCATCTCCCAAGTCTCTCAGGGGTTTCTTTTTAAGCTCTTTATTATGTTCCACTGGACATTATTTATACTTTTATCCTAACACCTGTCTTTATCTAACTTTGAGATTAGGATGAATATGGCTTAGGAAAATAAATCTGAAAGTGTTTCCTCTTCTTCAATCTTTTAAAAAATATTGAGAAAGTTTGGAATTGATTCTTCCTTAAATGTTTGATAGAATTCACATGTCAAAACTATCTTGTCCTTTTGAATTTCTTTTTGGAATTTTTTATTATTATTTTAATCTTATAGTTATTAATCTGTTCAAATTTTGTATTTCTGCATAAATCAGTTTTATATGTTACATAGATCTAGGATTTTATCTATTTCTTCTATTTTCTTGCTGTGTACTCCATAGTACTCTCTTATGATGATTTTCATTGCTGTTAAACAGTTGTAGAATGTTCAGTTGAAAAGTCTTTATGTGCTGTGTGTATGTGTGTGTGCGTGTATGTGTGTGTGTATGCACATGTACTGTGGCACATGCACGGAGGGCAATAAACAGCTTTTCAGGGGTTGGTTGGCTCTTTTCTGTCAGCTGCTGAGGCAAGGACTTTCTTGGAATTTCTCCTTCTGCCCTGCGTGCTCCAGGCTGACTAGTCTTGGAACTTTAGGACCAGTGTGTCTGCCTACAGTTTAACCCTGAAAGTACTGATATTACAGGTGCACGCCACTAACTTTTAGTGGGCTCTGGGGCAACTGAAGTCAGGTCTACAGTCCAGCAAGATAAAAGCCTTTACACATTGACTTATCTATATCTAGTATATCTATTTTTTATTTGTGAATCCATTCTCCTTCTCTCTCTCTCTCTCTCTCTCTCTCTCTCTCTCTCTCTCTCTCTCTGAACATTTATCTACCTTTGTCATTGGGTTGTTGGTTTCAAAGACCAGCATTACTCTGTTGATCTTTCCTATTATGTCTCAGACTGTATATTTATTCTGGTGCATTAATTACTATTTCCTTACCTGGATTCGCTTTGTACTTACTCTACTCTTTTCCTGGATATTATAGCTACTGAGCTACGTTGTCTTGGCTTATCTAGGTGTTGAGCTGTCTTGCTCAGACAAATGACTTAAAAATGGCCTGGAGGCTCTCAGCACCATTTCATTATCAATATTTCATTTTTTGTCTCTAGAACTTCCTCTTTATAGTGGTTTCCACTTCCTTCCAACTGTGCATATGTTTTCATTCATATCCCATCAGCATATCTGCAGATGTAGTTTAAAGTTAACTAATTACATCATCTAGGTTACAGTTGTTTCTTTTCGTATTGACTGGATATTTTTCCAAGTTAATAAATATAGTTTTGGCTTGTGTAGCTAGTCATTTTGTCCCCAAAGATTCTATGTTGTTGAGTGACAAAATTTTTACTATTCCTTGAAAAATGTTGAGTTCTGTTTTGGCATTTTTTTATATCTTTCAGATCCGATTTTAAACTTTGGGGGCATTTCAAAGACTACTTCCCAGCTATAAGCAATCCCGCAGTCATCTCCTTCTCTTCTACTCAACTCACTTGGTTTAAAAGTATGTTTTTATACTTTTTAGTCATAAGTGTGTATGTTTTCAGAATTATATGCCTTCCTTGACACCCAAACCTTTCATCTGAACACCTACTCTTAATATTTGTAGGTGGATCTCTCACACCTCTCAAATGTGATGAACTAAATACTATTTCCTTCCTCAAATTTGCTTCTTCCTGAACATGTCAGTGCCGATAAATGCCAGCATGCTATTAAATTTTGCACAACCTCACACTTGTCCCTTCTGTTTTAAAACTAACATTCTATGTATTAGCAAGTTATTTCAGGTCTATCTTCAAAATTCTATCCCATAGCCAGTTATATTTCAACAGCACCACTGCCCTTATTGATCAAAGCCAGGGTTTTCACTCATTTAAGTATCTTTTCTTCAGCTCCTAACTAATCACCCTTCTTGAGTCCCATAAAACAATCAACTTCTCACATCTCAAACAAAGTAACATTTTTAAATGTAAGACAAGACAGCTACTTATCTCCTTCCCTTGTACACAGACTCTACTAGAGTGTCACTGCTCTCTGCTATTTAATGGAAGAATGAAGGAGAATTCTGTATGTGCTTTCATCATTTCCTAAGCAGAGTATCCAATCACTGCCCCCGAGTTCTACTTTCTTCCCTGAGAACAATCAACCAAGTTTCCTGCCACTTCTGAGACTTCACCTGAAGGACCTGCAACATTCATATTTCTACCAAGTTTTTCTCCATGTCAAATGTGTATTCTCAATCTACACTAGGAAGAGTTTCTCCAGAGCTGTCTTCCTTTCAATCCGACCATTCACTGAACCTGCGTTAACATAAACAGGCAGACTGTGCTTGTCTTCTCACTGGCAGTCTTCCTTTCTCTAATATTTACCCTCATCCAATTAAGTCCACATTTTCAAATACTTTCTTTTTTTACAAAAATATCCTGCTTCAACACTAAAGTAAGCATTGCTTTGATAAAAATCACACTCACACACATACGTACAGAGACACACAGAAAACACACAGACACACACAGACCAGAAGACTTAAATAATGGGAATATATCCTATATCATTCTAAAGGTCACAAGTCAGAAGTTATGGTGTTTGGTGGTCCGATTCCTTCTGAAGACCATAAAGAAATATCTGTTCTGTCCCTCTGTCCATCCCTTTTTGCTCCCAGGGCATTCCTGCCTCTTCTTTTCCTCTTAATTTTCCCTTCTTTGAAGTGTACCAGTTATATGGAAGGAGGCCCAAGGTGATGATAGAATTTTTAACTTAACTGTCTTTGTAAACACCTTATTCGCAAATAAAGCCAGGTAGTACTGGGTTAGGCAGAGGATAAAATTCAACTCTGATTATAATTTAACTTTGTGTGTTGGTTATATTGTACAGAAAGAAATAAGGAGAATCAAGTGAAAAGTGTTTCAAGGAAATGTGCCGAATATCACTCATATTTAATTTATAAAAATGGGACAGGTTTTTAAATGAAAAAGTGAAAAATGTGAGCTATTAAAATGAACTTCAGGCAGAGTAAAGACAAAAACCCAGTAGGAAACACAAGAAAGACAGAAGGCAACCAAGACAAGTGACCAGAACAGAGCAGGAAACAGAACAGCCACAATGACCTCCACTAGCACACCCTTGATGCTCCGGGAAAGTTAGCTTCAGTGACAGAGACAGATTGCCAGGCGGTAAACGGGGTCTAAAGGAGTCCTATATTTGAAAGAGTGACTACTGTCTTCTTAAATAAACAAGTTAGGCAGGAAGAGGGGGAAAAATGTAACACTCAAACAGGAAGAAAAGTGGACCAGAGAAGTGTATGCAGCAAGCATACTCTCATGGAACAGACAGGTGGCATCTGATGGGCCCTCTATTCTAATAATCAATGAGCTTCATTACTGTGTTTACAGTTAGTTAGGTTCTAATTTTAATTACCCCACATGAAATGCCTCCCAATATTTCACATTTCTCTTCTAGATCTTCTCTAACATTCCTCACTAACTAATATTCCATACAGTGATTTTGTGCATTGATTGTCACTTCTACTAGGAGCAAAACCCCATGAGAGATGGCATTGCTCCTGTCAAGTTCAAAACTATGTGTCCATCTAGCATGTTAGAGGTTGGGTATAGAACACTCAATGAATATTTGCTGGATAGATGAAAGACAAAGTGATAGCTTAGTGTTTACTTAAAGTGAGTGCTCAAGTGTAAATTTCAAAAGAATTCTTAAAACATATGAACAAAGAATTAATGGATATGAGCTGTGCGTGGCAAATGGCAGCTCTGAAAGTGAGAGTTGCTCAAACATCTCCAAAACACAATGGACAGTGACAGACACATGAAATGAACATCTACTTTTGAAAAATCTAAGAAGGTTGTTAAGGAGCACAAGCCGATTTAATCAAAGTGAGTCTCCACTAAACACTATGCATACAGCCATACAATTCTGTCAGTGTGATTGGCATTTTGAGGGATAATTCTGACTACAGGAAAAATGACAACAATCCATCAATAAAAAAATTTAATGTTAAAAGATCAAAATGTGAAAATGTAAAACAAGATAGGGAATCCAAAATTGAAGGGGAAGCAATCGCTACTTGTCAAAAACAGGCACAAAATATGGTAGTAACGGCTCACTGCACACAAAGTCAGCGTGTTCTCTTAGGAGACTACGACAGGAAGCAATGACAGAAAGTTAACACCCAGAATTCTGAATAGCTGTTATACCAATTATGGTTTTAAATTTTTATCGTGTGTTTATCCTTATTTTATGTGTATGAGTATTTTGCTAGCATGTAAGCGCACTTATGTGTACAGTGCTCATGGAGGTCAGAAGAAGGAGCTGGATCTCCCGGAACTGGAGCTACAGATGGTTGCTATCTACCAGGTGGGTGCTGGGAATCTAACCCAGGTATTCTATAAGAGCAACCAGTGCTCTTAATTGCTGAGCCATCTCTCCAGCCCCCAATAATAGCTTTTAAACAGTAGAACCACTTTAATTTACAAATTTAAAGAAAACAGGATTTGAACAGCAAGCTTTTATCACCATGGGGAACAGTTTCTTTTAAAAGGTTTTTGGTATTGAGCTGAACTGGATGGAAGGCAGATCTGCCTGCCTCTCTAAGAAATTCCATTAACACCTCTGAGTTTTGAATCTTTCATCTCTGAAACAATTACATGAAATGACATAATATACTTAGAATGCCTGGTCACATGAATGTCAGTCAATAAATGCCAAATCTGTTGGACTCATTGTTTTTATTTTTTATTCTTCCAATTAAATGACTTGAAAAACATGTTCCAACATGTATATACTAATAGTAAAATGCCACCTACAACTATAACTACAAACTTGTAAAAGCATGCAAGATTTTTGTGGAAAACTAATATTACATTATAAATTTTTAACTGGTACCATTTTAAGAAAAATATAATCATTTAGTTTAAATAGCATGTACCATGTTCTTTATTAAATTTGTGTGTGAGCATGTAATGTGTCAGTGTGTATGTGTTTGTATGTATGTATGTATGTATGTGTATGTATATGTGGTGTATGTGTGTCTATGTGTATGTGTTATATGCATAAGTGGTGATGTATGTGTGTGAGATACGTGGTGCATGAGTGTGTGCTACATGCACACGAATATACAGATATATGTGTCCATGCATGAATGCACATAGAGAGGCCAGAGCAGGAAGTCAAGTTCTCCACCTCATTGCCTTGACACAGGGTCTCCCAACAAAGCTCACCTTCTGGGCTAAACTTGCTGGCCAGGGGAGTATCAAGATCCACTTGCTTCAATCCCACAATGATGAGATCACAGGCGTGCAGTACCATGCCCAGCTTCTTTGGTGAGACTGGGGATTCAGTCAACCTCCATGTTTGTAGAACAAGTGATCCCTCCCTCTGAATCATCTTCCTAATCCTTATGTGCTTTATTTGTTTTAAATAAAATTAATTGGTACTACCTAGAGTTTGAACTTAAATGAATTCACACTTACTACTACTTTAAACAATATTTTGATCATTCACTATACAGAGGGAATATTTATTGAAGTAGCTAACTTAACACGTTTAGATTCATGCAATCTCATGATGTCCTAACAAATTATACAAAATTTTATAGAAGAACACATTTATTGCCATGAAAACTGGTATTTCAATGCATAGTACAGTTTAAAATGCCACTGAATTTTTATCTTGGTATTATTCATAACATCTCCACTTGCTGCAGTCAGAAAATATACACAGACCAAATCTTGGGACAGCAGTTTCTATCTGGTTATAAAACTGCTATTATTAAACTAACAAAAGTCTTCATTCATTTAATTTTGCACACCCAGGCAACTATAGAAATTTATTTCTCAGAAATAGTGTGATATTGACATACTTAAAAAATTTTACAATAACAAATAATATCACATATTAAGAAAAAGTTTCAAAATATATCAGGATAAATTAGAACCATATATAGGAACACCTTAAAATTAGGCCAAATATAAAATTCTCAGCTATATAGATTTTTAAACATATTGCTTACACATTATAGATTGTCCTTATACAGATAAGTACTGGTATTACCAGAAAATACAACACAAATGTAACCTATTAAGAATTTTTTGAAATATTCAATCTAGGAACAAACATTTTGGAATCCTTTCTATGGTTCCTGAAGAAACCATAGATATTTCATCACTAATTTCACAAATTTATTCTTGGAATTGAGATTTAGTCTCAGGGAAAAAAATGTCACTCAACAGTTTCTCTGCAGTACAATAATAAGTACATTATTTTCAATATTCAAAAATAAGCCAAACTCTTTCATTTACTCCTCAATTTCAGTTAAATGAACCTACATACTCATTCCAATGGTGCTTTTCGTGATTTTCAGCCCATGTTAGAGTAAGGAGAAGTACAGACTAGGTACGAACTTTTACTATTTATTATCCATAGAGGATGTATGATTTCTGACATGGTTCAAATACTATTAATGTGAGTAAACTTGATTCAAATTATAGGGATGTTATCTTCCTTAACCAGGATGAATCAGAACACACCATGGGTTTGGACATCCAGCCCTTTCTAAGACATTGTGCACTGGAAGCATGAGAAAACTACAGTGACACAAATTTGATCAAAAGTGAAAAAAACTTATTCTCTTCTGAATGAAAATATAAAACAAAGGATTCCCTATGTGTACAGTAATTACATTATAGCCAAACTAGATCATCACAAAGAGACTTTTGTTATTTTCTTTATCTACCTAAATCCCAAAGAGTACAATTAATTTACCAGAAGCGATTGACATATCTTTATAGACTAGATCATGTGTATTACCATATGATCTCTTTAAAATAACTGATTAATTATAGATCTATGTGATAGTCTCTACCTGCAGCAATAAGAAGCTTCTATCAGAGAGGATGAGACAAACCTATCTGTAGGTATACATATTTAGACTGCAATTAAAACTCATATAGGTTCAGGGAAATGGTAGTAGTTTCTCCACTAGGGTCTCTGACCTCTTCTCCCACTGGTAATTGGGGTGCTTACAATGCAAACCCTACACAAAAGGCTCAGGAAAAATCACAGAAGAGGGGACAGGAAGATTGTAAGAACCAGAGGACCAAGATACCTACAGTGAAGCACTATCTTCTAGAAATGATATGAAAGCTACACCCATGAAATCTCAACAAAATAGTTGCCTAAAGAAGACCTGCATAATGACACCAGTAAATACGCCAATACGGATGAGGGAAATTTCACAGGGAAGATCTTGATACTAGAAGAGCTACAGGCAATTAATGGTTGCTGAGGAAAGGACAAATGGTTTGTCCAGGGACGGACGAGACCCTTGATAGTTTATCCAACCAAAGTGGTCAGTTCTGAACACATAAGTAACAATAAATGTACTCTGGGCATGCACAGCAGTAATTCAAGAGTTTATGACACTGAAAGTAAGTTGGGTAGGGAGGACAAGTAGAAGCTGGAGAAAGGAGAGGGAGGGCTAAAAATAATGTAACTATATTACTCATGTATCAAATTAAAAATTTAATAAAGCCTACTATTTTGCAAAGTGTAAAAAGATGTGTTCGTGTTCGTTAACTGTTGAAATATCAAAGAGCAGTGATTTCAACTCTCCTGAGTGGATTTAGATCAAATCCTGGAGGAGGAGTGTAGGCTGTGGGAACTGTTTAACCAGCCTCTGTGAAGAACGTAAGGCAGGATTGTTTGGATGAAGAGCTACACAGATGTTTTCCAAATAACATATAACATGTGAGCAAAACAGTGTTCTATGTGCTAATATGGTAAGCTAGCTAAAATATCTTATAATTTGTTTAGGTTTTCATGTTTTTAAATAAATCTTCCTGTTAGATCACTTATCTACCTAGTCATAAAAATAGCTGTAAAGGGAGATGAATAAAACTGTACTGGTGTGTCCAGACACTGACAGAGAAGTGGAACTCTCTTTTCAGTATGTACACTCACATCTGGTAACAATGCGTTTATATTTTCCAGAAGCAGCCCTCCAGAAGGCCTCTTAGTTCTGTGGCAAACACCTGCACTCAGGCTGAGCTGCTGCACTGTGGGCCCAGGATCTGCTTTCCAGATACCCACATTTTTCTGTTCTGGGTATCTGGGTTCATCTCTGCTTGCTCTCACTTCATTTTGATAATCACGTGTTTTAATATCCCAAGACTGTTTACTTTGTGAAAACTTCATCTCTACAAAAAACAAATAACATTTCTTTACAAAAAAATATTTTCTGAGATGTGGAATTCTAACTAGAAAACAGGAATTTCTGGGTGTGAGATTAGCCTTAAATGGCTGCACCAGTGTTGCGGCCCCAAAAAGGACTGATTAAGAAATATTCTGCATGCTTAGTTGTCAAGGGTTTCTTCTTTTCCCCATTAGCAGTCGTCCTCATGTTGGTTTTCCTTCCTCTCTCGGTCCTTTCTCCCTCCACCACTAGTCTGTCTCTTTCACAGTCATTGTGTTATAGTAACTGAATATGGTCAGTTTCACAACTTCAGCCCAGGAAATCTGGTTGGACTGGACTGAAATCATATTTTCCACTGTTGTCTAGAATCACAGTGGCAACTTGTTCTCAATTTCCCTCTCTGGATTTCCCAATATGCAGATATAATTTATCCTGCCTAATCCTCTAATTTTCTCACATTTTGTCTCTTGTTTTTCATCAGTTTTAAATAATGCATTTTAGTTTTCTTCATGTCCTCAATGTCTTCAGGTTTATTTGTCGTGCCTCTTACTTGATTCTTCATTTGTTCTCTTATATTTGATTTCTGGGTCCTAAATATTATCTGAAACTTCTTTGTTTTGTTATATACTACATTTTTCATGACTGACATGAGTGGCATGACCTCATATCATTCTGAAGACACTCATGCACCACCACCTTCTGAACAGGTATTTTAAAACTGTTATCTTCCCCACAAATATATGGTGTTGCTTCTCCTTCATCTGATATATCTTTTATTTTTATGCATTTTGTTCATTTCTCCATCTTTCTTGTTCTTCTAAGTAATCTCCTAAATGTCCAGTGACCCCTGTTGACTAAATACATGGAGGAGAGAAACATTCAAAACTGAAAAATGTTGAGACAGATTGAGTGCAGGTGGGGGGTTTAAGTGGAGCTTTCATTATAAGGTGATCACATATTGTACCATGGAACTCCAGACTTTCTATCCTCCTACAGAAAATACACATATTTGTGAGCACACATGCACATTTTATTTGGAGAAATTAAAAAAAAATGCTCAGACAACTTGCTCTCAGTCTGTTACATTTAGCATATATGTAGATCCACAACTACAGCCACTAATTTATAAAGCATAAGTTCCCTTGCCAGAAGCAGTCTGTTCCTGATGTGCTTTTTCTCACAGCCTGAATTCCAAGCACCTCCTGGGTGGGTCACTTGGCACGACTCTGCCTGATTTCTAACCTCTAAAATTCTACCAGTGTTTTCTAATATACCAAACCATTAGTCTTTAAGTTTATTTTTCTTCTTTTAAAAAGGAATTTACCAGCTCAAGTGTAAATAAAATATATTTGTTTAAAAGGAAGCTCCCAAAATTCGCATTGTTGAGGGAACTCTATAAGTTATTATGCATTTATTTACTTATTTCTCAAAGTATTGGAAATGTGGAGTGTAAAGCCAAATTACCATGCAGCAGCACAAGATTTACACTTGTATTTCAAAACATTACAGAATCCCAAGATTTTGCTCAGTTCATATTTATTCATTCATCTCATCTGACATTAGAACCTCTATGCCAAACGCATTAAGAAAACTCAAGGAGAAACTCGGGTCTGAAGTAAAACAGTATGTATGAAAAAGCAAAGGAAGGATGGCTAAGTTTTTAAAACTTATTTTCGTTTTTATTCATGGGTGTGTATTTGCACATGGGCATGTATGTGTGGGGTAGAGGCCAGAAGAGGGCAGCAGATTTCCCATAGCTAGAGTACAGGTGCTTTTGAGCCTTACAGTGAAGGTGCTGGAAGAACAGAACATGCTCTGAACTACTAAGTCATAGCTCCAGCACTGACTTTAAAAATATATAAAAAAGAACTATTTTAGAACTTTTCCTTTCATTTGCTTTCGCCATGACCAACTATTAATTTCTGGGGCTGCTGTGATAAAGTTCTACAAACTTAATGGCTTAAATAACAGGAATCTAATGTCTCACAGACCTGGATCCTAGAAGTCTACCATCAAGGCAGTGATCATTTGATTCCTTCTGAGAGCTGTGAAGGAGAATGTATTACAAGCAGATTTTTTTGGCTTTTTCATTGTTTTCTTGTTTATCTGAAATTCTTTTGTACACGCTTCTGCTCTTGCAGAGGATCCAAGTTCTATTCTCAGCATCCACAAGGCAGCTAACAATCATCCTAATTCAGTTCCAGGGTATCCAACACCCTCTTCTGACCTCCACGGGTATTACAGGACACAGGTGCATCTACCTACATGCGAGCAATACACTCATGCACATATGCACATAAAATAAAATAAAACCACATCACAGAAATGCTGCAAGTCAAGAGTTACTAAACTGATCCTCTAGTGATCTCTTAAAACCATATAGATCCAACCTACCTTCTCTAGATATCTCAAACAGAAGTTTCACAAGTGCATATATTTTAAAGAAACACCTCACTTGATTCCATGACAAACAGACTGAACCCTCCGCCTTCGTTTACAGTTGAAAAGGATGCTGCCTTAATGAAACTACACTATGTAGGACAAATTTAAACAGAAGATTTGTAGAAACTAGTTCAAGGACACTTTTGTTGGTATAATGAAGAATGCAACATTTCTTAGGTTAGGTCAAACATAAACAAGAAATCACTGCTAAACATTAGTAAAAAATGTCCACACTGGTAGATTTCTTTTAAGAAATCAGAACATCTGCCATGGAAAGCACAACTCAGTAAAGGAGATGTAGGAAACTTACAGAGGATGTTCTATCCACTTCACAACGGCTGCTCAGGATGAAGCAGGCTTCAGCATCATCCATCCTAAAGACATACAGGAAACAGAATAATCACACAGAAATACTATTAGAATGATAGAATTCCAATCATGGTCCAGAATACACATGTGGATAATGTATAGCCTTAGACTTCAATGAAAGCTGAATTTTTATCAGAGCATGACAATATTTGTGGAGAAAAAACTGCACTGTCTGTATAGCTCAGGAGTTTATGGCAGAAATAAAGAAGCTGAACTTTGTTTTCCTTAGTGGCTATGCAGTTTCATAAACATGCTTTGCATATATTAAGGGTATTATTGAATGCATTTTATGATTAATTCATTTTTAACTACAAGGTCCCAATCAAATTAAGAAAGTAAAAATAGAGCTGCTTAGAATTTGTAAGTGAAACTCCAGTGTGTATTTATGTTTCCAGGAGATGACTGAACTTTTTGTTCCAAAACCCGTCTTCTCATGATAAGATTTTATATTTCTTAAGTCTAGCAATAATGTGTGTGTGTGTGTGTGTGTGTGTGTGTGTCCAAGATAAATAGGATTTCAAAACATAAGAATGTTTGTTTTTAAATGAGGAATGACATCTTTCTGGTACACTGTAATAAAGTAAATATCTGCAAAAAATGTTTTCCATGGCAGAGAGAAGTGAAAAGCTCATGAAATTAATCCAAATCAAACAAAAAAATTCTGCTTTGATTACTAAAACAACATCAGTATTGGGTAACATTTTAAAGCATTCAAGTCTTGCAACTAACCTTTGAAACTTGTCTGGAGAATCCTAGTCCTTGTTCCTTGCATTGGAAATTGTGCTCAAGAATGTGTTAGTTAACAGGAAAGCCCAGATACTTAATGTAAAATGCAGCTTAGAGGTAAACATAAAGTGATGTGGCCACTCTCATGTCTCTTTAACCCAGCTTCTGATCAGTTCAGCACCAATAGCCACCACTCGGTTATGAACACTCTCCTTTAACTAGCATATTTTCATTCCTGTGGCATGTTTCCCCTAAATGTGATGACTGCTTTCATGGAGAATTATTTCAACACTATTAATGATATTTCTATTAATTTTAAATAGTATCTAATAGCTTAGATACTTACAGTTAAAACTAACGCTTCAGTTCTTAGAAAAAAAATCCATGTACCACAGATTTATATCAACACACGATGGACCCGCTTCATACTGCATGGAGAATTTAACTCATATACTACTTAAAGGAGACTGATTATTCAGGCAAATAAATACATAGATCCAAACCATAAGTTGAAGCAATCTACTAAGGTGCCTAGAATCTGATATACACAACAAATGAGTAAAAACTAAATCCCTGATTCACTTCTATGAAGAACATCTGATGATTTATAGAACTGTCTTAGATATTGTATTTAATCCACCCGAACAGATATACAACACTGGAGAGATTGCTCAGCAGTTAAGAGCACTGGCTGCTTTTGCAAGGACCCAGGTTCATTTCCCAGCACCCACATGACAGCTAACAACTGCCTATAACTCCAGTTCCAAGGGAAACGATATTCTCGTTTGATCATTTTGGGCATTGCATGACATGGGTGCACTTACAGACATGCAAGTAATACACTCAAATACATAAAATTAAAAAAAGATACTAAAAACTAAGAGGTTTACTCTTGACATTTGCTGTTCCAGTTATGCGTCATCCATTTCATCAGGTAGTTTGTAGTGACATTTAGTTTCTCAAATTAAATAACTGAAAAAGCCTCATCTGAATTTATTTTATTGTTAATAAATCAAAGGTAAGGTCTGCATTACCCACTAGGTCTCACTTCTAGGAAGCATCAGCCAAAGAGAAGCTGTCTTTTAGTCTTTTCATTACCCCTTACACACACATTCATACACCTACACACACACACACACACACACACACACACACACACACACACACTTAGGCCATGAGGGAGGAAAGTAAATCTTACAATATTATATTTCATGAGGAAACTTTTAAATCTAAATCAGTACATAAGGACACTCAAGAATAAGCACTTAGACGTGTTTAAAACTTTAAAAGCAACAGGAACTTTCCAGCAAAGCCCAGCCATGTTCTCACTCTGCTGCTGCTGGGGGAGAACACCCAATGCCCATAACAAATGGTTAGACTGCCTCACTCTTTAAGCCTGTTGACAGACATGTGCACAATATGAGGGCAACTCAGAAAGACATTTCACCTTCTAGGTTCCTCTAGCCCTGGTTCCTCTAGCCCTGGTTCCTCTAGCCCTGGGGGATTCTTTAGACTCTGACAGGGGCAGTACAAGAGCTGTTGCCAAGTGCATGCTGCAAACTCCTTAACATTCAAATCCTGACTCACTGCTTTGATATCTCACATAACGCTTAGTCCAAGATTTTTATTTGTGGAATCCAAGCAGAATTGTGAGATTTGGAGACTTCTTTAAAGGGGAGATTGGGCATCTTGTTCATTTCTGAAAGCTCAGGAAATTTTGTCACACCAACTTATTATATTATATCATGTAGAATATCCTAAATACCTGTTCCAAAATAAAACTAGGAAACATGGTTTTTATTTTTAGATTTTTACATTTTAATTTCATCAACAACATAAGCACGAAAGGTCATATTTTAAACACTTAAAATGTAGATTGCTAAAATTTGGAAAGAAAAGTCATCAAGCATTCAAAATTGTAAGATTAAAAAAATGAAAAGCAGAGAAAGATGCCTACTTTGCTCTCAGTAGATCCTGATCTTTAAGGGCAGAACCTTGAAGGTAGATAACTCTTTGGGACCACATTGGAATCTGTAGCACCCTTCGAACTTGTATATCCATTTCGGTAGGACACAAAATCACCACATAATAATCCTATCCAAAAATAAAATGGATAATAATACAGAAACAGAAATGTTCATGGTTATCTTACAGGTATACATGAAATATGTAAGAATTTTTCTTATATTATGAAAAAAGTGAAGTGATTTATTGCTAATAAAGAAGAGCTCACATTTAAACTTTAGAGATATATTAAATAACATTTCGTGACAAAAATCCTAATTATGTTATGTAAAAAACCATTTAGCCTGATCTGTGTCAGTGACATCATCACCACAGAGAGATACATGCTCAGTCATATTCTGGACATTCCTATGGCCTATGAAAGGTTTAGTTATCACTACAGGATGATCTTAAAATATACACTGAATTTGGAACCAAAATGTTTAGGAATCAATTCATACTTCAAGGTGTTACTTTTAGAATAAAAATATTGATACTCATTTAAGTCATATTATTATGAACTGATGCATCTGAGCAATTTTGAAAATGTAAGAGTTATTAAAATTTTTCAAAACAATAACTAATAAAGAGAAGCACGTTCAGATCAGAATATTTTTAAATGTATCGTCCTTTGAAGAATATGTAAATATGTTCTAAATAATATAATGGCTTAAAACAAACTAATCTAAAAAATTTTGCATTCTCTGTTAATCATTCCTTAATAAGTTGGCCTAAAATATATCTACTCCAAAAGTTTTACACTTAATAATTCTCTGCATTGTGGCTGGAAAGATGACTCAGTGGTTAAAAGCAGTGGACCCAGGTTTGGTTCCTAGTACCCATCTGGAGTCTAGCAACAACCCATAAATCTAGTTCAAGGTCATCTACTGCCCTCTTCTGGCCTCTGTGGGTATTGTATGACACAGATTCACATACATGGAGGCAAAACAATCATACACATAAAATAAAAATAAGTAAAATTTAAAAATTGTGAAAAGAATTCTCTTCATTTACTAAAACAAAGGTAATTACTGGAGGATTAAATTATCAACAATCTAGATTTTCTTAATGATATATAGAGAGAAAACTATAAAGTATGGAAAATTTAAGAAACATAAAAGACAAATAACCATGAAAATGCAAATTAAATTAAGTGAAATCAAATCCTAGAAAATTTATCATTTATATTTATTTTCAACAGGTCTCCAAAATATTCACAAATCTATGCAGTTTACTTGAAAAGGAATAATTAGATACTCTCAGCAATGTCTCGGGTTTATTCCCGCCTCTTCACACAAACTCATTGAGGAAATGCATAGTGCATGGGTAGAAAAGACTACTCAAGTCTGCCACATTCCCATCAGCAGCACTTCATACGGCTTCAATTTTCAAAGGAATTGATGATCCTGAAATGATTTCATTGTCTTATTATATTTTATGTTCAAATTCAACTGCTTTGCAAAATATCATTCATGCTTTACCCAAGAAAGGAAAAACAATCCTTTAATTAAAAGAAACTCTTTCATTCCAACAATAACAAAATCCATCTGTCTTTTAGTATAGATACAGAAGGAACTCTAAATGCTGTTTAGTTCTATAGCATTTTTTCTATGTTCCTGGTTATATTTGTTATTCCTCATTTACCCTTTCTAAATCTGGATTTATAAATAAAAATCATGCAGAATTCAGGCCGCACCACAAGTTACTTGACTTGGACAATGTGTTAGTGGAAATGATCCGATATTTTGTACAATACAATTCAAATGTACCTGTAGTCTTGGGTGAGCATAGAATTCATTTAGAAAATCCATAAGTAAGTCAATCTTGAGTGAGCTGACACACAGGACAACATGCTTGTCAGTCTGAGCTCTGTGTCGACTGTAGTTTCCACCTGACTTTTGTCTCTCCATCCACAAATAGGCCAATTGTTCAAACTGTAATGCATTTTCCACGTGAATTTTTTAAAAAAATATTAAAGTTAAAAGAGAAAAAAAAAACAGTACGTCATCTGTTATCAGGTGCATGTCATTTCTTAAGCTTCAACTTCTTGAGATTCGAATTAGCTACCTTCCTTCCAACAACAGGCTTGCCCTAAGATTTCTCCAGCAGTGAAAAATGTCTCCCAAAGCCTGACGTTCCCCAAGGAAACGCATCAAGGTGATTTTACTGTTATGCATATCAGGCCACCACATGGCTTGCCCACCTGCTTTGTGTCCAGTGAAGCATGATGCAGTAGATGAAGCACTGAGTTAAGGAGAACACCCCCATCTGCATTGCTGCAGTTCTGCCCCATGCTGTTGTACGGGAGGCAACTATGAGCGTGGCACAGACCCAACAGCCACAGAGCAGCTGCCCAGCAGGAGTGGTAGGGAGGCGGGTGGTGCAAAGAAGGAATGTCAGGGAAGAAGACAGGAGAGCGTAGAGGTCATTTTTTACCTACAACGTGTTCTTCTTCTATTCTATGGCTAAGGTTGTGAAATGAACGCGTAACTTTAATTTGTGTAGTCATATTGTATTATCGATCTGCCCACTCATGGACACTCAGGATTCATTATGAGCAAAGGTTAGAGACTGTGGCTTCCCATCTTTGGTCATATTTTATGTCTGTCCTTTTACATACAACCAACTGTCTACTAACCAAAGGCTGAAAAATATTAATATACTGTGTCCAGATTTTACTTTAGTTGACGAACAAGAGCAATTAACTTTTAAGTCACATAGTTTATGCCTTTTTAGTTTAATTTCTCAAATTTACTTCCTCAGTCTATCATCCTGTAATTAAAAATGATACTATGCCATAATTAATAAGGTTGAACACTCTCCATTTAAAGTAAATCATCTTGCATAATTGAAGCAAGATGTGAGCTATTGCTAGATTGGAACTTGAGGGGAAAAAGAAAGCTTAGTATTTCTTACAAAATGCAAAAAGGCATTTCTGAAGTAGTTTAAGTAACTGATTAAAGCAACTAATAGCGTGTATTAGGATATTAGTGTTATATAAAATATTCTGTACCTTTTATTTAAAGGAAATATTCAATTTCTCGTAATGATCCACATGTCGACAGAAGTTAACACGGTTGTCTTACCTGTATGGGGAGGACCACCAGAGCGACACAGATCATAGCAACGACAAAAAGCTTAGAGGACCATGTTTCAGGCGTGACGTCCCCAAAACCCACAGTAGAAAAGGTCACAATGCAGAAATAGAGGGAGTCAAAAAGATTTAGCTTCTTCCCGATTCGTTCCAGATGCTGAATCCCACAAATGCTGAAAGAGCAAATATCCATTGCACTTAAATCGCAGAATGGACACATTAGTCTTTCATCGCTATTCTTTAAAGAACCAAAACATATTTTATACATACATTTTATAAATGGTCTCTTGAGTTACAGTTTTTCCAAGGACAATATATAAACTTGAAATTTTAAATGATACTAATGAGTTATTCTCTAATTCTGATTAGTAGCCAAAAATGTTAACCAAAGTACCACAAAACATAACTGATTCTATTCATAGTCACTAATGTAAAATGAGTAGACTGAATTTCATGGGTAATATCCACAATATTTAACATAGTTAATGTATGTTAAACCACAGAAAAACTGTAATTACTAAGCCTAATGCCTGTCAAAACGATAAAAGTCTCTTATTGTTTAACTAATGAATAAAAAATATATGAATGTATATGTGGACATGCATAACAAAGATGTGTGTTACTAAAAATAATCAAATACTAGAGATTGCATGTTGTACCTACAAAAACTTAGGTTGAAATTCATTTTCCATGTAACAGTCCTAACACATGGGACCTTATGATGGCCACACCTCACAAATGGATTACTGCCATTTCCATTACTGTGGGAAGGGGCTTGTTATTGGGAGCATAGTTTATTTACCTTGTCTTGTATGTTGTCTGCTTATCCCCTGCAACTTTATGTGACATTTGTCTACTATCTTGTGATGCAATAAGAAGAAGCTGACCAAAATCTAGCACCTTTATACTACACTCCCCAGACTTGAGAACTGTGATATCATAAAGTTCTGTTCATTATGAATTATATGGTCACAAGTGTCCTGTCATAGTGCCACAAACCAAACCATCACACAAAGTGACTTTCACAAGGACCTAAAAGCAACTGCTGAAGTGAAAGTAAAGATGCAATATAGACACAATTAATAATACATATGCCCATAGATTGCAATGCTAAAATAACAGCGGATATAGTGCCTTTACAAAATAAGACTATAAATGATAAATATATTGTGATTGTTGGGGAGCAACAATACATTTACAACATGAAAATTCATGTACAGTGAGAGTGATTTCAATGACGATATTCCCCTATCAATGCAGATGTACTAAAACATTGGCATTTAGGGGGTGAAAAATCATGAACATGAAATCCTAAAACATCAAAATCCTCTGAGGAGAATCTTTGCCATTGAGGGACAGCAAGAGATGATGGCTTGAAATTAGAGAGACTTTCACAGAAGACACCAACTGTGCCAGGTCCTATTTAACATCTTAGTCTGTGAAACTGCTTGAAACAAAAACCATGTATCATAAATTATTTTATTGTCATGGATTTTTACAGCAATGGATGGATACAGATATCAATACTGAGAAATGGGTATTGACTTCATAAATACCTGAATCTGAGGTAATCTTGGAACTAGGGATATGTAGATCCTGGAAGATTTGGGAAGACTTGGAGAAAAAAGGCTAGACTGCATTGAATGGGATGAAAAGAGAAAATTCTTTCAGGGTTTGGGAGTTCAGGAAAGTATCAGAATATTCCAAAAGTAGTCATCATTAGAGTGATAGAAGATTATGATATGTTGAAGGCCATCTTGATGAGTGACTGATAAAAAACAAGCCTTCCATGGGAATACCGAGATTGATCATACATGTAACAAAGCAGCAGAGTGTGGCTGCCTTGCATTCATGGCCTAGCTCTTTGTGAAAGGCAGAATTTAAGAGTGATGAACTATAATATTGGCAGAAGTCTCTAAGTAGAATGTTTTGAATGTTTCATGGCATCTCCTGACTGTATGCTAAAATAAGAGAAAAGTGAAATCGGTTAAAGATAGAATTTATGGCCAAAAGGGAAGCAGAGCATACAGATTTAGAAGATTCTATGCCCGGCCAGATTGTGAAGAGTAAAAATGGGGCTTGGGAGAAAAATACCAAAGATGAAAGATTAGTATGAGGGAAGCAGTATGCTATTCAGCCAGAAAATAGAACAAACCTGAAGTCACCTCTGAGACCTTTGAAATCATCATGAATATACAAGGCTAAAAGCACCATTGTTTGAGGTGTACTTGGGAGCATTCCTCTAGAAAAAAAACACAGGTGATCAACCTTGGCAGTGTCCTCATGGGACAAATTCTGAAGATGTGCAGTGGGTGTGACATAGGAACCTCTTCTACACTTGTCTGTCACCTGTCTGCAATACCAACCTGAGAAAACGAGCACTACCGTACTGCCAACTGTGCAATTTTTCTGTGGGCTGTGCCCATAAAATGAAAAAAAAGCATTGCAGTGGGGCTTCCCAGTGCCATGGGAACCAACCCAGTCAGGCGTCTAGAAGATACGATGTGAAGTAACAAGAAATTACCTTCAAACCTGAAGATTTTTTGTTCTTTGCCTTTTTTTTTTTTTGTGAACTTACTTAGTAACAGAACTGCTGGATAGAGTGAAATCTTTTTAACTGCTTGCTTACTTGTTTTTACTTAACAAAACATGAGGTTGAATATGCCCCTTCCAAAATTCATGTTAAAACCTAATTGTCCAGTACAACAATATGAAGAAATGTCAACTTCAGAGAGATTAAGTCACCAGCACAGACCTCATGAATAGAACACCAAACTTATGCTAGAGAGAACAAACCAGGACTCTTGCCCACCTACCTTTCACTATGTGAACATACCTCAACAACTCTTAGAAGTAGAAAGAACATCCTTACCAGACCCCAAATCTGTGGCCTTGAACTTGAATAAACAAGCACCCAGGAGAGAGAAAGAAAATTATGGTTGTTATGAACTATTCATTCTTGAATATTTTTGTGGCAGCACAAATGGGGCAATATAAGAAAAAATATAATGAAAGAATTGTTTCATTAGAAGAAAGGAAGGAAGGAAGGAAGGAAGGAAGGAAGGAAGGAAGGAAGGAAGGAAGGAAGGAGAAAGATGAAGGACCAGAGGAGGGAGAAAAGGGAGGAGGGAGGGAGAAGGAATAATCATAGAGGGGCAATCAAGTACTGATACAAGTTATAACACACATGTATGGCAAAATATTGCTGAATGAAAGAAGGCACATGGAAAAAAATACACACGCCACATGCTTCTGTTTACAGGCAATATCAGAGAAGAGGCAGAAAGCAGATTAGCAGTTGCCTGGACAGAGAGTGGAACCGTGATGATGTAAATGCTCTAAAAGTGGGTTGTGGTGATGGCTGCACAACTCAGCAAATACGTTCAAATATGATTAAATTTACACTTAAAATGAATGAACATGATGATGTGTAAATTATGCTTCTATAAATCTGTTTAAAAAGTCAGTTTATGTTTTAGTACAGTCACTATAGCTTCTGCATGCAAGCACACAGCTCAATTATGAGGACTATGAAGCAATAAAGTAATATTTACTTTAAACACTGAAAATTCGTTTCCCAGCATTTTAAAGATAATCTTCTGAATTGTGTCTAAATCACATCATAAGTATCTAATTAAAAAACAGTATTTTGTGTAATATGAAAAACTTCTGTGTAATTGAGTAGAAGATTTAGAAGGGTAGGTTTATAGGCAGACCTAACAAGAATAAGAAAAGAGTAGGAGACAGGGCTAGAGAGATGGCTTCGTGGTTAAAAGCACTGGCTTCTCTTGCAGAGGACCTAGGTTCGGTTTCCAGCACCCATATGTGGCTAACAACCATTTTTAGCTATAGTTCCAGGGCATTTGACACCCTCTTCTGACCTTGTGGCATTGCACCCTCGTGTACGTACACCAATATATTCAGACACATAAAATAATAATATGTTTTTTACAAAAGAAGAGAGACAGAAAAGCAATACAGGGTGCTCGAAGACAGTTGTTACCCACCTCTTCTACTTCAGAAATCAACCTTCTGTTTTCACATTCCACATCATCAAAATGGTTCAGAAAATTGGTTTAGGAATTTTGTGATGCACAAGCACATCTAAACCAATAAGAACCATCATATCAATTTATTTCCCAGTTCCCCTTGTGAAATACAGCGAGAGTAATTAAGCTATTCAGATGGACTTTCATATAACCATAGAGAAATAAATGGAAAATAAAAATGGTTGTTTCACACTCTGTAGAGTTAGCTTTTAAATTTTGATTTCTAATACTATACATTTTATAAAGTAAACATTTACACATAACTTAAAATTCTTCATACATTTATTATCTGTTTGTGTGCAGGCATGCATGTACAAGTCAGAGGACAACTTGCAGGTGTCAATTCTCTCCTTCCACCATGTCTGTCCTAAGAATTAAACTCAGTGCCTTTACTCCTTCATCTATCACAATGGCTCTGTACAGAACTTTTATGTTTCACACAAAATACAATGAAAAGAATTGAATTAATCTATATATTTTAAATATTCAAATGTTTCCTGAGTTAACTGAACTGTCCTTCAGGTGAATATACATTAAAAACCAATCTCTGATTACAGAAAAAATAGTCATTCTGTAATGCAGATATGTGTTATCTAGACCACATAACCAGAAAAATCTCTTACTGTCCTTTGTCGTCTCCAATGTCTTCATTTTTAACTATTACTTACCTATAACAGACATGATCATACTATTCAAACACAGCTTGTACACACCTTGATCTCAGGTCTCAAAAAGGCAATGGACTTTCACTGGTTACAGAGTATTTTTATATCTGTGGTATCCTTAGACTTGAGACCAAACCAGCGCCTTCTTAAAACCCTGAGGCTACATCATAGAGAAGATGGGTCACTCCATTGGAGTCCACAACCAACTCCCAGCATGAAAGTCAGGCCTGTCAGATGACTAAAGTTGGAAGAGCAATAGCAACGGAGATTAGCTCTGAAAATCACCCAGGGGATCAGCCAAGGAACTATGAGAAGCAACAGATTCTGTTGTTTTAAGCCACCAAGTTTTAGAAAGACATGTTCTATAGCAATAGATAACTGATTCATAAATGCATTAGTTACTTTTCTGTTGCTGTGATAAGACACTGTGACCAAGGGAATTTAGAAGAGGAAGAATTTATTTGAGCTTACAGCTCTAAAGGAATTAAAGTTCATTGTGGTGGGGATCAATGGTGGCAGGAAGTGGCCAGAGCAGAAGCAAAAATGTTTAGGCTCACATCTTTAAGCAGGCAGAAATCTGGCAAGGCTTAAGAACTCTCTTAGCCCACCCTCGCTGGGGGACATTCTCAGTCAAACCACCACAATAAAGAAATGTATGCCTTCATGATATGTACATACTTTGGGCGGGGGTAGAGGATTTTCATTCAGGTATCCCCCCTTAGATTACAATTTTGTATGTTTATACTTATAACAACACACAAAAATGTCCCTTAGATTATTTTAATCTATTCTTTTCAACTGAAAACCTTCTCTTTCCAATACTTAACTACAGTTTAAGATTTTTAACAGCCTCCATTGAGCATAAAACCTCCATGACGCTGTCTTTGAACCTTGAGTTAGAGTACTGCCTCTGAATTTCAGAAGTATATATAACACATGTCTTGGAAAGCTGAAATTAGAACAACTCCAAATTTAGTGTTGAAGATTTATCACCTCTAATCAAATAAAATGTAATCATATCATAATTATATGTTATGAATATTTTATCCTACATAATACTTAGTGAAACCTACACAATGTCTACCCAGTAACTGACAGATATGTGGACAAAACCACAACTGTTAAACCTCAGGGTGGTGGTCCCCCTCTATAATCTCCACATGCACAGAAGTAGAGGCAGGAGCATCAAGAGTTCAGAGTTATCCTCAGCTGCATACTGAGTTCAAGGTTATCCTTAACTACATACTGAATATAGAGTTATCTTCAACTACATAAATAGCCTGTGTTAATGAAACTTACCCCCCAAAAAAGCACTTCAGCTAATGAAAGAAAGAAGGAAAGAAAGCAAAAAAGAAAAGGAAAGAAAGAAAAAGAGGGAGGGAAAGAGGGAAGGAAGGAGAGGTGAGAGAGAGAGAACTGGTTAAACTATTATCAAATAATGGGTACTAAGCTCAAAAATATTTCACATGTATCTTTTAGTTTCTTATTAGAACATAACTCCCCCAAACATAGTGTTAAACAGTTAACAGTTTATTGTTTCGTGTGTTGTTGTGGTTTAGGCGGCTCATTCATGTGCCTGTATCCAGATGGCATCCTGTCTGGAGAGGCAATTGTGGGGCTCTCCATTGGCTGGATACACTGGCTTTTCCTAAGGGGACCCTTCTTCTCCATAAGGCTTCACTGGCTTCCTTACTGTTAATCAGCAAAACATTCCAAGAGGATCAAGGTAGAAGTCACAAGTGCTCTAAAGATCTAGGTTCTCTCTGCTCTATTATACTTATGAAAGGAAGCTGCTGTTGTCAGGGAATTTTATCACAGCAACAGGAAAAGTAACTAAGACAATGGGTTTCCCTGTCATGTTGCTGATTCTAGGAGAACAATCTATTCCCTGATGAATAGGATATAGCTAGGAGCTTGTAATTGCCTGTAGAGTGATAATGTACAACATTAAGACCCAACTGGAATAGAAATCTCGTGATGGCTTCATACTCCCTGTCCTAAAAAGCAGTCAGTCTCCTCAAAACAGTGAAAAGGTATCTGAGGCTGTGAAGAGAAAACAGATAAGAAAGGGGAAGATGTTGATCAGAGAAACACTTCAAGTAGTCTGGAAGAGTAGGTTTACTGACTATTGTACTACACAAGGACTGCAGTTAATGAATTGTGCATTTGAAAATTAATGAAACATGTTTAAATGCTCACCATGCACAAGAAAATATACACCTCTGAGGTGATATGTATTCATTAGCCTGGAAGAATCTTTCTGTAATACATATAGATCCAAACAAAATGTTATACCCTATAAATAGTCATTGAAAATTTAAAATAAAGTAATAGGATCTGAATAGAAGGATCAATATTTAAGGTCACTGCTGCTCTTTTAAAGGACCCTATTTTATTTCCCATCACGCATATCTGGCAGTTGACAACCACCTATAAATCCAACTCCACGGAATCTGAAGCCACTGGCTCATACAGGCACTTAAGTGTTCATACCCACACATACACACAGTTAAAAATAATAGATAAATGAAAGGCTATAGAGATACCCCAGCAAGTAAGAGTACTTGCTACTTTTGCGAAGGAGCTAGCTTGGGCTTCCCGAACCATCTATAACTTCAGGTCAGGGAATGTGATACCCTCTTCTGGACTCTATAGATGAGCACCAGCATGCACATGATGCATATAAACACAAGAGAGCAAAAACTCACTCATACGCATAAAAAAGAAATATAGCTTAGGATACAAATTAATGAATAAATCTTCTTAAAATATTTCTTTTTAAAAATTAGAATGGAAAATATTTATATTGCGTTTTCTGCATTTTGATCAGTAAAACACCCAAGAAAATGACTCATTGAAGGAAGGACTGTTTGGGGGCACCTGGCTTCAGAGGTGTCAGTCTACGACCACTTGATGCTGTTGGTTCTGGGCCCATGTATAATGAGAAAGAACATCATGATGGAAAACATGGAGTGGAGCAGAATGATGTACTTCCTAGTGAGCAGGAGGCAGACAGAAAGGGCAGGACAGGACATGTCTTTGAAAGGCCTGCAACCAGTGATCCACTTTCTCTAAATAAGCCCCACCTTCTAATAGTCCATTCGGTTTTGAACTCATCAATGCATTAATCCATTGATAAAGTTCTCAAGATGCAGCCACATTTCAGTAGGGTGACAAACTGAGGACCAAACCTTCAACACAAAAGCCTGTGGAAGACATTTTATACCCAAACCACAACTCACTACCTTCAGTGTCAATCCCAAAGAAGCGTGCCTGTCTCATAATGAAACATCAATTTTGCCCATTTCAAAGACTTCCTCAAATTTCAACATTTGCAGAATTTCTCAAAAAAATCTAAGTTCAAATACTCCCATGAGACTCGAGGTTTACTCTTAATTATTTTATGCCCTTATGAGAGAATAAAAGGAATACATTGTAACAAAATGAGGGACACAGGGAACACATTAAAGCCCATAGCTGCTTTCAGGCCTCCGGACCTCTTTCTTGGGTTGGTTCTGCTTGCTGCCTATGGCTTTCCTTGGGAGATGTTCCACATTCCTGGCAACTCTAATTTCCTGTAGGTTATATCACAACTTCAGCTTTACTTTCACAAATTTATACATTGTCCTCTCAGGGACTATGCTATGGAATTTTGACTCTGACATGCATTGCTGGGACTCCCAGGCTTTCCTCTGAAACTTGGATGGAAGCCCCTGTGACCCCACATCTCTTCCATTCTGTGTGTCGGCAAAACTCACATTATATGGATGATACCAAGCTCTGTTAACAGCCTGAAAAAAACACTGAGTCTCCTTGGACCATGGATGAAAGGGTCTCTGAATATCTGGATGATGGAATAAGGGGAGATTACTTTTTGGGCTTTTATGTAAATGTTTTATTGAATTTTTGTGTATTTCATACAGAAAATATCAATCTTATTAATCTTTATACTCTCTTCCCCACTCTGTCATTTGTGATAAGGCCTAATCTATGAAGTTAGTGGGCACACACATTCCTCAGTGCAAGTTCATCTACTGAGGTATATTAAGACCATGTAGAGTCCCTAGCTTTAACAAGATCAGATCTTCCTCACCCAGCAATAATAAGCTGCCAATATTTCCTCAGGTAAGATTGACGTCTGCTGGAAATTTCTCCAATTCTATGCTCATTTTTTTTCTGTCTTGTGCGTGTTGTCACCATAGCTGTAGATTCATATGAGCAGGGATGCAGGAGCTGGTAGAACTCTATTCCCATGTAGTCATGGCCCTCCTCCCTGAATCTTACAATCTTCTGCTCCCTATTCTGCAATGGTCCCTAAGCCCTGGGTGGGTGGAGTTTAATATAGGAATCCTGTCCAAAGACCCACATTCTGAAGACTTTTACTCTCTACACATTGGGCATTTGTGATCTTTTGCATTCCTGGCCTTCGGTTTCATGAGGGAGCTTCATGAATGAGAATTAAGAGAGTCATCGGTGTTCTCTTTTCTCCCTTGTTCTATGTTCTGTGAGCCTTAGGTGCGGACATTGCATTGTAGATGGGCCACTTAGACTTGGGCAATTAACAGATAATTTATGTATATGACCAGTTGTGGTACTCTGTAGTAGCCTTCATCTGGGACAACAGAAGCTTCTTTGCTAACTGATGACTGAAAAACTTGTCTGTAAATATAAGGATATATATTTTGTACATAGTAAGAAATGACATTAGGCTAGGGATGTGACAGTCTTGGGGTTTTCTCTAAGACCTATGACCTTTCTACCCATGTGTATTTGGCTTTGTTAATACCACATAAGAGTTTCATCCCATTGAGGTAGCTTTTGATTGCCTCCAAAATAAAAGTGCCACAACATCACTAAAGTCATATGCTGTGCAAGTCATTGATGTGGTTATTTGGCTCTGAAGCTGGGGTTGGACTATCGATTGATGTTCTCCCTTAGAGGCTTGCACAGTGCTCTCCAAAAGTATGAGATGAGTGATATCCTTCAGTGGCTTCCAGGTAAGTCCGTGCTCCATTGCTCCAAAACATGTGTCAGTAATATGTCCTGTATTTAGAAATAGGATCTTATCTACAAGTTCAGGGAGTGAGGCAATGAAGGGCTGTAGCAATTTTGAGAGTCTCTTAGAATACCCTAGTCAACAACTCAAAGGGAAGTCTCAGTCTGGCACAGTTTCTTGATAGGTAGCCTTCAGCTGTAGACATGGACTTGTGTAGAGATACTGTATGTTGAATTTGTCATTAGGCTGTTGAATGATAAGATTTTCTGGTTTTTTTTTTTAATAATATCCAGGTATTATTAATTTATCCTCACTCTTTCCCTGTCTAACTCTTCCTTCATGACTTCCTCACTTAAAGTGTTCCCATATTCCCCATTTACCACTTGATAATACCAGCCTCCTATGGTTCCACATCTCCTGAGCACCTTCTTTCCCTTTATCCTCAAAGTTCCTTATATAACTCTCTGCCCTCTCCCATTTAAATATCTCTCTCAGGTTTCTTCTTTCCCTCTACCTTCCTGATTATTTTCCATTTTCCTAGTTCCGGAGTACATCAGGATACATACTCATATAAAGGAATTTGGTGCTAGGATCTATATATGAGGGGGAACATGTGTCATCTGTTTTTCTGAGTCTGTGTTACTTCATTTAGTTGAACAGTTACTAGTTACACCCAAGTATCTGCAAATATCATGATTTCAGCTTTCTTTAATACTGAGTACAACTTCATTGTGTTAATGTATCACATTTTCATTAACCACTTATTACTTTATGAACATGTAGGGTAGTGCTTCCATCTCTTAGCTATTGTGGAAAGAGCAGCAACAAACATGGATGTACAAGTATCTCTACAATAGGATGAGTCTTTGGTTATAGCACAAGGAGTGGTATAATTGGATCAGAAGGTAGATTCATGTTTTTAAGAGTTCTCCACACTGTTTTCCACAGGGTTTGCATGAGTTTGCAATCCTACCAGCAGTGAATGAGTGTAATCCTTTCCCTCTCCCCACCCATCCTCTCCAGCATTTGGCATCATTTGTTCTCTTGACCTTCGCCAGTCTGACTAGGGTAACATGAAATCTTAAAGTGGTTTTAATTTGTATTTCCCTAATTATTAATGATGTTGAGCACTTTTTAATATGTTTCTCACCCATCCTCATTTCTTCTTTTGAAAACTCCGTGCTCAGATCCTTAGGCCAACCTTTAACTTGGTCACTTGTTTTCTTGATTCTTTGTTTTGTGAGTTCTTTATATATTTTAGATGTTAAACCTCTATCAGATGTGTCACTGGTGAAGATTTTCTCCCAGTCTGTGGGTTTTCTCTTTGCTTCCTTGGTTGCTTCTTTTTGCTGTACAGAAGAAGGCTTTGAGTTTATAGGTCCCACTTGTTGATTGTTGATGTTAATTCTTGAACAACTGAAGTTCGATTTAGAAAGTCCTTTGTACACCTATATCTTGTAGGTTACCCCAAATTTTTTTCTAACAGTTTCAGAGTTTCAGGTTTCACATTGAGGTCTTTGGGCCACTTAGCATTGATGTTTGTACAGGTGAAAGATAAGGGTCTAGTTTCATTCTTATATAGGTGGAGATCCAATTTTGACAGTAACATTTTCTGAAAATGCCATCTTTCCTCCACTGACTGTTCTTGGCCCCTTTGTAAAATATCAGGTGACTGAAGTTGCAAATTCTCTTGTTTGTGTCTTCAGTTATATATCCTTGATCTTTTTTGCCAGTATCATGCTGTTTTTATGATTATAACTCTGTAATATAGTTTGCAATTTGGTATAGGAATCCATCCTGCATTACTCTTTGTGTTCAATGTTGCTTGGTTATCCAGGGTCTCTTGTGAACCATATAAATTTAAGGATTTTCTTTTCAAATTTTATGAAGAATGCCATGGGGATTTTGATTGGAACGGCATTGAATTTATACATTATTTCTGATAGGATGGTCATTTTCACAACATAAATTCTTCTAATTCATGAGCTTCCATCTTCTAGTGTCCTTATCAATCCCTCTCTTTGAAGTTTTAAAATTGTCATTGTAGAGATCTCTAATTCCTGTGGTCAGTTTTATTCCAAGATTTATTTTTTAGGTGATTGTGAATGTGTGGGCGGGGGGCGGGTTTCCATGAACTTTTCCTCCAATTGCTTGTTATTGGAATAGAGAAAGGCTAGTGAGTTTTGTAGATTAATTTCATAATCTGTCACTTTACTGAAAGTGTTAAGCATTTTTAGGAGTTATCTTATGGAAGGTTTGGCATCTTTTAGGTATAATATATCATGTGCTAAAAGTGTATGTCTTATAGCTCTATCAAGAATTTCAAGCACTATACTAAAAAGGAGTGGAGGTGGTGGACAGCCATTTCTAGACACTGGTTTTAAAGGGAATGCTTCCAGTTTTTCTCCATTTAGAATGGTGTTGGCTGTGGGATTGATGTTTATAATGTTAATTATATTGAGTTATGTTTTCTTCAGTTCAATTCCCTCTAGGACTTTCAGCATGAATGCATGTTGAATTCTGTAAAAGGCTTTTTCTGTGCCTTTTGAGATGACCATATGATTTTTGTCTTTTGAGTTCATTCATATGATTTATGAAAATTATTGACATATATACATTGAACTGTCTGGGCATTTCTGGAATAAAAGCCAACTTGATCCTGGTAGATGATCTTTTTGATGTGTGTCTATATGTAGTTTGCAAGTATTGTGTTGAGAATTTTTGCATCTATGTTCATTAAGGATATGGATGTACAGTTTTCTTTCTTGCCTATATCTTTAACTGGTTTTGATATTAGAGGGATGCTGGCTTCAAGGAAGGAATTTGGGAGTTCTCACTCTGTTTCTATGTTTTTGAATAATTTAAGGAGTATTGGACATAAATTTTCTTTGAATGTCTGATAGAATTCTGCTGTGAATTCACCTGGGCCTGGGTTCTTTTTAGTTGGGTGGTTTTGTATTACTGTTTCAGTTTCCTTATATGTTATGGGTCTATTTAAGCAGTAGATCTCTTCTTGGTTTAGCTTTGGTGATTCCCATGATTTTAGATATGCATCCATTTCTCTAAGTTTTTAAATTTAATAACATTTATGTTTTAAAAGTATTCCCTTATGGTGTTCTGGATTTTTTTGTTGTCTGTGGTGATGTTTCCCCTTTCATCTCTGATGATGTTGTTGAATTGGAGTTGCTTTTTCTTTCTTTTTGTTAACTGTGCTAGGGTCTATCTATCTTTTCAAATAACCAGCTCTTGGATTCATTTATTTTTTGTATTCTTTACTTTAATTTCATTAATTTCTAGTGTAATTTTTATTATTTCTTCTTGTCTGCTGTATTTTGGTTTCATTTCTTGTTGCCTTTCAAGAGTCTTGAGTTGCAACACTAAGTCATTTGTTAGAGCTCTTTCTGAATTTTTAGTATATGGACTTAAGAGATGCAAAGTCCCCTTTTAGGACTGCTTTTAAAGTGTTCCAGAGTTTTCTTGTGTTGTGTTGTCTTTTTCTATAATTCCAGGAATACTTTTAGTTCTTTCTTAATTTCACCTTTGACCCATTCACCATTCATGAGTGTGTTGTTTAATCTCCATGAGTTCATTACATTACTAGGGCTTCTTAAGATGTTGATTTTAAGCTTTATTTCATTGTGGTCTGATATTATGCATAAAATTATTTCAATTTTTTGTATTTGTTGAGGGCTTCTTTTGTGCCCCTGTATGTAGTCGACTTTGGAGAAAGTTCCATGGAATGCTGAATAGAAATGTATTCTTTGGTACTTGGGTAGAATATTTGGTCAGTGTTTGTTAGGTCCACTTGATGTTTGGTACTGGTTAATTCAGACGTCTCTCTCTTTATTCTTGTCTGGTTGATCTGTCTAATGGAGACAGTAGGCTATTGAAGTGCACTACTATTAGTGAGTTGGATTTAATCTTTGTCTTAAAGTCCTATAAGTACTGTTATTATGCAGTTGAGTACACTACAGTTTGGTGCATATATGTTCATGACTATGATATCTTTTTGGTCAATTGTTTCTTTGCTCAGAATGAAGTGACCCTCTATTTCTTCTGATTAGTTTTAGTCTGAAGACTATTTTGTGAGATATTACAACATCAACTCCTGCTTTTTTCTTAGTGCCATTTGCTTGGAGTATTTTTTTTTTCTATGTTTCAGCTTAAGGTAGTGCCTCTCCTTGAAGGAGAGATGGGTTTCCTGTAGACAGCAAGATGATGTACAGTCATTCTTTTCTTCAGTTCTTTGTATGGGTTCATGAATTTTCTGAAGAGCTGGTTTTGTGGACATGAAATCTTTCAGACTACTCCAGTCTTGGAAGATTTCCTTTCCCCTTCTTCTACAATAGACTTTGTTTTTGCTGGGTAAAATATTCTGGGTTTGTGTGTATCATCATTTACAACTGGGAACGCTTTGGTCCAGACTCTTCTGGCTTTCATAGTTTACAATGAAAAGTCAGCTGTAATTTTGATGTATTTTCCTTTACATGTGAATTGTTGTTTTTCTTTTGCAGCTTTCAATATTCTCTCTCTTTGCTCTATGTGTTTAGTGTTTTTGCTATGATATGCCATGGGAACTTTCTCTTCTGGTCCTTTCTATTTGGGATTCTATGTGCTTCTTGTATTTGTATAGGTATGTTTTCCTCCCATTTGGGGAAATTTTCTTCTACAATACTTTTGAAGATTTAGTAAATATCATTATCCTGAGATACTTCTCCTCCCTCTATACCTATGTTGTATAAATTTTGTCTTTTCATGATGTCCCCCATTTCCTGTATATTTAATTCCTTTTTTAAAAAATTTTTTCATAATCTGTCCAATTCAACTTTATCATCTAGTCTTGCTATTCTGTTTTCCATTTCATTCATTCTATTATTGAGGCTTTCTCCTGTCATTTCAAATTGGCTTATTGAGTTTTTACTTACTCATTCATTTCAACCAGAGTTTTCTTTAATATTTCTATCTCTTATGAGAAAGTAAAGATTAACTCAGAGAATGTTTGGTGTTCAACTCTGAAACAAAATACCTTAAATTAGAGGAAGGTTTACCCTCCCTACTACAGGTCTCAATATGTGTCTGCCATGATCCGTAAAAATTCTAAAGATCCAGGGCTCTCTCCTGATTCTGTCTTCTAATAACAGCCTATACTTCTGTCCTCTGGGTACACTGACTTGAGCTGTTCCCTAAGCATGACTATCATACACTGAAGTCTTTTCTCAACTTCTTGATTTCAAATAGAAACCTCAAAGTTCACACGTCAAACTGAACCTTTAATTTTCATTCTAAACATGCTACTCCCAAATTCTTCATCATGTCATAATAAATTTAATTTTATATTGCTTAGACAAGAATCAGAGATGCATTCTCCTTTATCATGGCTTATACACAAAGTCTTAGCGACCCCAATTATTGCTGCATGAAAATATATCCAGAATCCTCAGTCTCTACTCATGGTTCCCACGGCTACAGCAGTAATCCACGCCACCACACTGCTTCCCCCAACACAGGAAATATCGCAACCTCTCTCCAGAGCTTATTGTCAAATTTGCAGGCACACTGACTGCTTAAAACATGAGTAGGAACTAGTAGTCCTCTGTTCAAAAGCAGAACATGGCTCCCTGCTTCAACTGGAAACAAATGTTCCCTCACTTCCTGCAGTGCACTGGGCAACCTTGATGCTCACTGTTTCTCAGGCTCATTTTCCACTCCTCTTCCTCTGGTTCACGCTTCCAAACAACGTTGGCAATATTGGTTTCTGATGCACGTGAAGGAACACACTTAATCAAAGGCTAAGAATGGTCTGTTCTAACTAGAACCACATTGTCCTGGATGGTCTGGGGTTAACTCCAGTTATCAAGCTCTGTAACTACCAGACGAAAACAGTAGGAGAAGTTCTCCTCACAGTGATCCTGGCAAGAACGCCTTGGACTTGACATCAAAAGCATGAATGGAGCTGGCTAGGTGGCTCAGTGGGTAAAAGCACTTAGAACAGAAACAGAGAACTGGCTCCAGGAGTTTGCTTTCTGACTTCCACAGGCACACCATGGCACAGAAGGACATGCGCACGCACACACACACACACACGAATAAAAAATATTTTAAGATGTAAAAGTGATTAAAATAAAACCAAATAGACTAGGAGAGCTTCATGATGCTAAAAAGAAGTCCCTGCCAAGGAAGAAAAGACAACCAAGGAGTGGGAGCATATGTCTGTGAAAGCACCGATCTGACAATAGAGTGATTCCTAGCACATATGGGGATTGCTGACAATTCACTGACAACAAAGAAAAAAAGAGGAGAGAAGAGGAGGTAGAAGACTGAGGAAGAAGACAGGAGGAAAAGGGAAATGATGAGAGAGGAAAGGAAAAAGACGAAAAGAGAGAAAAGTCATCACTCTTCAGGGCCGCATTTAAATGGGTCGTTTAAGGACCGTCCTCATAGAGCTAGGGAGGGCAGTGACCGCTGACAGGAGATGGGCTTCAAATTGCTGCTCAGTGGATATAGTTAGCTGTGTAAAATGAACACGTGTCTACTGTACAGCACCGTACTTCCTGTTAACCATATATACTTTAAGTGTATGTAAATGATAGTTCTCATATTAGGATTTCTTGCTATGCGCAGTTACATTCACTGGTGGTGAATGCGGAGGTGCATGACTGCTAAAAGTACTGAGACTAAATGTCAGCTGAATGCCAAGCCCTACAATGGGCATTTGTATTAATTTCTAAGTCTCAGTGGACATTGCAGAAGAAGGGGCAGTAAGAGCCGGAACTCCAGAAGGTGGAGAGGGGGACTGTGAAATGGTATCTTCTGGGCAGAGCTCAGCCAGTAAGGTCATGATGTTAGAGCAGATCTGGCTGCCGGTAACTGACCTTCACAAAACTGAACCTGTCAAACAATCATAGATGGGGGCTGGGGGTAGGGAGGTGGGAGAATGACGGTGGGTGGGGCGGGGCCATTTGAGCCCTCCCTCCCTACTAAACTACTGTCTATTGGTGAATTCTGGAGAACAGTCACTGTCTCCAGGACAGTACACACTGAGGCGCCCACAGGCTCCAACTGATAGTTCCAAGTTCCAAGCCCATAGTTACATGGACTCTCCATGGTTAAACCCAGTAGGCCTCAAAACAAAACAAGAAGACATATATGTCTGGAATGGAATTTGTAGAGAGGAGGGGGTTAATAGGGTTGGAGTAGTGAGAGCTGGTGGGCGTTATAGGAGTCAGAATTTACTACATACGTGTATGAAATTGTCAGAGAACAAATTCCATAAAAATCACAAAGAAAAGGCTGGAGAGATGGCTCAGCAGTTAAGAGCACCTACTGCTCTTCCTGAGTACTCAGGTCTGGATCACAGAACCCACATAGAAACTAATCTCTCCTTAACTCCAGTTCCAGGGAAACTGATAGCCTCTTCTGGCCTCCACAGGCACCAGGCTCTCACATGAAACACATACATGCAGGCAAAATACTCATATACATAAAATAAAAATAAATAGAATTTTTTTTAATCACAAAGAACATAGAATTTGATAGATGTGTTTAGTGCCTTGATTATGGTTTTGATGTCAAAGGTGGATTCATGTCAAATTCATTAAATATACAAATTTAATATATGCATTTATGTGCAGGTTACACATGAATTAGCTATAAGATAATCATTTTTAACAAAGGAAGAACAGGCAATGTTCTATAAATCTATCAATTATTTAGAAATATTTAATGACTATCACTTAAGACATTCAAGAACTACAAGCAAGGAAACATGTCTTCACTCTCCCTCCTAATTAATATCATTAATTGTTGCATTTGTTTCTTTTTGAAAAATAATTAAATAATGCAGGGCATCACGGTACATGCTTGTAATCCCAACACGTGTGAAGTGGAGGCAAGATGACCAAAAGTTCAAGGTCAGCCTCAGCTACACAGCAAATCTGAAGGCAAACTGGGTTACCCAGGACCTTGTCAAAGAAAATATATATTTATACACACTTAAATAACACAAAAAGGAAAAATGACATGCTTATGACAACATTTTATCATGTAATCTATAATTAGCTTGTACAATTAAACTCCTTAAATAAAAAGAATGATAAAAATATAAGACATGGATTAGTTCAAGAACCTAGTGAACTTTTTATACCATTCATAAAATTTTAGGTACCTAAATGACTGAACTATTTACTAACTTAATGTTTGGCCTGTAATCCATTTATGTTACTGGTAGAGAATACTGCAACACCAAATTGAATCAAACAGGTTATTATATACTCCAACACACAACATGCAGGACAAGTACTTTATATATTATTACAGAAAAAGAAATAACCACCAATATTAAAATTGGTAGGTCTGTAGTAGGCAATCAAGACACAAATGCCACTGCCACTGTTTCCCGCTATTACCAGGTTTACGTTCACTTCTGTGCGTGTGTGTGTGTGTGTGTGTGTGTGTGTGTGTGTGTGTGTGTGTGTGGAGGAGAGGTGGGATCTGGAGGAATTTCAGAAATCATGCTATATTTTTTACATTATTGTTTATTTCTATTTTATGTGTATTAATGTTTTGCCTACATGTATGTAGGTAGGTGCATCACATGTACACAATGCCCTAGAGGCCAGAAGAGGATGTGAGATCCCTGGAAATAGACTTATGGATAGTCACAGATAGTTACTAGCCTCCATGTGAGTGACACGTTCCGAATTGTGGTCCTCTTCAAGACCAGGTAAAGATCTTAACCCCTGAGCCATTTCGCAAACACCTAGAACTCATGTTATCATAATAATTATTTTGAAAATTACTTGTTCCAAATTTCTTGTAACAAAAATGAAAAAAAGCATAGGAAATTTAGTAAAATGTCATAGACAAAACTGCCCTGATTCATATTATATGATCAAAATATGATTTTCTGATACCTGTTAAAAAGGACGCAACACATAAAAGACATTATGTATATCTGTTGATGGGATGGGAATTATTCTGTATGCAGACAGCACAAGACAGAGTGTTTTGAAGTACAGTGATAACTTCCTTTATGTTCTGTGCTAATCTTTCAAATTAAATATATTTCTAAATGTTCATATAAACAGTCTTTATTAATTCAGCTGGTTGTAGGAAAGCTACTAAGAAACTGTGCCTGCAGGATAGGTAATTACATGTCATTGTTGCCTAATTACATAATTCTTAAGGGCAGCACCATTGTTTCATTGGAAACATCTTTGATTATAATATGCACAAAAATTAATCCAGAACTTGTTTTGCATAGAAGACTAAACCCTACACTATGCTTAAGGACTTGAGAGCTATTTGGTAGGTAATAAATGTTTTAATATAGATAACTATCTTATTTCATTCACAGACAGAATGGAGTCATTACTAAACGAAAAACTGTCTTTCCCTCATCACATTTATGAATCTTCATTACTTTATATCTATATGCAAAACTGGTTTTGAGAAAGATTTGCACAGATTTTCTGATTAACTAAATCAAAGAAAGTGCTCAAACACCACATATCCATAATAAAATATTATATTTGTCTTTCATTAGAAATATACCACTTTTCAATCAGTTAAGAGTATGTTAAAACATTTAATTATATCCATAATTTAATGTAGCAGAAGAATTTTATAAACCAGTTTTTTAAAGTAACAGTCTCAGGTATTGGATCTTACTAATCATCTTAACTTTATATTTCTTTTTTACAGTAATATTTTTATTAATTCTGTGAGGATTTCATACAATGCATTTTAATGAATTCAACCCTTCCTCCATTCTCACATTCACTCTCAACTATCTACCCCAAACTAAGTGTCCTCTGTTTTTTTAAAGCCCATCTAAGTCCAATTTTTGTTCTTCAAATACTCTTGGGTACAAGGTCTTTCTCTTTCTCTCTCCCCACAGCAATCAATTATCAATAATTTCTATCTAGGGGTGGAGTTTCATGCCTACCTCTTCCCTCAATGCTGGAATTTTGTCTGGTTTGAACTTGCATAGGTCTTGTGCATGCTGCCATAACTGCTGTGTCCAGAAATCTAGAAATCAGTTTTGTGGAAGTCAAATCCACCTCTTCTGGTTCTTACAGTCTTCCTACTCTTTCTTCCCAAAATGATCCCTGAGCCTGGCTGGAGGACTGTAATATAGATGTGCCATCTAAGGATGAACACTCTGTAGTCTCTTATTCTCTGTGCATTTTCTGTATATTAATAATCATTTAGTACAGAAAGAAGCTTCTCTGATAAGAGTTGAGAGAGACACTAATAAATGGGCACAAAAATTAATCATTAGGAGTTGATTTAATACTATTTAGCAGAATAATAGTAGTAGGATCTCCTGTATGGTCTATGACCTATCTAGTCACAGGTTCATGGCCCCAATAATAGTGTCAAGTATGGGTTCTAGTCTGTGGAGTGGACATTAAATCCAATCAGAAAGTGATTGGTTAGTCCCATAACACCCAAGACAATATTGCACCAGTGAGTAGAGGACATTGTATCCCCATTATAGGGCAACATCATTTAGTAGTCTGTCAGGTCAGTCACTACCATTTAAATCACAGGGTGCACAGCTTGGTAGGATTATTTATGTTCTCTTCCAGTGGCATGCACAGCATCTTTCAGCACCATGAAAACCAGCCAGCAGGCATGAAACTTTGAAGTCAGTAGCAGTTTGACTTCTCTAAGTTCTACCATTCAAGTACAGAGTATCTTAAGCAATATGATATTACTATCAAGAATTGAAGGAAAATCAAGAGCAAAGGTCATGTCATAGCCAGTCATGTTTGGGGGTTCTATGAGACCCTCTGACCAACAACTCCAGAAATGGTTGTTCACTCCTAGCATTGTTTTTTTTTTTTTTTTCATTTCCTAGCCTGTGTCTGGTAAGGACATTGCGCCTCTATTGTAGGACAATATCATTTAAACTCATATACAATTATGCACATATTTTAGGAAGTTTCTACAGTACTAGTTCTATACGGCTTTTACAAAAGGCCATTAGTGCTGGCTGTCCCTTCCCATGCTCCTCCTCTACCCTGTCCTCCCACCCTCAAACCCATTTAAGCCTTCCTTTTCTCCTTTATATTCTGAATTCTATCTGCCTTCCCTTGAAAGCCCCACCCTTTCTAGCCCCTTACTAGATTCTTGACCTCTACAGAGTTTCCAACTGAAACAGGCCTATCTAGAGTTTCAAAGGCAGTATCCACATATCAGAGAAAGCATGCTACCTTAAATAAGCAACCCAATTAAAAATAGGGCAAGAAAGTCAACAGAAGGTTCTTCAAAGATAGAACACAAAACACTAAGGTTTTTTTTCAGATTTGATTTATTAGTTTTGGGTGGGGAGGTCTTTTTGAGACAGGGTCTCCCTGTAGCTGCAGCTGACCTGGAAGTCGCTTTGTAGACCAGGCTGGCTTGAACTCACAGAGATCCATCTGTCTCTGCCTTCCAAGTACTGATATCAAAGACGTGCACCACCACATCTGACTTATTTATTATTTTTATTTTATGTGTATGACAGTACATTGCCTACATGTGTGGAAGTGCACCTCTGTCATGCAATGCCCATGAAGGACAGAAGAGGGTGTCAGATTCCTCTGGAACTGGAGTTAGGGATGGACAATTGTTAGCTGCCATGTGGGTGCCAAGAATCAAACCAGATTCTCTCCAAGAGCAGCCAGAACATTTTTAATGTTCAACATACTTTGCCGACAGGAAATGCAAATCAAAAGTAATTTGGTTTTCCAGCTTACACCAGTTAGAGAGACCAGGATTTTTTTTAAAAAATGATTTTAAAAATGCTGTCATTGATACTGGGAAAGGGGATCACTCACTCCCATATGGTGGGGGTACAAACTGGTTCAGTCACTATGGGGTATAGTGGTTATTCAAAAAGTTAAAAAGAGAGCTACCCCTCTTGGGCATTTCCGAAAAGCAGTCTATGTACTACTCTGGAGATATTTGCTCATCCATGTTCATTGCTGCTCTGTTCACAATAACCAGGAAAAGGAAACAACCTAGACTTCCTCAACTGATGAATGGATAATGAAAATGTGGAACATTCACACAATGGAATATTATCCAGCTGCTAAGAATAAAACAAATTACCCAAGTCACTGTTAAGTGGCTGGAGCTGGAAATAATCATTCTAAATGAGGTAACCAAGGCCCTGAAAGACAATAATCACGTGTTAATTTTGTATTTTCTATAATTCAAATTTCATTGTTTTGTGACTGGGAGCTACTTCTCATTACATTTTTATTTTAAATCCTATTTTTTATATTTGACTATATCTGAATAACAATTTTTATTGTTCTCTATCCTTTGCCTGTACACTTTTTACTAATTTTTTTCAGATTTCACCCAATATGTTGTGATTGTATTCGGATCTCCTCCCCTATCTGCATTTTTCCTTACTACCATCTCACCCAGTCTCATAAATATGTGTGTGGTGTGTATGTTGTGGTGTGTGTGTGTGTGTGTGTGTGTGTGTGTGTGTGTAAAAGGCCTAAAGGGTCAAATTTGTGTTTCTAAATGCCCTTCAATGTCAATCTACCAAGAATCTCCCTCTTAAATGAGACTAATTATCTTCCCTCCCAGCATCTATTGGTTGCCAATAGTTCCTCAGGTAGGACTGGGGTTTCTTATTCACTTCTCCACATCTATGCAGGGATTTTGTCTTTGCTTAGATGCTTTGAAGAACTTTGAGAAATTTGTAATATAAAATATAAGCAAATCAACAAGTTAATTGTAAGGGGTTTTTGCTTCTTTAACAGATGTAAATTTAGATTCACTTATAGTGATTAAGTGGAAATTAAAATTGAGTATAAGTTCTCAGTAAAGCCTATTATGAAATCTTTTTAAATAACAAATAATTTATATAGAACTACAGTGCTAAAATAGCTCAGTTGGGAAAGCTTGCCTCTCAAGACTGGGATACCAGAATCTATAAAAAAGCTGAATACAGTAGCACAAACCTTTGCAATCCCAGTAACCTCCTCCTGGGATGAGGGAGGCAGAGAGAGCAGACCTTCAGGAGGCTCAAGGGCCTGAGAGTCAAGAATGAACAGCAGTGAATTCAACGGACTCTGTTTCAATCAAAGCAGAAGGCGAGGATCTCTACCTGAGCTTGTTCTCTGATCTCCACATACATAAACACATACATCATACACACACATATGAAGACATGAAAAAATGGATATTTGATATGGCAAAATTGTATTATATTAATTAATAGAAATAATTTCTTTTTTTTTAATTAGGTTCAAGCTTGCGCTGTAAGTTACAGATACACATATAAAATATGATGGACTCTTTCACTCAAGTTAAAGTCTACATTGAAGAACAATGACCTTAACTTGACAATAGTACTACTAATAAAATTATATATTTACAATATTGTACACATTATATATTATATACACTATATACATTATATAGTGTATGTTACTATATATTTATATAGAAAGGTTTGAGTACTACTATTAAAACTTTTTACTAGCTCAGTGCTTACCTGGACAAATTTCTTATTATTTAAGCTTTTTGCTCAATTGAAAAAAATAAATATAATGAGATTAACTTTGTTATCAGCTATTATGACAATTAAGATAGTGAATAATCTAAGAAATGCCTGGCAAAAATAATGTTCAATTAATCCCATGATGATTTTGTATCCAACACTCACAGGAGATAGACAGGCATAAAAATGAGTTGAATATAACCACTAAATAGATACACAGAAGAATTACTTATAACAAAGCTCCTTTTATTGCATTTATTTATTTATTTATTTATTTATTTATTTATTTATTTATTTATGGGGGGACCCACAGGACAACTTGCAGAAGTGGGTTCTCTCCTACCGCTGAGTCCTGGGGATAGAAATCAGGTCTTCAGAGTGGGTAGCAAGAACTTTTGCTCCATGAGCCATCTCACAAGCACCAGAATTACTTACAAAGCCTTTGTTTTTTCATAGATAAAAATAAAATGATCAAAGATAAACAGTAAAGTGTGTCAAAGCCATAGCTTTCCGTCCAATAAGAAATGACTCTACCATTGAGAACAAAGTCAGAAGAGAGAAGCGGTAGGGATTGTGTCCGTGGCTCCTTCACATAAATGGGTTAAAAGGATTATTAAAGGTGAAAATCCTCCATGGTTTAATAATTAGCTCTAATCTTGTTCACTCCTTTCTCAAGGCTACAAACACCAACAGCTATGGAATCAGTACCAAGCATGAGCTGAGTGTGCTCCAAAAATCAACAGAGTTGGGCAATTTGCAAAGTAGACTCATAATCTTTATTTACAAGTGTAATCAAAGCTGACCTTTGGATAGCTCACTGTCATCATTTACAGAAACTGACACTGAATTCTTGGTAAAGCAGCAGGAGTGGTGGGGTGGGAGGTGGAGGTAAGAGCTCTATGGGTCAAAAAAATTTCAACATCAGGGGAGTGACTTGTTTGACAGATTTACTTGGCCCATTATTCTGGACTCCTACTCAGAATTACTCAAAATGTGGTTGTATGTATGAAGACAATTCAAAGTTCCACAGTCAGTTCATTTGGCAATTCAACTTAAGCACAGGTTTTTAAAATAGGATTTTCACAACTTTTTAAATGAATTAGGGTTTGGTGTAATTAACTTAATTTCTTTTTATTATTTAACAGTCACAGCTACAAGAAGCATTTTTATTTGTTTTTTTTTTTTTAGGATTTTATAAACAAAATTTGACAACAGGAGGCCATAGTTTGTACTTTAGAATCACTTATTCCAAAAATGACTTGGATAATTTTTACCTTTGTTCATGTTCAATAGTACACAGCCCTGGATTAATCATTCCTTTAAAGAATTTGAATCAGCAAGATGGTTCAGGGGGTTAAGATGCTTGCCAACAAGTCTGATGATCTGAATTTAATCCCTGGGACCCACATGGAAGAGACTCCTCCAAGTTGTCCTCTAACCCCCCAGATCTGCATGCACCATTATACATTTAAAAAAAAAAGTGGATGAATTCACTTAATAAAAATTAAAAAGAATTTAAAGATGAAACTCTTAAGCACTGAGTATATGGTTTTTTTGCCTGTTTTATTTTTCTAAAGGATCCAAAGATACATGTTAAAACACCACATTTTATAAGTACTCAGCCTCCATCATTAATATCAATTTAATTCTACCTAAAAACGCCGCCCGCACCTTGTTCAGAGCTACCACTCCATCCACAGATCCACAAGAATTCATACATCTCACCCATCCTTCCTTGGTTTATACCAGCCTTGAACACATCTGACAAAGTAGAGTTCAAATACTAGTCCAGCAGACACACTGCACACTGGATAACAGCAGACGCTCGGTTGTCCTGCTCAAGTGAGCTTGGAGGACAGGACATATTTTTGTATGAATTACAACTATTTGAAACAGAAATCATTAAACTTTGTAATTAAAAGGAAAGAAAGACTCAAAACTAAAACTCCTTAAAAAAATTTAAAACCTCACTGCTTGCAAACTAAAATACTGTGTAACATCATTTCGAGTAATTTTAGTTAGAGCAACTGCTCACATACCTATGCAGAGATCTCATCTATACTAACTGAGAAAACAGCTAAGCTTTACTGTGCCATAATTGCTTGTAACTATAAAGGATACTGACTTTCCAACTAGTTTTTCAAATAAAGAATCTAATTTGAAAAGAGTATTCATTTTTAAAGGCCATTTAAGTAATTATTCCTCCATTTGGTGCTTAGTCTGTTTCACTTAGATTTTTTATGAGTTTCATTTGTGTATTGTTGGATCAGGACAGGAGAAACATTGTGCCTATTTGGGAAGCAGACTACCTTTTAAGCACCAACCCTAGCCCCAATATCTTCTTTCACTTTTTTCGAATCAACTTTGTTTATTTCTTTCACCCACCTAATTAAAATGTAATGTAGAAATAATCTAAGGCTGCAGGCTACACTAACCCTAACAAAATAATAAGTGCTTTTTCCTATATTAAATGCGTACACTGCCCGTATTGCAAGATATATTCTTTTTAACAAAATTATATTCAGTTGGAATTTCTTTTCTTCCATTATTAATATTTTAAGAAAAAATAGCACCATATATCAGACATTCTGTAAAACATAAACTCAGATGCTTATGTGCCAATACCATCATAACTGACAGAAATACAAAATGAGAACATAGCTTTTCTTTGGTCATGGTGGGGAGGATGGATAGCAGGCATTGTATATTGCTGCATTGTCTGAGTTCCTAAGGTTATATGTTGTACTGAGCATGCATTCTTGTTCATCTATAAAATTTAAGAAAATGCACTTTGTTCCACAGTGAATTGTAAAGAAGACTAAGAAAAAGGACAGGATAGTGGGATGAGAATCATGACTAAAAGAGGATAAACCAGACGGAAATAAAGAGAAAAGTCATTACAGCCAAAGGCAATTAGAGAGCATAATCAACAATCAGGTAAACTTACACTCTGGGAACTCTAATATTAAGTGATTAAACTTTTAGAGACAAACAATGATTCTACTTATCACCAGCAAAGTTATTATATTTATTTTCTTTTTTTAAAAAAATAAAACCAATTTTCATCTTTCAAAATAAAAGCACAGTAGGAAAAGGCAGTCTGTTAACTGATCACACTATACTTCTGTTAATCAATGACAACATTTTTTTGCTTCCTGGAAACATTTCAGGATTGTTCTCTCCTGAAGCTGCACTAGAAACACCTGCAATTTTAATTTCCCACTATTTTGCATTATCTGTTCAATGATCTATTATCTGCTACTGTATGTCAAGCACAGTAAGTTGAATTGACAGATCAAAGTGGTCATAAGAGGGACCAAACTAGATGCAGTCAGTCAATGTTTAGAAGAAAACGCTATCTATGGAATTGTGAACGTATTACACAGCATGAAATGTTAAGAACGGCTCCTATATATCCTGCTCAAAAGAAAAGGACTGCCCTTTCTTTCATTGGAGGAAGAGTTTTTAAAATTTAGGCGTATTGGTTTGAGGAATCTAAGATAAAATTTCACAGAAATAACTGAACATAAATTTTGTAATTAAGAAATTGACACGACAAAATTACCCTTCCATAGCTGTATGGCTCTTCTGGGAAAAATTTCAAACTCCAATGAAATAAAAAAGTTGAAGCTTCTAACAAACAATTGTGAAAGCAAATCCTAGAACAAGTTTTGTCATGAAACCCTGACCAGGTCCTGTTCTATGGACAGAAAGGTCCATGTCCTCTCCCTTTTCTGCATCTACAAACATACTGAGTGGAAGATTTTTAGCAAAGAAAACATTAAAACACACTACAAGCCATTCATCAAATGGGCTTGTGGAATCAGGTGACAGAATCTCATTAGGCAAAACAGACTGAGAAGTTCTCTAGAGCTAAGCACTAATTCCCCAGAGTAGACAAGCCTGCTCATCTTGTCCTTACAATACAATGATGTAAGTGCACGCACACACACACACATCCCTTCCTGCCAACCACATGCCTTGGAAAGTGTTTCTAATTTTCCTCCTGCAAATCGCTAAAGATTCTGGCTACGACATATTGCTGTTGAATCTGGCAATAGCCTGATAGTTCCTGACTGTAGTCCTTTACATGCTTATAGACCATGCCCAGAAATGAACTTTTGTAGACAGTTTGTACTGACCATGCTGAGATGGTCACAAAGTACAGGCAAAATAACCGATGATGTCTATCACACTACACAAATAACATTACATTTCTCTTGGAAAATATGAGATTAAATGGTAAAACTATAAATGGGATAACCTAGCCCTTTTCCCTGAGGAACTACATCATTTAATGATATATTCTAGAGGAAGATGCTTGTGAACAGCATAAAAAGAGTGACTGAGAGTGTGTGTACATGGAATGTGTGAACGTGCAGTGTGTGTGTACATATGGAATGTGCATATGTATGAAGGCTGCGTATGCATATGGATTATGTGTACATATGGAGTGTGCACCTGGAGTGTGTGCATATAGTATATGTATGTGTACATATGGAGTGTATGTGCAAATTGTGAGTACATATGGAGTGTGTCTACAGATGGAGTGCGTGTGTACATATGGAATGTATGTGCACATATGGAATGTGTGTGTACACATGGAGTGTCTTATTTGGAGTATGTGTATATATGCAGGGTGTGTGCATATACAGTGTGACCCAATGGAGTGTATGTGTAATATGGAACATATGTGCACATATGAAGTGTGTGTGCATATAGAATGCATGTGGACACATGGAGTGTCTTATATGGAGTATAAATGGTCTGTATATGTGTACAGACTATGTGTATGTACATATGGCAGATATGTGAACACAGGGAGCAAGTATGCACATAAGGTGTGTGTACATATGTAATCTGTGTGCATATGGAGTGTATGCAAGCACTTATGTGTGGGTCTTTGGAAAGGTACTCCATATCTGCAAGCATGCTCATGACTTTCATATACGTGTAAATGTTTTTTCATGACAATTTTTCTTGCATTAATACTGGAATTCACTTAAGCTGGCTGAATTCTACTTCTATATCAGAGTCTTTCTAAATATATTTGTCTCCCTGCCAGCAATAGGATAATAGAAAAAGATTAATGGTTTTAAAGAACCATAGTTTCCTTTCTTAAGAGTAAACTTTCAAAAACAAGTATAAAATGCACCATATTTGCTTTGCTTTCTTCATTTATACACCCATCTCAATTCATTATTTAATGAAAATAAATATCCTAGGGAAAAAGAATTTTAAAATCATGATTAGTTCAGAATAATTTCTAGTGAGTGAGAAAATATATTGAAGTTTACATTAAAAACTCAACTTTAAAAAGCATTACCACAGTGCAAGAAGCAGACGAAATAAAAGTCAGGCTGGAAGTAAATATGGATAAATCATAAATGACTTTAGAACCAGCCACAAGGATTTGTATCACCCGGAATACTGGCAGCACAAATAAAGAGCCTGAGTGAGAGCCTGAGATCCTTACATGCTGTTTGAACTCAGCCCGAAGGTTGGCTGACACCCAGAGTGGCTACAACTGCCCCAAGCCACAGCTGTATTTACACTGGACTATGGGTCTTGAGCTGAAAATCACTTTTAAGACTCTGCCTAACAAATCATCCAACAGTTCTGCCCAGAGGAAATAATGGATTCAGTAAATCCATTCCTGAAGCATTTTCTAAGTTCTGAGCCTTTGCCTCACCAGAATTTATTTTTATTTTCTGCATTAATTTATTTCACACAATGAGTTCAGTTCTTAAAAGTAATGTGAAGAGCCAAGAAACGTTTTAAATTACTAGCTTCTGTGCCATTATTTCTCATGCTTAAGAAGTCTACATTTTGAGTTGATGAAAGTTGATGAGGGCCATTAAGATGGCTCTGTGGATAAAGGCACTTGCCACCAAGTCTGAGGACCTGAGTTCTATCCCTGGTGTCCAAGTGATGAATGGCGAGAATGAACTCCTGAAATGTGTCCTCTGACTTCCATGCATGTGCTATGGTGTGGCATTAACTATTCTGCCCTCACAATCACCTGAACAAATAGACTGATTCTGATTTGATAATTAAGTTTTTAAGAATAGGTCAGAACGCGAAAGACAGTAGTTCTTAGCTGTCAATTAGGACTGTCTATTGCCCAGAACTGTGCTGAGGGAGCTCTCTTGCCTCCTCAACTGTGTAGATGGAACTGACTCTGGAACCCTTCCTCCCACTGTGTGTCCCAGTTCAGGACACACCTATAATTTATTTACAATGGTTTCTCAGGTTTCCACCAGGAAGTACAAGTTCAAAATCAGCTCCACTCTTAATCCTCACAGGCCACGGGGTCTGAGGTCTTTTATCCACATTCACCCAAGGTCTCGAGTTCACAGCCAGCACTGTGTCCAAAGGGTAGGTATGCTTGCAGTGCTTTGATTTGTTAATTCTCAAGCACACTCACATTCATTTGCTATCTTTTTGGGTGGAGTACCAAACTAGGTTGTCAAGGAGGAACTCAGGTTATCAGACCCAAGAGCATATGATTTTACTGGGGTTAATTAAAAGTCATGACTTCGAATTATGTCTGTTAGTAAAAGTCATTCCTACATTGTGGTACACACACAAATAAATAGATGAATACAAATGTTTTAATGTTTAAAATAATATCAGTAACATATATTTCCTGGTTATTATCAGAAGTTTGACATACAATGAATTTTCTTTTTACTTATTTACTTTACTGTCAGGAAGCTAGTACAGGTTAGATATGGTGTCACATGACTTTAATCCCAGCACTTCAGGGGGAGAGGCAGATGGAGCTCTACATTGCAAGGTAAGCCTGGTCTAGATAGGGAGTTCCAGGCCAGCTTGGCTATACAATAAGAACCCATCTCAAAAAAAATCTAATAAAATGAAAACTCAATTTTTCACATCCCTGCACACATGAAGTATGAAATGGGTCCAAAATATTCATGTACTTTAAGTCCTTTTCTCTGTCATCATGTACTCACAAGAATGTCTGGCCAAGTATTGGCACATAACAAGCCAAATAGTCTCAGTCAACATTTTCTAGAAATCAAGTAAAGGTCAAAATATCTTTCATTCTATCTATCAAAATTGGTCCAACTTTAGCCATTGAAAATACAGGAAGCTGTAGAACTTGACATGCTGCTTCATCTTATAAATAGTTGTGAACAATCAGAATAAAACTTAGTCTTCCTTTTATGTGAACTATTTATTTAAATTGAATTTTATTATGATATTCAAATTTGTTTGTCAATAGAGGAATTGTCAAAATAATGCACTTTTACTCTCATAATACTCTCTGCTTAAAGTCAATTTTGTCTTACTTTCTACGTGATAATTAATGCATTTGTGTCTAATTCACAGGATAATGTTCATGGATATTTCCTTATATATGTGAGTAATGAAAGTCTTAAGAAGTACCAATTGGGTCATTTGAGCTTTCAACTTCTAAGTTAATGTCAAATATATATGAACACCTGTACAAATGGATCCTAGTAAAAGAATTAATTCTCACTGGAAATTGCAAATTATTTTCCTGATCAATGTGATTTGTTCAAAGAGCAATTTCAGAAGGCCAACAACACACTCTAAACTGAAGCAATTTACTGGAAAGCCTGGATCATATCAAGATTGTTTCAGTGAACATTGTTCTTATGATTTTAATTTTAGAAAGGTTGAAAGCACTGTGTCATTTCTAACTATTTAAACCTATGAGAATAAACTAGAAGTAAAAATTGAAAGATATTACTTATTGAAAAAACAATCCCAATTTCATATTTTTAACATGAGAAGTAAAATTAACTAAGCAAAGAGATAAAGTTCTTAAAAAACAAACAGATGTGATAAATATGCTATTTCCTTTACTATTTCTGAACAGGAAATTTTGTTTCTCAGACATTATCCTTGTAGCATTGACCCTGATTCTCAGAAGTCATCAAAGGATGGCATAATGTTGATGAATAATGGGTGAATAATTCAGGTCAAGTCAGAGAACCAGAACCCACTGTCTGAGACAACTGAGCTGGTCTGTCCAACTTCTCTATCTGCAGAAGAGAATGTTACGGTAGAAAAAGTCAAAGATTCAGTGAAAAGTGTCTACTAATAAGAGGTAGCAGTAAGAATATAAACAAATTTTTCACTGATTGCTCTTATTATGTAAGAGTCAGGAAAAAAAAAATTCTCGGGAATTGTTCTAATTATACCTGGTGTAATTTAAGGAACAGTTGGGAGAGGGGAAACCAGTCCCTCCAGAATACTTGTATCCAGTCAGTGGGCTTCAAACTCTACCTTTTAACCAAAAGAAATCAGTTTATAATGCAGAGAACTGAATGAGTGATATTTATTAACTACTAATTAGCTGGGTTAATGCTTCCCATAATGCTGGGTGTGATAACATATGTCTACAACCCCAGTGCTCTAGAGGCTGAGTTAGAAACAAGCTCAAGATCAACCTGGATTAGCAAATAGTTTCAGGATTTAGACTCAGCCTAAAACAAACAAACAAAAACACTTACATTCCTGAAGTTTAAGCTATGCTACGTTCCCTACATAAAAAATGTAACCGCAGTGTTAAGGTTTATGAAACGTAAGAGAAAAAGACAACATTAATCCACTTCCTACAACCTCTCAGTACACACCATCTCAAATACAAAAATCGTTAGTGTGATGCATGTTTTAAATATCTGTAAGAAGTTTTGCAATATGGTTGTAGTAGGAAGGACAGCAGTTCAAAAATTATTTTTTATTATTAGTTCTTTTGGAAGTAATTGAAATTAAAATGAATACATTAGTTTAGATTCTTCCTCATCTTTTTTGAACTTCAAATATTTTATCCTGAATGTGCTATGCAAACTCAGAAACATTTCCAGGACATAAAAAATGAGAACAAAAATGTCTGACAGAAGCAAATGAATGAAGGCAATAGAACAAATGTACAACAGCTATTTTTTTTTTTTTGACCTCTAGCTTATCAAGAAAGATTTCTTTGAGGATTTTGGGATAAGAGCTAAGATCAAAAGTTGACCAAAAATTAAGTTAAGAACATTCAAGATAGAAAAAAACATTTAATCCAAACTCCAAAAGTCAGGATCATCTTCCACTATAAAGAAATGTAAAGAAAGCAGAGAGAGGCTTTGTACTGAGGGGAAAAACAGTGAGCTGAGGTCAGAGAGTAATCAGGGCCAGCCCTGAAAAATACCCTAAGAAATTTGTTTTTCAATTTAAGTGTATTCAGAAGTAAACAGAAATTTATAAACACACAAGATCATTCTTTGTGTTTTATAGAAAAATATTATAAGAGAACAAAAATATTCATAGAAAACCAGACCATCTAAGCAAGAAATAGCGGTTCGTCAAGGATGATGACATTGCAGATAACTTTGTGCATGAGAAAATGTTGGAGATTGAGCAAAGAGGACTTCTAGATGTCCAGAGTGAAGAAAGGAATGGATGCTTCAGGTGCCAAATGATTTCAGCACTTTAATGGACTGGTAAATATTGAGGTAACTGACAGAGTTGCTAGGAAGTTTATGGAGTTTTTATGTTTTGTTTTTGAGAAACCTCTAGACTGACTTCAGAAGTGGGTATACTACTTTATACTTCTACCAACAGCGTATAATGTCCAAGCATGGTGGGTTGGGGAATGGGAAATGTGGGAGACAGGTTAACCAAAATTAAAGATGTATAAAAGCCTATTTCGAAACCTATGATATTGTAATCCAAGTAAAAGCCATAATTAGAGGGGAAAGTAGAAAGATGAATAAACATTGAGGGTGAAGCAAGGATCCGAGAAGAGCGATGGGAGAGATGAGAGAGTAGGGCCTGGGAACCAAAGCTAAACTTCATACAAACCTGCTAATTTGTAAGATAATTCAAAATGTAATTCAAAAAAGATGTCTGAGTAGAGGAATACTACATGGGTGGACAATGCTGCTGCTCAAAAACATGAGCTATGGAGAAAATCTCTGCGGTAGGCATAGAATACTCCCCTATGAGTTGTTGGTCAGGGAGGTCACAAAGTGAACAAAAACAGCAGAGGCTATTGCCATTGCTCAAGATCACACACTTCTGTTGCAGAATAGACAAAAATCCATCTTGAGCTGAACAGGGAACTCTCTACATGTTAGCTGGCTTTCATAGAGCCAGACATGCTATGCTGCTGGAGAGTGGGGAGATTCAAGGATATTTGACTCAGCATTTGACTCAGCATGCTACAATATCCACCATCCAGACATGTACCCACTAATGCATGATGGTACTAGGTGTTACCAACCCCTTTCTGACTGGATTTGAGGCTTGCTCCACTGCAAAAATTTCATATGTGGACTATAAATCAGGTCAAAAGTCCTCCCTTCTCGGGAAGTCAACAGCCCTAGTGTGGAACTTACTGTTGTTTGGCTAAGCTGTCAAGTTGTTAAACTGCCTTTTAAGTATGTAGATTAATGTCCATAGATCTGTGACATTCTCAGCCCCAGTCAGAGAAGCTTCTTATAACAATGGGTAGTGGTCAGTCCCAAAATACACTATTCAAAATGGGAATAAATGAGTACGAGTGCTCAGCTGATGAGACATCTTCATCAGTCTCCCTTCACCCAGGCTTGGGGACCATCTCAGAAAAAGGAGTTGAAAATATGCAAGAACCAGTGGATGCTGTCTTCTGGACACGATGTGGCAGCTGTGGTTACCTGCGCAAGATCTGAACAAAAACGGGGTCAGTCAGAATTCCAGCATGGTTAGAGGAAGGAGTCTAACTAGGAGCTTTTGATAGATGATGGCTGCTGAGGGAGGAGACTCATTTTTCTTTGGGGACGTGGCTGTTGGTAGGTTACCTATGCCCAGTGAATGACCACACATTCATGTGCACAGGATGCACTGATTGAATTCTGGAAATTTCTAATTTTTAAAAAATGAGAAGGCATGAAGTTGTAAGGGAGAGAGGAGACATGCTGGAAGGTCCAGAGGGGAGCTGCAGGGAGACAGCTGAGGGTGGACATGATCAAAAGATGGATGCTTGTATGAAAGCATCAAAGAACAAAAATACTATTTTTTGCAAGCGGCCTTCATATTTTCTTTTAAATAACACTTATATATTTGTATTTCTCCTTTTGACCAAAAAAATTTTAAAGGCACATCAAGGCTCTATTTTAACTAAAGTCTCAGAATAGAGAGGCTATCTTTTAACTGAAGTCACAGAACAAGGTCAGGGGATAGCCAAGATACCATCAAATCTAATTACTTTTTGAATTAATGTTCCTTTACATAGCTATATGTATTTCTGGCCTCTGAGAAATAAAACCTCCAGAACAATCTTTTTTTTATGAAACTGAGAACGTTTTCCTTAAATTATGGCAATAAAAAGCTGTTCTGTATTTAAATAGTACATCATAACTTACACAATGTTTTGTATAAATTATCAGGATCTTTGTGGTTATTCAGCATTGGTAGCACTGTTTGAATTTATACTCATGAAATAGAAAAGATTTAGAGAAAGACAAACAAACAACCAAAGAATATCCTAGGGAGAAAAGTAAAAACATTTGGGGAATAGTTTACTTGAAGAAAAGAAAAACTGAGTGTTCTCAATGGTCAATATAAAAGGTAATTATGAAGCAAGGGATTGAAAGTGGTTTTTCACCTTCTCAGTCGGCACACTGGTGGGAACCAGCTCATATGAAATTCAAATGAGGTATTTAAAACATCCTAAAATCAATTTGCTAGCAAATCAAGGACCTAAAAATAAATACCAAAACGTTGTGCATGAAGACAAAAAGTCTATAAAAAATGTAATTCTGCTGGGAAATAGGAATTATAAAGAGTTTTTGAATGGCTAAATGAAACTCAATGATTAGGGAAAACTGGAGAAGTTCTTTATAATATGTTCATAGAAAAATATTGGTGAAAACCAATGTAACCCCAGGCTACGGGATAATTTATGTAGGTTACATAGGAGGAAGAGACGGTGCTGAAGGGACCCTCTTAATGCTTCAGATCCACACACAGTACACAGACTGGCAAGGACCGCGGATAAGAAAGGGGGTGAACTGTAAAGCTAGGAACTCAGAACAACACTGGAATGATCATGAATACAAGCATGAGTTCAGGTCCTGGTGACATGGTTCAACAGCTAAAAATGCTTGACGTTCAAGCATGAGTACCTAGCACCCACTCAAAAGACCTGGCACCACCACATACTAAACTGTAAACCCAGCACTGTCGGGGAGGACACTGGAGGATTACTGGAGCTTCTTGGCCACAGTAATCCCACACACCACACCACACATAGACACACATACGTGTGTGTGTGTGTGTGCACATACATCCCATACAATGCATACATACCCACACATATCACAAAATATATTAAAATTAAGAAACATTAAAAATCACTTCAAATATAAGAACTTCTGAGTAAATTTAAGGAGTTAGGTAGCAAAAATGGGTAACCAGGAAAAGAGACAGGATTAAAACTTGAGAAGAAACTTTGAAAGGGAGAAATTAGTGTTTTTAAAAGAGGCATGAAATCTGCAAGTATCTGGTTGCTTGATGGAAGGAAAATGCTTTGATGATAATAAAAATGCTTTATAAAAACTCTGACATTGACTACAGTTTAAAATAGACAACCATCTGGGTTGGAATGTATAGAAAGGGCTATGTTTGTAGAAGTGGAAAACAAAAAAAATATCTCAAATTCATTTTGTAATATAGTTCTTCATAAAAGTCTGCTACAATTACATTTTTGAGTTCTCATTTTCTTTTATTTTTATTTTCACTTTGTATACTTAATGGAAAGTTTTGAGAACTTGTAGTTAAAGAAAGCCTTTCCTTCTAACAAATTGTGCCTTTGTCTTCATGCGGCATGCTTTGCTGCCTGGTTTTGGCTTTGATCGCAGACATTGCTTAACTTCACTATTCTAGTACTTTGACCTAAGGAGCGCGCACACACACACACACACACACACACACACACACACACGGGTCTGAAGAAATGGCTCAGTGGTTAAGGGCATTGACTGACTGCACTTGCAGAGAGCCTGGTTCAATTCCCAGCACACACATGATGGCTAGCAACCGTCTGTAACTCCAGTTCCAGGGGAATCTGACACCCTTTTTTGACCTCTGAGGGCATTGCACGACACAGGTTCACTCCACTCGCCTACCTGCAAGAAATACACTCACACACATCAAATAAAAATAATAAAATACTTTTAAAAGAGCACACACATACACATACACACACACAAACGCACACGCACACATGATGACAAGACCTATATGTTCGAACCACTCCTTTCTGAACCTCAGGATCTTCCCACTGGATTTCTGGAAGGCATATCACACATAAGCATTTCTCTATTTGTCTTTCCTTTTAGACGTTTTCTTGTTTTTTCAGATTTCCCTATGCTACCAGATCCTATCTTTCATTCACAGTTTCTCAGAACACAAAGTTCAAAACTACATTATTTCCTTCTCATACCTTACATCCAGCTCATCAGATCTGCTTCACTTCCATATTTAAGTCAGATGCCAAACAACATAACTGCCCACTTTCTTGTTACTGTTCTGTCTAGGTCAAGTCTCCTTGACCTCCTTCCTGAATCTCACAGCAACCTTCCAGCTAAAATTTCTGCCTCTGTCTTTCTCTCCTCACAACCTATTTCCTGTAAAATAGTCAGAGGACTTTAATTATGATAAAAATAATCACCTCAGGAACTCCTCAAAAAGGTAAGCAAACTTCTGCCTCAATTGTTTGCACTAAGGGCTTCTCAGGCTGAACAGGCTTTCCCAGAAATGTGCCTTGCTCACAATGCTTTCTTCATTTCCTGATTAAAATTCGGCTTCTCCAGGCAACAGTTCCTTGAACAGTCTACCTAGAAAAGCAGTGGCCTGCTTCCATTCTTATCGCAGCTTTACTTTCCTCACCCATTAACTTCATTCATTTCAGCATTATTTTATGTCCTGTTCCCACTCTACAAGTAGAAGAAACTTAAGTTTATATTAATACGTGAATACATGTAAAATTATTAGTCTTCTTTCAGTTTGAGTGTTCCAGGTATTCTTTCAAGCATGCTTTAGCACTTTAAATATATGTCTTAAATTCCCACTAGAAGCATTGATTTTTGCTTTCAGTGTAATATGTCCCCCCCGCCCCTCTCCTTTTGAAGCAGGATCTTCCTATAGCACCAGCAGTCCTGGAATTCTCAACACCAGGCTGGTCTTGAGCTCACAGTTCTGTCTACCTCCTAAGTGCTGGGATTAAAGGTATATGTCACCACCCCTTGCATGTTCTTCTTTTTAAAGAAAAATTCAGTGCCTTTCTGTCTGTGAGGATCAGATGCCTGACACACTTGATTTTGTTGCTTACATATTTTCATTACTGTTTCTTCCTTTACTTTGTTGTACTTTGGGGGCTTATTTTATCTAAGAAATGGACCGCTTTCTTTACTGTGCATTGAAAATTCTCAAATAAAAATATAGGTAGGTGTTGGGCCTTTCTAAGCTTCCTTCCTCCCCTTTTCCAGGTCTTCTCAGATAATTTAGTTTTACAGTTTCAACACTTATCAGAATTAATTCACAGACAATTAGTCACATATAATCTGCACAGACTTAAAGGAGGCCTCCGAAACACACTTTATATCTGTGAGGATTTCCTTACCTCCTTCAGCCATATGTTCAATCTCTACAAGACTGAAGAGGATACGCTAAGCTCTTCATGCTTCTAGTAATGCCATCAGTCAGTGACCACCACATTGCTTCCATGCCGTAAATAGTCTGTGAGATGAATTCCACAAATGAACCTCTGTGAAGCTAACAACCCACCTTACCAGCAAGACAAAGATGATTAATGCTGTAATGTCTCTTTTTCTCTAGCTTGGTCACTGTCAAACTTAAAAACTGCACATTTTTTACTCAATGCCTCACCCAACTTATCTAGTTTTCTGTGACAGGAATCAATTTCAGCCTCTAGGGCCCAGTTGCATCCTTGATGAAGGGTTGTCATCAACATCATAACAGGAGTAGTCACTTGGATCCTTCACATGCTTCTGATCCCTCTGACCCTGACTTCTGTCTCATTTCCCCTTATAGTAAATCTACTGGGCTTCAATCTCAGATTTTTCTTCTTTCGAGTACTCACGAAGTTAAACTCGAACTATTTGGATAATCAGATTGATGCAATATCTGCAACCCATTATATTTTCAGTCTCTTTTGTCATACAGAATAACATGTTCAGAATTGGATTAGGATATAGGTATCACTGGGAGCCTATCTGCCAAGCTATTGCAAACAAGTAGTAAACACAAGTTTTAAAAAACAAAACAAAGAACAACTATTATTTTCTTTTGGAATTGAACTTTTTTTTCAGGTAGTTAAGAAATTTTAAGAGAACTGGACAGATGTATTTTTACATATAAAAATATATACATAACTTATACATGTATGTATTTATATAAGGCTTATAATTTTCTTCAATATGGCATACTTTTTTTCTCCACGATTTTTAATTATAATTTTCCCATACCCTTTTTTTCTCTTGCTGATGACTATAAAATTGATCAATACCCTAGATATATCTGCCAAACCTATTTCCTGATATATTTTATTCCCTTGAAGAGATCTGCTCCATTACAGATTTCTCTAGATTATTATTTTACTCCAGATTTAGTTGCTGACCTTGGTGAAGAGCTGTGCTTTTCTCTTCTCATAGAGCTAGTGGCAGTCGGGGGAAATGGAGAGGTCATTTTTAGGGGAAAGCTCATGCCTCAAATTCTAGCTGAGGCCCTGGCTGGAGCACCAGGGCGGGGCCTCCTAACATTGCAGGCTCAGTAGTTAGTGTATCTGATTTCATTCTCGCCTGCTTAGAAGCAAAGGCCTCAGGCAGGTTCTTTTTAGCTTGCTTAACTTTTGGGAGCCAGGTCAAGTGTTTGATTTCAGTTCAGCTGGCCTTACACAGAAGTCCAAGTTTAAGCAGTCCACTCAGACCTCGCTTCCATGTCTCTCTGCTAGTCTCGGAGTCTCCAACCTCCCTCAAAACAGAAAACGCTCGGTCAACTGTTTGCCACATTCTTGTCCTGCCTTGGCAAGCATGGAGCAGTACAAGTTGGACTTGGAGTCGAGGGGGAGGATGTGTTCAACAAACTTCTGCAGTATTTCTTTCATTCTGCTCTTTCTGCGTTTCGAGATTCCCTGTTTGGAGGAGGGAACTCCTTGGATTTGTAGGTTTCATGATTCATCCTCATTTCCACTCTTACTTTACTGGCTAGTTTTGTTTGGTTTCATTTTTAATTATTCTTTCTAACCTCAACATTTTATATGTGGTAATAAAATAATAGACGCAACATAAGTGTAGCTGACTCGTTTTCTCCTTTCGTTACCACTGTTAGTTTTATTTCTATGCCTGTTTTTCCACTTTGGACATCAAAATCTATGTTTCCTTTTTATTCTGGGGATTTATCTAATGTTACTATACATCTATGAGCACTTTTGCTTGCATTTATGTAAATGTACCTGTATGTACAATGCCTGCAGAGGCCAGGAGAGTGCACTGGATCCCCTGGAATTGGAGTTATGGGTGGTTGTCAGCTGCCATGTAGGGTGCTGGGAAGTGAACCCCAGCCCTCTGCAAGAGTAGCTAGTGCTTTTAAGGGCTGAGCCATCTCTCATGCTCCAAAAGGTATGCTGCTTAAATCATTCCAGAATATTCTCTTTCCTTCTGCAGACATTAAAGTGTTCATGATATCGTCTAAAGACTGAACTTGAAGTTTTCATTTATCCTTCATCTTTTTATCCCCTAGTAACTTATTAACAGAAGTAAAAATTATTAAGTGAAATTATCAACATCATTTTGTAGTATAATATTTCTACTGCTACAAGATTTTCCCCAAGTTTTTCAACTACCTTATTATTGTACATATACCAATCACTCAGTAGGCATCTCTTTAATTATGCAGACTCATCAGAGACACATAGTGGAAAAAGTCCCTAAAAACCTCTGGCAGTAGATAAGTGTATACAAGCATAGATGTTTGTACATAAAGATATAAGTAATGGTCTAAATATAAGTTTTCTAGAATTATTTTTATCTTCTAGAGTAGAGAATTAAATTCTCAGCTCAAACCCCAATGAAAGTATGAATTATTTTCTATTAGGATTTATCTTTACTTCCAACCTTTGAATTCAATATTGGTTTATTATGCATTTATTATGTACTTTTTCCTGGCTGTTTAATAACAGCACTGATAACATCCTCATACCCTATATTCACACTGGTTTATACTGAAAACCAGTATTCTAAAATAACAAACAATAATAATACATTGTTTTTCATAATGTTCTCTATGGCTATTTGTTAATGATTTACACAGCAATCATTTAACTGTGGTACTGTTTTCATCCACACAAGGTAGATCTTAAACTAAACCAAAATAGTTAAGTTATATGACATATTAGTAATAATGGAAAAGGCACAATATGAACCACCAAGCTTATATAGTCCAAAATTCATGATTTTTACAATTCCACCAAAGAGTAAGTATACCTTAAAGCTAATGCAGAAAAGTCTTCTCTGAGGTGACTCTGGTGTTAAGACCATGAGTGAAGTGCATGGTCACACATGGTAAAAGAGAAGTTGAACACAGTCTGAATCAGAAAAGAGTCATGTATTGACTGATGAGTTCTCTGGAGCCAGCAGTTACCATAACTCAGTGAACAGCATGCCCTGACCTAGAGGAGGTCACACTTGCTATGAGAGTACAGGTAACAGAGCATCAGGTGAGTATTGATCTCATAATGAGTGCCCCATTATCAGCAATGAATGATTGACCAGAGCTCTTAGACTTGATAAGGACTAGAATAAGAAGACATGCATAGCAACAATAGATCTGTATGAGACATATCACCTCAGGCCCCATCTCAGATTGAATCTGTATTAGCGTCAAGTCTGGTCAAACATATTGTCATAAATACTCTTAATATATACAAAATGAGTATTTATAGGCATAATATATTTTTTAAACAAGTCAAGATAACCTCATGAAAATATTAAATCTGAAATTTTACTGTGAGACTTGCTTCTTTATAGAACATATAATGTTAACTTTAGCACATATCTATAAAAATAACCTTGGCATTGCATAATTCTAAAAAGAACAGTTTCTCAATTAACCCTCAAAAAAATCTAGAAAACTGTAATTGATTTGTTTCCTGATAGGCCTTGTATGTAAGAACAAAAGCACATTAATTACAAGTCACTTACTCCCTGCCTTTTACACTGTGTTTCTTTTAAATGCTAAGTTTATGCTTAATGATACAAGCTTTTAAAGCTTACGAATGGTTGACAAGGTAAACAATAATTTGAATGAAAGCCTGTATCAAAACTGCAAACTTTTCACCACCTGGTAAATGTCAATTTGCACAACCAATGTTTTCAGGCAAAGAAGGTCGCGCGGCAGAAATAAATAACCTTAAACATCCCTGCTTTCCCCATGAATCCCATTGCTGCACACAGTTACTGGAAAATTTAATGAAGCGCTGGCATTCTGCACTGAAAATCTAGCACTTTGATTTTATGCCTGTAATTCAGACATTAGCATTCAAGTCAGCCCACAAATTGCACTTTGGTATTTGTTGAGTGAATGCCAATTAAATTGTTCCAAGTAATCATTTTCATTTCCTGTAGAGTATCTGCCTAACACCTAATACTCCCTGGGAACATAGATAATTCAAAATGTTAGGATTTTACATTTTTATTGTGAAATTTTTGGTTTTGAAATGATGGAGACATTGTTTCTACTGCCGAAAGAAAGCTCTCACCCTCTTTGAAACTGCCTTGATGTCTGTGCAAAAAAGGGTTAATGGGTCACAGAGAACCCCCAAATCTTGAGAGTAAACCCCACTGCTTACAAATTCATTATAACTGGACACACTGGCTCCTACCCTTCCCCTCCACCCCATGCGCAAGGGTGCATGTGCTTTATTTCAAACTTTGCAAGATGAGAATAATTCCAAGAAGCAATTATGATTCACATCAGATGGGAGCAAAATGAAATTTCAGGGGGAAAGTTTGTGGAAAAAAAACTCTAAAAATTTCTACACAATGATAAGAAAAGCACAATACAACCATGCTAGGATTTAGCCAGTTTGCTTTTGTGCTTAGCATAGTTGTAAGACTCAGTGATTTCATTACATTGTTCTATTCTCACAAATCCTAAAATTAAAAGAACAGAATATCCTCAAAACATAAATTTAAAAGTCACATGGGGACAAAATCCAGAGACAAATGAGATTTATCTCAAAGTTCATTTTTTATGAGATACGTGTGTGTGAAATTCATAATAATGACTTCAAAGCCATATAAATTTTACTACTCAGTTATATGTCTTCTCCAGAACCAAAGTTCCTGGAATATCATTTGCATAGAATTAAGCTCAGCCTAGAATGTTCTACTGATCCAGCCCCATGAGATGCACAGAAGTTCACTGTGAAAAGAAGGAATTTAAAACAGAAAATCCTCAAAACATGTTTTGTAAAACTTAACTCTAAATATATTTAAGAATCTCCCATTGAAAAGGATAGTTTTATTTCAGAATTCTTATAGTTATCACTCATAAACATTAGTTAAGCATCTAATACGTTCAGAGTACAATGAGAGATGTAGACCTGATGTGGTTATTAAGGGAACTGAATTTTTATTGCTGAACCCCAAAATTAAAGCAAGATAAACTGAACAATAAATAGCTATGTATACTAAAAGCATTTTAACTGCAAAAACATAAATCTTGGATTTCTCCCATTATACATGTAGATTTCAGAAAAGCTATTTAAGGGAAGCTATAATCTTTGCATTAAACAAGGAACTGAGTGATCTCTATGAATGAAAACTATAAACACTGACTAGAGAAACTGAGGAAGACATTAGAAGATACAGACTTTCCATTCTCATGGATTTGCAGGTTAATATCAAGAAAATGATGATCCTATCAAAAGTAATATACACACTGAAATAAATCCTAATAAAAATTCTCTATACATCACAGAAATAGAAATAAAAATTCTTAAAAGTCATATGGAAGCACAAAAGATCCCAAATGGCCAAAACAATTATGAGAAAAGAATAAAAACTAAAAAGAGCAATGCCTGCTGGATGTATCACATTAGCATATCTGACTTCAAATGATGCCACAGAGCCATTGTAACGAAAACAACACGAACGGTTCAAAAACAGGCACATGGGTCTGTGGAACAGAGCCAGAAATCAGCCATCTGGTTTTTTACAATATCTTCAGAAAATGATTCAGAATCCAGGTTCCCATAGGTAAAAGAATGAAACTAGCTGATTTTTCTCTCATTGTGCACAAAAGTCAATTCCAAATGGATCAAGACTATCAACAAAAAACCTAAAACTCTGATATTGCTAAAGGAAAAAGTAGAATATATACTACATGATATAAATACAGGAAAAGACTTTCTGAATAGGATCATGGTCACTCAGGAAAAGTGGCCGTAACTGACAAATGGGAGCTTATGAAATTGAAGTCTTTTGCCCAGTAAAGGAAATGGCCAATCAAGCAAAGCAGTAGCCTAATAAAATGGGAGAAAACCTTTACCAGTTATACTTTGAGAGGATTAATATGGAAAATATACAAAGAGCTCAAAAAACTAAACAGCCAATTGGTGACATGCATCTTTAATACTGATTAGGGAGAAAAAGGCAGAGTTCCACAGCATCTAGAGCTACATAATGAGACCCTGTCTCAAACACAAACAAACAAACACACAAAACACCGAACACACAAACAAAAATAGAAGTTATGGACTGCATCCAGATAAAAAATGAGAATAAATACCAGTGAGGATATGGGGAAACGGGTTCTTATACACTGAGGGTCAAATATAAACTGGTATTAGTCACTATGAAAATCAATGTGCTGGTTTCTTGAAAAATTAATAGTACATCTGCCATATAACTCAGTCATAACCCCTGGGAATATGTCCAAAGGCTCACTAGCCTACTACAGAGATTCTTACACATCCATGTTTATGGCTACTTTTGACCTATCAGCATGGAAATGCGCATCAACAGATGAATGGGTAATGAGATTGCAGTACATTTACATAATGAAATTCTGCTTAAGACTAAAGAAAAATGAAACTATGGAATTCTAAGGAAAATGGAATAAACTGGAAAAAAAAATATTTACGATGGTAACAGAGATCCCGAAAGACAAATGACTATGTTCTCTCACATAGGTGGGTCTTAAACTTGAATTTTTAAATAGCTGGGTTTAAGTAGGAATAAGACGTCAGTAGAGGCCAAGTAACAAGAAAGTAGCCATGAATAGGGTCTGCACATAACAAATCATGGGGGATAGTAAGTTACATGGACATGAACTTAAAAGGGAATACAGGAAAGGCAAGGTTGGGAAGGAGCTTGAACAGTATGCAAACCCAAACAGGAGTGCCACGTGAGGGATAGCTCCCTGAGTTGTTGGCTAGAAAGTCCACAGAAGCTCCCAAAGAGCTATTGTCACACTTTTCATAACCCAGGAGAACTAGACAGAAGACTCTACCGATCAAAGCAGCGTACACTGTGCATACAGGACACAGAATCCAAGGCAGAACTGAGCAGGAAGCTTCCTCCCTGTTAGCAAGCATTCAAAATGCCAGAGACACTATGCAGGACTGATGAAAGTCAACAGTCACACCCAACTGAAGGCAGTACATGCTGCAGTATTGAACTGCCTGGCCAAATGCCCACTTTCCAATGGTGGAATGAATGTCCTGGAGATGACCAACTGTTTCCAGATTGAATCTGTGCTCCACCCCAGAGGAGAAAATACATGCCTGGCGCTGTAGAACTGGTCAAAACCCTATGGCTAGGGAGGTTCTAGGACCCACTGAGGATAAGCAATTAAACTGCCTGGTAAACATTTATACCTACACCCGTGAACTAGTGTCAATTTCAGCCTTGGTTACAAAAGCCTCTGTCAGCAATGGGCAATAATCAAGCAGGGACCCACAACTGCAGCGAACCAGGATAGATGGCTGTTGAGTTCCCAGCCATAAAAGGACATCTATGACAGGAGCTCCAAAGCCCAGGGAACATCTCAGAAGGGAACAGAAGGGCTGTGGGAGCCAAGGTATGGGCGGAATGCAGCGGAGTGCTGTCACCTGGATGTGGTAGGACTGTTGCAATTCTGACAACAAAGCAAATCTGACTGCCTTGAATGTGGCATGTTAAAAAATAAAAATAAAAATAAAAAAAAATAAAAAGACATAAAGGTAGGAGGGAGAACCGCTGGAAAGAAAGTGTTCAGTAGGAGGAAGGAGTGGAGAGGAGTGAGGGTTCACTGGGATCATTGTGCGAAAAGCAAGATAAATAATGAAAAATTAAGGATAGATAGGAAAGAAAGATGGAATATAGAGTTTTAGTTTACTAATGAGAATGATTTGATTAAAGGCTAAATGAGTTCGACTATTCATATTAAATTTTATGATTAATTAAATCTTCATTTTCTGTTAAACTGTCTTTTTACATTTCTTGGTTTTCTGGCTTATGTTATATGTATTCGAAAATTACACACATCCATTATAAATACTTAACACAAAATAATAAAGGAACAAAGGTGACAAAAATCATACATAGTGTATGCACATGGAATCACTAAGTGTATCATCAACTACATCTCTACAGAAACATTTTAAAAATAAGGTAATACAGAAACATACAAAGGAACAATAGCAAACAACTTTACCAAATTTCATTTGGAATTCCATGTTAATTTTATCTAAGTACTTTATTTATTTTTGTGAAAAATTTTTAAAATGTACATTTTTAAAACTCTGCTACATTTGGTGTATTTGCTCTCTCAAAATATTTTCCTCAAATATTCTGTTACAGCTAATAAAAATCATTGAAAATAAGACTGAAAAAGACATTGAAAAAGACATCTCCATGCCTTTTATCAAGGATAACTATACTTGACACAAACATTCAAAATTCACAGTAGTAGAAATTCTCATTACTACTGATCTTTTCTTTAGTTTTCTATTTTCACTTGCCCAGGCTAAGTTCTTCAGGATATCACTGAAATTATAGTATAATGGTTGAGTTCCTTAAGTCCAAATCTAAATTTGGCTTCTCACTGAGGTAGGGAACTGAGGATATGTTATCATTTGGTGTCTTAGTCTTATGGCTGTAAATAAAGAAGATAATGTGACCGTTGAGGCATAGAAAATATGGCAAATATTAAATGTCAGCTACTCTTCCAAGGACACTTTAGGCTCTACCTTCATGGACTGAATGGATCTATTACTACAATTAAAATGATTTATCTTTTACCTCATTTTTTCTATCAAAATATTCCTTTTTTCCTTAACTTTATTATTCAGATGATCAGATTTTGTCATAGAGAGATTCTTTTCAGGAAGGTACTGTAGGTATCCCATTGCTTAAGGCTATTCATTTTTGAGAGTTAGCTAATTGCATTCATATTTATATGTCTATTACACATAGTGGTTCTGTTAATATAATATGAAATTTTCAGCTCTCCTTTTACTCCTTCATGGTAGCTTATAACTGCAGGCATTCCTCAGCTAGATGGCAGCTACAGTTTAGGTCTGAAATGTTTCTGAAAGGCCTATATGTGAATAGTCAGTCCCTAGCCAACAGTACTACAGGGAAATTGTACAGCCTTTGCCAGCCAGGGCAGATGTAAAGACATTAGCTCTCTGGGGTCTCAGAGGGGATACTGGGATACTGGGACCTCTGGCCCTTCCTGGAAATTTCTTTTGCTTCCTGAATGGCATGAAGAGAACTCGTTTCCTTTTCTACATACTTCTGCCATGATGAACTGCACTGCCACAAACAAAAAGCAACCTGGCCAACGGCCCATACAGTGAGGCTCCTGAAGAAGCAATGAATCAACACAAACCTTCTTCTTAAAATGATCTCAAAGACAATTTGTAACACTTTGTAACAGAAAGAAAGTTGAGTAACAAAGAGTCTAAGAGATACAAAATGAAAACTTGGCATTTATCTACTAGGGAAAACTTTAGCTTGACCTTCAGTGAGAAAATGTGCTTTTCTAGATATGGAGACAATATGAAATTCTTTATCATAGCCTATTTTTTTATTTCATATTTTTCTTATTTAATTATGCATTTGATTTTTATGTAGGTAGCATATTTTCTAAGTTCTTATATGTAGTAAACAAGTTACTATATTTCTGTGGCAGTTTGCTTTGAGTGAATTATAGATTCTAAATCAATTTTTCTTGGAAACTTTTGCACAGTGTTCTAGAAATTGTTTTCTCAGATGAGAGCACAGCTATACTTATTCTTATTGCTTGAAAGTATTGTTTTTCTTCCAAAAGTTTGAACACAGCTCACAGTAAATCAATGAGTCTATACAGTTGTTGCTTTCAGTAAATCCCATTTCCAATCTCTTCATCTATAAAATTATGATAATGATGAAATTTAATGCATAAATTATGGAAGACTGAATTTGTTACTATATGTAATGCTCAGGAAAATTGAGACAAAATGAAAGCATGAAGTTATTATTATTATTATTCCCAGTATTTATAATAAAAATAATATTCACTATCATTGTATTTCAAAAGTACATATTTTAATCAAAATCTCAGTTTGAAACAAAGCTTCTTAAGGACTTATAGTAAAATAATTTTATTATATCATTTTTTCATGTTAAATTATCACATATCTTTTTTTTTTCTACTTGAACTTACCTATCTAGGAAAATTTAGTGGCTAAAGTCTAGATTGTTACATATATAAGATTTATTTGGGACAAAGTTTTCTGATTTTTTTATAGTATGATATAAAACTGGGGGTTAATCAATTATCATTTTTATAGATGAACATACTTACTGCCATTCAATTATTATCTAAAGAAAAGAAAATTGAAATGTCACAACTAAGACTCAAATTTGGTAACAATAGCTTGTGGATCAGGTTGTAACAGCCTCTAAGTTACAACACTCCTTGTTTTCTCTTTACATTTCTTATGTGATTAAGAACAGACAAACAGAGTTCAAGAACTGAACTCTACATCACTCAAACAGGTATTATTCAGTGCAGAAGAAAATGACAAATACTACTTAACTAAGCATGTAATAATATTTGACTAGATCCTATTTTGAAATAATGAGAGTGAAAAAGTAGATTGAACTTTTGTACATTGGATTAAAAACAGAAAATGTATATTTGTAAGACTCTATGTTATGGCTTTATAACAGTATGAAAATTCAAAATACACACATTAATTCAATAAAACCTTAAAGTTTGAAGCCAAATAGTTGCAAAATAAGTCTATCAGTGTAAAATTAGAAACACCAAATGCATTATCAATTATAGTACTTAATATTGGTTGAAATATATTGATAATTAAGCTAAAGTCAAGCAGTTGATTCCCGGATGTACCAGTTTACAATGCTTTGTTTCCAAGACACAGGATGAATCACAATGCCCAGCTGTCTCTGAAGGGCGCATTATTGAAGAGGGGTATGGAGCCAGCATGTACACAGATGAGTCCAATTCCCTCACAATGGTACCAAAAACACTTCAGCACATTTTCTGAAGAGAATGGGTCAGCGGCTTAATGCTTATTTCAGTTTGGCACTGAGTGTGTGTCCCTCATAGACAGATGCTTAATAATAGTTCTTTGTAATGTTAATAATCGTGAAGACTAAACACACTTTAAAGTTAGACTTGCTTTCTAAAACAGGTAATTGTAAGACTGTAAGTTTCATTAAGAGCACAGCTATTTCATCAGGTATTAGCCTGAATCCTCTAGGCTCAAAAGACAAAATATGTATTAAAATTTCTGTTTGCTGGTCATACTGTGTAATATAATAGCACTCAGACATTACTATATCACTGCAATGATACCCACTTATAAGCACAGACTCACACGCACACACACACACAAACTATATTTCCTTTTTCAATTTATTTTATGTGTATGAGTGTTTGCCTGGATGTATGTAAATAATCCTCATGCGTGCCTGGTGCCTGGAAAGGCCAAAAGAAGGTGTTGGCTACTGTGGAACTGGAGTCAGAAGATGGATATGAGCTGCCATGTGGGCCCTAGGAATTGAACCCAGTATTCTGCAATTGCAGCAAGTGCTCTTAACCAGCTAAATCATCTTTCTAGGACCAACTTCCTTTAGAGTTTTGCAGATCAGATAAGAAAAAAAAATGCAAAATTTTGTCCTCAATATTCTAAAAGGGAGTAAAAATTGATGGGATATTCAGTCGTAGTAGAAATATTCCTAAGTAGTCCAAAAACATATTTTCATCGTTATCTTTAAAAGTCATCACTCTTCTGTCTGCAACATAAAGCTGCCTCCCTGCTCCTCATGCCCTTGGATTTGGCTATCATTTCATTTTCAACAAATACAGAAACTGCTCTAACATCAGACTGTGATGTTCATAAAATTGTTAAGTATGCAATGTGCCTAGAGAAAGAATTCTAAGTATTTTAAATACAAGATATAAGCATATATGACTTGATCTTTACTTCAAAAGAAAACATTTTTGATAAATATTATTCTCACATTAAAATGTTGGAAAAGTTGTTTAAGAGCACCAAATACTATAGCCATAAGCTTGAATCAACTTGAACACATGAATCATCAAGTGAACACATGAAGTTTTATTACTTATCAATAACAATGATGAATTATTGTTTTATCAAATCTGTTTTTTTTAAATTTTGATAGAATATTTACCTAAATATACTGTTTACCAGGAGAATAGTTTTACAAGCCATGCATCAGCTATGTATAGCTAAGTGAATAAATTATAGCCAAAACTATGAATAAAAATTTCTAAATGCTAGAATTAGGATGCAGTGCAAGAATAAAGTAACACCCCTCCCCCCTTGAACTGTAAGACTGAAACCAGTTTTTGTTTATTTTTTTAATAAGGAGACAATAAGATACAAGGAATTTAGTGCTGAATAGTATCAAGTTAGTGTTGCCATCCTGGACAGACTACTAGACCTTGAGACTGGACTATCTAAATATGATTATTTGGTTAAGTAGCTGTGTATTTGTACTTTGTATTGTGTATGGTATAACTCTTTACTAAAACAGCCTATATGCTATTTCATAAGAACATCTCTTTACAGACTTTATGGCAGATAATAGCACTTTTAATGGTGAGTTCAAATAAAATGTACTTTATATTAGTAAGATGCCCCTAATCTAGGAAGGCTTTGTCATTGTGGAGAATACACTAATAAATCAGTTTCTCTGTTCTAGATATTATGTGATTAAAATAAATAACATTATGGTCACAATATTTGGATCTAGCAGATATACAAATACATGTGTAGTTTATTCCTACTTCCAAATAAGTTTTTTAAATGAGAACAAACAAAGTTACGGATCAATTATGCATAATATCTACAACTGCAAAACAGACAGATTCAACATTTTTTTTAAAAGAAAGTTTTTTCCTGTTTTTTTTTTTTCTTGAAAAGGATCTGCCTGAGTCCAAGCATGTTTTATACCACTTCACATTGGATTACTCTGCAGCTGTCAGTATGACTTCCAAACAAGGAAATAAATTTTTATATACAATAAAGTGAAGTTCCAGTTCTTGCCTGGCAATGTCAGGAGGCCTGCAATTGTTTTCCACCTGATTGCAGACTTAAACACCCCGTAGAGGAGGCAGAGGCTGGGATGCTGATGGTTAATGACAGTTTCCCCAATAACGTTTCTGCTTTGAAGAACACAGAAATGAGGGCACCTTTATGTCAGTGATTTCAAGGAAAAGAGTTTTTTGACAACTCTGATGTGCAGTACAAATTCTGTATGTGGCCGTTGACAGCTTTTCGAAAAAATGTCAGAGTTGCAGTAAATATCAAAGCAGATGAGGCGTGTGATTCTTGTTTTGTCAGTAAGACTAAAGAAGATTTTACTTTCCTTCTGAAGGTAAAGTTTATATACATTATGGTGAGCATGTCTTTACACTAGTCAAATATTAATGAAAATGGTTTACAATATGGCTTCCCATAAAAATTACAATTCAATGAAACAATAACAGGGCTGATATGAACGGTCTTACCAGGTGAAGATAAGGCATAGTAATGTAGATATCAAAATCAAAACTTGATTAAACATTGCAGACTGTGTACGTTGGATGGCTCTGTGAAGATCATTCTAAAATAGAGAAGGAAGTATATTATAAATCCTGATAAGTGCTAACTATGCATGAGTTTAAATGAATGGTATACTCCATATAAGCAATAGGTATATTTAAGTGAATTTAGCAGTATATTTTCATTTTACCGTGATTTAAATATAAGAATATATAGAGTTCATATTTCAAAGATAATCGTACAGGAAGAGCACTGAAACACTAAAGTTCCGCTCCTTTGCCTTGCAGATATCAGAACACATGCTGCATTATTACTCCCAGACACTCCAAGCCAGGTCCAATGGAACATGCTTATAACCTCAGAACTCAAGTGATAATACAGGAGAGTTGTGAGTTCAAGGCCATCGCCGCCTATATTGTATTACCTCATTTCATGGACAAAACCAAAAAGGAAAATAAAGATGTCTTCACTGTATCATAAAACAACATATTAATTAGGGCACACTCAAGCTAGGTGAAGTATAATTAATATGAAAAACAAATTTCAGGAAACTGTCTGGGTATGGTGGCACATAACTTTATTCCCAGTACTTGGGAGGCAGAGGCAAACAGATCTCTGTGAGATCAAAGCCAGCCTATTCTATAGAGGGAGTTCCAGGCCATCCAGGGAGACATGTCTCACAAAATAATGCACAAATTAAGGTAGGCTCTAACATGAGAAAAAAATAAATGAGTGCATGAATTAGTTTTAATATTCATTTCAGTAATGTTAATGTTAAAACAACTGGAAAGCATGAAGTACATGTTTTACCTTTCCAAATGACAGACAGTAAACAGTAATTTTCCATGGTCAAGGTGAACAGTGAACACACTCGAGGAGCACTCCCCAGACAATGAGAAGCTTTTGGAAAGCATTCTGGTAATAAAGGTCAACATTCAGGAACATGTCCTTCCCATTTTATACAACCATAAAATAGGTATTTACTGAAAATGTAATTTCCAAAATTTAATTACATGGACATCAAAAGTCACATATGCTCATCGTTATTATAAAATTATTTTTGTACAGTGAATGCTTACCACTATCATTATAAAAATGTGCAGTATAAAATGATCAAATAAATTGATGAATATCTATACAATAGATTTGGAATCATCCCTGAAATATTACTTAAACTGAAACATTTAATAACACAGCAACTTGTTCTTTACTTACCAGCATGTGACAACTTCAAATACAAAACCGGATAATTTATGATATGTGTGCATGTGTAGCATGACAAATACTTCAAGTAGAGAATTAAAAATATTGGGTTTATGTGGTAGATTTGTGGTATTCTTTTCATTTTCTGTTCATCTCCAATTTTTAATCATTTACTTTTCATCATTTTAAAGTAGAGGCAGCATGAGAAAATGGACTTCCTATCCTTTGGCAAACATTCAACCAAGACCGTTATGAAAACAGATAACTAAGCTCACTGGCTTGGATCTCATATCTTGTCCTCTAGTTCCTTAAAAGAGGGTTCCAATTAGGAGAACAACAGAACTTTAGCATCCATTGAGAGCTGGAGGAACAACATACAGGGCTGAAATGGCAAGTGAATTCTACATTGATATCGTGAAACAGTCTTTTTTCTCAAAATAGCCAACTAATAGTCTCTGTCTCAGTTAGGTTTCTTTTTTCCTGCAACTAATTACATAGCACTTACCAAAGATTTATTTTATTTCTGGTGTTCTTTTTTTCATTACCAATTTTGGCAGTATGTATTTAGTCAAATGGTCTTTATTTTGGCAATAGTACAGCACAATGATTTCCAAAACACTGCACAGTTCATGCTGGCTACAGAGCATGTGCTCCAGTGAGACTCAAGTTCTTACTTCGCATAAATGTTTAGAGACCATTCACTTGGTATGAGTTCCCAAATGTTATTCTAATAATCCTTTGGCCAAAGCTTTCATCATGATGTCTCCTTAAAGACCATCTAAACAAAAAATAAGTTTTACTCTTTCCAAGAACAATTTGCTATGAAATACAATTAATAATATTTAACCTTTCCTATGCCAGGTAAAATATCATGTACATGCATTTTATAAATATATAAATGTTTGGGTCAGGCATTGTGGCACACATCTTTAATCCCAGCACTCAGTAGGCAGAGGCAGGTGGATCTTAGTGAGTACAAGGACAGCCTGGAAGCTAGCTAGGGCCACAGTTAAGTGTTTTTATGCTATTTTGTAGTTAAGACGCATTACTAGAGAAACCAAATCAGGTACCATTGTTGTGATCGACATACAGTGTTGATTGACATACAGATTGACAAACATGGTTCGAAAGCGAAACATCCCCCATTGTTCCAAGTGTTTCAATACTTAGTCCCTGTCCAGAGTACTGATTTCAAGAGTTGTGGAAGGTTTAAATTTTTAAATACATTTTATTTATTGCATATGTGTTTGGAGGGGAGCTGGTAGATGGGGACAGGGGGCTGCGCATAACTCAGAGGACATCTCTCAGGGGTCAGTTATCTTCTTCCATCTTTGGGTCCTAGTTATAGACCTCAGATTTTCAATCTTGGCGGCAGGCATCTTTATCCACCGAGCCACCCGACAGCCTGGCTGTAGAAACTTCAGGAGGTGTGTCTCTCCTGGAAGAAGGTTACAGCCCACCTCAGGCTCTTGCTGCCAGGCCTATCCGAACATGAGAGATTCTCTGGTACTGTAAACCAAATAAACACTTTCTTCTTTAATTTGCTTCTAGTCAGATGGTTAGTCACAGGATCAACAAAAATAACTCAGAAAACTGATGCTGAGAAACGGGGTTGTTGCTGTAACAAGTCTGACAAATTGGATATAAGGTATTTAGTATTGGTTTGCAAGTAGAATGTGGAAGAGTCTTGAACTTTAAGCTAAAGAAGCCGAGAGTGGGCCATTTCAGCGTCAGGAGAGAAGAGTTGAATGCTGAGAGAAAGGCTAACCATCCATGCCCTGCACATGAGGTTTCTCTATAGGGAACTGGGCTAGCAGAGGTTTCTCAGATACTCTAACAAAGACCGCAGCTACATTTTTCCTATGCCCTGAGAGCTTGGAGGCTGAATTTAGTAAGGATGGGCTAACTCATCTGGCAGAGAAAATTTCAAGTCTGGATAACATTTAGACTACAATGTTACAGTTGACTGCCCTTGTACAGGGCCACATTGAGAGAGCAACACTGGACCAGAAAGGTTTTTTTTAAATGTGCTCTTGGTAGTGAAAGGAATAAATTTGAAATAGAAGGCACAAGCCTGCTGGGAAAAAAAAAAAGCTGTAACTATTAAACAGATTAGAACCATTAAAAAGAAACCTGTGTCCTAAGGGCAAAATACCCCATCCAAGGCTTCATTTTGTGAAAATGCAAATTCATTTGGAAGGACAGAGCCTAAACTGAAAATGCCACCAAAGTGGTTCTCTACTCTAAAACAGCCTTGTGGATAGTGCTTCCACAAGGTGAGCACACAAATGCAGCTGTGGTTCAAGAGGGAGGCTTGATCCTAAGCTGGCAGTTGAAACTGGCAGCCTCACCACAGGTACTGGATATGAAAGAGGCAAGACAGAGGTGGTCATGGACTCTTGTAACTCCGTTCTAGAGAGCCAGAAAATGTGTGAGGAATTCAGTCCTTTCAGTAAGGCCCTGGCAAGCCACTGCGTGAAGCTGTGAAAGTGAACCTAAGTCCCAATAGATATATCAAGTTGTGGATGCAAAGGCCGTGAGATATCTACTTGGGAAAGATGTAGGCATGGACAACCTGGCTTGAGAGAAACTATGTGTTTCTGCTGGGAACAAGTGGAAAAAGCAAAGTTAACTAGGCCTTTTGGCCATGAGGTGTTGCCAACACAAGCCTCAGGTGCCAGATACAGAGACGCAGGATTTGTTGTTTTCTCTGCTTGGGTTCTGGTCTTATTTTAGTAAATGTTCGCTTACTATGCACCTGTTCCTCTCACTGGGAATTGAGATGTTCACTCTGCCAGTATATATTATCAATCTGTAACTTTCTTTTTTAATATGGACTCTCAGCTGAGAAATTGTCTTCAGATTCCGAAGAGACATTAGTATTTTGAACAGTGTTGGGACTGTAAAGATTGAGGGCTTTTGAAATAAAAATGAATATTTTTACATGAGCTTATGTTTTTCTTTGATCATGAAATGTTCAGTAGGTTCATGTATTTGAATACTTCATTCTCAGCTGGTGATGCTGTTTTGGAAGGTTCTGAAACCTTTTAGGAGGACAAGCCTTGCTGGAGAAAGTAGGTCACTGCAGGTCAGTCTTGAGGTTTTAATGCCAGATCCCACTTTTGCCCACTCTGTGTGATGACTACAAAATACAACCTGACCAGCATCTCATGATCCTGCTGCCTTGCCTTCCCAGCCATGATGGACTGTATCACTTAACACCATAGAGTAAAAAAAAAAATAAAGAAAGAAAGAAAAAAAGTCTTTCCTTCCTTAAGTTCTGTCATGTATATAACAAGAGCAACAAAAAAAGTAATTGACTCAAGACTCACATTACCATTCATATACTGAATGACTAAATAATCAAATGCCTTAGGTTTTGGCTATAAGTATTAACAATCGAAGTGGACACATTTCAGTCATAGGTATAAACCGTTACTTAAAAGGGCATCAACCTCAGGCAAAATGCAACTGGGGCATGGCTGTGAATCTTCATCTTTTATTTCATCTCATTCACCCTCCTTCCTAAGATATGCCACCAGTCCAACTAAAGCTAAGGGATTTATCATGTAAAAAGAATTAGCAGCCTCCCCCTTGCAGGAATTCACATACTTTCATGAAACTGGAAATTATTTACAATTAATAACAGTTGGACAAAATCACCCCGCAGCCTAGTAAAAATAAGGTCCCCAGGTATAGGAGCAGATTGTCTTGAAAATGAAGAGGAGCTCTGTTCACAAGGACTGGCTGAACAAGCAGGCCACAAAATGGCAGGGAGAGACTGGTTTCATGATAGTAAGAAAATCTGAACCATTTTCATTACCCATCATCAAATCCGACAAATAATACCATGGTAATACAGTCAAATTTAAATTTGAAATTACAACTTTTCGTTTTGATTAGGATATAGACTGATAACTTAATTTTTATTAACCTATTTATGTTTACTATATAGTATAATACTGTTTAACAGTTTATTAGTAAGTGCTGAAATGAGTCTACTAAGATACTGAATTGTTTTAAAAGTTTAAAAATGAAAACATTTGAAAAATTTATTATAGATAAAAATATAACTAAATTACAACTAACTAAATCTACATGTTCTGCAAATATTATGGGGTAGACCAAATGACAATGTACATTAAGAGATGCAAAATCATTGCTCTCTGTGCACTGAAAATAAGAAAGAAAAAATAAACAGCTTCAACATACTTTTGTATTTGAAATTAACTTTCATTACTTACAATCATATTTTCCAAGGCATGTTTGGCAAGCCAACAATTTAGAAAAACTGGAACAAACAGATTCCTTAAGGTGGGCCAGAATATCTGAAAAACAGGCCAAAACTAAACTTTTTAACTCACAGCAAGAAATTATATCCAGCAGATTAAAAAGAAATGTAAAACAGAATAAAAATTAAGAAAATATAATGATTTAAAACCATACCAAACACCTTAAAATCATTATTAAAGCAACACAAAGGGCAGATACAATCTTTGAGTCACTATCCAAGTTCTTCCTTAGAGCAGTTACCACAGGAGCAGAAGGTAAGTAATAGGCCTAAGTAGATGTCATATTTAACCATGCTGATTCTATTACTAAAACTTCTACTATGGTTTTTATGTTTCCATCCATCTAACCTGAAGTGGTAAGGAACTAGAGAGGTCGCTGTCTTCTGTAACACAGTCACTGTCTTCAGACTCAACTACTTTAAGTAATGCTGACAAACTGTATTCAATTGTACTTATATGTAACTAGTTTGTCATTTAATCTAGTTCCAGCACTTCCCATAGAGTGTTCTAAGAAGGAAACAACACCTTCAGATAATATCTACTTCTTTTCTAATTTTTTCCAATAGAATCCTAACGAGTACTATCAAGTCTATAAATAACTGTTATGATGTCAAATGGAGATTAAAACCTAATTTTACAAATGGAGACTATTGGGTTACACATTTATGGAACTAGAATTGAACAGGGTCACTAGGAAACAAGAATGTTATGAAACTAGTGATTCAGCACTTGGAGGAAGACCAAGTGCTAGCTGTCTGGTTCTCACCAGCTTTCACCTGAAGAAAGAACAGGACATAATAAACGCTACAGGCAAACTAGAGATAAATGTGCTCTCAGTAGGACAGCTTTTGTCAATATGTCACACAATTAGTTTCTATTTTTAAAATTCCAAAATATAAACAACATAATTTTGACTGTCTCTAGACAGTACCAACATTTATTCAAATGATGCCTCTATAGTATACAATTCTTGAAATTATTTAATTTTGCTCTTACACTAACTTATTAGAGTTCATATAGTTATACAATTCAGTTCTCACACTAACTTTATTATTTTTGAGAACTCATATTTTATTCCAAGGTAAATTTCTCTTAGTTACTATATTACAGGAAAATATATAGATTTAGAGAATTTGTTTAAAATCTAATGAAAAAGAATGTTTCTGAGATGTTAAGACTTACTGAGATAATGAAAGGAACTGCATTAATTATTTCCAAGATGAATGGTACTCGTAAAATCTGTTCCCAGATGTTTCCCTACAAATAAATGTCGAATAAAAGTGAAAGTCAATAATGCTGAATCCCATCAACGTACACAACAGAATATTTTAGTAATACCAATGCTTTTATTAACAATTATTGAACCTGTGTATGGAGATGCAATAATGATTCAGAAATTATTTTTAAATGTAATTGTGTTTGCTCAATTTCATAGTAAATGTTAGATCTAAAATAAATATCCAAAGTTGCCTGGGCATAGTGCATATACTATTTGAATGGTATGCTATGTCATTGAAAAAGTTACTTATAACTACATGGCCCACAGAACAAAGGGAAAAGAGACTCAATTTGCTTGGTTTTACTATCATAATATACTATCTTAGTGTTACAGCTTCTGAAGTAGATTGTAAACTCCAGTTGCTTATTAACAATTATCAGTATAATTTAAAATATTTTAATCAAACTTAGCTGGACATGGAGACAGAGATGCTTAATCCCAGCACTCAGGAGGCAGAGGCAGATGGATCTCTGTAAGATCAATGCCAGCCTGGTCTACACAGCAACTCTCAGGCCAGTGGGGTCCAGAAGGGAGACCCTGTCTAACAAACAACAAACAAGCCAAAATTAATCAAATTTAAGGGAGAGCTTTAACTGTGTGTGTTCTAATCTCTGAATTCATATAGTACAATATTATTGGTACTGAATGTATGAGGCCTCAAAAACTTCAATAGAGGGCCACGGGAGTATTAAATGAATCAGAATATTTTCTGCTGTGGAACTCTATGCCATTACAAAGACCATATGCCCTCATGTGAAGTTGACCTTGATATCCGTGGCCTGGATATACTTAGAATGTACCTGCCACTTGCTGGAACCTGAGTCCTCCATGTGGAACGTTAAGGGGTGGGATACACTTGCTTCCTATGAACCACCGTAAGGACCTAAAGAAGCCAAACAATCTTGCCACTTAATTGAAGCATTTCGGATTCTATAACTGTGAGACATCTAGTCTCACAGACTGATGCCATATCTAATAGAAAAGACTCTGAATTTCCTAAAGCAGTTTATGCATGAAGAGATCTATGTACTGGAAAAGCAATTGGACAACTGGCTTCTCTATAATTCCTAATTATCATATAGTACTGGCTCAAAAATATGGAGAGCCTTTAAGATTCCTTAAAGATCCAGTGGCTTAAATCATTATAGTGATGTAAGTATACCATATCCCCACTGCATTTTCAAGACCATTCACATTCTAGGTGCTAAGATATTAATAGGTTTCGTGACATTAGCCCATCACTCTCTTTCAAGTTATGTCCAAAGTGGAGAGAGCAGGTGAGGATTGGGACACAGAGAGATCTTTTCTGTGAAGAAATGTTACTTCAAGCTATGTGAAAAGGAGGACTCAAAAGAGTCACTTAGCTTCATGCAGACTTGAGACTATATTTGGCTCATGGCTAACACATGAGGAAAAATGAGGAAAGCAAAAAAAAAATGAGAGCTAGGAGGAAAAAGCCACAATTCTTCCAATTATAAAACAATATTATAATGGAATCAGATAGAGACACTAACGAATGGACACTGAACCCTTGTAAAATGTTCTGTCCTTAAGAAGACTGTGCCTGAAGCTGATAGGGTCTGGAATAGATAGTAGACCTCAGAACCCCAAGATTTGTGTCAGAGCCTCAGAAGACCTGAGGTATTGCATAGAGTTTCAGCCAAAGGTCTCATCAGAGCCACAGAAGCTCTCAGAGAGAAGGAAGCAGAGATTGCTTTCAGCATTCAGAATGATACACCAGCAGACTGCCATTCAGATGTTGACTGCTTTCCACTCTGCTTTTCCTCTATCCTGGCGGTCACAAATCACCTGGCATCAAACAGACAGTAGAGAAGGAAGGAGGAAACAGAATCATGATGATCCCCTGCCCTGTGCGAGTCTGAACTGAAGACAAGCCACACTTTTTTTGCAAGAGAATTATTATTACTATTATTATTATTATTGTTGTTATTATTTTGCTTAAATTGATCATCCCATTTGCTTGCATGGACCAGTAGGTGAATGCATAGATTTGGAGAAGTACAAGAGGACCGGACCTTCTCTACTGACACCAGTAGAGTCTCCAATAAGGCAGTTTTATTGATTTTAGTGATGTCAAGTTGTTTTGGGTGGGGGAGGCTAATAATGCTATGCTTTGATAGGTTTTTATATGGCAGACTTTCCATTGACTTCCTTCCTTGCTGTGATTTTCCCTATCATTGCACATATTATATTGATGACAATTACTACAAGAAAAGTGATTGATATTTTTTAAAAGCAAGGGAATAGAAATATTATTATGGACAATAAAGTAAGATAATTCTATCAACACATAAAAACTAGCATTAGCCTCTTTAGCGACTGTGTCACACCGGACAAATGTTTCATTCACCTCATTTCCAGTTTAACACATGATTTTCAATTTTTTAATTTTTACCTGAACCATTAAAAATGCCTTAAAACTGGCGTATGACTGGACTAGTTTCGTTTCTGATCTACTGTGTTACAGCACAAGATTCTATCTGCAATTCCAGATTCTCACTGTCAGGACAATGAAACCCAAGCCCATAGCTATATTGCATGAAGCTTCATAATTTTAACTCTGGGTGCTTGTTTGGCTTGTGGTTAAAATGCTCCTATCCCATTCTAAAATCATCCACAGATTCATCCATATTAAATTTCACACAGTTTCCTGAACCTGCGAAGCTTTTTATACTTCTATAACTTTGCTCATATTTCCTCCTCTGGATGAGGGTGAAATTACTTACTCCCACATAAGAATTGTATGTATGGAAGTTATTTAGGTACTTACAGGAGCTAAATTAAGTATTCAAATAAATAAATGAATATTCAACATTTTATGCACCCTTTTTCCCTTATTTAATGCAAGATTTATTTATGAACTGAAGTATATTCTTTCCTACAATCTTTGAAAGAATTTCATTACTGAAATCATCCCTGAATGTAGATAAATATAAATCATTGAATCTGTAAACATATTTCAACAGCAATTTTCCAGAGGAAAGGATTTCAATAGTTCTTATCTACATAAGAAACTTAGAATTTCCATCTATGTTTTAGCTACAACTTAAAATCAACGATAACCTGTGACTTTTAATATTGTATTTCCAGCCCAGATCAATATCTGGTCTCTGAGATTCTGTCTCAGGTCAACTGTCTAATTCACTATTTCATACCGAGGCCTTAAAATCACCATAAATGAAAGAGGTCTGAAACCAAAATTTATGCTTTATTCCCTGACTGAACTCTCTGAGTAACACAAATCAAATATCCTTTGGCATCTCTTTGTGGCTTCCTCTCACTGTTACATGGGTGCAATATATGAACAAAAATGGAAATTTGCTTATAGAGAATGAGATTTTTCTACTTCCTATTTTGATTCAATTTTCACTTTAGTCAAGTCTCCTAATTAGTATCTGCACCTTCATTCTTTTCCCATTGAAATTTACCATGGCACTGTACAAGTATTATACTGCTAAGTGTACATTATCAATGTAGCAACCTAGTGTAAACCTACCAGACCCAGTGTACACTCAGTTTGAACCTCTTGAACCATTCACACAATTTAAACAACCAAAAAACTCCTAGCACAATGTACATGCATTATCTCACTTGACACTTCTTGGCTCTCTGATCCTTTTTTTTTTTAATTTTTTAAATGTATTTAAATAGATTAGACAAATTAAAATGGATTTTTAAATTTTTTCCTTTATATTTTTGAGAATTTCATTCATGAGTACATTTACATCATATACACTCTACCCTCTATCCTCTCCAACTCCTTCCACATCCTCCACAACACCCTCTCAGCTTCTTGTACACAGGCACACACACACACACACACACACACACACACACCTGCAGCAGTACTACATTTACTTTTGCTCTTGTGTACATATGTTTAGTGCTCACCACTTGAGATTAGATAATGAAGAAAATTTACTTTCCATCTTTTGACATCCAGAGACTGCCTGTAACCCTGTGAAATTCCCCCCCATCCAACTGGCATACGAACTGATGTTGTCATTATACAGATCTTGTTTAGACAACATACTAAGGGGATTGCATTGGTGCAGATTCCCTGTCCTGCTGAGAACACACTAGCCAGCAGCAGGTTTTCTGGTCCCCTAGCTCTTACCATCTTTCCGTCTCTCCTTCCAATAATGTTCCCTGAGGCCTAGGTGTACAGGTTACATTGTAAACTTATCAATAAGGGCTAGGCATCACAGAGTCCTTATTCTTTGCATTTTGCTCAGTTGTGGAATTTTGTAATTGTTTCCATCTGTTGCAAAAAGAAGCTTATTTGTTGAATGGTGAGAGCTAGACTTATTTGTGATTGTAAGAGTATTTAGAATACAGGAAAAAAAGGTACAAATACACTGAGAAAAGTGGCCATAGTAGGTTCTCTTCTAGGGTCTATGACCTCTCAAACCCTTATTTTAAAGGTGACTCCTTCAACCATGTCTTTTGGATCCTAAAAGTACAACCTAATATAATCGTTCAAAAGGCTTGAAAGAGGGGCTAAAGAGATGCCTCAGCAGTGAAGACCGCTTATGGCTTTTCCACAGGACGAGGGTTCAGTTCTCATGGCTACTACCAACCATTCTTAACTCCAGTTCCAGGCGATCTGACACCCTTTTCTGATCTCTTTGGAAGAGATCTTTTGGAAGTGTACATGCATGGGTACACTTATAGTTGCTGGAAAAACAGTCATCCACAAAAAATAAGAATAAATAATGAAAAAAACTGGAAAAAAAGAAGAATCTTGGGAAGTAGTCAACGTCCTTCCCACCTTCATCTTGCTTATTTAGTTTATTTAGTTTATATACACTTTTCATCTCTTATCTCAAATTTTTAGAAAACTTGCCTCAACCCTTCATCACAGTCACTCTAGGAAAGAAGTGGCCCCACATAAGCTTTCATATAGCTAGCTCATTAAAATAAATTTTAAAGTACACACAGTAAGATAGCATAGCTCAAGATGCTTCCCCTTGTGTGGCGCTCCAGAGGCTGAAGTTTCTAAATAAAGACCGTGATTACATTATGCAAACTATGACACTGCAGACTCACTGTGTGTGCGTGCATGTGTACTGCAGCAAGTGAACGAACTTCCCACTGCGGACTAATTTTCATGGTCAAAAATTGTCGAGGAATGACCTGTTTACGGCTAAAAATAAATGAATGTTTACTTAGCTTGATTCTGAGGTCTCAGGTTGTCTTCTGAGCTAAGTGGTGCATGCGTAAATTATCTTCCCTAAAATAGTTATTTAAAGTAAATATAGAAAAGATCCATGGAGTTTTACTAGCTATTAGGAATTCCCAATAGGTCCGAATCACAGGAACCCACAGGACAAACTCAATTATGATAAGAAGAGAGCATTTGTTGATAGGATGCCACTATGCAGATAACTATGAAATCATGTCCAAAGGATGAGCAAAGTGCTTTTCAAAATCATATCAAACACTTATTTCATTTAATTTCTCTTTCATGATAAGAATAAAAAGCATTAGTTCTCTTCCTAAAGATAACTTCTCATCAATTATGTGTATAGCCTTAGTTTTTTCTTCTTATTGGCAGAATTTAATAAGATGCAAACAAGCCTTAATCCAATCATTTTACACTTAGCAGGAGCATGTCAGCTCTTAGCCAACCTCTAGCAAAAGAAGTGATATCATAAAATATAGTAGATTTATCATCAAGGAAAGTGGGAACCTGGAGCTATTGTACAGGTAAGTTTACAACAGTACTTTATAACTTTACCAAAATATGGCAATGTAGGTGTAAAGACCAGTTTGGGACCAAGGGGTTATATAAACATTTTATGCTTGAATTGTAAAAAATGTCAATATTTAATATAGATAATGAAAAAAGCTGATAACTTGTCTTCTTTGAATAAATATAAAATAGTGTTATAAAGTTTATAGCATTAGATACATGATTAGAAATTTGTAAATTTAAAGTTTCTGAGGCAAATTTAAAAAAGATCCGTATTATTTAGGTGGACCATGAGTCCTCTACATAATTATTTATATTTTTTTTCAAGAAACGAACTATTAAGGTGTTATATTTCTCAGAACTGCTACATTTTTAGAGTAACTGTAGGAAAACCATTAGAGGTTTAACAAAAGACTTCTAGGTGTGATGAAACTTTGTTTGCAGAGATTTGGAAACAGTGCTAGTGTTTGTTTCTGTTTGGCTTTGATTTAATGAATGTGTACACAAATAGAGTTTCATTTTGAAAGCAGCTGATAAAGACTTAGAGGGTGTTTACGGTGACAGGAGAATAAGAACTTCAGTGTCAGGCAATTACTGTGTCTGTTTTGCCAAGTAGCTGCAAGCATGAATGGAAAGATTATTACAGCACAGACCTACAGGTCTATGTGAGGGAAAATAAAGTTCTTCATGCCATGGATTTTGAACTCATTATACAGTTTCACATGCACCGTAAATTATGCTAACTCTGCTGAGTCTGTAGGATATTAAACACTTTTAAAATTGCTAATGATGGGTTGGAGAGATTGTTCCACGGTTAAGAGCACTGGCTGCTCTCACTGAGGACCCAGGTTTAATTCCCAGCACATACATGTGGCTAAAAACCATCTGTTACTCCAGTTCCAGAAAAATCTGTCGCCCTCTTGGGACATCTGTGGGCACTGCACTAATGAGTGCATTACAGACCTGCAGACAAGACACCCATACATATAAAATAAAAATAATATTTTAAAATTCTTAGTGATTAATTCATTCTCACTTTAGAATGTCTAATGTCAAGGATTAGAGTCCTTATATAACACTGCATTTTTAATGTTAAATAAATAAATCATCAGTGAATATATGCAAATAAATATGGGAAAAATATGCTAACTGCCTATTCATAATGATATTTCAAAGCTCCAAATACAAAATAATATCAGGAATAGACAGAATTAGTGATGCAATTAGTCATATATTTCTGCAAGCCTATCTACTACTTTAAAAATCCTAGTGTGTAGAAAGGCTATTTTAGACTCCTATTTATTGTAAGTAGCTACCAATTATTTAATTTCTTCACTGCAAAGAAAGTTTTCAACAATGTGCTGAATAGGTTAAAAAAGTTAAGAATCTGACTAAATTTATGAAAGGAAATAAAGATTATTAATGATAATTTATTCCTCTACTGGCATATGACTCCTTTTTATCCTTTGTCTTTCCTTTGTAAGTTACTAGACTCTAGCATCTACATCTCCAGCTAAGCCATTAAAGTTTATGAGGGTCAAAATGGAAATATTATATATCATCAAGCTCTGCCTGCTAAGGCTTATAATGTTCTGCTCTCATTTTATAAATGATAGGAAGTAGTTAATTATAAATGCTATCATCATATAATTGCAATGAAGAATTACCCAGAATCACTTCGTGTGTTTTTAAATGGCTTCTTAAATCAGAGCCAAAAGTTCTTTTAGCAAAGCAGTAGAGTTGTTTTTATATACCTCTAGCTGGAATTTGAAACAAATACAGTCACAAATGAAGATTAATTGTGTACCCATTGTTATGCTTCTGCAAATATACTAGTGAAAGAGATGGAACTGATTTGCAAGAAGCCTACATGCCTAATTAGTTAAATAACTGCTTTATGCCTGACATTCTGCATTCATCACATAGCTGCAGATTAAGCAACTTTAAAAATAAAACCTACACCTTTCATTTATTTATTTGATTTTTATTTTGCCTTTTATGCAGTCAAGAGTTGCATAATCAAGGGGCTGGAGAAATGGTTCAGTAGTTAAGAGCAATGGCTGCTCTTGCAGAGGACCCAAGTCCAGTTTCTAGCACCCTCAGAGAAGCTAAAAACCATCCCTAACACCAATTCCAGGGGATCTGATGCCCTCTTCTGACCTCCATGGGCATTACGTGACAAGGGTGAACTTACATACATGCAGGCAATACAGAGATACATATAAAATAAAAATAATTTTTAAAAGCTTTTCTGTCAGGACAAATTTATAGTACACTTTCTTTGACTTGAGACACGGGCATTAAAAGGCTCCATCAGTCTGTACAGAAATCATTGGTCCACTACTTTCTAAGTATTTTAAATGAGTGTGACTAGCAGGTATAAAGTCTTTCAGGTTCCTTCTCTAACTTCACAATATTCCTAATCAGAGGCTTTCCATCTTCTATTTTTTCAGGTGAGAATAAAGTTCATCTCAAACCTCAGGTTCCTGGATAGCTTTCTTCTTACTGTTGTGCTAGATAGCTTCAGTTATCAACTTGACACACGTGAATGCAGGTAACCTTAATTTAGGAATTTTCTCTATTGCATTGGCCTGTGGCCATGTCTATGAAGCATTTTCTTGATTGTTGAGTAATGTGGCAATGCTACCCCTGGGCAGGTGATCCTGGCTTATAAAAGAAGACAGGCTGACACAGGGCTTAGGAGCAAGTCAGTAAGCAGCATTGCTCCATGGTCTCTGCTTCAGGTCCTGCCTCCAGGTTCCCAGCCTGACTTCCCTCAGTGATGAACTGTGACATGGGAGATGTAAGATAAAATAAACTCTTTCCTCCCCAAGCTGGATTTGGTCAGTGTTCAGTCATAGAGAGTGACTAGGATGCTGTCCATAAACATTCTCCTTCCATCATCATTTTATTCTTCGTGTACATTCTTTAAGCGTTGTGGATGGTTTTGACCATCAGACTGTCACAGTGACATTCCTTCCTTCTAGTAGGTTCCTGACCCACTTAACCAACATTCCCCATTAAGCATTTTTTACTCTCAATTGAACTCCATTTAAATTATTTCTGTGGGTGAACAGTAAATGATCTTCTAATTTTCTAAGCCCAGTGGCTTTTTCAGAAGCTTGTGACATTTGCCACAATTCACACATTGTCAGAATACTCATTTTCCTTAGACATTCCTAACATCTCAGTTCTTCTCATAAATATTTATTCAAACCTTATATATGCTACTGCTCATTAATTTATTTTCATATATTCTTATTCATTAGCCTTAACCTCGCAGAAATTTGTATTCTTGTCTATGTATTTTTGTAACACCAACAAATATTTAAAAAATAAAATAAAACTGAACTAGAGAAAAAGTTGAGTTTATAACAATTTCTTTTTCCAAATTTGAGTAGAAAATTAGAAAATTTTGAAATAGAGAAAAAAATGTTATAAAAGCTAAGTTTCCTAAAATGTAACCTTGAATATTTATGTTGCTGTGGATAAAACAGAACAAAATTATTGCTCTCTACACCTTTGCCTTCCAATTGCTATCTTCTTCTAAAACCCACAAGTAACCATCTCCACCCCAAATGATGCTCTATATGAGACTCTAACAACTCCGCTTACTAACTCTATGAACCTGAGGACTACAGCTTAATAAAGCTCTCTGCAAGGAACTTGGTCTTTTTTCGTTGTTGTTAAATTTCTTTTCGAATCAAGCTTCTGTACATTTTGTGTAACAGTTCTTAATCGAATTTAGACCCCTCTCCCTCACTCATGCTGCCCCAACTCCCCATGACTCCTCATTGATTCCCCCATAAACGTTAAGTCCTATCCAGTCAAGCATTGGTCCCAGAGGTCCCTCAGTGCAAATTCATCCCCTGGAGTCTAGTCAGTTTATCTGAAGATGGTAAGTAAAGTCTACCTACTCTCCCTCACCCAGAAGTAATCAAGTTCCAATATATCCCAGACGAGGAAGAACTTAGTCTTCATCCTCGTCTGTTTACAACTTAGTTCTCTCTGCCCACCACCACCTCATCAACCCCAGAACCAAATCTACTCTACATTGTATCTCAAATTGACTTTTTTCTTTATGAGCTAATTCTGTCCTAGCTTTCCTACACTATCTCCAGTCATTCAGATTCCAAAAGCCTCTGATAAGGCATTTGTTTCCTTCTTTTCAACTAGCTCAACTACTGAGTCGATTACTCAGTCTCTACCTTCATAACCTCTGATTAGCTTTAGCAATTCATTTCACCTTGGCAATAATTTCACAATTGGTTGTTTGGTTGATTTATGTCTGTTTGGTTGGTTGGGTTATTTTGTTCAGTTTGTTTTCAGTTTTCACTGTTGCTGTTTGTCGGGGAGAGGAGTTTGCTTCTTTGTTTTTTGGAACAGAGCTCCATCAAACCCAGACTGATCTCAGACTGGCCCTGTAGGTGAAGCTGGCCTGAATTCCTGATTCTCCTGTTTCCATCTCCCACATCTAGGATCACAGTGTGAGCAACCATGCCCAGGTTCATGGTTGCCTGTCTGTGTAAACTGTAGCATGAGTCAACTGAACATATAGCCTCCACTATCATGACTTTGACTTGTGCTGCCCAGAGGATCTGACTCTACAAACAGAATTTCTGGAGAACCCTTGTGACTCTCATGCTCCACCATCTTCCCATAGCATGCTGCCATGCAAGGCATTCATATCTAATAAATTTGAATCATTTGTCCCTTCTCTACCTCACTCACTGACTTATCAGTCCCAATTGTCCTGTCTTTTCACGATGGTCTAGTAAAATCACTGCTTGAAGGATACTACCTATTAGTCAAATAATTCTTTTTATCCTACAAACTGACCTTTTTTTCTTGTACCCTCATCATACTTTCCTTACAGTTTTCAAAAAGGGCATCTTGAGGGGCTAGAGAAATGGTTCAGTAGTTGCTCTTTCAGAGGACCCAGGTTCAGTTCCCAGCACCCCATGGTGGCTAACAGCCATCAGTAAATCCAGTTCCGGGGGATCTGATGCACTCTTCAGACCTTCACAAGCATTGCATGACACAGACATGCAGGCATTACACTCATACACATAAAATAAAATAAAAATAATAAACAACTAAGAAAGATCTTTTTTTAAAACAAGAATTCTTGCCTTTTTCTTTGTATTATAATCATCATATCTCATTTTTCAGTGCCATTCCTTTTCGAGATTGTAAGTTCATTGAAAACAAAAGCCATGTATAAAGCAATTCAACAAATAGAGTACTTCATAAATACTTGTTAAATTATGTTAACAAAACAGAGCTTCACCGATAATTAAGACAATTTATTTAAATAATTCCTAAAAGACACAGTTTGCTTTGTAAATGTTTTTGCACAGATTAAGGAAAGGAACTGAGAGCAATAAAAATGTAGAACATTCCACTGCCCCAATATAAGCACGGGGTGTGATGGGTTAGGAAACTCACCAGAATCAGTGGAATACTTCTAAACCTCCAAGGAAAACCTTACCATATTACTATAGCTTTTTATCACATACTGGAGAGGCTCCAAATAATTAAAGTGGTTTAAAAGAGCCTACCTTATCCCCAAGTATGAATTATAAAAAAAAAAAAGAAAAAAGAAAACTTGGTAAATGTTAGCAGTGCGTTCTACAGTAGAAAACTAATTAGAATAACTTACCTTATAACTGAGATAACCAAGGAGTATTGTTTCAAATAGACTTATCAATGCAACTGAGACCTAAAATGCAAATTTTATCATAATGAGAAAATAGAAGAAAATTAAAATATGTGTTCATAATTCCAGTATTAATTTTATATAAGTATGTGAACATGTATACATACTGTGCATGTATAATGCATAAGACAGATATACATTCATGTAGGCGGCATTAGTACTTTCATTTCAATGAACAGGTGATGAGCTGCACGTCACATTTTGCCAACTTTTCGCTGCAGCTCTGCTTTAATAGTTTAATAATTTAATAATATCCTCAATGAATATTTTTTATTCATTGTTCTAAGTGTAATGGTAGTAGTCAAATATCCAAATTGCCCAGGGTGGGCAAGACGAATAAGAAAAAGAATCTTTGATGTGTGTGTTCACACACAACTGTTCCTTACTAACAAGGCCATTATCCAACTCAGCTTTTCCTCTCAGAAAATTAAATAAAGGGTTCAAATATAGAAGAGTCAATCCTATCATCTACCTCAAGCAAAATGAAATGCCAGCATCCTTGAATTTACTAAAAATTGACCATTTCAGTCATTCAAGATATTTACAAATATTAGTTGAACAAACTGCGTGTTTTTTGTGATTAGAAATGTTAGTTTTGTATTGTTCTAGACAAGCTCTTTCTGCCTGTGGTCTACTGTATATGCAATCTCTATTAACTATGGGAAAATACAAAACAGAAAAATAGGTAGAGGAACACAGAAATAATTCTTCATTAATCTATTATTCATTAGTTAAATGCATTAATAACAATGTTTTGTGATGATGGAGAATGGAAGGCAAGGTCTTGCCCATTGTAGGCAAGTGGTCTACTGAGCAACACATTTAGGCTTGTTATTTCTTTAAATTGGAGAATAGAATGAAATAACCAACACAAGAAAGAAATTATTAAAATAACTACGATGCTTAGTTATAGATTTCTAGAGTTTAAGGAAGTTATGAATGAGAAAAGGCAATTCTTAGAGTTTTAAATTTGATTATATAGTGAAATGAAATGTTCAAATTTAAGTGAATAGGAAAATATTTGAACAATAAAAGCAGATAAATGCATCACAATACAAATAAAACCTCTCCAGGAACACATGCAAACAGTCCAAATTATAACATAAACTTGACAGCTCCTAGATTTTCCCCACAAAACCTCTACATGATTATCTATGCTCTTTTCTATCAGCTCTGTAATGTCTTCATGTCTGTTATTCCATATACTTCTCAGAAGAGCATTTTCTTTAAATGATTACTAGTAAATAAAGGTAATTTGAATAGACAAAAAATGTAATGACTATATATTACTACCAAAATATTATTTTAAATTATTTTATTAAAGAGTAACAGGGATTTACATACAAACTTATTTTAAAGAACAGCTGAATATTTGGGAACAATTATTTGCATCCTAATGTGACAATGCAATAAAAGTCAGTATAAAGCCATATAAACAAATACTTATGTAAAACTTGAAATACCAGACATCGCAAAAGCTTGAATTTGAAGTTATGAATACAATGAATATTTAAAATCATTCATAATGATGTATACTATGAACAGATTTCCCAGTCAACCTAGCATTTTAAAGCTAATGAACCATCTGATCTAAAAGTCTAGGAAATATCATACACAAGCAATGATTTGTGATATTTGCCCTTCAACCCCCAAGTCTTCTGTACGTTAGTGATTCTACCTTCCACTTCATTTGCACTTTTAAAAGAATGACAGAAAATAAAAATGATGTGTAGCACATAAACAGAAACAGAAGTGACTGGGCCTTATAAAAAGCTTGCTAGACATTAATCCAAGAAACAAACAAACAAAAAAGGCAGTTCAGAGGACTCAAGGGAAGTACTGCATAATACAATTCTGAAAACTTTTTTTTTCTTCTTTATGGATGTCTTTCTTAAGGATGCCTTCTACCTGGAGCATATTTTGCTTTGTTTAATCAGTTGTGTGGTATTTCAAGACATACATTAGTTCTGAGACTCTACCATGTTCCTGGAAGGACACAGGGGGGAAAGTGCCCAATAATTATGGTGCTTGATTCATTTTAAAGTAGTTACATAAGTGCACCATGTGAAGTAGTTTGGGAAACATGGCATGTTGGGACGCTCACTGCTTTTTCTTTTCTCACACTCTCAAACACACTCTACAGTCAAATCTTGATTGCCAGGAAATTTTCAGAATGTAGAGTGCAAGGCTCAAGGAAATATGAAGAAAGAAGTTAAAATGTTAGTCTATGCTATTCATCAAGGTCAAACAGAAAGGCAAACTCAACCTAAACATCAACAGTTTTCTTTCCAATAGGTTTTCCTCTGTGAAAAATGAATAAATACAGAAATATAAGCATAAAACAAAATTGTACATAACCTGTAAGCCCCATAAAGGAAGACTTCTGTTCACCCAAAAAATGTGCGACCTGTGAAAAGAAAGATTGAAATATTAGGTTTCTGATAATGTAAAAAATCCATTCACCTTTAAAAAAGCCAAACTGTTAGAATATGTCTTGAGTCACAGTGGGATGAGTGTGCTGAGTGAGGCTCAGAAAGAGCCAAAGTGTAACTCAGGCTGCAAATAACTGACTTTGATGAAGAATCCCAAGCATCTCTAGTCACTGATGAAAAGAGAAATTCCTAGTTTTCAATCCTGAGCAGTGTGTAAGAGAAAGATAAAATAAATGTGAAAACTCCACTCCAAGAAACCTGGGTGTATTCTGACTCTTAACTATGAGTAAAGGAAAGGGAGTGGGCCTTTACTTTGGCCCGCCAGTGTGTAAGATCACTGATATTCTAATGAGATAGAAATTCTCTGGCACCCAATGCAGATTGTCACATAAGATGAATGTTTTTTTTCATATTTTTCATATGTTAACAGAGGACATGAAATTGGGGGGGGATAAAAGGTGAGGGGTGAGATGCTGGAGAGGATCAGAAAATAATCAAAACATCTCGTACAAAATTTTTGATTCCATAAAAAAAAATTTTTAAAAGATTAATAGGTTAAGTTTTTAATAATGTGAAAAATCCACTCACCTTTAAAGACTGATTAAATTTTAAAACAAAGAAATAGCAATTAGCATATGAAAGAAAATATAAAAAGTAACAGGAGAATAACTTCATAGATTTAGTGTTTTTACAATTCATTTCTACTAAAACAATTTTTTTAACTTTCTTTTTTCATCACTGTTAGTAATGAATGAAAAAAAAAAATTGGCCATTCTTTAGATTAGTTGGGCAGGATACAGATGTCTCAAACTATTCCTCTCTTCACTGAAAAGTCATTAAAGGGTAGCCTGGTATTTTCAAGTTTTATTTTAAAGATCTTTGTATTTTGGTAATACAGTGTGAACAAAGTAAGTAATCAGCATAAAGTCAGTGGCTCGGTCTTATAACACAATAATACTTCACATTTCTGTAAAATATTTGACCCAACACAAAAATCAATGTGACTGAGATTAACATAAAGCATATATAAGATGATGCCTTTATGTGAGATAATTGTCTTTAAATATCTTCTTAAAATATTATTATTCCTAAAGTTTAAAAAATGCCTAAGATGCTGGAGAGGTGGCTCAATGATTTAAACACTTGATTCATTCAATTGCAGAGAACCCATTGTTCACAACATCCACTCTGGTAGGTCACAACCATTTGTAACTCCAGTTCTAGGAGATATAACACCTCCTTTGTCTTCCAGGGGCACCACACACCCATGCGTTGCACATATGCTCTTACAGGACCTCACACATATAAATAAAATATAAAGAAATAAATCTTTTAAAAACTGAACACCATAACAGAGTTAACATACCACTAATTATACTTAATTGGTTCAAATGGACATCACTTAGATAAATAAAATCCATTCAGGAAAAGATGAAAATGGTTTCATTTTAATGCCCCACAAAATACAAATGACCCTCCCAAACAAACAAACCAAGTCAACTCTCTGAAGTTGTGAAAATCAAAGAGTATCATAAATATAAAGTTTCTTTTCAAATGCCAGTATTTTCTTTTCATCATATGCAAAATAACAGATTAATAAACTCTTTGCAAACCTTCAAAGACCACAGAAAGAAATGACCTAGACCATTATTCTACCGTACTCTAGAATTTCAGAAGTTCTATCTATCTATCTGGCTGACATCTTCAAATACTCCAACCCAAACTTGTGAATTCTCTCTCAGAGAATGCTTTTGTATTTCAGTAAATGGCTCAGAATCCATTCTGCCTGATCTTGGACACTCTTCTTCCCTGCAGTTTTCTGTAATTTTTATTCTACGTGTATAATTATTTTTGCCAGAATGTATGTGCACCGCTTGCCTGGAGCCTGAAAAGGGCATCGGACAACTCTGGAACTAGAGTGGCAGATGGTTCTGAAGAGCTGCGATGCACCAAACCAGGTCCTGTGCAAGAGCAGCAAGTGATCTTAACCACTAAGCCATCACCTCAACCCCCTCTTCTGCATCTTTAAATACTTAAACGACTAGTCACCAGACTGTCCAGTGCTTCCCACCACACATCTGCAGAACTCATTTACTTTTTCTCTTTGGCACTCTAACACCTTCATGTAAGCTATGTTTACATCTTTGTTTGATTTTCAGTTTGGCATTTTCAAAACCTCACTAACAAGAACCTCAAAATTCATTTTGCCTACTATAATTTTTTAACTGCACTAATAATAATTTTTTATTGGAATGACTTTTGTTCAGATCATTCCACCATGTGTTAGCTTTGTATTTTTCTTAAGATAAAGACTAAAACACTTGAAATGAAATTCATTAATTGACATTTTCAAGAGTGGCATGAACCTTCCTGTCTCAAGCCACTTTCTGATGCTCAGCCACATTGCAGCGCCTTCAGTGGAATCCTGCTTCACAGAGGATGCTCTGAGGATTCCCTGGTGAACACTACTAACTAATCTCTTAGGCTGTACCATTTCCCACATTTCTCCTGCTACCCATCGTAATCGATCCTTAATAATTATTTGTAAATTTACTTATCTAATGGCTGTCTCCTTTAAAGTGATGCATTCTATAACATCAAATCTTTTATACTAAATGCATAAACCCAATATTAACATTTAAGAAAACAGAACAAAAAAGTACGACAGAGAAAAGGAAGGCATAGGATCCTTATTTGTCCATACAAAAGATAAGTCCTACAGAACATCCAATAATTAAATAGCAATCATCAGACAATTATAAAGTACACTGCTGAAAAGAACGTTTGGGGAACCTAGAAAGATGGTTCAGTGGTTAAGAGCACTGGCTGTTCTTTCACAGGACCCAGATTCAGTTCCCAGCACCCAAATGGCAACTAATAACCATCCAGGCAACTCCAGTTCTAAGTGATCTGATCTGAGTGATCTGATGTCCCAGGTCAATGCGTGACATGGGTACACTTACACAGATGTAGGCAATACATTCATACACATAAAATATTAAAAAATAAATAAAATATGAACTTTATGGATATTCTTGAAAAGAAATAGGTAATTAGCATGAATTAAGATTGTGTTATATATGAATAAGGGCATTTTCTTTGGCCACAGATGTTATCCTGAAAGCCATGGAATTACTATAGATTATTTAAATTTAAGACTTTTAAAATACTTTAAAATTGAAATGAGACATGAAAAGATTGTATTATGTAAGTTTTATAATCTACTGAAAGAACCTACAAATCTCTGACATCCAAGTTTAGTTGTGATTAGAAAGCAATGTGTTTCATCAGTTTAACATTAAATTACGTAAATACATAGAGGGAGATATACAAATTTTTGGTAAAAAGCTTAATGTCAAAACTATCCTTTATAAAATAGATGTCATGAAAAACAAGAATGTATTATTAAATCTCTAAATTCCTAGGTAAGATTCCAAACAAAGTAGGGATGAAACCAAAACTCAGAGTTCTATCAAAACTACAAACAAAGCATCATCATACAGAGGAAAAAAAAGCTGAATGAAGAGGAAATACCAAGCCACAAATACACATCAATTATGCTGACTCTGCCCATGCAGATTCATGTATGAAGCATTGTTAAAAATAGTGGAAGAACAATCTCAGACAATGGAGAGAGAGAAGTCAAATGTAGGAAAATAATGACATAGCCACTGCCACTCTTTACTGCACACAAATACAGGCCTCTCGTACCAAAAGGACAAATGAGCACCAAGGGTCTTTCCATCGGAAACATGCTGGCTGTGGCAGAAGTGGCCTTCATGCATTGTCAACATTCATTCTTCCCTTCCCATTGTTGAGTGCAAAAGTCACTCCAGCGAGATACACATGTCAGTGTTGCAAAGCATGATGGCATGACTGATCTTTATGTGCGGAATTCAAGCAAAAGGAAAGTTTGTTATTTGCCAAGTCTGTTCCTTCTTCATGTTTTTTCCTCTTTCTTGAAAACTGATGCTAAAGGCAACACATGGTCACAAATACATATACCAAACAATCTGTGTATACATTACACTTATGCTAAGGTAGGTGTTTGTGTGCACGTGTGTGTGTGTGTGTATGTGTGTGTGTGTGTGTGTGTGTGTGTGTGTTGTATCCTTATATAGAGAAAGGTTGTCTACTTATGGGGAATATCAATATTAGACTTTTTGGTAAGCAAAAATAATTCTTTTTTAATTTTGAGGTTTTCTGTTAGAGTACTTGGTACTACTTGAAGCTATGGAGTAATGAATGCAGAGAAATAAGGAGACGCTATACTATAGTATTCATTCTTTTTAAAAATGTCTTATTTTTTTATTCTTTATTTTAAGAATGTATTGCCTGCATGTGCGTCAGTGCACCCATGTCATTCAACGCAGTCAAGGGTCAGTAGAAGGCATCAGATTCCCCGGGAATCAGAGTTACGGATGCTTCTTAGATGCTATATGGATACTGGGAATCAAATCTGTGTCCTCTGCCAGAGCAGTGAATGCTCTGAACTGCTGAGTCATGGCTCCAGCCCCAGTATGCATTCTTATAGTTGATCAAAAAGATATTTATTTTTAATAACTATTATCCTTAGGCAGGAATGATCTTTAAAAATCTCACTGTCATTAGAACATACCAGTTGGTAAACTAGGCATCAATTTTAGGTCCAAATCCAAAAATTGTAAGATCAAAGAATGTTCATATGTGTCTTACTTTCCTTTCCAGCTTCTGGGACAAAATACTCTGACAAAAGCAGCTTCAGAGAGACAAGGTTAATCTTAGCTCATAGTTCCACGTGACAGTCCATCATAGCGGAGAAGTCAGCCAGAGCAGAGAGAATTAATGCATGCATGTGTGTGCTTAGTCAAGGAATCAAATCAAAGAAGTGGTTCCTCCCACAGTGGGCAGATCTTTGCACCTCAATTAATGAAATCAAGACAGTCTCCTGCAGACGAGCCCACACACCAACCTGATTTAGACAATCCCTCATTTAGACTTGTGATCCTGGTGATTCTTGATTGTGTTGACAATTAAAATTAATCATCTCAATGTGCTTCCTGATTTTGTCTCTGTCATTTAATGCTAAAAACAAATACTTGAACATCTTCAAAAGTCAAAACAGAGGTGTGTATTTAGATAATAGTGAAATAGAAGCTTCCGTGGGCCCTGAGTCAACACAGCCTATCTTCCAGCATAGCTCATCAACCATACAATGTGGAGTCTCATATACAAAAATATTCAAATCCTTATCTCACACTGCATGTATCAATGCTTGCCATATGCATGATGTCAGACATTCACAGTTAAATTATTTTCATATCTTTCTGTTTGTCCATACTGTAATAGTTTAATATCTGTTTAAATTCTGAGAGAGGCTTAAAATAAAGTAAGCAGGCACAAAATAACTGCTGCCTTATCAGGTCAGAGATTCTAATTACATAAATCTCTTTGCTGAATTAGTCTCATTATTTTAAAATAGAGCCTGTACCCATAACGGCCACTTCTGTTTTTCATTAACCAAGATTGCATTGACAATGGGAACCAAACATAACTTTGTACTCAAAATGGAGCCATAAGCTAGTTTGTTATGGTTTCTAATTACAGTAATCTGGTTTTTCAAATGTATATCCTCTGTAATTATGGCTGAATATTCTTAGTAATATTACACAGAAGTTAATTGTAGGAAACTTTGTTCTCTTAATGTTTCCAAATAATATTAATTTACTTTGCTATCGCTCACCAAAGAACTTGTTTTCCTTATTTTATAATTTTTAGGTATCCCTGGCGTGCATTTAATTTATGAATCATCAATTTTTAAAAACAGCTCTGGTATGCTTATAGAAGAATCACTTATATTCTTGCTTCTAAATGACATGAATGCAGAAGAATGTAGCAGCAAATACGCACTGACATCTCTTGGCTGTGGTTCTTAAGCATCTTCATTGCACAGAGTATTAATAAAATTGGTGGGCATAATTCCATTAATTCGGCAACAATCGCTGACTCATCTCTCCCCAAGACCTATGATAAGTGTGAGAGCTACAAGTATAATATAACACAGCCTTTGCCCTCAGCACACAAACAGAGAGGGCAGAAGAATAAATGGCAAAACTAAAAGCAGCATATTAAGTGTCTGAGAGGAACATGTGGGGAGTGCACAGACAGTACCAAGATAACAGTCCCAACTCAGTACAATGCAAGGCTGCAGGGCACAATGCCTGGTTAGGACAAGCCTCACACAAAGTCAGTCACACTGAGGAGTGACTGAAAGCCACATCCATCTTGAAGGCTTGAACTACAGAATGTTTTCGGGGGTTTGACTCTGCTACAGACAAAAAGAAGTCAAGAAAGACTCCACAGCACTGGGCACAAGCAACTGTTAGGTTGACATTATCACTTGAAATCAAGAAACCTCTAATTAGAACAACGTCTGTAGAAGGTTGGGTTCTTCCTTCATCAAAGAATAGAAGAACACAGCAAAAGCTGGCTGGAACATGGCAAACTTAGGCTGTGTCCTGACCTGGGCAATTGGGTGGAGAGCCCGAGTATGGCATGTCCTTGGAGTTTGAGGGACTGGTAAGCACTGTCTTCTGTGATAACGGACTCAAATGGAGACAAGGCATGACAATATTTGTACTGAAGTTTCCACGGTGGAAATGGCCAATAGAAACAGACCTCTGCATCTTGTCTAATGATATCTAAAATGGACTGTATATCGAAAGAAATAACATCAACCATGAAATTGATCTAATGCTAGGAAACATCAGGAGCCCCTCATCAACCTTGATGCAGTCTGAAGAGCCCTGCAGAACATCCACTGTCCCCACGACCCTCCTTCTACCTTCACTCACAGAAACATGAGTAGGATAGACTATGGATTCAATGTGATGAAATTGCTACAATTTCATTCAGTATTATTTTCTAAGTATATTTGTATTTATAAATTTTCAGACATATTAATACACAGTAAAATTTCACTTATTTACTTATTAGTTTTCATCTGCTCGCCAAACCTCTGAATAAATAGAAAATCACTGTCACAGTCTAACCAAGCTGAAGGGTAATGAATTCATTTAAATGCATTTTATGAGCTTATTTTCTCATTTTTACTCAGGTAATTTTATATTTTAGTGCAAAATTTCATAGAGAAACTTACAACAGGAGTTAGCAATCAAATTTTATTTTCTTCTCTGAATATCATAAATTTGCTAGGCTGAACAGGAGTCCAAGATGTTGACGAGATGAAAATTACTCGTGTCATTACATACTCAGGCCTCTTCCCTACTGTTCTAGCAAAGGACAGAGACCAAAAAGCAATAGATAAAAGTGTGAAGGATAAGTTGAACAAAGTAACAGGACAGTGCATGGAAAATAAACTGGAAAAAGTTAATAAAAAATGTCACTTGACTGAACAAATATGCACAGGCTAAAAGTGAGTCAGAGCCAAGCTAGAACAAAGCCATTCATGGGCAGGAAGTAAAGCGAAACGGAAAATGCGCACAAAAGCCATCCATTCTGCAGCACAGGCAATGCCAGAGCAGAGATCTGTAGCAGACAAGCCGTTCTTCACTAATAATTCACAGAGCTTTGACTAGCAATGACAATTCCATGATACAGAGTTCAGATTATCATCAGACAAGATAACCAAATAACGAATGCAGATGCAAATCTTCAAAAAATTATCCATATGAATTACCTAAGGATCATATTCATTTCTACAGACAGCTCACTTCCTTGAAAAAATTGAATTTACATAACCTCCTTCAAAATATAATACAATTCCAAACCATTAACATATTGTGCGAGATCAGACAAAGATATCTTACCATTCATTGCCTTGTGACGGATTTTCTAGCAGGACTCGGATTATGTATAATAAGCAGCTTAGCAATTTGAGAGAAAAATTGAACAGGCGTATTCTTAGACCTTTAAACAAACAACAAAAACTTGATTTTCATTTAATCTTAGAACATAAAGAGAAAAAAGACTGTCAAAAAATTAATTTTAAGCACAACAGTTAGAATGTATTAAGAAACTAAAACTGTAATTGACTAAACATACTGAAATTCTTTTCTTGGTAGCTGAACTTTAATTGCTGAAGCAAACAAACAAAAAAGAACTTCACAGACTGTGACAACTGCAAATAACAGGAAGCACTCCACAGAGAAGATTCTAAACTTAAAAACCAGAAGCCACAAATTTTCTGTCCAATCATGATTGGTTCAACTGTGTTTGCTTAAGCCTTAAGCACTTTATTTATGAATTTAGCCAGCTCAAAAATTAAGCTGTTCCCTCATTCACCATGCCAAATCTTAGAACTCCATAGCACCTGTTGACTTGATTATCAGAAAAAAAAATCTTCCAAAATTATATGCCTTAACTTTTAGTATTAATAATGTTTATTTTATGGCATATATCTGTTATATAATTACATATTACATAATAATTATATAAACATTTATACAATTAAGTCATAATGGTCTGTGTTGAGAAAGAGACACTCTTTCTTACACTGAAGTGGACCAACTGAACTTGATTTTTCTAACTAGGGAAAATGCTAATAATGGAATCTTAATTTCTTATGAAACTTAAAACAACATGTGTAGGTCATATAAAGTGTTCAGGTTGCAACATTTGATTAATAAGGACCCTGTCATTCATAAAATTATTCAGTGATATTTGATGCATGCATTTTATATAAAATTGTGAGAATGATCTTCTGATAGTTATTACCTAATGAAATGTCACTTTTTTATGCCACTGTGTGAATATATGTATATAACATTGCTTAATACTAAATTGTTTTATTATGCAATTTTATCTAGTGTTACCTATTAAAATACTGAGTAGTTTTAACAGTTGACTTCTGTTCTTCTTTCATCTCTGTTGCTATGACAAAACACTCTGACCAAAAACAACCTAAGGGAGGAAAGAGGCGTTCATCTCCACTTATAAGTTAGAGTTCAGCATTAAGGAAAGCCAGGACAGACACTTATACAGGAACATTAAGCAGAAACCGTGGAGGAACTCTTCTTACCATCTTCCTCAGAGGTACATGCTTAGCTAGATGTCCTAAGCAGCCCAAGACCAACTTTCCAGTGAGTCAAGCCACCCACACTGCGCTGATCCGCCTACATCAATTATGGCAGTCAAGTCAGTCCCCTACAGTCATGGCCACTGGACCTACTGACCTATATAATTATTTATTCCAGCTTTCAACCCAAATGGCTCTAGTGTTTCAAGTTGACAGTTAAAGCTAACCAGGACACCTTCTTAATGCTCTTTATTCATGAATATGACCTTGTCTCATACAAATGGGTCTCCTCTTTAGTCAGGTGAGTATAAAACAATCCATGCATATTGCTTGCATATAGAGATGCGATTGTGATTGTGATTAATTTAGGAAACCCTAATTCAGGTGATATAATCCCTTTAGGTAAGATCTACTGATGGGGTTGCCATGGAAATTTTAAATAACAAAGTTATTAAGAAGGCATTCGTTATTCCTAGATTGACCCTTAAAACTGGTCTGCCATTTAAAATTCCTGATCAATATGCCTTAATTATTGAAGAATTTCCTAAAGGAAGCATTTAGATATCTTCACACAAGTAAGGCTTTTCTCTATGAACCCTATTTGTGCAAACAGTTTCAAGTGTTAAAACTCACAGCCTAAAATCTATACAAATAATATAGGTTTCTTTCGTTCTTACACGTTAAGCAGTGATCATCCTATTACAAATGATCTGTGATGTGCAGTGTTAATAAACATGCAGTACTGGAACAGGGTAATATGTCTCATAAACACTTCAACCTTGGAAAGCTTCAGCAGGATAGTGACTATCTCAATTTCATATTCTCTTTTCTTCCAGTTTTCCTAAAATGTTTAAATAATTTTCAGAATGTTAAACTCTCTACCCAATAAATACAAAAAATTTAAGTTCTTCTCAGAAAGGACCATGACCTTCTATGCATTTCAAGGTTCACATGATATCTCTTATCATTAAGACTAACTAGGAAACACTGAGTTCTTCCCTTTTCATCTCCGCAAATGAACAATGGTGATGGATCATGGGTTAGGGCCTCAACAAATGCTACTTATTTCGCACCACTCTTACACTGAAGAAGAATGAATCTCACACTTAAGTCGCAGAGGTTTGGTGTCCTTCCTGTGATCGCTAAGGGGGAAGTGTTTGCGACAAGTACTCATTCTGTAACTCAGGTTGGCCTGATACTCTGCAGCCTAAGCTGACCTCGAAGCCTGTGGAGCAGGGATGGCACTGAACTTTTTTTCACATATTCTTTGACTACTTCATACACACATACAGTGCATCTTTGTCACTCCCTTTCCCATTACCTGACATATCCCTCTCCCTCTACTGCTGAAGTCCTTCTTCCCAACAAGTCTGCCTCTTACTTTCATGTCCTTTGGGGTTTTTTGACCTATTGAGTTTAACTAGGGTTGCTTGCCTAAGTGTACTTGGGGGCTATTTATTGGAGCATGGGAAGTTTACCAGCAGTGTAATGTTGAAGTAAATGACTCTCTCTCCTAGGCAAACAGTAACTGCCAAGAATTCGTCAGAAAATGATGGGGCCCCTTGAGCCCCTTTACCATCCAGGGTGCCTTAAAAGGCCCCATGACCTTGAATTTCTGATCCTTCTGCCTCATCATCCTGAGTGCTGTGATTCAGAGGTGTGCTCTCCTTAAATTACTTTTCTGGACAACTAAAGGTGCTAAAGAGACATTTTCCCTACTAGATGTGGATCCTTCAGGTTTTTTCTCTCCTTTACTGTCCGTTAAAGAAAACTACCAATGTTATTCTGCTAGATAATGATTTTGTAAAGTAGTGCACAGCTAGAATTTTTCAGTAAACATGTACAAACAAGCAAGAGAATGATGTGAGTGACTTACTTGATCTCTGATTTTTAATGAAAAATAGCTTCAGTCTCTCTTTAAATGTGTTTTCATTCATATAGAATTCAACTTGTACCCTATAAACAAAAAACAAAGACAAATTAATACAAGTTCACTGTATCTTTATTTTAAGGTGATAAATACAAACCAAGTCTGAAGTTCTCCAGCTAAAGAGTAGTAGATGAAAATAAAAATATTTAAGTTGATGCATCATATACTTGGAGTAAATCAAAGACTAAGGAAATTGAGAAATACATGAATTTATTTTATTAGCCTGAATTAATGTGTATAATTATTCATATGGATGACTCAAAATATTAAATTTTTTAATACTTTAATGTATTAAAGTGACACAAAAACTAAAGTTTTTTATCCCCAATTTCAGTATTTTCCTACTATAAGAATTAACTAGAAGCAGGAAATGTTTGTACTAGGCAGTGGTATCCTAGATCTATTAAAGGTAGAATATGAAAATTAACTTTTAAGGAGCACATTACTCTTCCTAGAAACTATGCTATGGAAGTGACTTGTACAAAACGGACATACTCTGGACTAATGACTTTCACTAACATTACAACCAAAAAGTTACTGTTTGCAATGTAAACAAGCTCACAGGGCCATATGTTCCTATTGTGATCTGCTCTTATAACTTTGCTCCCTCAGGATTCTTTCTTGCCCTCTAATATGAAAGTGTGTGTGCATATTTTACAAATCAAAACAATGAAGCATTACAAACAACCCATTCTCCATTGCAAACAATGAAAGAAATTGAGAACCCTGTGGAGTTGTGTGCTTTTGGTATTCTTAAGTCCAGGAATCAAAGGGCAAAATTTGTCTTGATAATTTCCTGTTGGAGATTTTGTTTCACTTAAGAATGAGGAAAGCCCATGCTCAAGAGCAAAGTTCCCGAGAGAAATCTAAAGGAATAGCAGTGAGGGTCCTCTCTTGGTCTTAAGATGGAGCTAATGATCAATCTGTACTTTATTAACATGTAGCCAACCGTAGCATGGCATCGAGCAGTAAGCCTGCAGGACACAGCACTAGCAAACTCTTCCTTCTTATTTACCCATTCTTCTCATTTCCCGTCAGTTCATCACAAACCAAGTTTTAAACACCTTCTTTAAAGTTGAATATCAACTAATCTTTTCTCTTCTGTCTAAAATTATTTCTAGCCAAAGATTATAAATATTTCTCATTATCTTTCCCCTTCACCTTATGATAAACTGGAAGGGGAACAGAAAGTCAATTTTTCTTCACTTGATAATTTCACCAGAAACATATCATTAAAACTGCAGTATTGTGGGGCAGCTCGTTTGCATCTGCAGGTCTGTGAGCAGGCTCTCTCCCCTACAGAATTACACTCTCATACATATTAAGAGACTCCATGTAACACAAGCAGGCACACAGCCCTGTTTGTGTCTTCAAAGTCCTTCATCAGATCTGTTCCCCTTGTTTATCAAATGAAAAGTCAGTTCGATTGAAATGAAGTAACTGTAGTCCTAATATCAAGTTTAATTAGTTGAAATTCGTTATGGATACAAAAGCAGACTTGAGAGGACACATGGCTACAAGCAATTTAGCAGAGGCCATTCAGATTTGCTTCCTCAAATTATCAAATTTGTAAGAACGCACATCCATTCTTCAGATAGTGTCTGGATCCCACTACTGAGTATGTCTCAAGGAGAATTTTTTAACCAAAAGTGACATCATCTAAATATGAAAAGAAAATGATGACAAATCTGAAAGCATGTCACCTGAGAAAAACCAGAAGGAGTGCAAAGCGTTAAAAACTATGTAACAGAGTGGTTGTCCTACATTATGAGATAGACAACACTATTCAAAGAGGATAACTTATCACTGGATGCATCACTTAGTAGAGACAATACTGAAGAATTGGAGAAATAGGAATAATAATTGCTCAATTCTGAAGTGGACATCGTTGCAAAGCTTGAAACTCTCCAATATATGTAAATGTGCCAAAAACAAGATGACAGTTTGCAGCCCTTGATGGGATTCTTTCCTGGGAGTACAGATAGTGTCGCCTGATACTGAGTCTCTCATTAAAATGACTATCTGTGAAATTATGCATAGTAAAACCTAATCTTTTGATCTCACTGTGTTAACATTCATAAAGTAGAACATGGAAAATCCAAAAGCTTGAACATATATAAAAGATTTTTTCTTAATTTGGAGACAAATTTAAAACAAACAGAATGCTTTTGATTTGTTATCTTGAGTTCAGAAAAACAAATTTTTTTAGCATACCTATAAACCCAGTACCAGGGAAGCAGTGGTTTTAGGCTTATTAATCGCATAGCCTCTCCTGCCAGAACAAAGGGTGGGACAGTGATTGTGGAGTCAGTCTACTTCTTTGGAACTTTCTCCAGCAGTTAACAGTTCCACAGACTTAGGAATTCGGTCTAGTTCCCAGATGGTTTTCCACTTTCATGATCAGCTAACTGTCAAGATCCCTTCAGTAATATTTTCCAAACTTAAAGTCTTCCCTCCCTTCCTCCCTTCCCACTTCCTCCATCTCTGATTCCATTCCTTTCTTCTCTCCTTCTCTGTGTCTTTTCTTTTTTGACCTTATCCAAATTTAATTTCCTGACAAAATGATGTTTTAAATAATACACTAGAGCAAATCGACTCTCATCATTTCTTAAAATGTCATTTTTATTACAAGTTCATATCAAAGATAAAATTTGGGATCATCTTGCCACATTTATTCTAACATGGTGACAATGATAGTTTTTAATAAAAAAAACTGCAATCCTTCTTAGGTGATATCTTCTATTGTAATATGGTCTTATTGCTAAATCATTTTATTTTTATGTTAGCTGATAATATTTATCACTTTATCTAAGTAGGTATTTCTGAGACATTTACTCCTTTGTATTTTGTAACTTTGTTTACTGTTTTTAAATATTTTTCCTTTTCGTGTAGTAAAGAGCACTTATGCTGAACTCACAAATGTATTTTATCCTTTCATGCTTATTATTTGGGCATTGCACTGCAAAGGCGCACCCTGCATTTACATGCAGGCAATACACTCATACACATAAAATAAAAAGATAATAAAATACCTGAATCTGACAAGTTCATGGCACATTGCTGCCTTTCTTTTCACTTGTTGATTGAGTGGATTATTTTATTCACTAATATTCTAATAACTGTTATCATTCAATTGCTTTTTATTGTCTTCGAATAAAGTAGTTTTGGCACAGTATCTCCTCATTCATTTTCCTATGCTTTTTAGGAGCTTCTCTAAAGGCATAACAAACGTTGCTGGGTTATTGTCTTTAAATTACTGCAGTATCTTCAAATATGAATTGAAAATCCTTCCATTGCTTCTATAATCTGGGAAAACTGGAATCACTGTAGAGATGGGGGAACAAAGCTACCCTAAGTCTTCCCTCATGATAATATAATAGCCTTTGTGCTCCTTTTAGTTTGGGACTTGTTTTCTCATTTCCTCTCATTCTCTTGCTCTGTACTTGGATTTTGTATGAAAATCACCCAAGAGCTTATTGGATTGCAATACTCTGATTTTACTCATAAAATTCTTATGTAGTAACTTTATAAGGTAAGCCTTAGCATTTTAACAACACAAAAAGCAATTCTGATTGAGGTTGTCAACACAGTGTTCTTTCAGAAACACGGTTTTGCTAGTTTTGAAAGCTAGGACCTTGAACTCCATTCAGGATATTAAGTTCTGCAGATATTCTTCTTTGGGTCTAAAAATAGATAAATATCAAAGTATGTTCTTCCTCTCTGTCTACTTGTGGCCACTTAGTGCTTTCACTCTCCATCCTGCCTGTGATTTCACAATATTGGTTATGGAGTCCCTATATAAAATCTTTATTACTGCACTCAGGGTGAATAAACCTTGGCAAAACTCTCTGGAATTTTTTATCATAACAGACAGGTTCTATGCATGCATTTTAGCCCTGATGTGAATGTACTTTCAATGGTTTTCCTTTGGAAAATCTACATCTGGATGACATAATGACATACATAGCTCCCAGATCAGCTCTCAGAGAGAACTTTACGCCTCCGCCCATTTCTGTGCTTTTGTGTTGTTGTGACAGCCCCCACTCCCCAAACTCCATGCTGAACTCCAGTATGACGCATAAGGAGGAAATTTGAAATCACTCCACGTTGTACAATGCTCTCTCCCAGTTTTTTCATCACTGACAAACACTAAATTGGGTTTAGGATCACTAAAATGTTATCTTTCCAAGTGTATTTCATTACTCAAAGTTTACTTATCTTCTTTCCAACATATTGCTATGAGTTAAGGTATGACCTCCTCCCTCCCCAAATATGCTCTGGAGTTCCTTTTCCCAATACTTTATAATGTGACCTTATTTGGATGTGGAGATACTGGATGTGTAATCAGTTAAACTAAGGTGAAATGATACTGAACTAGAATGGACCCTCAGTCCACTATTACTAGTGTGTCTTTAGAAGAGGAGGTAAATCTGAACACAGACATGGAGTAGAGAAAGATGCTCAAATGAATACAGAGAAAGGAATTCGAGTTATAATGCCAAAATTCACATTACTGATCAACCTGAGTGCCTTTGTAATTTAATTCTGTTCAGTTTTAAACTCATGTCCTCATGTACATGTGGCACTTTCATTTCCCTGACCTACTCTCTGAACTTCCCCATTGTATTCAAAATAATTAAATTTAAACAATTCTGGTTTCATTAAATCTAAGCATGGGAAGTAAAAAAAAATCAAGATCATTTTGTTACTCTACATTGCAACTGAGTTACACACAGTAATATACACAAATGCATGCATGTGTTCATATCTTTTTTTACTTTACATTTTTATTGAGTTTTTGCAAATTCCATACAATTTAATTCTATACTCATAAGTGTTCCTCAACATAAGATAGGTTTCATCCTGACAATTTACACTTTCTATAGATTAGGAGTGAATAATTTCAGAGCTTAGCCAAATTTACTTAAAACCCATTGAGAACAAGAATATTAGCCTAGAGTTGGACAAAACTCAAACAAACTGTTTTATAATAGAATGATGCTTATTTTATTGAATAGCTGGATCCAAAAACTACTGGCTACGCAGTAAACTGGAGAGTGCTGTGGATTATTTACCATGGTGATCCCAGGGCTGGCGAAAGTTTGTATCACTGCCTTGCCTCACCAGAGAGTATCTTGGCACATATAGCAAGGAAGGGAAAAGACCAAGGTTCAAACTTCAAGGTTCCTGCTAAAGATCCACTGTTTATGCACTATGATAAAGTAGAAAAATCATGTAGCAAAGTTCTGTAAGGTAGGGACCACCTGTTCACATATGCAGTATTTTATTATATAATGGGAGAGAAGTAAGAATCTGGAGTGCTTGTCATTAAGAGATTTTTCATTTCAAATTTATGGCTGATGGCAGATCAACAATCAATAGACTCTTTTGTCAGTGCCTGGTAGTCAAGTTTAAAGTAGTTAGAATCCACAATCTTGAGGTTCCTATGGTACATACATTACAAATCAAATGGTACGTCCACATTTAAATCTCTTCAGTTTGAAACTCACATCACCATGTGCAATGTTCATTTGTTAAACCTACTCTCTGCCTTCCCCATTTTATTCAAAGTAAGTAAATTTAAACAATTCCAATTTCACTTAAATTTAAGCATACAAAAAAAAAGATGAAGAAATAAAGAATAGAGGCTAGAAAGATGGCACAGTGGTAAAGAGCACTGATTGCTCTTCCAGAAGACCCAGGTTCAATTCCCAGCACCCACATGGAGGCTAACACCTGTTCATAACTCCAGTTCCAAGGGACTCAGTGCCTTCCTCTAACCTTCACAGGCACAACATACATGCACTTACATACATGTAGGCAATACGCTCAAACACATAAAAATAATTAGTAAATAATAATATATTGAGGAAATAGAAACAAGAATAAGTACTAAGGTACATTTTGTCATCCTTAAATTGCAAAGAGATCCTGACTGTCCACGCCCCCTGTCCAGGAGTAAGAGGCAGAAAGCCTGGGCCAATCCATTAAAAAGAGAAAAGAAGAAAACCGTATAGAAGAGCACATTTATTCCTCTTAAGTTTTTAAGTCTGTAATAAAGACCATTCAAAATGCATAGCATTTCCACCTAGAAAAAGTTGCGTTTGATAAGAATTGTGGGTCCTTACCTCAAGGAGTCCCTTTTATTCTCACTGCTGCGTATAATACACTGGCTGATTTTCCAGCATCCAGAAAGTCTCCTCTCTCTGCATCCCATCTCCCAGTAGCAGGGTGGGAAACACTAAGCTCATGGGGCCAGCCCATCTCTTCCATTTTAGAATGTAAAAGGAGAGGTCACTATAAAGTCAAGGGCATAGCTCTCTGTAGTGTTTCCTAGTATTTAGTGCTCTTACTAAGTAAAAATGGCATATGTGGATGAGGTAAATCACATTGTTTAAAGACAAAGTGGTGTAGTTTGGAGGAAGAGTGGGAAAACAGAATTTCTATAAATCTGAATTCAACAAAAATGCAAACCAAATTAACAGATCTTCTAATGGAACTTTATTTTCCGAACTATGTGTATGTGCTGCTGGGTTTTGGTACTGCTGTTGCAAGTGCTCTGGACTCCCAAACAGGCATTTGACTATCAGATCAGTCAGCATTCTCTCCAAAATGTACATAGCCTTCAAATTCATAGGGATGGTATGAAAATTAATATACTATATGTGAAACCCTTACTTTTTTTCTGATGGAACAAACAAAAGCTTTCTTAAACAAATATACCTGGAAAATCATAAACAGTGTGTCGCTATTTTAAAAATGTGAGATAGTTGACTTTAGCAATGAGGATTTAATCAAAAATACAAAAAAGATTAAATCAATGAAGAATTATACTGTTTTCTAAACAAGATAATAAAGAATTTCAACTTCTACTTCAGAACATTTCTATGGAACAATATGTTGGAAGTTACAGAAAAGTTTCAGCTTGCTATATACCACCATAAGGTGCTTTTTTCCCATGATTTTTTTTATAATTCTACAAAAGAAATACCATTAGGAACCAAACTTTTGAATATTTCCCCAGACTAACCATATGCAATAAGACTCACTTACCACCTGGGCTGTAGCAGCACAGAGTATCTCTCAGTAAACCAGGCCAATAGGAGGGTAAATAACAGATGCTCTAGCCTATAGAGCTGGTCATCCAAGATGTTAGACACATTTTCAGTCTACAGGATGTTCAGTTTCTGATGGGTTCACCTGAATGCAACCCCGTCCTAATACAAGCAATATATGTAGTCTGTTTATCTGGGTGAAGACTCATTTACCACCCAAGTGTTTACTCTCTAAGCTATCATTACTTATGTCCACTAACTGTAAATGATTTACCATAAGCATTTGTCTTTTATAATAAGCTTTCTATCCAGAAAGATTTCCCTTATTGTACCTACGACCTGGTTTCAGACCCAGAAATATAAAAATCTCACCCTTAACATTGGTAAATATTTCTAAAGTTATCTAAGTGAAGAACTAGTTTTACAATATAAAAAGGTTTTCTAGTAACACTTGTGAATGAAAGTTCCCAGAAAAAACCTTATGTCTTCAAATTGAACGTTTTTCTGCAATGTTGATCAACTGATTAGAACTTCAATGACTGTAGAGAGTTTGGAAAGCTGCAGGTCCAGAACTTAATCACCATTTATTTTGGGCCATTTTAGCCCCTTAAAACTCCTTGCCCACCTTTGTTTCTGGCTTAACATTCTGAGACTAACATATAAAAACCTTTTGGAATGTACTAACTTAGCAGACCACCAGGTCCCACCAATCAAAAAGATAAGAATGTCATCGGATAGCATCTGAGACTTGTAGTAGAAACCCGCCATGTACCCCCACACACACTTTGCCATGACCTGCTTACCTACTCAATGTATCCACCAATGTATTTGAAAAGTGTCTTGATTTATGGCTTTTTTTTTTGTTCTATGACTACAATCACCCCATGAAACTGCTTCCACTCTAGAACACAGTCTTTGAAGACACCTAATTCTGTGTTCCTGGGCTATGGTCACTCATACTTGGCTCCAGATTAAACCATCTCTTTTATTCCTTTGAGATGAAAGCTGTTTGTTTCATTGACACATTTCAATGCATAAAAGTGATGCCAAAAACGAATCGTTTTTTTTTTCTGTCAAAGACAGAAGAAAAGGCCTGTACCATCATTTAATAACTGCATGAGGTCTCTTTAGATCATCATTCAGCAATTCTTCGCCAGTATCGTACTAATAGAACTTAGGGTTTTGCTTGCTCTTGTACATAGCAGTAAAGAAAACAATCTTCTATATTAAAAAACACATAAAACAATAAATATATTTTCACCAAACAATGGGTAATCTAAAAGGTAGGTCATCTTAAAATATGCATATCAAAATATGACAATAATCTTATAATCTATCTAAGAGAGTCTCAGTCTAATATTTAGCAATAATTCCTTCATGGACTCGGTAGAATACATTTTCAACCAAACTGTGTGAAAAGGTAAAGAGTGATATAGTAAAACCTGGAAATGTTTTACTAGAGAAAAATTCACTATCAGTTCTGTCAGACAACTATTCAAAACTTGGGGGGTGAGGAGCAAAATAAATTAGTCCACGTCTTTCAAAACTGGATTTGTGTTGATTTTGACTCTATTTCTTCTGGTACTTTACCACTGTGAAGAAGTACACCTTAAAGTACAGAGTTCTGTCTAAAAGATAAAAGTGTCTGCCTACAGAAGTGTTAACAGCAGAGGTCACAGTTAGTGTTTCCATAGGACAACAGAGACCTTTAGTGTGGACTAGCTTAGTAAACTTCTAATGCTGCCTGGAAATGAACAGTGGGACCAGTCAGATGCTGGTCAAATTTCCTGTATCAGCTCACTCATTGATTTATTGATTGGTAAAGTTCTTGACATTATTTCATTTTAATTTGTATTCAGGATTTTTTTTTAAAAAAAGATATTTTATTTTATGTGTTTGTGTGTGAGCTTGATTGTACATTTGTGCACCATGTGGGTGCAGGTGCCTGCCAAAGTCAGGAGAAGGCTCCACATTCTCTGGAATTGGAGTTACAGGCAATTGTGAGCCAAGAGATATATGTAAGTCCTAGGAACCAAACCGAGTCTGCAAGAGTAGTCAATGTTCTTAACCACTGAGCCATCTCTCCAGCCCCAAGGGACTTTTTTTTTAAAAAAACAGGGTCTCCCTGCAGCCCCAGCTGGCCTGGAACTCACTATGTAGACCAGACTGTCGAACTCACAGAGATTCGCCTGCCTCTGCCTCCCAAGTACTGGGATTAAAGGTGTGCACCACCACGCTCCTCCCCAGGATATGGTTTTTAACTTTTGAAAGATATACTTTAATAACTCAACCTCAGTTCACAAGGATTTCTTTTTATTGGCCAAATGTAATCATTTGGAAAGCAAATTGTTGTCCGTTTTAAAAAATCTACCAATCTACAGAGTCCAGAAAATACCAAGTCAAGTTTCACAGAAACTGATTCTATAATAGGTAAAATCGCAAACTAAACAATATTTCTTAGGCCAATTGAACAAGTAAATATTTCTGCTCAGCAATCTTAAGAATTTTTATGATAAGTAAGGGGCTATTTAAGTGACACGGAAAAACATAAAATGATAGTAGAATAAAAAGGGACTCAAGAAGCTGACTCATGGGACTACAGATATGGTTCAGAGGTTAAGAGTGCTGGATGCTCTTGCAGAGGACCTGGGTTCGGTTCCCAGCACCCACATGGCAGCTGAAAACCATCCATAACTCCAGTTCTAGGGGAAACTAATGCTCTCTTCTGACCTCTGTGCACTATGTGACACAGGTGCAATCACACACATGCAAGCAAAACACTTATACACATAAAATAAAATAATAAATATTTAAAATATTTTCAAAAGAGTCTGACTCATGCATAAATTAAGAATTAGTAGTTAATGAAAAGTTATATGAAAGATTGCTAGGTAAAACAAGAACTATTCAATAAGTGAAACTTGTAAATGATTATCCATTTAAAACAGCAAAGTATTATATGCATTAAACTGCCTCCTGATATATTAAAAAACATTTTAAATATTACTAAAAATTAGCAATAATTATCTTGCTCTATATTAGAGAATGAGTATCTAACATAAAAATACTAAAGTATAGCTAAAGTACTTCACCATGAAAGATAAGAGTTTATGTATAATTTTGTTGATGGCACTGGAAATTCTAAAATCAAATTTATGAAGGACAATATTAATTGGAAATCTTAGGGAGTAAAAAGAAAAACAAATTCATAAAAGAAAGATGCTTGACTTTAAAAGCTGATGTGTTTGACATAGGTGTCCACCTCAGGGGATGAGCAGGGAATGCAACCCAGAGTGGAAGGTAGAGCGAACACATAATACATTTTCTGATAGTCAGTAGTGATAACCTAAGTTGACATGATGTGCGGGCCTGGATCAGAATCTCTGCAGCTGAGTCTGGCAGAGATGGCACAGTTGCGATCTAAGCTACCTTTAGTCTGATTGCCGGTTTCTACAGCCTTGAAGAAAGGAAAATCTGAAACAAGGGTAGAACTCAAATATAACCAGAACTTTAAAATATTACAAGAGGGTTTCAAAAAGATGGATGCTGTCAAAATAATCTCTGCTAATAAATCAGTAAAAGGAATGTTTCCAAAGACTTTTTAATTCATTCAGTGATTCAATACATTTTTTACAATATGACAGAAAAATTAAGACCTGCAGCTGCCAAACAAAGTCAAGAAACTGCAGCGAATACTTCTTGTGTTGATCCAGCTTTGAAAGTATCCCCAGAAACCTCTCAGCATCACCAATGTAGCTCCACAGAGATGCATTTCAATACAGAGAACTGTGGAGATGTCTAAGGCAGCCCTGGGTGGTGGGAAAGAATCCTGGTGTGGGTGAGAGAAATAAGAAGCAGCTTACTTAATGAAGCAAGTCAAAGTATGAAGGCTACTGATGAAGACTTGGAGAAAGAGACTTTGATTTCCGAAAGCTGTGGGCCAAACACTGCACTGATTTACCAGAATGAGTTACGACTCTGAACATTCTCTATGCTTCAGATGAAGACTTAGTCAAACCGAAGACTCACAACAGCCTAGACCAGCAGAGCAACATGAGAATTTCTTGCTCCAAATCCTTTGCTTAACTATAAAATAATCCCTTTTATTATTCCGTTCTCATATGCAACTGTGTCCCCTCTTAAAAGTGCACTTTGCAGAAGTATCCATCATTTCCAGTAAGTCTGGGGCAGAACTTGTTGGTTCACCATGAGACTCCCCTTGTGGATGCTGATTTCATGTAATGCACTGACATGATGACCTCCATACAGAAATAGAAGGACAGAATTTCACTTTAGCAGAGAATGCTTTAATAAATGCCCTACATATTTCTTATGTAAAATATGCTTCCTTAATTCTATGTGTAGTATATGCACATGGGTGCAGGTGTGCACCCATACACACACAGAAGCCACAGGAAGACATTGAGTTTCCTCTTCTATCACTTTAAGTCTTATTTCTTTGAGACAAGACTGTTCACTGACCCCAGAGCTAAGCTTGTGACTAGCAAGCCTGTAATCTTCTGCCCCACCTCTCCACATTACAAATAGGAAAATGCCCAGAACCAGCAGTTTACATGAAGGCTTGGGATCCGAACTGTAATTCTCATGCTTGCACTGCAAGCAGTCAGCCACTGAAGCATCTCCCTAGTCCTTGCTTCCCTGTGTCCAAATATCAGATGTAATATGACAGGTTGATAAGGCTGGGCTAAATCTCAGAACCTTTGGAACCATCTTTCATAGTTCTTGCAGGGTGACTTGAATCCTCCTAGGCCTAGTCTTTAGGCCAAAAGGAAAGTCAAAGAACTGCTCTTTAAAGCTATTTGTTGTTCTGGCCACCCCAGCTAAAAGCAAGTAACATGCTTGTCTGGCTGAACTGAGAGTGTGTTTCAGCCTTGGGACGACTAAGGTAAAGAGCCTGTTTTTCACTGACCATTCCTGTGATATTTCAAAATACTCCAGAAATTTTTGGACATTGTACTTTTTTGTTTGTTTGTAACAAAAGACATTTAAATTTTAAATCTCAGGTACTCTGAGGGGCCTACCCATATGTCTGGGGTTTTAACCACATTGTGTCTTTATTTTACTGTCCTTTAAGTTTACAGTAAACATGTTTCTCTTTTTTACTTCTGTTGCCCTTCAGGGACTCATCTTTGACTCCTTAAGTTTTCTGATAAGTGTTGGAAATACAGTAGGTAGGTGACCAAAGTGCAAGTTATTGCTGGATCTCCGGCACAGTAGATGATCAGGTAAAGTTATCATGACTTTGGGATCTAAAAGGCTGGGATATTTGGGGATCTGCTATTCACAGTTTTCCACTATTGTCTAATAACTTTACCTATATGTAAATGCCTTTGGAGAAAAAATTCACTAGAGTGTTACTGAATATTAATTTTGGGAAAAATACAGTCCTGTGTTTGAGGTAAGTATTAATATTTAAAATACTTCATGTCTTAACTGTGTCTCATTTGCTTTGCCCACAGCCTACTCAGTTCCTGTGTTTGACAGAATTCCACAAAAATGTATGTGTTACCTACTACTGGGATTGTTCAGTCCCTGTGGTGTTTGTATTGCTTTGGTCTCCAGTGGTAGATTGTCCTGAAATGTATGTAGAACATGAGAAATTTACAGCAAAATTGTTGCGTATTGTATGCATTGTGTATAATTCAGAGGAAAATCCAAAATCAGTGATTACCAATGTGCGGAAAAAAATTCAAGTAACTAGCCATTGTTCAAATTGTAACTGGAGTTTTAGTATAAAAGCCCAGGCTCCAGCTGCCCTAGCGGGCTAGGCCTGGTTGCCTGTTCCCTGCGTGCTGATTAGAGGGACAAGTAATGGGGGAACTCAGAGAGTAATTTATTCAACAGGACCACTTTGGGAGGAGGAACAGAAAAAGAATTCTAGTGACCACAAATCACTCTTGGTCTGAAATGAGCATTAGGTTTGAAAAAGAAGAATTGGAACAGGGGACATGAGGCACAAATAATTAAGCTGTCCTGGTCTAGCTGTGTACTCCTTAAACACTGTCTCAGTTTGGTCTCTGCAAGGTGGCCCAGAGAAGTCCTTAGTGTTTGCGCAACCAAGATGGGTTCTCAGAAGATGACTATTTTGCTCCAAGGTTTGGTTTAGATTCACAAATAACTGTCATGGAGGCGAGGGGCTGTGTCCTCCAAGAAACCTTGAACTGCTGCTAGAATGCAGCTCAATGAAGAGTAAAGGTGTAGGCAATGACTCACTGGCCTTCAGCCAAGTGAAGGACACAGACTCAGAGATGAAGGCAGAGCGGCCAGGGGCTCATCCTGCTTCAGTTTTCTTTCTGGGCCCAAGTGAGGAGCTAATGATTCTTAGCAAGCCGCTGGTGAAGTACCTGTTTCAGTGTGCCAGCGGTTATATTTCTGTTTTGTGGCCTTTTACACTTTTGTTGCTCTAAAATTCCATTTTATTGGGAATTCATTTTCTACTTGAGACTTTCATGATAGGGTTTTCTTCTACTTTAAACAGTCTCTAAACGGAACTTTGAACAGAAAGTGAAAAATAACTAATGATGAAAAGTATCATTAAGAAAGGAACACACACACAACTAGACACATGAAGTGCTATTTCACAGAGAGGAACCACGTAGATTGATAAACGTAGGAAGAAATGTGAACAAGACTATTATAATCAAGTAAGGTCTCTATCCATTGGAGCAGAAAAGTATGTACAATAACAACACATGAATGTCAACACAAAACACAACTCTCAGCTCCAAGGAAATAAGGGATAGCTTATTCTGAACAAAATATGAGTGACCATAGCCTGGGAACAGATTCAAATTTTCCCAAATAGCATGTTACATTGTGAAAGCATTTACAGGAGATTTATTAAGCACAGAACAACACAAAACCTTATACCAATGTATTTACGAAATGCATTGGTGGAGACATCAGGAAAGCAGTTTACAGGAAAGCAAAGAATCTGCCATAGGTTTTAGGTATTATGTAATGACACTCTTAGCTTTAGAGTTGGAGAAGCCAATGGGCTGTTAATCCATTTCAAAGGTTTAAAATAATAATCCAAAGGAGGTTAGGTCAGAAAGACAGAGGTGGATACTGAGAGGATATTTAGTGGACTACAGACAACCCAATATAATTTTGATTCTGAGTCTGCAACATTTCCAACTCTTCACAATTAGGGGTTCTAGTCAGCTAATCAGCTTTACAGAATCTTTAACATAGATGTGGCATTGCCTATGGTTCCTTCAGTTTATACACATACATACACTGACACACACACACACACACACACACACACACACACTGACACACATACAATTAGAGATGTGAATCATACTTTGTGACAATTGTCAGTGAAGGCAAAGTTGGTGAAATCATTTTTTGTAAACAATTTGGTATCTAGTAAAACTGAATGTGGAAATACTTCACCCTGATGTTTCACTCCTAGACAAACGCCACAATGAAACCTCAACACAAAAGTACAGAAGCACAACTTGAGAGTAAAGAGGAAAATAGAAATAACTATCTATCCGCATGGACTGGGGAGCAGGGAACTGGTACACGCTCAGAATGGAAAGTTAGAGTAGATATAAATGAATATTTGTAACGGTAAGAATGGATCTTTGAAATGATGCAAAAAGAAAGATTGAAGTCTAACGCTGCATGTAGAGTATTCTCCAGGTTAATAGAATTTAGAAGTATTCAAACCGAATAACTTAGTTTGAAATACATGTACATCTCTTAAACTGTATTTTTTTAACAGCAAGAGAATGAAAACCAGGATAGTATTGAATTCCAGGAGGTAAGCCAGGAAAGACAGTACAAGAACCCGGAGTTACATATTTATGAAGAGTTCTTTGAGTGAGCATATGTATCTGCATATAATTAATGTATTCATTAAGAAATAATTAATAAGTGAATTAAATCGTTAGGACTATTTATGGAACAGTGAAGCGAGTGTGCTTCCAACTCAGACTTCTGCAAAAAGAAGTCCAAGCTTTTGGATATTACACAAAGTATTAAATGTATTATGCAAAATGAGAGATAAAGAAGGACTCCAGAGCTAAAAAAAACTTCCATGTTCTGCCAATAAGCATGTGCATCAAATCTTCAATACTCACCGATTTGATAGTAAACCGTAGCTATAAGACTGGAAAGCTTGAATGCTAGGGAAAGATATATACAAAACCTTACTTCATTTACTAAATACACAAAGAGAAAAGTGGAGCTGGAGAGAAGGCCCAGTGGTTAAGAGTATGAACTATCTTGCAGAGGACTCAAGTTAGGATCCTATTACCCATGTCAGAAGACTCAAAACATTCTGTAACTCCATTTCCAGGGGTTTGGTGCTGGTTGATTTTACCAACTTGGCACAAACTAGAGACACCAGGGAAGCTGAGGATTTACCTCCATCCAATTGGCCTGTGGCTTTGACTGTCAAGCATCTTCTTGATTGATAATTGATGGAGGGGACCCAGTCCATGGTGAGTGATGCCATTCTTAGCAGGTGGGTCTGGGCTGTATAATGTATAAGAAAGAGAGCTCCACAGGCCCCAGAGAAGCAAGCCAATAAGCAGCATCTCTCCATGATTACTGTTTCAGTTCCTACCTCTGCTCCTGCTTGAGATCCTGCCCTGACTTCCTTCAGTGATGGGCTGTGATCAGGAAGTGTCAGTCAAATAAGCCCTTTCTCTCCCAAGTTGGGTTTGATCAGTGTTTTCACAGCAAGGAAAGCAAACTAACATGGGATCTAACTCCTTCATCTGGCTTCTGCTGGCACCTGTATTCTTGTGTACATACCCAAACACATACAAATAGATAAAACTAATAAAATAACTCTCAATAAAAGAGGAAAAACTTTATTTAAAAAAATCACTGAACAAAAGAGCTAAAGATCGAGAACACAAAAAAGCAAAGCAGATAACAGAAGAACTAGGACAGTCGTGGGGCAAAATCATAATTACAAAGTTTAAAAAGAGCTAATAAGTATATTCCTAAAAGCGTGACAATATTTTTTAAAAGAAAATGTTACTGAATGCACTTAGGCATTATGCTGAGCACAGAGACATACTGTTTTGACTCCCTTTTTTTACTGAAACAGATCATAAGATGTATTTCCATAGCTGAAAGAGCAGTTTAGGAAGTTTTCAGATAAAATTTACATACAGATGTAATGATACCTAGTAACTTCAGACAAAAATGATCTATGTAATCATAAATAGAATTTCCTCAACCAGGATAACAGGATAATTCGGCATGGTTTATGGTGCCCTCGCCTCTTTCAACAGTAAGAGAGTCATCAGCTGATAATAATACTCCAGACTCATATCAGTTGACAAACACTATCTCACCTGAAGTGATAACCGACACCCCACATTCTATATGGAATCAGCTTCTGGAGAATTCAACCAGAAAAGCTTAAAATTACTGGTCAATTACAGATTCAATGGCCAATTAACAGATAAAAAATTCAGGGCAGGGCAGGATAGGACAGGTATGTAGGACAATTTGGGAGTGAAGGGAGGTAGGAATGGGGTCAGGAGGAAATAAAAGGTTAAAGAAGTCAGGTGACCATCAGGCAAGGAGTACATGTGCCCTTGGTCATACCAAGTTTTTATAGGAAATCGCACAAAGGTGGCTTTTGCCCAAACTGGTTCTATAACAGATTACACATTACTGTTTTCTTTTGGGAGTCCCCATACATCCAGTGAGAGTCATTTTGTACCAACTCACAGACCTACATATGTCTGGCATTAGTCATTTTGAGCCATGTCTGAAAACGTTTCCGAAACATAAGCAAGCCCTCACAACCTTGATTCCTTTCAAGATGACAGAATAGGACAGTACAGGACATGAGAGCATGAATTCTAAGAAATATATGCTTCCGAATATCAATCTTCTTGGGTTGTGGCATGAACATGCCCATCCTGAAGCAGACTTGTCAAAAAGTGAGTCTCTGGGTGACTGAGCAAACAATGTATAGATAAAAGCTAACTGGACTTACAAAAGAAAATTTTCAAAGGAACTCAGAATTTTGCTGTTCCCTGTATGATAGACCATATGCCCTACAAAACACTTAAATATCTGAGAGGTGAAAGAAGTGAATAAATCGTCACACACACACACACACACACACACACACACACACAATACATATACTCCGAGTGCTTTTTAAAATTAGTTCTTTAGAGTTCCATACAACGAATTTGGATCACATTCACCCCCTTCTCAAACTCGTTCCAGATCACCCGCACCTCCCTACCCCCACTGAGTGCAACTTGTTTCTCAAACACTCTTGAAAAGGTACCAGCCCCGGAGTATGGTCAACCTAACCCGGCCACACCCTTACAGAAAACTGACTTTTCCCTCTCCCAGCAGCTGATCTAGGCGAACAGCTCCCTGGTTCGCGTGGGCCTGCATGCCTCCTCCATCCTCCACGCGGGGATATTGTCTGACTTTAGCTTGCGGAGGTCTTTCAAACATGCCTTGTTTAAGAAATCCGTAGGGACAGGACATGAACAAGGAAAAGAAAGAGAAAAAGAAAGGAAGGAAGACGGAGAGGGGAGGGGAGGGGGGAGGGGGAAGGGGGAGGGAAGCTGTAGTGCAGATACTTTCTCCAGCTGTGGCATGACTATGGCAATCATGAAGCACAGCCGCAGTGCTACCTACAGAGTACCCTGATCTCCAGTCATAGCAAGGAAATAAGCATCGCAACACAGTGAGAGCAAAGTCCGTGGCCAAGCTCATGAGGCTGTTAACAGTCCTTCGCAGACAGAGGGGTAAAAGGTCACCGGATTCTCATCTGAGACCTTACTCAGGCCTCCTTCCGGCCCTGCAACTCCAAGCTCTGGGGGAGGAGGAAGAGGCTCAAGTACACACAAATGTAGAAGATAAATGAGAAGGGGTGGGTTGTCTGTTTAATGACGCAGCTGTTCCGAGTCATCATCCACCTGGAGGGTGGGACTTTTCGCTCTACAGCTGTCTTTGAGTCATCCATAATTCTGTCACTGACCCCATCCCACCCCACCCTGCCCCCAGATCTCACTAGTTCACAAAACTGAACCTTGATGGGATTTTTCATTTGGTCTGTCTCCAAAATAATAGAAAGGTAGAATCGGAGCCCCTTTTGTTGTCACAGCCAATGAGAGTCAAGAGGAAGGAAACACAGATGCAGAGAACACCCATCTTGGCTGCAGTTCTAGAGAACAAAGACATACTGAACCTTGATTGCTGGGCTACTACACAAAGTAGCATGGACTTGGGGTGGCTTGGGCAAATTCATTTTGTCACAGTTTTCTAGGCTCCAACTCTTAAGATGAAAGAGCCCACAGATTCGGTTTCTCCTGTGGCCTCTCGGCTTGCAGATAGCCCCCTTCTTTCTCTGTTCCCATCTGTTATTTCCTTTGTACAGGAACACCCTTGGCTTTCTTCTATATGTTCAGTTTTCCTTCTCTTATAAGAACACTAATAGTACTGGATTACGGCTCATTTTAATTTGATCACCCCTTAAGTATTCTATAGGCAGTCACATTCTGAGGTAATGTAAGATAGGGTTTCAGCATGTGGATTTGGAAAGCCAAAACTCAGAGCAAGTAACTCTCAATCACTGAATCCATTTCTTCACCTCTTGTCCTTTTGTATGGCTCTTCTATCTCTACAGTGAAGCTGGGTCAATCAAGATTACCATGCACCTGTGCGGGAAACAATGAAGAAACCAAGCATTGACCTCGCTCTGCCTATCATGGTAGCATTAGGCAAAGTTGATCACTTCAAACCACTTTCCTCAAACCACATTCCTCACTTGACTCCCACTTTCTTGGTGATCTTCCTATATTCCAGGTTGCTCTTGAGTATCCTGGACTGACCCTTTTTCTCCTATTACTAAAAATAAGTTCCCTTTTATGGCTAAATGCAATATGGAATCCCTAGATATTCCCAGGATTGCAAAACTTTTTCATTTCCAGCCCAGTTCACTCTCTCAAACTTATGTATTCAACTGCCTACTCATTTTTTTTTCTACTTGGCTCTCCAGTGGACATTTTCGAGCCAACATATCCAAACACAACTAAATTCCTGATTATCATTTCTGAAAATTCCTTCTTATATAAGCTGAAGTCAAATGCATCCTTATAGTTCAACTAAAATCATCTAGTTAAACCTCATGTCACTTGAGAACACATCAATATATCTCACTAAATTTGAACAGCAAATATATTTTAGCAGCAGAGGCCAAAGGAAGAGCAAAAGCAACACTTTTGACAATGCTCACTTGATAGTAGAAACAATGACCTAAAGGCATTTAAACTTGCCTTCAAACAAAAATTTATTTTCAACAGAAAACATGAGAAAAAAAAAAGTACTTTAAATGAAAAATGGAAATACCGAACCCAAGCTGACACTCCATCGATGTATCAATATGCAAAACTAGTGGCAAATAGTTCACATCATTGGAAACACTGTGATGTGCAATGTCTTCTATTGTTAAGGCATGGCCTTTAATTAAATATGACTGTAAAAACTGCCAAATGGAATGCTTACTATGTGTGATGGCAGTGATACAGAAAAGTATTAGAAAGAAAAAAAAAATTCACTTTCTTTTTTCCATGTAGTCACCCTGATCTACCTGCTAATTTTCTATGCCCAGTCTCTCCTTTCCCACAGTTGGTGCCCTTTGCAGCAATCTAGGATGCAATACTCATCCATACTTAGTTTAAGTGACAGCAAATATTATCACCACAAAGTTTCTTAAATTATCATTAAACATCAAACTCCACGAAAGAAATACTAAACAGTCTTTGCTTCTACATGTCTCTGACCAGTGCCTAGAATGCAGTGGATATTTACAATAGATAGATGGAATTAACAGTTACTCTGCCGTAGTTACATCTAATACTCAACCTCTGTTAGCACCCAAAGTTGACAACTATCATTACGCTTAGGCTGACAATCTGTGGACACTGCCATCTGGCACCTATGCTAGGAAACAGAAACTCCTAAATAACTTTGCTTCAAAGGGGAGAACACATTCCTAAAATTAGAAAATGCCTGTTTCTAATTTGCTGTTACAGATATATGAACACTCTAGAATACTTCTGTACTTTCCTCAACTGGATAATCTTGATGGAAATTTTCAATAACAATATTCAACCTAACATTAAGAAAAGTGCACAGCTCTTGAATTAAATAAGTTCCCTTCTATTATCCTTCGAGTCCCCATGTTGCCTTTGGCATTCATCTGTCTTTTTATTTTATTTTGACCACTGGAACCTTCCTTATCAAAGTCTTCGGTAAGAGGCAAAAGTGTATTCTTGCTTAATGCTCTGCATTTCTCTGAGATATCACACTATATCAGAACTGCCTTTTTACAACCCATATCCTTCAGAAGGATCTTATAACCATAGGCTATAGTGCACAGAAATATTAAAGCAAGAGAAATCACTTTAAAAGTACATAGCTGATGAAAAAATAAATTTGTCATTTGTTTATTGAAAGCATATACTTTCCCTGAGCAAAGTAGAAGCAGTTTAGCTTAGGCTTTGCAAAAATAATGAGCAAAAATAAACTGAAATAGACAGGAAACTACCAGATGGAATGCATCACTAATAACATCCAACTTTGAGCATCATCAGGAGTTGATCTGAGGGCATGTTTCTTGCTGTGTCCCTTTAAAGCTGCCAGTATGGCTGGCCTTGGATCTAAAATTATGATGGCAGAAAGTGTTGATTTTGTTCATTTTGCTTGTGTCTTCAGAACCTAACAGAGGGCCAGATGCACTGATTAGGTATTCTTCAATCTCAGTGCTCTGTGGTAAGTGAATTTTGCTACATAAAATTTACTTTATTCTTGTTCTTGCTTATATATACAACTTTTAAAACCAAGTTCACAATTTGCAACATCTTCTAGACATTTTACAACTTTCATTCATTTCATTTTAAGATGCTCTAATATTAGGACTTATTTGGAAGTCTCACCTAGCACTCTTCCTCAGTCTTCCCCTCAACAATCTACCAGATGAAGTAATAAATTCTTCTGTATGGGTAAGGAAAAGAAATAGAGAAAGAAATAGTTTCTTTATAGAAAATTAAAGAATTACTATTGTATTTCCAATTTTTTAAAATAAAATGTTACTCAAATTCATACTAAATAAATATTTACTCAACAATTAAATAAATACATATGCTACATTTAAAGATAAATCTAGTATTCCTTATCTGAACTGTTTGGAGCCAGAAATATTTCAGACTCCTGATGCTTTGGACATACACACAATGAACTATCTTAGAGTTGGAATCAAATTCAAAAGCAAAAATTCAGTTGAGTTTTATATGCCTCTTATACAAACAGCCCAAGGTAATTTAATACAATTTTTAAATGACATTGAAGCCATGTAATCATATTCTTCAATTTCCAGCTGTGGGTTTGGGTGAGGACAGGGTGGGGAACACCACTAAAGCATGTGGAAGGAGAAAAATGTAGAGTTCCAGAAAAAGTCACCAATTTTTGCTTGCACAGGGGTATGTCCTATAGTCCCAGCTTTTCATGAGAAAGGAGGGGAACAGGAGCCCTGGAATTTAGAAGATCCCAGGCAAAACCAGTACCTTCTTGAAAGAAAGAAAGAAAGAAAGAAAGAAAGAAAGAAAGAAAGAAAGAAAGAAAGAAAGAAAGAAAGAAAGAAGAAAGGGAAGGAAGGGAAGGAAGTGGGGAAGGAGGAAAGGGACAACAATGTTACCAAAATGTGTAAAATGTATATTTAACAAACAATTGTCTTATCGTTAACATTTCATTTTAAAACCATTTTACACTCCTCAAACCACTGCAAGTGAGATAGTCAAAATACCACTGTGTCATTTAAGGTTGTAAATGTCCATGATAGACGTGATATAGGATGCAAAAGAACGATGTCCATGTTAAAGCCATATGATAATTCACAGAGTTAATTAAGCACAATGTCTATTTTCCTATATTCTAGGTGTCTTTAATATGTGATAATATCTGAGCATTCAAATTATGATATGTGCTCACAGTTTGTATGCAGCCATGTGCCATCAGAAATGTTACAGCCAATGACAGTACAATCTATGAGATCATATTGCTTAGTGATGGTATGGCCATGTGTGTTTCTGTAAGTATACTCTTAAATATGTGTTAAGGAGGATAAAGTTGCCAAACAATGCATTTCAAGGAATATAACTATTTTCAAAGCAGGGCATAAAGTCCTCCTCACTGTGGTTTTGTTTCAATAATCCAATATGTTCAGTCTCTACTTCAGATGTTGCCAACACAAAATCAGAGATTGTATGTATCTCAGCCTTCTAAATCATGCTCAGTGTGTGGATTCTTCAGCTTAGCCCTCAGAATCCTTACTGGAAAAACAAAAGGGCATTTAAAACAGCAAACTGTCTCTTTTATTCATTATAACAGAGAAAGTGTAGCACTTTTTAGAGCTACGGCTGGCAAGATGTGTTAGGAGGACAAAGACTGCAGTTTTGACTACAGATGCACCACAGCACCACAGAGTTAGGCAGAATTACCTGAATGTGTGTTTGAATTATTCACACATGCCTAATGCCACTAACCAGCAAAACAGTGATGTAAAATGAATGGTATTAATAATCAAATAAATGTTCTGAAAGTGAGGCCATTAGCTTTACAGTTTCAAGTACTTTAAAAAAGTGCTTGAATCTCTTTCATGGGGCAGAATATTAATAGGAAATCATTATTCTACTTGTGGATCAGCATGCCTTCTTTGAAAGGAGCATATATTTCTAGCATGTGAAAAATATATGCTTAATTATGCAGAAGCATTCATTTAAATAAAAAATACAAGTTGCAATTTGAAAAGCCACATTTAGCCTAAATAGCTTAATATGGAGCAAACTTGACAGAGCAGATGAAGAAACATAACTCATATAAAAACTGTACTAAACAAAACACAGTCAAAGTCATTGCTCACTGTAATCAGCACATATTAAATTTTCTTCCTAATTTCTTAGTCCAGAAAATGCCATGGAATGGTCCAAGTGGAAAGTCATTAGCTACGAATAAATTTTCTCTATTTGTCCATCTTCAACAATTATCTCATCTAATAGTTTTATCCTAAGCATAGAGGAAATTGAAATTATGTGAGAATAGAAAATATGTATCTATATATATATACCTACCTTGAAATAAAAGGAAAAAATAATTCCAAGCAACTGACATTTTCAATAGGAAAAATATTTAATTACCGAATTTCCTACTTCCAAATGCACTCACACCTACCATATCATTTTATGATATCATTTTAGGTACTCAGTTTATCACAGCATTTAAATTGCATGCCTGAAACATGCAAACATGTACACTTTTCATTTAACACTAGAGAAGTACTATGCGATTACTAACCACATAAGTATGAGACTGATCAGGCTCAGAAATGTCAGTTCATTGTCCAAGATCTCACTGGTAAAAATCATGAGCTGGCTTTCAATGAAAGTGAAATTTTAAGATAGAAATCAAATGCATTTGGAAAGTTCACTTCCCTATCACTGTATGAACACTAAATGTGAAGCATCAAGGTCTCACTCCGTACAGCATCTTTCATCCAAGATTTTACACATAGATGGAGAAATGAAGCAGACTAGAATGGAAGTACCAAAGGATTGCATGTGTCTGGTGGTGACACATAGCTCCTATGGGCACTGTGACTTAACTTGCTACCTTTCTTAGTTTCTCATGGGCTCCACTTAACTACCTATAAAAGGTTTAAAAATTATGTAGGCTAAGAGTTAGTACTGGAATGAGTGCAGTAATGTGGATGGTCACACTCTCCATAACTGGTTCTATAGGAACAACGTCAGGTCTATTGCACTGTCTAACAAATTAAAACTTCAATGACTTTTAAGATAAAAAAATAAAAGAAATCCAGTATCATTTTCAGCATCCTAATGAGCTTGGTACGCCAGTGCTGGGTTCACTGTGAACCTACTAAGGGAAGCCCCTTTGGTTTCAGTTTCGTATAAGAGAATATTTCTAGAATATTAGAATCAGATGTAGAATTACTCGAAAGAAACAATTTACTCTCAATGTTATAATTCTGAATAGCACCAAGTATTGAATTTCATTACTCTGAATACTACAGAACATTCCAAGAATTCATTTTATCATCAAAAAAAAAAAACCTGTGATTTCATTTTGTCTTCGAGAAGAGTTCAAGCACCATCAAATACAGATGGAAGGCACTGACTTCTTTTTCCCAGTGATATAAGCCAAAGAAGGGGCTACTGACAAACAGCCAACGAGAAATGCAAGGAATCTTTATTTAGTATGGGTCATGACACAAACAGTCCCTTAACATAGTCCACTTAAGGAGGAAACATTTTAGTTTTAAAATGTTACATCATAAAGCACACAGTCATTAATGGAACAGAGATTAGACCTTACTGGGGGTTTCTTTCTCGCTGCCTCATGACTGTTTGTCATTAATAAAAATCAGTTAGCACTTCCCTTGCTCATTAGGTAGAATTATTCCCCTGATGGGTGACATCAACGTATTTGTAACAGTACCATCTGCAACGCTGGCAGCCCAGCCTAAAAATGCTATGATAAAAGGGTCAGAAGCAGGCATTTTGAAAGAAAGCTACACAAGCCACTGAAGAAAGGAAAAAGAGAGAGTGGGAGATGATGCACTCACTACCTCATCATCTTCATGCTCACAGTCCTGCTGCACATAATCATTTAATGTGAACATGTATCTTAGCAGAAATAATGACATTGTGGTTCAGAATAAATGTTGAGTGTAACATATTCTAAATACATTCTATTTAAATAATACTGTTAGAGAAAGGATATTATGTCAAATTACAATAATTTGGTAATGAATTAATTTCAGAGTATACTGTATATGCAATTATTTTACAGTATCTCAAAAGCTGCCGAAATCAATGTTATACTTAAGAGAGCGTTCAGAAGTGTACGTCTTGTTGATCATCAAAATAAATAAGTACACAAAATATATGCATTAAGTCTACACATTATTAAAAGAACTATATCTTGAAAAAGCACACAAGTCGAGAACAAATGATTATAGCTTTAACTATGTCAACACAAACATTTGAACAGTGTTTCATCATTTCAACCCTTGGCTTTCCAACATAGCCTACATTACCTTTTTCTTGAATCAGATACAGGTGGCTGAAGACGTGGAAAAGGCACAAATGTCGATCCACAAGGAACTAGCTTTGGAGACATGATCTTCTCTGATATGTGCTCAAGAGAAAGAAATTTACAGCCACAAACTCCTTTCACACATGCGTATGATCAAAGGACCACGGCTTGTGGTTTTATCATTATTTTTTAAGGATGTTTATAGGATAGAAACATTTCAGCCTCAGCAGCTGAGTCTAATTTCTAATGCTATCTTTGATTCAACATTGCTTGACAGACTATTAAGGAAATGTTGATGATACAGGAAGGCCAGTGTACTGGTTAACATGATTATTTTACAGAGCACTGTGCATTCATTAATAGCAAATAAGTTGTCACAATATTCCTTTCTGCTTCTTTCTCAAAATCTTTTATTTACATTTGTTTTGCCTCAAGATGTTTGGTGGTGGGAAAACAGAACACAGTATTTGTTTCAGAAAATATAATCTATTATTTTATCTCTGGTAAACAAAATCAGATGATAATTTTAAGGAAATCCAATACTAAAATGCTGTCTACCAACCACAAGTCTCACAACTCTCAAAACATCCCATGGAACAGCTAAGACATTTAGGAACTCAGGCAACATTAAGTTTCCCATGAGTGTATTAGAATGGCAGAATACTAAAAAAAAATAAATAACTGTGTTTATACATACAAGTGAATGAATTCATAAAATGAATATACTAAATGTACAAATCCTACAAAAATGTGAAGTGTGTTAGTAAATAACTGAAATGTATATGAAACCAATAGCACAAGGTAGCATAGAAAAAATGAAAACTGCAATGCTTCATTGACTGAAAAAATGAAAACAACGTAATTTCTCAGTACAGCTAAATTTTCTAGTACACCAGTAGCAGGAGACAGCATCAAGATCACAAATTGCAAGGGAATGTATTAATAGTGTATATTTAAGGGAAAACCTACTAACAAACAAGAAAGACAATAGACTACTAAATGTTATTATAGTGTAAATCTGTTTGGATAAATTACCAACACATATGCAGAGAAATTTGCAGTGTTGGAATGTGAGAAAGTAAAATATCGTTTTAAGTTTCTTATAATTGTTTTAACTGATATGGTCCACTTTTGCCCTAATAGCAACATAATGATTACACATGATTAAGTAACGAAAGTAAAACACAAAATAAACTTAATACTGATTGTCAATTTAAGAGGATCTATGATCACTAAGTAGACAAGCCTCTGAGCATAGGGGATTGTCCAGATTAAACGACCTTCTGAGCAAGCCTGTGAGGGATTATCTAGATGAGGTTATCCTATTGAACAGGTCCTTGAGGGATTACCTGGATTAGATCACCCTCTGGGCATACCTGTGAAGGACCATCTACATTAAGCTAGCTTCTGGGCAGCCCATGAGGGATTGTCTGGATTAGATCAGCCTGTTGAATATACCTATGAGAATTTATGTAACTTAGATTAAATGTGTGCCATACCATTCCATAAACTTGGTGCCAGATTAAATAAAAAGGACAAAGGGAACTGAACACTAGCATTCACCTTTCTGTTTCCTGAATGCTAATGTGACCTAATATAATGTGACCACCTGGGTCAAGCTCTTGCTATCAAGAATTCCCCACTATGATGGACTGTACCCTCATCCTGTGAGTCAAAATAAACCTTTCCTTCCTTAAATTGCATTTGTCAAGTATTCAGTTGCAGCAATGAGAAAGTTAGTACAACATACATTGCTACCTAGTATCAGAATTAGCAACACCAGTGTCACCAGGGTTATCTACAATTTTATGTCCTGAAATGTTTATCCCTTCAAGATCACTGTTTGAATTAAAAATAACAGGCTTATCCATCATTGGTCCTTGGCTTAATCACTGAGAGTTAAGCATATCATTTAAAAGTCTCATGCATTTTGGAATTCCTCACCTATTAGGGAATTATTCATTCCATTAACAAATATAACACACAAGCTTTGCCATCCACTGCTTTGGACAATTTGATATTTGTCAGTTCAACTAAGATAGAGCCATGCTTTTCTCCCAGACCCATGATGGAAAGTATATTCTTACAGTTCTTGTGACAAAATCCCTTCACAAGCCACCAGAAGGAGAGCCTACCCTCTGAGGATTAGAGGCTTGGAGAATGGAGGAGAAAGGGGTCAAGCTCTATAACCACACTGACAAGATTTTGCTTTCAGAGAAGGGACAGAGTAACTTTGGTGCTGTTAATGCACCAAAGAACTCAATGTTCTAAGACACAAAAATGGAGTCTTGATTCTCATATTCTAATGCTAATGAAAACCTAAGGGAAAGACATGTAAATGCTTTTCAATGCATGCTCTCTTCCCCAGATCTTTATTACCCTGATGTCACTCCAAAGCAAATAGGCTTTCGTCAGTAAGGACACACAATATTAACCAAGAGAAATTAAAAATCATGGTAAGCTTATTGAAACACTAACAATGACTCGAGCACAGTGACTATCTCTTTGGTCGGCTGTCAGTGGAGTCCCTATGAGATAATGACAGATGCTTGTATCTCAGCAATTAGATATAAGAAGGCTAACTTGTGAAGATGTGACTACAGAAGCGGTGTTCCCAAGCAATTTAAGTCTCATACACCGACAATTAGAGGGGAGTTTGAACTGGCTCCTCTGTAAAGCTTGTTTGCTCTGATTACATACACCTTCCAAGGTAAATGTTAACTTGTGTTCTAGGTTCCTTTACTAAACACCATATTTAGACTGTTTTAGTAAACAAAGTCTTCATTACATTAGTCTTTTCCACTTTATACGGTAATTGTTGAAGCTTATTTATTGCCCAGAAATTACAAACAAGGAGCAACAGAAATGATATTCTGACTTAAAAGTTAAGTCCATTTCAAAACAGCAGAGTTTGGACAGTGTAAGTTTTGCAAGGAACAACTCATTCTAACTCTGAATAGCTCATAAACACCCGCATAGCCAAGCAAGCCAGAGGCAAAGTAGATGATATTTACAATTTCCATGTAATTTATTTGGACATGATTTGAGTTTCCAGAACTAACATCAGTAGAAAGACTCAACAGCCAAATTCATTTTTAGTCTTAAAATCCCAGAACTTTTTAACATTTTCAAATTCCAGCTTGCAATATGAATTTAACTAATCTGAAAAATAGAAAAACAAGATAGTGCCCCTAAAGAATATCTGAGATTGTGTTTATTTTTGACCTTGAATTTTTATGTTAACGTTTCCAGTGAAAGGATGTCTGAATGAAAATTTCTACTTCATTTATATTTTCTGATAAATAATTAAATTGATGTCTTACAAGTCAAGACAAAATGCTCGTGGCCCATTACCTCACAGCACTGCCACGAACCCAAGGAGTTCAGATTGCTTTTGCTCTACATACTTTTAAGAACACTGTTTCTTTGCATGTAAGTTTACCTCTTCCACAAAAAGCAACAACTTGAATATTCAAGTAAATCTTCAAAATAACACCAATAACTTTAACCTGTCCCAGCCACATGTCATTCTTTCACTAAGCACACCAAGAATAATACAAATAATGGAGAGAATAAAAATCCTGTTGGCAACTTAATGACGAAGGCCATTCATCACAGTCTGATTTAAGAATTGCTTTGCATCTACCAATAGGTTCTAAAGCACAAGAGCTTCTTACTGATACCCAGAGAACAACAGGAGACACTAAGGTGCTGAAGCTTGCCTCTAAGGACTTCTTACGATGTGTGTAATAACACAATTTCCCCTGAATTGCAAGGAAAGATCATGATCTTCATTTCTTTAAGGAGATGTTCAAATGTCTCAAAATGGTAAGAATTGTTTAAAAAGAGAAATGTGCTCTACAAGAAGCCAGTATAAATATGAACCAACTGCACCAGCATTAACTGGTAGTGCTCTCGTGGATCAAAATATAGTTAGGAACTTGGACGTTCATTTGTCTGAATGCTTAGTCTCTCTGGAGATTTAACTAGTTTTCTACCAGATTGGAAATCCAGCAATTCTTTAAATCAATTCATGGGGGATAAATGTTCCCGTTTGGTGACTATGAGTTTCTTCTTCAACGTTTTTGTTCATTTCTGTGGGGGTAAGCAGCATATATTTTGTTCTTATGGGACTTACATTACAGTCAATGTGAAATGTAAACAACTAACACTAAAAGCATAATTATACATTTACAATAAGTGCTATGAATAGAAACTCATAGTGCTGTAAGAGTGGGTGTGAGGGGGTAAGGAAAGCTTCTATTCTACCACAGAGTCCAGGCCAACATACTTCCTATGGGTAGTCAACCCAAAAGAGTAAATCTGTCAACTGAAAACTGGCCATCAATTACAATTAGGAGATTATTCATGATCTCTGCAACAAAGGCTGAGTGTTCATACTTGTTCTGCACGCACAGAGGCATAGAAGGCAATGTGGGGGGAGAACATTTTTACTTAAGACATATTATTGCATTATCTTAGCAACACACAGTTTGCAAAAACTGATCTTGCACTCAATGATTACCTATATTTCATGAGTGCCTTTGGCATATAAGCACTTCTCGGTATAGTTATATTTCAGAGAGAATCACATGGAAGTAATAATGCTTCTTGGAGTAAACTGATTTCCTGCTAGACTAGGAAGATAATTGTCTCTGCGTTAAAAGTACTCAACAGGATAACTACATTAAACTATTTCATCTTAAATTTCATCCCAGAGAATAAATACGTAATATGTAAAAGTCACAGGATTATTAAAACATGGTAGCTACTAGATATGAGGGTAACGATTTGAGTGATAACAGAAATGGTAATGTCCTGAGTCATCCTGAGAGTAAGAATGAGAAGCAAATGAGAAGACCAAAAAAGTTGTGGTGAGCTAAGTTACCATTGATGAAACAGACATGGTAAAAGAAAACTTTCACTCTAGCCCTTAAAGCCACACCAGGGATAGGGCCTGTTTCCTTAGATATCTGATGACAAAATCCATAAAGCCTTCATTTCTGTGATGAAAAATACCTAAACTCACTGCAAGAAAAAGCACACCACTTTGTAGAACTGACATAACCTTGCTAGTTTCTTTCTGCTAATTGTGACAAGGCAAGGCAAAACTAGAAAAACGGCATGCCCAGTACTAGAGGAGAATTGTTCTATTACAGTTTGTCAAATAGACATTAGTCATAAGATGGAATACATCATCCCTGTCCCTTTTCCATGTCTGACTTCATGTCACAAAGTAAAACTGATTCTACGTTTCCATTGAGGTGTGGTTTCTATCTTTTTTTCATTTGCTAAGGACAATGCATGACTCTGAAATGACACAACTTTGGATGTCTTCATGAAATCCGATGCCCAGTCTCCTAAGACAATTCTGAGATGTTGCACACAGGCACATCACTAAGGCCACTGTGCTGCATCCACCAAGACGCCAATAGTATTTTTCCTTGCATTTGAACCTGTCTTTGAAAGGTCAAAGTTGTTCGTCTGTTACCTATTTATAAGGACACCTGTCCTGGCTTAAAGGTGGTATCAGTAGCACAAATGAAATTATGGAGAGCAGGAGCCCTAAATAAATGATAGCTCTAAACCAAATGACAACTGGGAATCACCCCACCAAGTAGTTAAAAACACACAGTAAAAATTACCCCAATATTGATTCTGTCAGAAGTTCCTCAGGAACCTACTGGAATCATGTCTATCTCTTTCATTGGTTTTAACTGCATCTGTGCCTTACAATACAAAAGGGTTATATGTAAGACTAAAGTTTAAGCAGCAGGCAGTTATGTTCAGGGGAAGCCTGGATTTGGAACATATGACTTTATTTAATGTCAAGATATATTAAAATTAGATTTTACTAAGTTATTAAACTTAATTTTAATGATGCATTTGACTGTCTCACATGAATTATTCTTAAAATTTCTTAACACCTGTTTATGATCTTTGGTATCCAATTAAGAAATTAAACGGGAGTGAGCTTTATTGCTTGAGAAATGAGATGCACATCCACTAAATGTATCTTTATTTGAAACAAAAGAAATAATTTTAATCTCTTCCCTACTATTATGTTAAACGTTTTTTTTAAATTTTGTCTAAGCAAGAGTAATTTATTCATTTCATGAAAATAGTTCATAAAATATTCTTGAAGAAAAGCATTCAAAATTAATTTCCAAAAGAATAAAAAATTAATGGTGTAGTGAAATTGCTCATGATAAAGTAATATCAGCAAGTTCTGTTATAAAAATAAATGGATACTAATTTACTGATAAATGATATATGAAAACAATAATGATCATATGAAAAACAATGTACACAGATTCCATTCATGTGGTAAAAATATTTGAATGTTTCCTAGATGTTGGCATTGCATGGTTAGCTGGGAAGTCACTGTACTAATAAATTACTATTATTCACAACAAGTATAATTATTGGTACACTGAATATTTTTTAATCAGTTTATGATATTTGATAAATTTTTCAATTGTACCATAAATGTCGAATTGCTAGTATTTTCAAGGGTTCACAATTCTTTTAAAATGTAGTACTTAAGTGATGTTCATGTTTCTAATCCATAATAGCATAAATTCACATTCTTGCTAGGTCCTTTTCACATTGCAGCATGAAGTATTTCATTTATACTTTAATTATAGAAATGGGTCATTAACTTTATTTACCTTTGTCACTTTGGTGTATAGACTACAATTCATCAATTTCATAAAGTGAAACAGAATAATTTCTTGAGTAGTTTACAGTAACTTCTTGACTCCAGCATTAATGAATAATTTCCTGACATCTAACAGAAATGTCAAATCTTCTAATTATTAGCCACTAAGAATAATTTAAATAAATAATGAAGATGGCTGATGTACAAGAACATTTAGAACAAATTATGTTTTGTGAGGTAGGTCTACAGAATCCTCTCAATAGATTAGAGACGGATCCACAGTCCCTAAAAGGATTCCAAAATATATTTCCTGAAAATATTTTATAAAATCCTGATAATTGCACAAGGTCAGGCATATTAGTATATTTAATGACATCAGTAAATACACATATAAACTTAAAATGTAACCTTTGTCCCAAAGAAGAGATAATATTAGTTACAGGGAATGCTGTTACTTAGGTTTTGCTTTCACTTTAGCAAATCTGTTAAAATAATTTCATAAACTCCTCCACAGAATAATCAAATTTAAAGAACTACAAAATAAATTAAAATGTGTTTCCTTTGTTGAACTCTGTATTTAAAGGTAGTCAAATTTTACAGACAATTAGCATTTGGCAGCAATTTAATGTTAATTTTTAATAAAAATATTAACGAGTTTTCAAGTCCAGAAGAAAATACATTTTTGCATATTTTCTAATTCCCATAAGAACTTTTGAGTTTTCTTCTAATCGCTGTCAGAAACTGTCTCCTATTCGTGAAACATTATAGTGTTTTCTCAACATCTGAGTGCTCAAGAGGAAATTGACTGAAATTGAAACATTCAAATATAAATCATACTTATCACTAGAAATCAGGACCATGTGGGGCAGGAGGATAATCTGAATTTTAGAGTCTATATGATAATTTGCAATTCAGTTCCCCTTGAAGGAAGCTCAACTGAACAAAATCACTCAAATGAAAATAATATACTGCCAAATAGAGATGAATTCAATTTTTCTGTGAAATTAGCAGAATGGAACAGCAACCAATCAATATACACACCACAGCTTTTAAAACCATAACCCAAACCAGAACAGTGTGCTAAGAAGGAACAGATTTATGCGACTGAAAAAATAGTACTCGAATTCTATAAACAGAGTCTGACAAACCTATGTTAAAACTTTGAGTTCACATCCTGCCAAGCATTTAAGCCTGGGAAATGTCTTACTTCACCAGTTAAGAAAATGAATACCTACTAATACCTTCCAAAGCTGGGCAATGGATTGAGGGAAGGGAAGTACAAGAAGTTCCTAGCCCCTAATCACCACTCCGTAATGACTACAATCCTTCCTTCATTAAGTGAGAAATGAAAGCAAAAGAAGAAAAAAAAATAGAATAAAGACGTGTGCCTTAATATATATATATATGAAAGGCATAATTACAAATGGCATGAATTATGTTACAACACTGAACACGTTGCTGTAGATCAAGGACTCATATGCCCACTCTTGCCCAATTGTCTGAGAATGGTTTTCATTTACAATGGGGTAGAAGAATGGATTTTATAGAGCCCTCTGGCCTGATGAGGCAAAAATAATTATATAAAATCTATACACCTGTTTATTCATTATCTGTATTACCTTGTATATGCTTATCCATTCCATTTCCTATTGAAAGAATATAATAAAATTCATGATTAATTTATTGACAATGTGAGTGAAAACCGAGTTAAAATAGTGTTGAAAGATTTCCTACCATATGCCTACAGAGTTATCCATTATTAACATAAGAAAATTAGCTACTCATTCAGTTATTTAAAAAATGTGTTTATAATGAGGTGATTAAATACTTAAGACACAACCCTTTGGCATTCATTTAGTGTCTACTCCCAGTAGCCTGAGTGTCCATTAGCTGACAAATGAATCAGGAAAACATGGTGCATAAACACAATGCATTACAATTCAGTCTTTTAAATGAATGAACCCCTGACATGTGTGACAATATGGATGGGGCCAGAGATCATCACTGAATTTTGTTCAAGTTCAGAGTAAATGGTGGTGGTCAGAGTGTAGAAAGGGTACTGGAGAAGGACAGCACTCTGTGGATCAAGAGGTACTGAGCTGAACAAGAAACCTCACGTACTGTTGTAGAGTAATGTGACTGTATATTATAAGGACTATGTACTATATATTTCAAAAGCTAGAAGAAAGGATTTTAAAATGTTTTTAGCCTAAAAAAATAAAAAAGGATAAACATTTGAAGAGACAAAAATGTTTAGCTTCATGTTTAAAATATCACATCACTCTGCAGGATTTCTATGTATTCACTGAGGAGTTGCAAATAAATTTAATTTTAAAATAAATAAAATAGAATAAAGTGGGGTTATCAAACATTTTCAGCAGTGTCTCAGTTAAATAAAATACAGAACCTCCCTGGCACCTAGGTCTGTTACATACAAGATAATTTACAAAAGAAATATATAAGAACATGTGTAATTTAAATTTTTATGATTTAAAAGGCATAAAGATGGTATTAAGGGAACAGTTATAATAAATAGAAATACACAAGAATATTTATAATTTTCAATCATGATTTATAAACGGTTGAATAACTTGTTTGCACAGAATTGAAATCTACAAATTAAAGAACAGTCTTGAAAATTTGCTCTTAAAAGTCTAATTAGAACTTCTTGCTTTCTTTGAAGTGATCCAAATATGCACCACCGTTCCATAAACAGTCCCCAAATTAACATCAAACAAGAAAATACAGAAAACTGGGAACAATTTATGGACCTAAAACTTCAAGAGAATAGAAAGTATCAGTTGGAATATCTTTGTATAACTTTGATTCCCTCAGAACGCAAAACCGGATGAAGGAGATGGCACTAAAACCTGAGTGGGATGCTTGAAAGTGCTTAGAGGAATCAAGAAGCTGGAAGAACCTCCTGCAGCCAGGAGTTGTCCAGCCTCCAGTGTCCATTCTTAGAAGATGACCTTCTCTGGGTTCATGCACCTAATTACCTTCCAAGGAGTGGGAGTTTTGAACAAATGACTTCCTGAAGAAAAGATAATGATCATTTGAATGAGCTTACAGGCTGAAGTTATTTTCAAGTCCATTATGTCATCAATCTGTATCTCTGTAACATCTGTGTCTGTATTATCATCTCTTTAAATGACACATATGCATCAGTAGATCTCTGACGAGACTGCTGTGGGTGTGGTACTTAGCTTGGCCCTGGGAAGCAGAGCTGAGCTCAGGATTGTGTGCTGCTTGTAAAGACAGTGACCGTGTGGTTCTGGAAAAGGATAATCGATATAGAGGAACTTCTACTACGTTATGAAAGGCGAGTTAAAGAATCACAGAAGGGAGGTTGAGCCTGGCTAGATCCCATACTAAGAAACTGACCAAGAAACAAAGATCAGGAGGGCAAACAGTCAGCTGAAGAAAAAGCCAGTGTGACATCAGGAACAGAAAATGCCCTGATGCAAAGTAACAGAAATCAACAGTGAGGTGTTTATGTGAAACTAAAAATAGCTTCATATTTCGAAAGCATGTAAGCAAATGTTAATTGAAACCACAGTCCTGCTGCTTTGAATGCTGTTGACTTACAGTGTTCAAGGTGAATTTACTAAAGTGCATTTCTAAATAAGATATTTGGATCATGATTTAATTTGTAGCTTCCAAACAATTATATTTGATATGTAGATAATGATCCCATCTATCTCTCCACAACATTTTAGGGAATTAATAGTTTAGCATATTGCAATAATGAAGATTCTAAAATCTGAGTAGCAAAGCGTCAGTGAAATGCCTCATATTTCATGAGATACCATTAATCTGTTGTCTATATAGCCACCTAACTGTAAATTTTCTCAGACTGGATGCAATAACCCATACAGATCACTCATATCTGGGAACATAACTAGGAAATGGAAAAAAAATACTGAAAGATAAGGATCACAGCCACAAAACAATTTTAAAAACAAAAAATAGAATTCTTATCTTGGGTTTTTGTCTTTGATGAATTATCCCATGATAGAAAAATGATATCCATTTTTGCTATAAAAGCTATGGTTTTCTGGCTGATTCTTAAGTATTTAATTATATTACATTTTAAATTATTTTCACTCCATTAGATCCCTTTAGTAAACTGTGGACAGCACAATGTTGGGAAGATGTGAGCAAGTGCTGTAGGTGCAATGCTAATGCTAGAGTAATGAGGACAGCCACTCCGGAAAACAGAGTGACTGTTTCCTAAAACAACTAAACAAACAATGAATACATAATCCAGCAATTGGATCTGACCATTTAGGTGAGAGAAACAAAAAGTTAAATTCACACAATTTCATGGCAGCTCCCTTCACTGGAGAAAAAGCCTTCTCCAGTGAGTGAATGGTCAAAGAATTAATGGAATCTACGGCTACCAGAAAATCTTTTTAGGCAATGAAAAGGAACACATTATTCATACACAAGGTAACTGAGATGACTCTCCAAGGCAACCTAAATGTCTATGAAAGATCAATATATCTGTAAGTGCTGACATGTTCTTGCACTGCTTTGGAAATATCTATATGATTATCTACAAAGTCAAAATAGAAATTTATGAAACAGACTATATACTGACCAGCATTTGACTGAACAGTAAAAAGATAAAGTATGTAAACTATACCTTTAAGCCTATACTGGAAACAGAAGACCCAGAAAAACATCTTTACAATATAAGCTGAATACAGTCAAAGCTAGTAAAGAATTTTTACATTATTCCCATTTATACTCATTTTTAGGATTTTAAATGATACGACTATATTACCTATTCTAAAATAAACACTTTAAAGGAAGAAGTTTCAATGCCAGTAACTTTCTTCTGAAAGTGAGTATTTAACTTGTAAATGGAGCTGCAATTAGAAAGATGAAAAAGGCAACTTGGGGAATTTTAATTTAGCATTTGGGAAAAAAAATGCCTAATAAGTCTCTTGTCTGAAATTGAACTGTTAAAATGTCAGAAACACTTGGATGGTTTGGGTATTTTCTGTGGTATAATTCCATATTCTTCCCAAGCTAGTTTTTCAACCTAATTTGTTTTCAGGCATCAAGTTCATGGGAAAAGCCTATCCTGAGAAGCATTTAAGCTCACAGGCAGGCCTGGCACTTTGATGTGTTGTTACACAGGAGGACATTGGTTTCATAATACAAATAACATCCCCTGTGGAACTAAGCAGTGTGGTTCACAGGATATGAGCAGCTGAAAAAACAATCTTGTAATAATAACTGACATCACAAAAACAAGAGTTTGAAGTAAAGCTAATGTTTACCAAATGCTTCTTCAGACACCAGAAGGGAAAAGAATCAATTCCCTCAAAATATTTTTTTCAAATATAAGTTGAATGGACTCCTCAAAAACTCAATACATTTGGATATTTGTAGCTTTATGCAAACACATTTTCTCCATGCCTGGAAAACACAACTAATAAAATTAAAATTGATGTGATATACAAGATATTTCCCATAGTCCTACTCCTACAAACAACCTTTAAAAATTAAGCCCAGTCAGATTTTTGACTTCCATAATAGGCAAGCGGGCTAGGGATATAATTATAAATTTTAAAAAGAAAACAAAATGAGCTGGAGGGATGGCTCCATGGTTAAGAGCACTTGATGCTCTTGTGGAGGACCTGGGTTTGGTTCCCAGCACCTTGTGACAGCTTTTAACCTGCTATAACTCCCATACCAGGGGGTCTGATGCCCTCCTCTGGCCTCCTTGGGCACTGCACACATGTGGTCCACATGCACACATGTAGGCAAACACTTATCTACATAATAGTGAGAGCAAGAGAGAAATATAACCACTGCATTCACTTCGCACCTTCAATAACATCTTTTAACAAGTTACCTGGACAAAGGAAAAGAGGAAAAGCATGAGCTAGGACGAGTGGATATGAGCAGGGAGAGTGAGCAGGACATGACGCTGGGAAAGAGGAACTGCACAGGGAAGCTCCACAGCAAGGCAGTGATCAAACAAAACCTCAGCAAAGCTCAAGACTCTGCTTTATTAGGATCTGTCTTTTGTAATGGATTTATCACAATGTACTTTATGCAGTGCATATTAAATCGGCTTAAAGTGCACAATTCAACAGTTTTTCAACTAATAGCAAATTGTGCAACCATTAACACAGCTAATTTTATAACATTTTCAGGACCCCAAAGAAACCTTCTTATCCAGAACTTCATTCTGCCCAGCCTCCAGCCCTTAGAAACTACTAATCAACTCTTTAAAGACTTCTCTTTCAAATATGTTACATATTTTGAACCAAGAGAATTTTTATGAATGGCTCCTCTCTTTAGCCTAATGTTTTCAAACTTCATCCACATTGTAGTTTATCTCAATATTTAATTTTTTTCTTGTTGCATAAAATTCTTTTGTATGAATATATCATACTTGACTTACCTTTTCCTACACTGATGGTTATTTGATTTCCACTTTGGGGAAATCAATACTACTACAAAAAAAAATCTATGTAAATTTTTTTGTGACTATATGTTTCCATTTGTCTTTAATGTAAACCTAAGAATGGAAGTACAGAGCCATTACAGTAAATACATTATTTAAAATAAAATATAAAATGTTATATATTCAGCCAAATATACATAGTTGGTAAATTGCCAAATTGTTTTTCAAACCAATGGTGCCAGTTCTCAGCTGCAGTGTATGAGGGCGCTGAGTTCTCTACATCCTCACTTACACTTACCCCACCCAGAATGTCTTTCTTTGTCTTGTGGTCTGTCTTTTCACATTTCTGTGGTATCTTTTGGAGGAAAAAGGCTTCAGTTTTTATATTATGTGCTTCTTCCTGTCTTGGTTGTGTTGTTGGTTACACTATTAGTATCTGCCATAAACACATGTTCCGAGAACTGCAGCAAAGCTTACTATTCTCCTCATCTTTGCCATAATTATGTATTTTTTTGATGAGGGTGACTCTATTTGAATGCCACTTGTTAACTCATCTCTCTCTCTCTGTCTTTCTCCCTTCTGCCGTCCTTCCCTCACTCAACCCTTTTCTTCTCTGTCTCTCTGAATAGCTCTGTGTGTGTGTGTGTGTGTGTGTGTGTGTGTGTGTGTGTGTGCATTAGTGTCTGTACAGGTGCACATGTGTGGGACAGTACATGTAGGTGCATGCGGGTGTGTGGGCCAAAGGACAACCTCAGGAGTTGTCACTTCATGTTTTTATCACTGAACTTAGAAACTTAAAGTAACATCTCAGGTCTAGAGAGATGGCTCAGCACCTAAGAGCACCAGCTTCTTAGAAATCTGACACTCCTCTCCTGACTTCTGTGGGAATTGCATGTCATGTGCACTTACATACATACATACAGGCAAAACACTCATACATGTAAAATAAAAATAAATTAAAAGACAAAAAACCTCTAGCCCCATCCATCTTGTTTTTTGAGAGTCTCACTGCACTGGGGCTCACCAATTAAGTCAGGTTGGTTGGCCCAAGAACACTAGGGATTCCACCTTTCTCTACATCCCCAGAACTAGAATAAAAAATGGAGGCCACTAGACCTAAGTAGTTTACAGGACTTATGTGACAAGTTCTTTACCATCTGAGCTATCTCTCTCTCTCTCTCTCTCTCTCTCTCTCTCTCTCTCTCTCTCTCTATATATATATATATATATATATATATATATATATATATATAATCTCAACTCTATGTATATTCTAAGTCTTGTGACACCTGATCTCACATCTCTAACGCACATTTGCCTATTAAACTGTTCCCAAAAGAAGAGTGGTGGTTATAAAGGAAAAGCACAAGCATAAGAACCCAAATGATTAAACACTTGCTTGTTACAAACTTCAGGGAAAAAGTTGAAAATTACTCTGATCATATACATAAATACAATTCTTAAAAAAAATGTACAAACAAAATGAGGCAGAAAATCAAAATCGTTAAAACATTATTGATGAAAATTGTGGCATAAGAATAGCAAACTACTTCTTCCAAAATTCATAAATTTAAGGCACAATGCAGTATGAACAGCTTATAGCAAAACTAAGACATATGCTAACAAAACAACAGAAATTCATAGAAAGGGAGTTTTAGTATGTTCAACAAAGTACAAAGAGAGGATTGATGAATTTGAGTAACACAAGATTTCTTCCAGCAAATAAGCAAATACTTGAAAACACTGGATTAGCTATAGCATTATGCAGCAAAGGGTAATGAAAGAATGACCTATACCATCATGACTTCCAGTATAAAGACAACATATCTTAATATAAACCTTATAAGGCCTTGAAAGAAAAAACAATACTCAGACTTAACGCAGGAAGAAAAAAAAAAGGCTTTAATGAAATGTGGGCTTTGAAGAAATTAATCAAGTACTGAGTGTGGTGGTCTAGCCTGTAATCCCAGCAGTCTGAAAGCTGAGGCAGGAGAATCATGAGTTCAAGCCAGTCCAGGAAACAAAGCATGACCCTGCCTCATAGAGAGAGAGAGAGAGGGAAGGAGGGAGGGAGAGAAGGAGAGAGGGCGGGAGGGAAGGAATTAGATGAATAAATAACTAAAGTCAAGAAGGAAGATACTATAGTAAATAACACTGGCAAAATAACACACAAGGAACTTAAACAATTGTTGAATTTATGTTTATAGAATAGAGTGAATATTAGAAATCCTAACATATAAATAAACTGTTTTGAAGAAACTGCATAGGGAGGTGGTGAAGCCGTGGGGATATGTCCTCATGCCTCATTGGACAGACAACAGATGTCTAGACTTGAAACATTTCCATCTCAAAATGTTACTACATTTTAGTGAACTAGCAAAATTTAATAGCTTTGCTTGTAAAGAAACATTGACTTTAACTTTTGGCCATACTACCAATTTCAGTTAATTTATTTAGATAAAGTCTGAATAACTCATGTCAGAAAAATCGAATAAATATCTCGCATTTTTAATGTTATATGTAGATCAACTGCCTTTCATTAAAATTCTTTTTCTTCGTTCATTGATCTGACCATCCAAATTTCTTTGTATATCCATATCTATATTTATATATGAATTATCCTACATTAAAAATATCAGGTATGTCTGGTTATGTGATTTCCTCAATTAAATATAAATATTATTTATATTATTGCTGGGCTCAGGGTCTATTATATTATTGTTGGCAATGGACATACAAATTTCAATAAAGGCAACATGTCTATCTGAAAATTGTGAGAATCTGTAATTGCATTAGTTAAAAGGATAGAAGTTGAAGTGAAAAGAATTTTAAGCCATTGTTTCTCAAACCTTAGACACAAATCAGCTAAGGCCCATCTAGCAGGCCACATCTGACTTAGAGTGTCTGGAGTGCTTCCAGAGACTTGGCATTTTGCAGTGACTTGGTCCACACGATGAGTCATAAGTCCTGAGGAATTTCACAGGCTCATACATTAAGCAAACAACACATAAGAAAGTGAAGATATAAGGAGAAATTAAAAACTAGTAGTGATAGCAAGTAAAAGCTTCTTATGCAGTTTTACGCTGAATAGCCAAAGGAACTTTGACTCCCACAGTTCTTTAGAGTTTAACATTCTGATAAAGCATAATTTCTCGTCTCCTAATTCATGAAACACATAGTTTGGTAGGTGACTGTTCTTTCACTTTTCTCTATTGTGACCATATTTTCTAACTTTTAAACTCTAGGAATTCCAAAGTGAATTTTCAGATATGAATTTCCTAACCTAAAAGTATTATAGTTTTATTGTATGCACAACAGTTCTCTATCTTAATCTATTATATGTTATTAGAGCAAAATATTATATTTGATAATCACAATACTATGGCATTTATTTTATGGTACAAAAGGCAAAGAAATCCAAGACTGACAGTACATACAAAGCCAGGGTTTTGTGCTGAGTCACTGAACCCTCTATGCCTAGAAAGAATAAGAAAATTCTAAAAAGACATCTGTGTCCCTCACTTAGACTATTAGACTACTGAAAACAGTGTACTCAAATAATTTATAGTCTTATTTGCGACTTTCAAGCTAGAGGAAAGATAAGGCTAAAAAGCCTGGTTACTTGCACAGGAGAAGCGTGCCTCACTCAAAGAGATTTCACCTAGTGGTGACAGTTTGTCAGACCACCTTGCAGACACTGAAGACAGTGATGAAGGACCACAACTTGCCCAGAACTGCTTAGTTATGCATAAATCTGAGCCCCAAAGATGGACTTGGCAATTAAGGCGTCTATTTGTCCTTTCCTACAATGTGTTAACATTGAGTGACTAGCTTGTTCTAATTTTTACTAGTCTTGTTTTTTAATTGGTTTATTAGGGATGGGTGGCTCAACCAGGCTTAATGAGACAGTCTGAGCCCAGGCTTCGACCCTTAATAACTGGTAACAGTGTTTCCCCACCTCCAAGGGACTAAAGACATTTGAAGTATTGTCCACTTCAGCAAGTTGAGCTCAGATGAAGAAGAAAGAATGGAGAGTCCCAGAGGCTGCTGGAATCATTTAGTTTCAGTAATATCATTCTATCTTTCCACTTTAGGGAGCACTAGCTTGTTATCTCTATTTGGTAAAGTAGAAAAATTAGCATTTAGGATTTATTTGGATTATCTGTAACTTTGACTCTAGCTAAATCTCTCCACATCATATACTTTGGGTTTGGTCTTTCTGTTTTCTCTGGGGGTTCTTTCTGAACCATTGTTGGCCACTACTATTTAGTAATTGGATTTTTCTTTCAGCATTTCAGTTCTGTAGAAATACTTCAGGCTGCTATACCATTTATATTATAGGCCTTAAAATCTTCTGTGTGAGAGGGAAGGTTTGTGGGCTCTATGTCTGACCCACTGGATTCTGGAGAAAAATTGAGAGAGAAAAACAAGAGTTTTCTCTGCTGTGATTTGTGCGAGCAAACTTTGCTAGCTTGGTGTCCCTGGAGAGAGTTCTGGTTGTCTGGTCTTTTACAAACTTAAGATGGTTTTTCAGGCAGCAAAATACGAAAGCAATCTGCTCCTAGTGCTTTTAAAAACAAACTGAATAAGAAACCTCTGACCATTTCACTTTGGAATTTTTAAAAGAAGTGCTACACATTATGATTAGTAACATGCTTTCTTTGTACTTTTTTTTTAATTTGTATGTGTGCACAAGAACATATTCTAAGGAACATTTTTGTATGATGTAAGAGACACTGCATCTGTGTCTTTTGTTTTTTCCTTCCTTTGAAAACAAACCTAAAAAGAACTCAAGAATTGGGAGACTTTGGATTTGAGACAAAAACAGAAAGCCAGACATTACCTCAGGCAGGCCAACATAAAATGATAAGTAATGGAAATGCTAATTTTGAGTTTCTTTACTGCTGAAATGTTTGTGCCTGATGCTCTCAACTGTTAATACTGGAAACCATTCTGAGAGGGAAAAAAATAATCTTATCATTTAATATATGAAAGATAACTAAAATTCTAACACAAGTAAAACAACATTTAGAATGTTTTAGATTGATATGTTGGTAACAATCTCTCTAAATTAGGGGATAGATACTGTTAATTGTCAACCTGACAGAATCTAGAATGCCCTGAGAGATGGACTTCTGAGCATCTTGAGTTGGCAAGACCAGCCCACTAAGGATGGCACCATTCCACACTGGGATCTTGTACTATGCAAATACAGACAGACAGCTAAACAACACTGTTGTCCACAGCTGTTTCAAGTTCCTGATGTTTTGACTTCCCCACCTTGAACTGCTTCTTCCTAATACTGCTTTTGTAAGAGAATTTCATCAAAGAACAGGAAAGGAAACTAAGACATTAGATTTTTTGTTAGATTATTACTATGTTTTTCAGAATATTATTATCATGCAAGTGATAAGTATGAGGTTTTTATGAAAGCTGTGAAACATATAAACTGATGGATACATTCTCTGCCAACTCTTATACCAAATTTCCTTTTTACAACAAAAATTATGGGAGATATAGCAACTCAAAAACTAAATATAAATATCTGTGTTAGTTTACTATGTATTATGATACATATACAACATATGTATTTTATACATATATATAGTACAAACTTCAATCTTACCAAAAATAGATAAACTAATACCTTCCATTTAGAAGGCAACAAAATTATTTTAAATATGCTTTTGTGAAATGCTCAAAAACTCTCTAAACAGCTTTTTGGTAAACAAACTAAATATGTAAATTATAACTTTTTAGGGTTATTAATTTTTAATTATTTATTTTTAAATTTTATTTTAATTAGCTATCCTGTAGAAAAGATGATTTTATATTATTTCTGGGTCTTGGTCCATTGAAAACCCAGATGTTTTTAAAGGACAATATTAGATTTAGGATCTCAGTTCCTTGGACTATTAAAATCAATAATTGTTTGTGGACAGACTATTCTTCGATATAATATGGCATGCAACTTTGGCAGATGCAGCATGCTGAAAATGCTGTTCACGATGCTGTGGAGATGCTCAGTGATGAACAGCACTGGATGCTCTTGCAGAGGACCGGGGTTCGATTCCCAGGACCTGTATGGTGTCTAACAATAGTCTTTAACAACAGTTCAAAGAGATCTGATGCCTTCCTCTGGCCTCAGTGGGCATGTAACAGGACGGGTGCACTTACATTTATGCAGGCAAAACAGTCACACATAAAATAAAAGTAAATACATTTTTAAAAATTGGGAGAAATGCTATCAAGAGTTTTGATTTTATGTATATCTTTACTGTTACCTGCAGCATCAAAACTCTTTAGTGAGTTTAGTTTCTTTTTCTGTCTCTTGCTGTAAGAAACCCCAACCCTTCACTGGAATAAAAGGAGTCAGCACTTCCTGCTCCAGCCTCTCCTGAACATTCTTAATTTTTCCCTTTGTTCAAATAATTATGTTTCCTTTGTCGGCTGGAAATTTCCACATCTGCTTCAAAACAGGACCTTACACAATTCTCACCTCAAAGGGGATAACAGTTTATTCTGAAGCCAAATATGAGTGACCATGGCCTGGTGCAAAGAGATTTAGGTCACCCCAAATTCCATGTTACAACACGGGAACAGTTTGATCAAGTTTTATTGAAACAGAACAACAAAAATCATAAATCAAGGCACTTGTCAAATTCTTTCGTGGAAACATCAAAGAGGTGGGTTACAGCAAAATGCAGAAGAAACCTTTGTTGTAGGCTCTGATGCTACCTGATAATACTGTTGGATTTGGGGTTGCTGGAAGCTAGTGCTCTGGTACAAGAACATATTCCAAAGAAAAATGAGTGTTCTGTTTGACTTTCCAAATGGTTTACCTAGTGGTCACAAAAGATGTTAAGTCAGATACAGCAAGAGCAACAAGCGGTCCTACAAGGGCTAAAGATGAACGAGGATAATTTTAATTTGACTTTGGATTTTGAATATTCTAAACTCTCCATACAATCAGAAAAGTTGTCATCAGTTAATCAGACTTAGGGAAGATTCAGTTTGAAATTACAGCTTCATTCTGGGAGCTTTGATTCACAATAGATATCTGGGAAGGAAACACCCGTTTTGAATGTCTTCTGGATGTCATCATTTACATTTTGTACATTTGTGAGGCTGACTTTCATTCAGTTTTTAACTCATAGTGTTTTAAGAGTTTTACAATGACCAAAAATAAAAAGAATGCAGTTTCTTTTATGAGAATAATCAGATTAAAATTTTAAGTAATATTCCTTATATAATCTGACAAAATGAAACCTTATGAAATTGGTTAGTTACCTTGTAATCTGCGCTGAAATCACTTAAGTTATATGCACACTGAGACGAAACTGAAGACCTCCAAAATAGAAAGATTACAAAACCATCTCAGGGCCAAAATACCAAAATGTTATTTAGTCATAGGTAAGAGTGATACATGATACAAAATAGATACATGAACCACAGAAAAAACTTGGCTTTGTAAGGAAGCTTTTGCTTTTCCTGTACTAAGATCTTCACACCTGTGCTAACTGTAACTTGACACCTCCAATTTTTAGAGAGCACTGGACAAAAAGACAAGGAGAGACCAGCTAATTTTAGATTTGCCTATTCCTTTGTTTTACGAGGGCAACAGACACATTTAAATGAAACTACATGTTTTTAATCAAAATTATCAACAGTAGACCATGTGAATGCCAAGAAACCTAACTATGCAGTTGCTTGGTTCTTAAAGTGTGTAATGGCAGAAATGGATTACTGTGAGGGAAAAAAAAAAGGTAATCTGTGTGTGCTTGTACAGTATTTCTTTGATGGAAATCTGGGGAAAATGCAGACACTCTACATCTACAAATAGGTACATGTCACCCTCTAACATTTTAAAACTTAAGTAGGGATATCATTCTGTTCTTGATAATAATTTGTAATTGACTTAAAAGACAAGATTTTGTTTTGCTGAAAAAGGTCTATGTTTTCTGATGTCTGTTTTTCAACTTTTTGACTATTCAGGAAATTGTCTAAAAATGTCAAGATTCATTTAAGTATTCGTTTGTGTTAAAGACTTTAAGTGGCCACTTTATAAATAACTATTTTACTGTGTTTTAGACCATTTCATAGTTAGTGTCTCTACAACTAGAAATGTGTGGAGTTATGTACCCAAAGTTACATATTATAAAAAGTTAACAGTTAGAGACATGTAAGTTTAATACATACAAAGTAACCAGGAAGTGCTGTTTTTAGTATATTCATATAAAACCTTGTTATTTGAATGCTGCTATTTGAAGCCCTGATCTCTATCTGTTCTAACAAAACAGGTATCTTGTTACTATAGCTGTAAGATATACTATATATCAGAAGATAAGTCTAATAACAAATACTGTTCCCTAAATTTTAAAAGATCGGAATTTTCTTTTTGACAGTGCTATAAGCCTATTATCCTACTGAGCTAAAGATTCTTCCCTTTATATTAGTACTAAAAGTTCACTTGATGTATAAAGGATGTCTATATAGTTCTTCCATGTAGTGGTGCTAACTGCTACTGGATCTATCACTTCTTGAACTATATAAGCCAGTAAGATCCAAAAACTGAGAACATATTACCAACCTGGTATTCTCTAAGCGAGGATAGTTAATGATAGTAACATGTATCTGTTTCATGTTTGCATGTTCTTAATAATAACTATGCTCTTAAACAAGGATAATTGAACAGACCTTAACACTGGGTATTCCAAGCAGCACCTCCAATAATTAAAAGTATTGTACATTGGTAAATTTGTAAAAAAGTATTTAACTTCCATTTATTCTGGTTTGTTTTTGTAAAGCTGTTTCACTGTGGTCTGGTAGCGTTCTATAAAGGGTTTTGCTCTTCATAGTTGTATTTTTATAGCCTTGTCACAAATCGTTGTTTGTCAACATCATAAGGAAGTACAACTTCTAACAACAACAAAAAAAAACCTAAAAAATTATTTTAAGATTTTTAAGATGCTAGGAATAACCCACAGAACAAACAAAATGGAATCCAGGTATTCCTGACCCAAGAGCCACGCCTATTCTCCTCAGATGCCTAAAACTGGCTGCAAAGAGCTCACTGGCACTAACTCCATGGCATGCTGCCAACCGGGGAAAATCTCATCCCAGAAAAATAAGGGGAAGTCAAGATCAAACCTCTAGATGGCTATTCTGTGATGTCTTCAGAAAATATTTATCAGAGAAAAGAGGAGGAAGTTGTCGAAATGAAGTCACATTGGGCGTGGTAGAACACATCTATCGCCCTATCATCTGAGAATTGAAACAGTAGGTGGCAAATCTGAGGTCTCATAGCGAGATCTTGTCTCACACCAGTAGGATGGAGTTGTTTGTGGCAGCCTTTCCAAAGACAACTAAAAGCTAAGGGTTATGGAGAAAGGGTTTTTCCAGTTATCAACGCTAACTGAAAGCCCTCACTTCAGACAGCAGCACATCACACCTCAAGGCTGAGGTGTTAAAACGAAGCACAGGAAGCTTGAAAGCCTGGAAAAAAATGTGGAAATTCTTTCTCAATACATTTTTTTTTTAATTTTATGTGTATGAGAGTTTTGCCTGCATGTATGTAATTGTTCTGTTCATGCAATGCCCATGGAGACCAGCAGAGGGTATTGGATCCCCTGAAAATAGAGATATGGTTGTTAGCCACCATGTGGATGCTAAGAATCAAACTCCAGTCCTCTGCAAGAACAGCCAGTGTTCTTAACTACTGAGTCATTGCTTCAGTCTCAAGAATGAGGAAATTCTAGACATTTGTGACTATTCACTTTGGCTATCAGCATACTGAAACAAAGGCACCCCTAAAGAGGTGGAATCTCTCCAGGAGTCTTGTTCTGGGGAAAAGAAAAGTCCTACTCTTAGGGTCAACTGGGGAGTGGGGGAGCTTGTCTTCTGAAAGAGATTTGACTCATTGTTAACAATTTCTCAGAAAACCTTTCAAGAGAGACCTAAGTCTGGGACAAAGCAATGATAGGGAGGACCAAAATCTGGCCAGGACTGCTGAGTTACACACAACTCTGACCTTTAATTTAAACCCAGACCCCGTAAGAGGATCCCAAAGATGGACCTGGTTATCATTGGATCTCTCTGTCCCTCCTCCCAACATGTTCACATTGAATCTCTTTCTCTTCTTCTTTTCACTATTACTTGTTTAACTGGCTTGTTAATAAAGGTTGGCTGATCGGAAGTCAGTTTATTGATTGTCAAAGCCCAGGCTCTAACTCTAAATCACTAACCAGTAACAATGCCTTGTCAGAGGGTGAAAAAACAAAAAATGTGAACAAATAAGAGATCAAATTACACTTTATATTCAAGGGTGTTTATAATCTGTTTTAATGTATTCATGAGGGTGAAGCTTTTATAACCTAAATAAATCCCAGTAGATCCCACCTCCCAAGACTGTTACACTGGAGATTAAGTTTCTCATACATAATTTTTAGGAAAACCACTGAACCCACAGCAACCACATATACCAAGACAGAGGGAATATACTACAAACTACCACCATTTTATCAGATGTTAATTTATTGTATAAGTTATACATATAATTATGTTTGTATGTGCCTTTATAAAAGTAAAAGCACACACAAATTCAGTTTTCTTATGTGATTCAACACATACTGTCACAAAACAATATTTCACCTCTCATCTTTTACTGACTTGGATTAAATCTTTCTAAAACACTAGTTATTTGATAAGATCCTAGAGCAATGTTTCTCAACTACCATCAGAACCCTGTTGAGAAAACTATCAAAAATGGACACCAAGGTGCTGGAGTGATGGCTCAGTGGTTAAAAACACTGGCTGTTCTTGCAGAGGACGCATGTTCAATTCCCAGTACCCACACGACAGCTAACAATCATCTCTAATTCCAGTTCCAAGGGATCTGAGGCATTCTTGTGGTCTCTGTACCACTGCATGCATGTGGTGCACCTGCATACATACAGGCAAAACACTCCTACATTTAAAAATAAATAACACCCACAGGCTCTGGGAACACACTCCTGTTGCACGCTTCAGCATTTAACCCCAGTGATTTTTACCAAGAGCTCTTGGCATTAGAGTACCAAAAAGGTGTACAAGATTAACTGCTCAAAAAAAAATACAATCTTGAGGATGAAGAGATAGCTCAGCAGTAAGAACATTGGCTGTTCTTGAAGAAAACTCAGGTTCAAATTCAAGCACCCACATTGTGGCTAACAGTCCATAACTCCAGTACCAGGAGATTCAGAACCCTCTTCTGCCCCCACGGCATTGCACGACATGGGTGCACTTAAACACATTCAGGCATAACACTCATACATATAAAATAAAAATAAATAAATAAAAATGCAATCTTTATTGTATCTGTTGGAAGACCCACCTTTCAAGTTCACTGGTCATAGGAATGGCAGTTTCACCTTTAAGCTTTAGAAAGGCAGATTCACCTTAAGTCATGCTAAATGGATGGGCAGAATACCTAGTGTGTTAATGAGACAGTGAACTTTTCCTGTCTGGACTCTCTGCCTCCTTGTCCAATGTTTCTGGACCTGGCCACAGACATGTTGGTTCTCTATAATCTGTCCACTTTTCTGAATTCTTCAGAAAAGCGTAATCTCTCTCTTCTTCTTCATGTCCCTTTTCTAAGCATGCTTTCCCTAAAACGTTGGGCAGCCCTAGCATCTTCTGTTTCTTTACTTTTTTTTTCTCTAAAGCTTCCTTTTCCCTGCCATAAGGCAGCTAGTCAGCCCCATATCTGAGTTCCATGAATGTTTTAAACCAGCATGGCTTCATGGCTTTTTCCTTCTCTTCTCCATTCTCCCCCTCAAGGGAGCTGCCAAGATTAACAGCTTGTCTGCCCTGAGGATTTTTCTTTAACGTCTAATAAAACTGTTTGAAAGCTTCTGTTTGAGTCCATTCTTAAATTCTTTTGTGAATGAGACTAAGAACCCTCTCAGGGACACTGTTTCTCCCCTGTATCACTGTTGAGTCCATTCTTAAATTCTTTTATGAATGAGACTAAGAACCTTTTAGGGGATGGTTTCTCCCCTGTATCACCAGGATTCATTCTACAGAGAATTTGGCTCTTTTAAATATTTTCATTGCTAACTGAATGAGAAGTTGGATTAAGATCTGCATATGAGGGTGGAAGATATACAAATTGTTCTGCAAGTCCAGTTCAGTAGGAAATCCCATGGTCCTCAAACCTGCGCACCTGAATCAGAAAGATGGGCAAGAACATAGAATTTAAGTGATACGGCCCCCAAGAAAGGAAGCATGGCTTTGACAGATGAGCTAAGACTGATCTTTTCCTTACTCCAACCAGACTCTCTGAAGCTGGAAGCAGACTTCCCATGCAGTCTGATTTACAAATGAAAACACTAGGATCCAGCTACATGAGATGCTTGTGATTTCCCTGAATCATAAAAATGGAAATGAAATGGGACTCTCTGTTTCCAATTGTCTTTTTAAGAAATAAAGCATAATTTCTTAAAGCCCACTTTCCCAACAGATAGAAGAAAACTTTAAAGCATGTCCTTTAAAAATCACTTAACATCTCTAGTTTGTGTTCTACATATGCTCAAAATCGTTCTTCGAGGTACAGAGCTCTAAATATGTTATGCCCAATTATGTGATTCCAAAAATAACAAAGCCAAAGCTAGCGAAAGAGGGGCACCAGGATAGGTCTGATGATAATTCTCTTGCTGCCTCTGTGAGAAGTCTAGGTTCCTCTGTGGTTCTTAATTTCTTTCCTTGAAAATTGTAACTCTGCAAATGTTGAACAAAATAGCTGCAATTTCATTTTTTTTCCTTTAAACCCCACATCAGAAGATTTTATATTTGTTTGCCCAACTTTTGTTACATTTCAGCCTATTACTGGAGAGTTAACAAAAAAAGGATACCTTATATTTTTTTTTTGACTGTTCAATAGCAATTAACAGCTTGTCTGACATCCAGTCCTGCTCCCATATGCTCATTACCGGCTAAGGGAAAGAAGAAACACTGCTGAGATGGTCTAATTCCAAATGTGTGCACTTTCTCAGCACGAGTGAGAGGAAAAAAAACTAAATCCAAAGATCCTGGCAAAATTATTTGGAAAATCAAACGTTTAGATTGTCTACTTTCCTCTTAACTGTTTGGCTTCAAGTCTCATGTGTAAGAAAATATACAGAATGAAGATTCCTTATTTTAAACACTGCACATTTTTTTGATTACTGTCAGGAAAAAAAAAAGTGGAATTTTCCATTACATATAAGTAATCTCTGCTATATTTCAATAAATTGAGTATCAAAGTTAGAGAAATATCCTCATCCCTAAAAAGTCCTTCTGTATATCATCCCTTACATTAACAGGCAGGACACCATTTAAGATTTTAAATCTAGACACACTGATATTTTACCCATACATACAAACTTAAAAATAAGCACAGATCACTCAGAGAGGTTCTAAAATAAATCCACAGGCAGACACCAGGAAACTGAACAAGCTCTGTTTCTCACTTCTATTCCTCTCCTGCTTCGTTTTCATGGGAGCCTGCTCCCTCTAGGCAGATGCTTCAGTTTTCTGAACCAAAGACTGGGGGGAGGGGAGCTTAGAAGGAGAGGATGCTATGAGAAGAGAAGCAGAAATAATGTGAACCCAAAGGAAAATTTAAAGGTGGCATGGAGATATTATGTCCCTAAAGACTTTTTTTCTAAATATAAGAACTCTTCATGCTCATACACTTATGACGGATGATTTCAAGTAAACGCAGAATACCTACAAATGCTCTCCGCGTTGTACATTTTAGCACGATCCTTGAGGAAGTCAAAACAGGGGGGCAGCAGGCCCAGTTTAGCCTCTGTATGACACAGAAAGCATTAAAGTTGCCTGTGCTGCATCCTAAATGTATAATATTTAGAGCCTGATGTGCATTAATTCAATAGGGACACAAAAGGTGGCAGGGCAAGTTGAAACAGAGTATTTCTCAGAAGCTAATTTTTGGTGTTGCTTAGAAAGATGCCAAGGCATCTACAAAAGCTAAACATCCAGTTTTCTTGGGGGCAGTAACAGGGAGCACAATTCATTAGAATGCGGTCCCCTTCCAAATGTGGAGCGAGCATTATTCCATGTGACTTTTGACAGGGCCTTACCACCTTAATATGCTTTGAGTCCCAACCAGAAAGAAAAAACATGCTACACAGGGAAAATAAACATGGCCATCACCAGGTCACTACCCTGAAGATCTCCGAAGTTTACAGGTAGCTGAACAAACATTCATTCTTCTACCTGCTCTGCTTAAATGAAAAACTACAAAAATGTTCTTTATGTTGAGATATTCAGAATGGAAAAGGAGCTAGCTATTGTGTAAAGTAATGTAATTTAGTGATACATCAGAATACTTATAAACACAATGACCCTCAAACTCTTCTGTAGTCTACTGACCTTACGAATAGTTCTACCAAGTCATTGCATAGTTACCTACCCAATCCCACACTTTTTGATAAATCTAAAAACATGAGTAGAAAAAAAGGAAAATATGTTATGCCGATGAAAGCATCAGGGGAACTCTAAGCCCTCGATTGCTAGATCATTGTGAACTTCCTGTATTACATTTTTTTCAAAAGAGGAATCACTCATAATTTTATCAATAGAATTATGAATTTCTTCCTTTTTCTAATTATCTGCACAATAGCTCATAAAAGCTAAGGCATTCCTGTTTAACAAGGACAGAAATGGAACAAAATCTTATTTTTCCAAAAATTCTAATCGGATTTGGATTTTTATCAAATTTGAATGATTATTTGTTAAAAATAGCAAATATCATATTGTCTCTTGAGAAATACAGTGATCTTTGTGAACACTGGAACTTGGTCTTAATTAATAGATGAGATGTAATTTTTCATGGCCCCTGGGAATATTCTTTTCATAGAAAGTTTATGACTGATATTTAAGTAGAAAAAAGGAGCACTGTGCTGAAAAGAAAAATGACAATCTGGTCTGAAACACACAGAGCATTTATTCAGTAAAGTAATTATACTTTGCTTACCACATGCCCATTTAATCTCATCAAAATGATGCAAAAAGGATAAGCATATTTAAAGGAGGAGGTGGAAAACAATTGAAGATTTATCTGTGAATAAGATCAGCTAGTCTACCTGATCAAGAAGGTCAACTCACCAACTTCTTACTTGCCTACATTCAGTTACATGAATAAAGATTCACTATTAAAATGCATCTTTTTTACCTCAATGAATGGTCAAAAACGTCTTCACAAATTATGAAGAAGAAAACATCAGAGCTAATGATTCTCCCATGGCACTGAAGGTACTTCAGCCTTCTATCTCACAGTTACCACCAAAACCCGGAGATCTGAATCCTGACAATGTGGACGGCATCTTCTATTTTCCCAAAAGACACTCTTCATGTAAAATTCAATACTATATTTGAGTGAGCAATTCATTTTATTTTACTTTACATTTTGAGACAGGGTCTCACTAGTTTACTAGTTGTGGCTGACTCACTACAATGACAGAGCTGAAATTGAACTCTGCTTCCAAGTGCTGGGATTAAAGGCCTAAATGAGGACACATGGCTGAGGGATTGATTTTGATTATTAAAAATGATATAATACACTGAGAAAAAAGAAACTTCTTCCTTGAAGCAGCTGTAATCTTAACCACTGCTGAGGGAACTGCGCATGTCATTTTCGTAGATCACAGGAAAATATTCCCATTCAATCATGGTGGTCAAATAGAATCAAATGGTTAAATGTGGGAGAAAAAGTCTTTGTAAGAGATTTGAAAGATGATAAAATAAAAATACATTTACATCTCTGAGAATCTGGCCCACACGTGCATGCTGACAGTGTTTTAACTTAATTTTTGTTTATTTTTGCTTTGCTTCTTTTTGCTGATTTTTTTTCCCCTTTAAAATTAAAGTTTTGAGGGCTTTTCTGTTATTTTGAAGGGGGAGAGTGGAGTGGTGGTGTTAGATCTTTCTTGTAGAAAATTCAGAGATAACAGTGCCAGAAGCCAAATAATATGTAACTTACTAGAAGTTCTAATGTCTCTGAGAATCTGTTGAATAAGTTACTAGGAAAACAAAACCAAAAACAAATAGTTCATTAGGTAAGGTTTAAAACATACCTACACGTGCACACACACCCCTAAATATTGAATTATAGAGGCTCATAATTCATTTCTTGGACAATCTTTCTTGGACTAGTGATTTTTAAGAGTTGAAATTCACTTACTTTTTGTACATATAACGAAAGTGAAAAATACACATTAAGTCAAATATATGAGCTTGTAATTTCTTTTTACTATGTATAACATGTAATCATAAAACATTAATTCTATCATATAGGTTTATACATATACTTTTTGAAAAGATAGCAACTTATCATTATAACTCAGGAAGAACTGAACCCTTGAGGGGAAAAACCTATTCGAAATGCAGGCAAGTTATGCATAACAAAAGTCATGCTAAAAGGTTTTTAAATATAGGTTAGCAGTAGCTGTTTACAGGGAGAAAAACTGGCTTAATGTTTTTCTTGAACTGATCTCACACAACTGAGAGAATTCAATACCACTTGAAGAAAAGTATCTTTTCAATAAGGCTTTCCGTAAACTTAAATTTAATAGAGGTTACAGCGGTAAGTGGAATATTTCTGAAATTAAAGTATATTCTGCTGTTCTGGCTAGTTTTAGTCAATTTGACACAAATTAGAGTCATCTGAGAAGAGGGAATCTCAAGTGAGGAATATCCTCCATCAGGCTAGACTGAGGGTATGTCTGCCAGACTTTTTTTTTTTTTTTCACTAACTGATACAGGAGGCCAGCACACTGGAAGCTGTGCTACCCTTGGGCACATATGCCTGGTCTATATAAGAAAGGCAGCTGAGCAAGCCAGGGAAAACACGTCAGGAAGTAGCATTCCTCAGTTCCTCAGTGGCCTCTGCTTCAGCCCCTGCCTCCAGGTTTCTGCCTTGAGCACTTGTCCCAGCTTCTCTTAGACTGGCATTCGGAAGAGGAAGATGATGGAAACTTGTCATTGTTTTATCACAGCAGCAGAGCACTAATCACGGGTCTAATCCTGCAACAGTAAGAACACGAACACAAGGAACACATTCCCCACATTATTTAAAACATGTTATGCGTGCACAAGAATTTACATGTAGTATATGTAAATTACAAATAAAGAAGCTGTGGCCATAATTCTGCATATTTAGATCCTTTCCACTTTTTCACTATTATCAATAAATTGTAAACAGAAAGCTAAGCTCACTGAGTTTCTCAAACGTGTGTTTGTTTGATCAAAGTTTATCAGGACTCTTAGACAATACTGGCACATCACTTTGCAAAGGGCTTCCCAGTTTTGCCTCATGCTCTATAAGCCTAGACAGTGCTTTTGCCAAAAGATACTACTAAATGCAGCATATCACTTTAATAGATAATTATTTTTTTGTTTGTTTGTTTGGGTCTTTTTTAAGGCAGGGTCTCCCTGTGAGTCCAGCTAGCCAGGAACTCACTACGTTGTCCCGGCTGGCCTTGAACTCACAGAGGTCCACCTGCTTCTGCCTCCCCACTGCTGGGATTAAAGTGTGCCACCATGCCCGACTGCACATTTCTTTTTTTTTTTAATTTATTTTATTTTATGTGAATGAGTGTTTTGCATGCATCTATAACTGTTCCATGTGTGCACAATGCCTGTGGAGGCCAGAAAAGGGCACTAGAACTGGAGTTCCGAATGGTTGGCATGCCTTGTGGGTTCTCTACAAGGGCAGCAACTGCTCTTAACTGTTGAGCATCTTTCCGGCTCCCTTAAGGAACATTTCTTAATTGATAAGCAATAGATATGTTCTGTGGAGTGAATATCATTTGTATCTTCTGGATTCTCTACCTGTATTTTACAAAATAATTTCTGAAAATGTTTTATAATACAGCAATTAAATGACTGTTGTATTTTAGTATATTATTTGCCTTTTAACTTCTATGCATAAGAGTGTGTGTACATGGGGCAGGTTAAGTCACCTGTTTGTTGTTTTTCTTCAGAAGGCTAGATTTGAATTCAGTTTTCTCTCAGTCTTGGGAAACTTCTCCATCCAGATATTTGATGAATGTTTAATTATGTTTTCATTGACTTTTTGAGTTATTCAGCTTTCTGTGTTATTTTATCCATTTACCTCAAAAGATCACTAAGGGTATTTACTTTTCATCAAGAAGAAATATTGTAAGCTTGCCATAAAGAGCTGGTGAAAAATAGCTTCTATTTCTTAAAATATAACAGGGGAGGCAGGGTGCTAGAGAAACTGTTCAGTGGTTAAGAGCACTGGCTGCTTTTGCAGAAGACCCAGGTTCAATTCTCAGCCCCGACATGTAGGCAGCTAACAATCATCCATAACTCAAGTTCTAGGAGATCCAACACCCTCTTCTGATATCCACAGGCAATACATACATGTGGTGCACTTACATAGATGTAAGCAAAACACTCTTACACCTAAAAGAAAAATAAATTTAAAATATAGTTCAAGGGACAGCTACTAACAAAAGGAATGTTAGAGGAGAATATGAAACATAGGCAAAGAGAGGGATAAAGTAGGAGAATAGTTTTCTTGTGCTAGAGCAGCAGGTGGCCTATCAGCTCGAATCAGAACAGGGTAGCTGAGTGTGCAAGGGGCAATGGACGAAGGGGAAACTGGAGAGAATACAGGGCTGCCAGAAACCTTGCTCCTCATCTCATCAAGCCTGGAATATAACCCAAGGCTTTTGGAGTTGAAAAAAACTAATACAAATTAAAAACATAGGACTAATTCTCCATGCTCAAAATAAGTGAAAATATTCTCCTTTCTTGCCTTTTTAGTCTTTATATTGGACAGACTTTTATATTGAAAAAGTACTTTCTCCTTTCCTTAAAATGTATATACATGCATTTGAAAGCTGATAGGCTGTTCTTGGTGTCAGGATAGAGCAATATCTTTCTCAAGAACCTGGGGGTCATTTCTTTGAAATCTAAACATCAAAAGAAAAAGTGTCTAGCCCTCAGTTTCTATGAAAGGTAGCTTAACTCCAGTGAAAACCTGTTCCAAGTGGCAAAATTTCACATAGTAGTGAAATAAGAAGCCCCCCCACACACAGATAAAGCGAAGTAGTTAATTAGTTCATTAACTAGCAGGTAGTGAGAGTTAAGGGTTTGTGCTAACCAGTGCTGCCAAATGTTCCAAGTCAAAGAACTCTTAATCCTGAAAACACTGACACAAAAGGTGTGTCTGACTGACTGACAGCATTGTCAGAGGCTATTCTGTCTTTGTAATCTCTTGGTAGTTTTTCCACACATCCTGTGAAGTGTATCTGGCTTGATAACTTATTAAAAATATTGATTTAATAACCTCCTTAAAAATTTGTTTTCGTTTTCTACTGTCTAATGGGACGGCTTTCTAGGTTAGAGGAAGATTCTACATTCTGCAATAGTATTTCCTTTTCTTTTTCCTCTCTCTCTCTCTCTCTCTTTCTCCTTTCTTTCTCTGTTTCTCTCTTTCTTTCTTTCCTTCATTCATTTTCAGATTCTTGCTATCCCCAGGCTGACCTCAAATTCTTAAGTCCAGATGAGCCAACTGCCTCAGTTTCCAGGTAGCTGAAATAACAAATGTATACCAACACTTGATTTGATGTTTCTTTTAATGACCTAGTATCAAAACTAGCCTAAGTATAGATTTTTAATATTTCTACAATAAAATATAAATCTGTGAGGTTCTTCATTAGATTGACTTAATCATTTCAACTGTATGCATCTATCAAAATATACCATAGCCTATAATTGTATACAATGATTAATTGCAAACTAAAATCAGAAAAGAAAAAATTGCCACCACTTTCTAGGAAGCAAAAGATTTCCTAACTATAGAATGGAATACTTTCTCCCACTGTGGAAGAATTCAGATGGAAACCAGTAGGATCCTAGAATAGGATGGGTATGCCAGGGAGGGAAATACCCATACTCATGAATTCACAACCAAGTTCAGTAGAATCTAACACTAGACTGGTGATTTCAACTGGAGGTATACTGAAGACACAGTAAGTGGTTTTAAACCATGACAGATACTGTTAACTCCAGTAAGTACAAAGAGAAAACAACAGCAAGTAGTGAATAACCAGGGGCTAAGCTTCAGAATTCAATACTGATTTGAAGTAACTAGAAACAAACATACAAAAAAATTATATATTGGTCATCACATCATTTTTTTATTTTTATTTTATTTCTAAAGTAAGAATCTAATTCCTTACCTACTGTGTTAATGACTTTTACAAAATAGATATAATCTGACCAATGGCTCTTATATACACTGTTAAACTATGTGTTCTTTTGCCAGGCAATCTGGGCACCTGAATTTGTTTCCTAGGATCCTCAGTTTAATAAAGGAATGTGGATATGTTTGAGAATTAATGTCTCAAAGCACTGAAAAACAGCCTTCACAAGATGAAGACTGAAGAAGAATGCCTGCTGATAAGTGTGAATTCAAACCTCCACTTCTCCAACTGAAGCTGAAAAAATCATTTTTGAATGCAATTGCAGCACAGTTCCAGGGCACAGACAGTTCCAAGAGATATCTGAGGTAAGAAATGTCTTCAGAGTTCAGGCCCACTCTCAAAAACTAAATTTAAGACTCTAAACCATTTCTTATTAGCTTGGGGCCTTTAACACTAAATGTTCCTTCCTGTCAAAATAAAGCAAAACAAATTGCAAAACTGAAAACACATTAAAAATATTATTTTCATTCTTCCCAGACTCTGACATCAAAGCCTAATGTATAATCTTTGCTTCAAACTCATTTGAGCTGTCCAATTACCTTCTGAGGATATAATCAATAAACGAGTAAAGCTTGACTCATTAGACATTGTCCCAACAGTTCAGTTTTCTTACATCTGGGATTTGGGCTACAAATCATGGTCATTCTATGGATCCCACATTAGAGCTTTTCTCCAAACTGCCAAGAATGTAGAGACCTTAATGAAGATCCTACTTCATCCTTCCAGTTATCTAGGAGGAATGGCAAGCATTAACAGGATGGGAGAAAGGTGAAGTGCTATGCTGTTTAGTCTTAGGGAGGAGAGCGTTCTTTCTCATGGCCTTCCTCTTCCTTTTCCAATCACTGGGACTAAAGAAATGTCATGATCACCTTAGTATAATTATCACAGAATGGTGGGCATTGCCTATTAATGAAATCATCTATGTGTGTTGCAATCCAAGAACTTAACCACTTTAAGGAAATGAGCATTGTCTTTAGCCTTTGTGTCCTTCTCAAGTCCCCCAGAAGCGGTGGGAAAAATAATACTTCTGTAAAGGTTCATCTTGATTGACAACTTGATGGGATTTGGGACCAATGAGGAGACACACCTCTGAGTGTGTCTGTGAGGGGATGTCCAGAGAGGATTGACTAAAAGGGATGACCCCCACACAAAATGGTACATATTTCCCAAAGGGCAGCCCAGGTATAAAGAGGTCAGAGAGAACAGCAGTGTGTACTCTACCTTCCTCCCTTATCCTCTTCTTCCAGAAAGAGTGTGTCTGTCTGCTATGGCTACCCACTACCTTCCTCACACTCCAGCTTCCTCAGCTTTCCATCATGTACTCAATAGCAGTGACTTTCAGGGAATTCCAGACCTCCAGTAGTGAATTAGAACTGCTGGAGCATTCAATTCAGCCTCACAGAATGAGTAGCTACTGGATTCCCATGTGTCTAGGTGCAGGAGGCCCTTGTTGGACTGCCCAGACTCTAGTGTGTAATTCAGTTTAACAAACCCTTTTGCAAAACATGTTCATTCTCTTGGTTCTGTTCTCTGGAGAAGTCATGCCTAATGCAACCTCTAAATTAATTTTGCAATGCCAGTGACTGTGACACTACAGCCACAAAAAAACACTAGTTTGTTGCAAGAAAAGAGAACTGAAGTCAGATACCTTGATAAACCTAGATCACCAACAACATACAAGTGAGCCAAATTAAACAGCAAATTAAATGAATTAGTTACCATGATGAAAAAGTGAGATTTATTCCTGTGAATCAAGCATGTGTCTATATATAGCAGCCAGTAAATGTGATACACCACATTGAGAGAGCGAAGGGCAAAAACCATACGATCATTGCCCTACATGCAAAAATTAAGTATCCTTTCATGACAAAACCCTCAAAATTTGAAGTTGTAGCAACATAGCTCAACAAAGTCATATAAGACAAACCTAAGAATCTATTTAGGGGGAAAATGTTGACAGCTTCCCCATTCCATAAAAACTATCTATGCACAGCTCTCCTAATGATTATTGAAAATATCCTTCAATAGCTCATCAGATCAAGTGAAGAACCCTGACCCTTCCATATATAACACGGCAAGAACATAAATCCTTAACTTTAAAAAGTTATGTGTGAAAAACTTAAAACTGATTTATTATCAAAAACACACAAAAGAAGTTTATAAAGCCTTTACAAATTACAATGGAAAAATAATTTCCCACATCCTGAAAAGTCCATGGAGTGATCAACCCATCCCTAAAATTATTTTCTCATCACTCATCTTATAGATAGCATGATAGCAATGCTTTACAATGCAGAAGGAACACTGCCATTCTGCTGACGTTTGAACTGCTATCCCTATAGTAATGTATCTCAATACCTTTCCACCGTAATTAAATCTAAAGTCTAAGCTATCCTGGAAGGCAGTATGTACCTCATTCACAATATTTGTCACAAGGAACCATGTCAATAAAAGTAAGCAAATTTGTTTATTTTCAACAAGGACAGTCAAAGAACACCAGAAAGCAGAAAAAGGGTTTTGTTTCTCAGAGAAGCCATGTCATGCAGTGCACTATGGGGTGCCAATTGCTGTCTGGTTTGACCCTGGCTTCCTCTTTTGTCAGTGCTGTACCTTCAGTGGAAGCTGGAGCACCCCCATTCATGCTGACTGTAGTTTTCCCAAGCTTCAATTTACTGTCTAGCATGTCTCCCTAAGACAAAGAACAGGACAAAGATGCCCAGTGACATCTAGTCAACACAGCACTGGAAGGCCTAGACAGAAATTGAGGCAAGAGAAAGAAATGGAAAGTAGCCACACAGGAAAGAAAGAGCTAGGCATTTTCATGTGGACGGGTATGATTGTATGTATGCAAATTTCTAAAGACTGAACCAAGAAATGAAAAATTTTTTAAAGTAAAACTAAAACAGAAGAAGGAACCCAGTGCTCTTGCAGGAGGCAAAAATCAGCATGCAAAAATCATGAAAGTTTCTATACACCAATCTGAAATGGAATTTTTAAAAATCTCATTTAGTACCTGCAAAGAACTGTAATAATTTTAAGCAAATACGTAAAAGACGTGTGTTGCAAGTTATAAGACAGGGATTAAAGATACTGGAGAAATGGAAGGATGTCATCCCATATCCTCTGTTTGGAGGAATTGACACTGTGACAACACCATATCCCATAGCACTCAAAACAATCCACAGATTCAATGCAATGGCTATCAAAATCACAATGATTGTTTTTATAGAAAGAGAAAAAAGTGCTAAAGTTGATATGGATTTACAAAAGACTGAAAAAAATCCTCAAACAATTTTAACTTAGCAAAAAAGGACAAAGCTACAAGTATCACACAAACTTCAAAACGGACTATAAGGCCATACAAATCAAAACAGCATGATATTGACAATCAGACAAAGATCAATGGACCAGAATAGGCATCCTAGAAATAAATTAATGCATTAGCAGTCCATCGGATTTTCAACCAAGGAGTCTGTTCAATAACTGGTGCTGAAAAAGCTTGATCTCCATATGTAGAATAGCATAGAATCTCATAACATTTTGTACACAAAATCAGCTCAAAAAAGTTAAAGTTTAATACCTGGAAAACGAGTAAAAGAGAACATAGGGGAAAAGTTTCTAGATGTTAGTCATCTTTTTTTATAAGATTTTCAAATCATATACAATAAAAACAAAACTAGATAAATGGGATTACATTAAACTAAACATTTCTATATTAAGCATTTCTAGAAAAAAATAACAGTGAAGATGAAAAGACAGTCATAGAATAGGAAAAAATATCTGCCAACCATAAATTTGAAAGAGGTTGTACAAAATACACAAGGGATTCAAACAAGTCACTAGCAAGAAGACAGATGTTTTAAATTAGGAGAAAGGCTCGGATAGACATTTTTCAAACAAAAACCTGCAGGGGCTAGAGAGACAGCTCAGCAGTTAAGAAGCACTGGCTACTCTTGTGGGTTCAGTTTCCAGCATTCACATGGCGGCTAACAACCACCTGTAACTTCAGTTCCAAAGGACACCCTCTTTTGGCTGTCATAGGTATTGCATGACATAGGTATACTTCTAAGCATGCAGGTAAAACACTCATAAACATAATTGATCGATCAATCAATGAAACTTTTTAAAAGCATGCAAATGACCAATGCTATTCCTCAAGGAAATGCAAACTAAACTCAGAATGTGGTATCACGTGACACTTGTTCAATGTCTATTATCAAGAAGGCAAAAATTAACAAGAGCCAATGAAGATACAGTGAAAAAAGAATTCATGCACATGAAGTTTGAATATAAAAATGAGTACATCAATATGAAAAGCAGCAGGAAAACTTAAAATCTGAAAAGAGAATGATTGTGTCACCTGATGTCTCAATTGCTCGGGAAGAAATGGCGATATACAATAAAACTACTTTTAAGAAAAAAACATAATGAAGTCATCTGTACAAAAAAGAATATGGTACCTGTGACCAAGATCAATCAAATGAGTTGGGAAGGGAAGGCACCACACCACTTACTGAACATAACTCATTTTTGCCTACTTACTTCTGTGTACCAAGAATATATATTTTTGGAACCTCTTGGAAATGTTATCTTTCCAGGGACAGCTCAAATATTCTTTTCCCCAAGTTTAATCATCTGGCAACGTTGTTTTAAAAATCTCTTCAAAAGGGGCTAAAGAGATGACTCGGGCATTTAAAGCACGTACTGCAATCCTGGGCGGTGGCACATGTGTTTAATTTCAGCACTTGGGAGGCAGAGGCAGGTGAGAATCTCTATGAGATCGAGGCCAGCCTGGTCTACATAACATGTTTCAGGACAACTGACACTACATACAGGAAGAACCTGACTCAAAACAGCAGGAGTGTGTGGGGCTGGCGAGACAACTCAGTTAAGAGCACTGGCTATTCTTACCAATGATCCAGGCTCAGTTCCCAGCATACATATGGAAGCCAACAACTGTCCATAACTCCAGTTCCAGGGGATGCAACACCCTCTTCTGGTCTCCACGGACACTGCATGAATAAAGTGCACTTACATACATACATACAGGCAAAACAGTCATATACGTAATTGTTTAAGAAAAAGATTATTAAAGAAAAAAGGGATAGAGAGATGGCTCACTGGTTAAGAGCACTGGCTTTTCTTGCAGGAGACCCAGGTTCAGTTCCCACCATCCACATGTCAGCTAACAACCATCCATAATTCCAGTTCCAGGGCATCCAACACTCTCTTTTGGCCTCCATGGAGGGGAAGAGGAGGAGGAGGAGGAGAGTAAAGGGAGGAGGGCACATACTGCTCTTTCAGAAGACGGAAGTTTGGTTCCCAGCATTCTTAGCGGGTGGCACAGAACCACTTGTAACTCCAGTTCTAAGGGTCCTGATACTCCTACAGGCACCTGCATTCATGTACACAGACCCACAGGCATATACACATATACGCATATTTTTTAAAAGCAAAATACTTTTTAAAAATCTTTTAAAGACACCTCAGACTCCCTCTACAATTTTACAAGTAAACAAATAATTAATAACTGATCATTAATGGTTGGAATTCAAAAACAAATGCAAGAAGGTGAGACCTGATAATGAATGTGCTTTACTACCTGCAAGAAGATCTGCCCCTGGCATCATTAACAATTAGTAAGGGAGTGTATTCTCTTAAGGAAAGTTATTTAAAAAAGCAAAAACAAACACACAAGCAAATACAAAATGAGCCTTGAGGGAGCCCTGCTCTGTGATGGCTCCTGATTCTTGAAGTGAGAAAGATATGAAAGTAACAATGGCCTTGTACGCCAGTTGCTGTGAGCATATCAGAAGCAGCAATAGAACTGATGGGCACAAGGACATCGTTAACCACCCCATTGATGACACTCACTTCATTGATAATAACATGAGGCCTTTAGTTTTGGATTTTAATTTGCATGGCTGTGATATTCTACACAGTTCTAATACTGGTGCATAGAAGGCAAAGTTTAGCTAAAACCCAAATCATCAAATGTACTCCTGATTGGCTGGGTTAAGACCCAGTATTAATCTCTCTTTACATTTTATATCAATTAAAGTGCCTTTTTTTAATGCTACATAATAGATTTTTTTTTGTCTTCCTTCTGCAGGCTCTGACCAAACAGAAGCAAACAGCACATGTTAGGCAATGCTTGCTAGAAAGACATTTGGCTTGGAATACAGAGATTAATTTCATATCTTAGAGTTCCAAGGAGTAAATGCCCAGAGGTGGAATGCATTGATGTGTCTTTTGTGGTGATTAGGGATGAGGCAGATATCAGAGAGGCATCAAATCACTGCTATTACAACTAAATTCCTAATGAGTTTCCATCCTTTCTCTGATATCTCCAATAATGGTATCCACTTTCTCTTATGTTTCCATGATTTTTATTTCATATTTCTCTTTCGAGATTGATTTGATTTTTATAGTTATATGTTTAAACTTACTTCTCTTCAAGTTAGTGGATTACTTCTGATGACATTATTTCTTGTAAAAACATGCTATTTGTGCTGGATAGCTTTAGTTGTCAAGTTAGCACACATGAGTAGAAGTAACCTCAGCTGAGGAACTTCCTGCATTGGATTGGCCTGTGGCCACGTTTGCAGGGCATTTTCTCGACTGTTGAATGTTGTGGGAGGCACAGCAACTGTGGGCAGTGCCACGTCTTGGCAGGTAGTCCTGTATTATAAGAAAGTAGGCTAAGCACAGGCCAGTGGGGAGCAATGCCAAAGGAATAAACAGTGTTCCTCTGTGGTCTGTGCTCCAGTTTCCTGCCCCGAGTTCCTGTCCTGGCTCCCTACATGATGAACTGTGTTGTAAGTAGAATAAACCCTTTCCTCCCCAGGTTGGTTTTGGTCAGTGTTTTTATCACAGCAATAAAAGATAAATAGGACACTATTGTTGCAAGACTTTATTTTGTCTCATTAATCTCATTAACAAAACATTTCAAAGAAACATACTGTTGTTACAAGTATAATAGCTGTTAGGTTCTATCTGCATTTTTCAAAGTAAACTCATCACCTCAAAATTAATTATTTATATTAGTTTCATAGAGGTTTGTTTCTTTTTCAATGAAAATATTAAAATTTGTATTGAGATTGTGAGAAAGGTATGAATTTATCTGTCATTAGTCTACCACATTAAGGCTCAGCTATGTCTTTAATTCGATTAAGTCTCTATTTTGTATATCTCCTTATTAAATTTTACAAGTTTTTTCATGAGCAATTTATTGCTTCAAGCATTACTAGAAAAAAATTACCGAACTTTACTCTTCTAGGCAGAACTAAAAAAGTCCCCAAATCTTCTTTGTTAATGGAGGTAACTGAAAGTGTGACAAGGAAGTAATACTAACAAGTTGTGGAGAAGAAAAGACAGCTGACTTGGGACAGTAGCCCCATTAAAACATGAGCAATTGAAATTCATGCTTAATCCAGTTGGCAAGATTAGAGAGAAAGTAAAAGATTCAGGTTTCTTGTCTGCTGGAAACTTCAATTAAAACATGAACACAATGCCCTGAAATACATACAGGTATTTCAACTGCTATCAAGACAGCAAAATGGGGAGACGGGAGTCCTCAATAAATCATTGGGATGACTAAAATCCCACACACCAAAAGAATGAAACTGGACAATGATCCTTAAGCACAAAGGTTATCGACCTCAAAAGGGTACAAGGTCCAAATATGGGACCTGCGCAGTAAGACTAGAAAAGACAACACAGAGAAAAGCACCAACATCGGCCTTGGCAATGATTTTTCAATATCATTTGAAACTCAGCCCACAAAAGCAAAAATCAATGGGAGTTTTCCAAACAGAAATCTGCACAGCAGAGACGGAAACAAGGCTCGGAGATGTAGAAAAACATGGCAAAACACATATTTGATAACTGATTATTAGCCGAAACTTATAAAGAAGTTTTATAACTCAATATCAGGAAAACAAAGAGCATCCTTAGAGAAGTTTCCAAACACAGCAAAAAAAACTGATCAAAGGCATATAAACCGAATTCTTCACATCATTAATCACCAGGAGAGTGAAAATTAAAACCATTTTGTGATTATCCTCTTACATGAGGGTGACTATTATCAAAGGACAAGAAATAAACACTGCTCAGGATGCAAGAAAAAGGAACCTAGTACAGTGCAGAGGAGAATGGAGACTAGTAGAGACATTATAGAAAATAGAATGGAGGAGGTTCCTAAAAAATTAAAAATAGAGCCAGCAGCATTGCTGTCCCGGCCATGTACCTCAGGGTCATAAACTCATGGCTGCATTTCTATATTCATTATAGCACTATGCACAGTAGCCAAGAAGTGGAAAAGACCTAACAGTCCATCTGCAGATGAATAAAGAAAATGTGATGCTTTTGTGTGTGTGTGTGTGTGTGTGTGTGTGTGTGTACATCTACTGAATGGAAAATTATTCAGTCTTTTAAAAAAATATCCTTCCAGACGCATGAAGACTCTGTTCAAGTGAAATAAGGATATAGAACAATATTACATCGTCTCATATATGTATAGCATATGCCAGGCAGACAAACACAGACAGAGAATGCAAAGGCAGGGAGAATAAAAAGTACCAACCATAGGTGGTGGAGAAAGGAGGTAGGAGGAGGAAATAAGATGGAGGCCAAAAGGCACAACAGCAAATGTGCAGAATGACCCGTTTAGAGGTGTAACACACATCATGAGTAATGAAGTCAGTAAAACTGTATTAGGCATTCTTGTTAAATAGGCAGGTTTTTGTTGTCACTGTCAAATACAAAATGTAACGTGAGATTACAGAGATATTAATCTGCTTCACTAGAGTAACCACTGAACAGTCTGAATGTGTGCCATAACATTATGTCACAAAACTCAAATATGGAAAATGAATGTATCATATATATATATATATATATATATATATATATATATATATATATCCCATTCATCCATCCTGAATGGAAATACTTTCCAAAGTATGAGGTATATAAAAACCTCACAGATCTAAAATGCAAAGTTTTAAAAACAACTAATCCATAGTATTTAGTTAGTATAACTTTCTTTAATAAAAGCAGTAAATTGATTTCTATTATCAGCAGATGAACAACTTTCAGGGGTGAAGGTGGGGTAGAGATTGTTGACAATCTACAGTGAAGCTGACATAAAACACATAAGGAGAACTTTGCTTTTAAGGAAGTTCTAAGTTCTAGCCAATAAAATTTCTCCACTTTAATGAAGCAAAAAATATCAAAAGATTTATTTCTATTAAAAGCAATCCAGCTAGGTGTCATAGTGCATGCCTTTATTCTCAGCACTTAGAAGGCAGAAGCAGACAGATCTCTATGAGTTCAAGGTAAGCCTGTTCCTTCCGTATAGTGAACTCCAGACTAACAAGGCTACACAGTGATATCCTGTCTTCAAAAAAGGAAGGGGCACTAGAGTAATGGCTCTGTGGGTAAGAGCACTGGCTGCAGTGGCACAGGACCCAGGTTTGTTTCCAAGCACCCACATGGCAACTAACAATCATCCATAAGTTCTAGGGATGTGATGCCCTTTATGAGCTCTGCAGGCATTGTACAGTATGGGTGCACGCACACACATGCAGACACTGCACTGGCGCACACAAAACAAAAATAATGAATATTTTTTTAAATCCATACTCAGAATCACTAAAGATTGGAGCAATGCAATTCAAAACCACAAGAAGTCTCTTCACCTGAGTAATGTGGGCTTTACAAAGGAAAAGCATGGTCAGTGATGTAGAAAAGATAGAGGAAAAAGGAAATGCTTCATGCTCTAGGTGGGTATGTAAAACAGTCCACCACTAAAGAAATGGACAATTCTTAACAATTAACATAAAATAATCATGTGACCCAGCCACTCACTACTGGCTCTATATCCAAAGGAAATGAGTCATTAGGTTAAGCAGGCATCTCAAAAGCTATGCTTACTGAAGCACTATTCATAATATTCAAGATACAAAAACAACTGACGTTCCATCAAATAAAAAAATGTGGACATAGCCATGGGGATCTGGTTATTAAGCAAGGCAAGCAACTCCAGATACCCTAAAGGAATGGCAGGTGTCTGACCTGCTCTGCCTATGTGATAACCTGGCCCCAGGAAGCTACTGTAGATATGAATCTTCCTTTCCCCCACCCCAGACCAGAACCAGGTATTTAGTTTTCATTTCCTCATTCCTGAATTTCCACAGCCTTCCCACCCTTTGCCCCCAAACCCCACCTCTAACTTTTCCACCTTCTGTAACAGACAAAATGCCTTTTTATATAAACCCCTGCATTGGCTCTAATAACTGAACTACGCACCTACGTAGTCTCCCAAGAGGGAACTCCTCCCACCGCACTCTGAGCCACCTGAGGTCCCGTTCAATCTTCCTCCATTCTCTGGCATGGCTGGAGCACAACAGCCGTGCTGGAGATGGAGACGCACCCATAAATGGCACCCAACATGAGTGGATAGAGACCAAAAATGGCGATTAAACAAGGGACACTCCAGGACACGCTGAAGAAGGTGAGTGTTCCTCACGAGGGACATCGGCTTCGGCCCCACCATCCCACTCTGAGGACAGGCATGGTTTCTTTCTAACTTCTGTCTTTTAAAGGCTATTAGAGCGGTCACCAGTCTCTTAAACTTGTGGTGAGGTTTACGTGTGTGTATACTGTACTGAATCCCCCAGGACCTTTCCATGGACCTGGGAAAGTTCTTCCGTATAGCATGATTCTCTTCTTTCCTATCATGTAGAATACACCAGCTCCATCAAAGCTGCAGGTGAGGGACTGAGCTCCAATAGTTAGAGCTTGTTATTGCCTCAGGCATATTAAAGCTGTAGATACCTTATCTCTAAGAGTTAAGAAAAAAAAAATGGTTTAAAAAGATATTCCGTTCCTTCCATGGTTCCCCTCCATGGGTATGGAAAAGAACAGTTAGATTGACCTGAGATTCAAACCTCAGTCTCATGTAAGCACCAAACATATGTAAAAATGCTAGCCTAGAGTTTTCATGTCTATTTTTGGTTCCTGTCTCAGATCCTGTCTCTGTGACTTGGCAACAATCCGGCTTGTGTTATTGTCTGTGTCTGTTTTGGTTTTGTCTTAAGTGTTGTGATTGCTTCCTCGTGGGCCAGAGTGAGTCCAAAAATGTCAAAATGTTGCTACTTTTAAATGTATAGTGACCAACTTTTCTAAATGCCTTTATCTAGCTTGTTATCTGAAAATGTAATTAACTCTCTACAGAGGAAAAAAAATGGTTTTAAAAGTTGTTTCTTTCCTTAGACTTTTTCTCCACCATGGTTCTCTTCATGGATAGGGAAACAGAGCCTTTAGATGCCTGAACTTTGGACTCAGTCACCATGGTCCCAAGACAGCTGCCTTTCTAACTAGATCAAAGCGTTTTAAGTTTTCGTGAACAGGAGAGTCATATATCATGCTGTATAGAACATTTAACTGAGTGCCTTTTAAAAGTAAAAAAGAGGTTTCTATTATATACCATGTTCTTGTTCATGATCATGGCCGGTGCCCTTACTAGGAGAGAGGAAACCATATGGTCTGGTCTCCATATCTTACGTGTGTAATTTCATCAATATGGTGACAGTCACATGGCCTGACTGCCACCTTGGACAAAATTTTCAAAATGGCATTGACCTGCTTGATCTTGTCACCATCTTAATCCAGCCACATGGCATAATCCAAAATGGCCACACCCAGGAATTTACTGGTTCTATGGAACTCCAGAAGATCATGATAATCTGGGAATTCCCTGAACCACAAGCATTTAATCACATGTCCTAATCCTTTCACAATTTATTTTTATTTTGGTTTTCATTTTAGATTCTTGATGGGATCATAGAAAAGCAAGCAATTTCTCACATGGTCTTTTGTCACAAGGTTAATACATTTAAAAGTATTTTAAATTTTAGCTTTTAGTATGGTATTTACTGGTTTTTAAAATGACTATTTTTACGTTGTCTTATGCATTTACTGGTTTTTACAAGGAACTATTTTAAATTCAGATATTTGTTTATATAACATCTTTATCTGTTTTTAAAGGAAATTATTTTGGATTGTAACATCTTTATATGGTATATTTGCTGATTTCTAAATGTAACTATTTAAAATCTTACATTGTTTTGCATAATCTATCTGTCAGTTTCTAAAGAGAACTTAAAAAGGTTTTTCTAGCCATAGACCTCTAAGACTAGCTAGGTACAAAGTGAGCTGACGTTTTGTGATGGCTAAACCTAGGAAGTTCATGTGAATCTGCAGTACTCCAGTACCAAACTATACAGGAGACAAGCTGCTACCAGGAAACAGCTACAGCAATGGGAGGTAAAGAGGAATGGATGGCTTGGGTGGAAGATGTAAGATCCAGCCTTCACTGGTTTTAATTCCTGCCTTTTTGCATTGTGATCCAAAGCCTGTTTTTCTGAAATAGAGTATTTCATTCTCTGATGTTTAGTTGCTCCAAGCTTGCTTTTCCATGTCCTGAGTATCACTGATTTTCACTTTCTAGTTACAATGCCCTACACAGACTAAAAGAGAAAAACTTTTTTTTTATCAGCTCTTTCCAGGTTCCTTTAGGTATCACTGTTTTCTGTGTTCCTTATTATGGGTATTTAGTTCAAATTTTGTATGGTAAATTATAATATGGTTTTTCTGATCCAGACAAACTAAAAGCTCTCTTTAAAAGAAAGTACCCTGTGAGCTAGTAGTCTTGCCTACAAGGGATTTCATGGTTTTTATGTTTTCTATAAGGTTTTACTAGAAACTTATAAAGTAAAATGTACATTACCTTATGTGTGTAATTTACATCCCATGTTCTTTATTAAGATGATGCTGCAAAGCATTCCTGAGCCGAGTAACTGCCATGCTCGTGATTTCAGCTGTGCCTGCTTACAGAAGTTCATCACAGTTGGGTTTGCTAACGGTTGTATTCTTCTACTGAAGGAGGAGTAAGCTGGACCCCCACCTGAGTATCCAGCTACTCTTCCCAGCCAGCTGTATGTAACTTTGTCCTAATCACATATGGTCTCCTGCATTTGGGGAGGAAATTTGGGAAAGGCTAAAAGAAAGGACTTGGTCTATAAAGATATTTAAAAAAAAAAAATCAACATCCATGCTAAAGACTTTACAGTGCATCTGCCCTCAGGTTACCGATACACCTGTGAGTAATACCTCACCCATCTGTATGAGTAAAGTCATTCATTCCCCAGGTTGAACTTTAATATGATCAAACATTGGTTTGATACTAGAGCCCTAGAAAGGGAATAAATATTGCTTAATGCTTCCAGGAAAAGAATTTCCTTAAAAAGGATTTTTATATAAAAAAAATCTATACAAGTGATTAAAGATCTGAGTTAATATGTTATATTATAGAAAGCACTAGATAAATAATGTCTAAATAGTCTTAAAGTTTCTGAAGTAATACTTCAGTCAAATACTTTAAGGAACAAAGTACACGTCTAGTCAAGGTTTATTCAAGAATGTTTGGCTTTTGCCCAAGCTTTAGCTACATAGAATATAGTAATTAATAGTTCAGTATTGGTGGAACTAACCTTCTTGGGTGTCTAACCATCATATTAAAAGGCCTCTAATCTGGTCAGAGGGACTTAAAGGGACAATTTTTTGTCTCTTGCCCTCCAAGGTCAACTAAGTTCCAGGGGACTATGGGACATCTCTCAAAATGTCCTATAACTGTGATGTGTCACCTGTCTTCCTGTTCAGGGAGGTCATGGAGACCCCACTAGAAGGACTTGAATCAGTGTCCAGTCTGCAAAGAAGAGGGTCAGGACAGGAAAACATTTCCTTGATTTGCTTCCAAGTGAAGCTATGGTCTAGCAAGACCTTCTGACTTATCTTCACATAGATGGAACTGGTAAAACAAGGCTTATGGAGCCAGGGGCTCCTCTCAAGCCCATGTCATCCCCCTGAGGAAAAGATACTCAACTGACCTTAAGAATCAAATTAAGTTGGTTTATTTGGGCCAAATTATATGATCTTAAACACCCAAAAGGAAAGTACAACCTAAAAATTAAAGTGATTAGTATGCTTCTTTAAGATTATAAGGAATTACACTTCCCAGACATTAGGTTTAAGTTTATATAAGATGTTATTTACACAATTTCTCACTATGATTTTGTTCTTAGTAAGAAAATGCCACTCTGATGTAAGACTTCAATTCTTGGCCTACCTCAACACTTCAATGCATACCTGTGGCCAAGAAAGGCAAGCCCACCATTGTTCTAACCCCAAAATTAAATGATTTCTTTTCTCTCCCTGTCTAGAAGCCATTTGGGAGGGAACTCACCCTGATTCTAGCTATTCCAGCTATCAAGGTGCCTGAAAACAAATCCTGATTTCAAGACTCTCAAGTTCAGCCTTGGTAGACAAAAAGAAAAACAAAGAGGAACCCAAAGATGGAAACCTTTGAAAGTCCTTGAGCAAGAAATTCTAATGGACTTTAAATTGGACATTTGAACTATTCCCTGTTATGACTATTTTAAATTCATCTTCCGGGGACCAGTCAAGGACTTTCTTTTCCCCCTACAGCTAACAGTTATGCAATTCAGGGGTCTTTTAGATAGACTCACTGAAGGGGTACCCCTATTGCCACAATCTACGACCCTATTCAGCCTTGAAGAAACCAGAGCGGTCAGCGCCCCAATTCCCTATTGGCAATAAGGGTGACCTCTTCAGAGGGTGGTGTGATGAGAATAGGAGGTAGAATTTGGCTAGGCAGTTTAGGGTAAAAAGACCCCAAAGACCAGAAACGGTCCTTGTGTCCTTTAGCGGCCTACTCTATATCAAAAGCCAAATATGTCCAAGATTTTAGGGTTACCTCTTCAAAAGAAGAATGTTAGAGAACAAATAACATGAGAGACTATAAATTCTCTCACTTATACCTTTCATAAACTCAAGAATGAACTTAAAACCCGTTTTCCCCCCTGATTTGCCAATCCCCTCATGGCCTGGCTCCTCCCTTTATTGGGCCCTTATATACCTCCCCATTATATATATATAAAAAAGGGGGAGATGTGGGCATCTGGTTATTGAGCAAGGCAAGCAACTTCAGATACCCTAAAGGGATGGCAGGTGTCTGACCTGCTCTGCCTGTGTGATAACCTGGCCCGAGGAAGCTACTGTAGATATGAATCTTCCTTTCCCCCACCCCAGACCAGAACCAGGTTTTTGGGTTTCATTTCCTCGTTCCTGAACTTCCACAGCCTTCCCACCCTTTACCCCCAAACCCCACCTCTACCTTTCCCGCCTTCTGTAACAGACAAAATGCCTTCTTATATAAACCCTTGCATTGGCTCTAATAACCGAACTACCCACCGACATAGTCTCCCAGGAGGGAACTCCTCCTGCTGCACTCTGAGCCACCTGAGGCCCCGTTCGATCTTCCTCCATTCTCTGGCATGGCTGGAGCACAACAGCCATGCTGGAGATGGAGACACACCCACACATAGCATTGGGTCGTAAAATAGGATCGAAGTGGCATTTGCTGCAACACAGGTGGAACTGGAGATCGTGTTAAGTGAAATATCCCAGACATGGGAAAATGACTACCACATGACCTGTGAAATCCTGCAGTTGACCTTTTAGAAAGTTGAGAGAACAATGTTAATGAGCTGTGGCTAAAGTAAGGTGGGTGAGAGATGAGGAAAGGTTGTTCAACAGGTGCTGAGTGTGCTGTCCTGAGTGAGATGCTCTGGTGAACTGCTGCACAGTTTGCTGAATACAGAGGATAGGCTAGAAGAAAAGATTTTGAGTAAAGACATGATTATGTTTCAAGAGATAAATAAGTGCCGCCTGACTTTAAATTTTCACAGTGTATACATGTGTATACATGCTGGTACTCAAGAATGGCACAGCCTACTGCATGGAGATCTAGGGTCCAAATGTCACACAGTCCATGTCACTAGTTCAGCTTCCTCGCCTCTCTAGGCCAAAAGTCCATTAAAAAAGAAATGCTCACCCTTTTTGTCCACTTGTGTGATATCAACACTTAATAGACTAGGACCTGGCATATAGAACAGACTCAATACGTATCTGTTGAAATAACAGATGCTCTAATTAGACAGCTCAGTAAAAAGATGAATAGGGCATTAGTAGAAAGCAGAAAGAGAGATAAGCTCAAATGGAGCAAATGCTTATGTTTAATTTGTACTATGTTTCAGAAAACCCAGAGGGCACAGAAAAAAAAAAAAAAAAATGAAGAACAGCCCAGGCTTTTCACTGCTCAAGATGATAGTGTGGAGAAGAAATAACTCAAGGTTACGGTTGTCCTCAGGAAAGACCCAGTAAAACAGCACTGACCTCCATTCACACTTCAAGAGCCAAAAGGTGGATGAATGAATTAAATATGGCACCAGACATAGAATTTTTGATCTCCGAGAGATTTGCATTGTTAGTTTTTCAAGGAAAGTCAGGAAGTCCTCAAGAGAGATCCAAGTTCCCGTGTCTGACCACAATGACTCCTCCGCATCTACTGTGGAGTCACTCTCTATAAGCTCTATAGTTGTAATCAGTCATATTCTACCTAGCAAGACAGAGTCCACAGAGAGCACATCCAAGGTAATTCAGACAGCTCCTGAATGGAAAAGTTTGGTGCCTGGGGAATTGCTCTAGAGGTGCAGAAATCCTTTTCCAAGGGAAGAGACCAACTCATTTTAGAAAGGGATATTTTTATGAACACATAAGGTGTCTAAAATGCCACAAAGCAGAAACACCAATCATTTTATTTCAGTAGTGGAAACAATATATATTTGCTGTAATGTGCACCCAAGCTAAAAATATGACCCTGATTGTTCTGATGTTAAAAGTTGCTTAAAGGAGATTTTTAAAAGCAGAGCTAGAGAGGTAACCTTTCAACACTATGAGAAAAGCGATCCAATTATTCTCTTAGCTTACATAATATCATATGCTTTTAATCTTTTTCTCTGGAAAGCTGGGAAATGAAAGCAACCCTGGGTTGTAAAAGAAAGGGCAAGACAGTGTTAGTTTTAAGCAGTGAAGGCTTTGTTCCTGGGAGAAACTACTAGGCTGTACTTGCAAGGAAGCGAACATTATGAAGATGATGCCAATGGTGCCAGACAGCAGTCTCTCTCTCTCCCTCTCCCCTCCCCTCTCCTCCCTCCCTCTCTCTTCTCCCCTCCTCCTCTCCTCTCCCTCTCCCAGTTTAAGATGTGATTTATTCCCAACCAAATGTGTCACAATTTTCCATTCCCAGAAGAGGACAAAGAAATCAAACTCCATCAATAATACTGGATTTTGAACTTCTAAAAATGTGAGCAAAATAAATATTTTTCTTTACCAGTTAGTCATTTATAGGAAATTCATAGTAACAAAATACTAAGTAATATGGTAAATGTCATATATGAGATTTCACTCACCCTCTCAGCCAAAAGACAAACTTGTAAGATTAAGGGCTCAATCCAATACACCAGGAGCTTGTGTTTTCTCCCAATGTGGGAAAAGTTGCATTTGACCCAAGATCAATGAGAGGCAAAGTGGTCTATGCATGGGTAGAGGAAGATGGTGTACTGACAAAACAATGCATGGTCTCCCCAGCATAGAGGAAAGAAACAACACACAAAACAGATAGTGATGTCTTAACCTAGGCCTTTTAGAAGATAAACTGGTGAAAGAAGTCATTAAATAAATCAGAGGAGAACAAGAAGCCTCCCAGGGAGAAAAATATATGTACTTTGCCGTATTGTCAGTAAATCCATTCATTACCATCCTTCTGGGTGGGATAGTTTTTAGGATGTAATTGCTGTGGAATGCAAATGTTTCTAGTCAGAGAGGATATTATTATTACAAAGCAATTTTGTTTTATTGAACACTGTGATGCATTGTGATAGGCAAATACAGGCTTTCAATCAAAGTTGCTGAAAAAGGAAAATACTGAGATGACAGGAGGCAAAACTCTTTAGACAAAGAAACACTTTGTCTAAAGAGTTAACACATAGGAGCACAAATGTAAAAGTTGCTACACAGATTTCCATGAGCAGAAATGTCCAATAGAACCACATGTTTTTGATGCACAACGACACTCTTTTCTGCTCCTCAAGAAAAAACAAAACAAAACAAAAAAAACTGCAATCTTTAGTTCCACTGCCTATAAGTAGGAAAACAGTGGAAAGATGCTCCATTAATTCAGGGTTGATAGGACCATAGGGAAAAAAAAAAAGGTACAAAAACACATGTAAATGAGAAGAAAGATCTCTCTAGCAGTTATATATCTAAGCTAGTTCTAAACATGATGTTCTTTCTCTCTCTCTCTCTCTCTCAGATTTTTTGAATTACAGTTTTATTTTTCAATTTCCCTGACTAAACTCAGTGGGAGAGAAGATTGTCTGCAAAGCCTTTAGATTTCATCCATTGCACTTCGAAGAATGACTTTAGCAATCCGTTGAAAAACAAATGATAATTGGGGCTAATTTTAAGAACCAAATGTGCAACCAAAAGTGAATTTCAGAACACTCACTTAAAATTTGATGAACTGACAGAATATAATTCATAAATGATATATGTGTTTATTCACTCTGTGACTTTCTTCCACTCAAAATCAGTTGTTTGTTTTGTGCTGAGAATTACAAGAGGCCTTTCAACTTGATTGGTTGAACAGCACTGATTTTATTTTAAGTTAACTTGCAGCAGGAAATTTTAATTTCTAACTACACCACAATAAAATGACTTAATATTCATGAGTCTCTCTGTAGAGCAGAACTCAGGAGATGTCTTTTTTGTTTTTAGGCTTTTTTTTAGATACATGGTCCAATCTAAAGAACAGATTGGCCTGGAACTCACTGTAGAACCCAGGTTGGCCCCAAACTCAAGATCCTCCTGCCTCAGACCCATGCATGCCAAGATTTCTTTTTTTTTGGGCGGGGGGGAACAAGGCTTCCCTGTAGACCCAGCTGCTGGCCTGGAACTTACTATGTAGACTAATTTGGTTTTGAACTCACAGAGATCTGCCTGCTTCTGCCTCCCAAGTGCTGGGATTAAAGACGTGCCACAATGTGCAGCACATGCTTGGAGTTCTAAGACTGAAGGCTTGTTACAGGATCATCTTCTTTCTCCTAACTATTCTGTTCTTCTAGCATCTTTGAAAGCATTATGAACAGTAAATCACAAATGAAGTAAAGAACAGCGAGGGAGAAATTACGCTGCTTCATAGAACACAGGTTGAAATATTCCCTTGATTCATCAATGTCCTTTCTAACAATTTCTTCAATGAACAAAATATAATAACTATTTTATTACATGAGGCATTTGCCATATTTGTTTTTACACTATTTTCAAAACACCTTTTTATTTTGAGATAGTTATAGATTCTGCAGAAGGGAACAAATCTTCAGTGAAAGTGCTGTGTACCCTTCACACTCTCCTCAGGTTAACATACTCCATAACGAATGTGCAGCACCAAAGAGAGATATCTGAATTGATCCACCACAAAGAGCTCACTGGGATTTCACTGGCTGTGAGAACACTGATATCTCTGTGTAGTTTGTGAACCGTGCTTTGCATTTGTTACTCTTCTGTTGTTGTAATGAAACACCATGACTAAGGTAACTTAGAGAAGAAAGTGTTTATTTGCCTTATGGCTCTAAAGGGCTCAGAGTCCATCAAGGCAGAGGAGGCATGGCAAGAGGCAGCCTGAGCAGGAAGCTGAGCACTCACATGTTCAAGTGCTCAAAGGAAGCAGAGACAAACCAGAAATGGGGCAGGACTGTGAGCTCTCAAGTCCCACCCCCAGTGATATGATTCTTCTAGCAAGGCCACACTCCTGAACATCCATAAACAGGGACAAGTATTCAAATACATGGAGCCTCTGAGGGATATTCTCATTCAAACCACCATGAAATTTTATGACATGTGCAGTCAGTGCAGACACTCACCCAGTCAAGATGCTTAACAATATCATAACAACAAGTCTTCCTCATGTCACCTGCTCATCACCATAACATCACCAATCACATGGCTGGCATCTGGCAAACACCCTCTGTTCTCCATTCCTATAATTATGCTATTGTGTGAATGATAATAAGTGCATTTACATAGCAAACATCCTTTCAGATTGGCTTTTTTCTCAAAATAATTGCCTGGATGTTCATCTATCTTCCACTATAGCTCAATAGTAACCTTCTAATACATTGCTAGCTTAACCCTCTTCACTTCTGATTAGTATTCCATAGCACAGTCGATTGAACCAGGTGTGGACTCTTACAAGTAAAACCACTATGAAAATTTACATACAAGTTTTGCATGAAATTTTAGTTTTATTTCTAAGAATGAAAGCGCTTTGTCACATGGTAAGAGTTTTAGTTTTAAAACAGATCGTCTCAATTGTTCTGCACTAGTTCTGTCATTTTCCATTTCTGCCAGAAACACATGGATAATTTGGTTTTTTCATGTCTTTACCAGTATAATATCTTTTTATACACTGGGCCATGCTGATAGGTGCACAGTGATATCTTACTGTGGAATTCGTCTGTATTTATGCAATATCAGTGCTCAGCTTTTGATTATGTACTCATTTGCCTAGTGTGGGTCATTTTCATTATATTTCACTTTATGACTGTGTTCTGATTAGCATATAAAGGAATAGTTCTCCTTGTGGCATCTTCTTACTTGTGCTTGAGCCTGTCTGTCCCCTCTCACATCTGGTCACCTCCATCTCCCAGCTCCCTGCCCCATCATTCTCCTTTCTACTTTTATGCCCCATGTGTTTTATCCCTCAACCTCTTTCTTAAAACCCCCTTTTCCTGTCTCCAGGGTCCTTTCTATGTTTATAATCGAAATCCACATTCACTCCCCTATAAATACACTTGTATAAAAGATGTTCAGATCCACATATTAGACAACATGCAGTATTTTTTTTATCTTTTTGAGCCTAGATCATCTTCAACATAATATTTCCCCTTCCATCCACTTTCTTGTAAATTTCACAATTTCATTTTTCTTTTTTCGTGGCTAAATAAAATTGTGCTGTATATGCGTATGCATCCCATATCTTCATTATGTATTCATGTGTTGGTGGGTATCTGGACTGATTCCATTTCATTGCTACTGTGACTACATCAGAAAAAAATCATTAATATGCAAGCACCTCTGTAGTAGGATACTAAAGTCTTTGGGTATGTTTCTCAGAAATAGATTGGTCCAATGGTAGTTCTATTTTTAATTTTTTGAGAAACTTCTATAGTGATCCCTGTAGAAGCAGTACCAGTCTGTATGCCCATCAGTGGTGAATAAGGGCTCCTCCTGCCTCACATCCTCACCAGTATTACTTGTCATTTGTTTTCTTTTCTTTTTTATCTATTTTTATTTATTTACTTTTCTTTTATGTAGGTGAATGTTTTGCCTGCATGTATGTAAGTGCACCTGTGTCATGTAATAACACTAAAGACCAGAAAAAGGCATTGGACAGTGGGGAAGTGGAGTTACAGATGATTGTTGATGCCAGGAATGGACCTGAATGCAGGTCCACGCTGACTCCCCAAATTCATTTTTTATTGATCGCCGACTAGTTTCTGTGGCTTAAAGAAAATGCCTTGATTCAGTATTATAGAATTAACTGATCAAACATTAGACCTTGAAAATTCTATTATTTCCTCCAATTAATATTCTGACCAGTTTGCTCTGGTCTGAAAAACTTAAATGCAAACTTAAATGCAAACTTTTGTCACATTTACAATATTTATTCCAGCTGTTGAAATACATGTCAGAGCCGCTCGGCAGGGCTAGGGGCCGTCTTTCATCATGGCACCCAGAGTTTGCACTTGACTTCATGCTCCACAATGAAAACATGTATCATGCAAGAATGAAATCAGTCTTCATGAAGTAATGTCTGAAGTACTTATCTCGGAGGTTTTCAACTCCAGAGGTTTAGAATCTTGGACAAGACTTAAGAATGTTCATTCTTCTCCACCACATATTTTAGGGCTTTTTTCCATAAGTATTTCTTTTTAAAGTTTATTTTGTTTTCTAATGGGAGTCAGGGTGCCAGCAGAGGACAGAAGAGAGCACCATATCTCCTGGACCTGGAGTTACAGTCTGTTGTGTGGTACTAGGAACAAAACTCGGGTCCTCTGAGCCATCTCTCTAGCCCCACAATAAGTATTTCATATAAAACAACACAGGTTAAATATCTCTAATCTAACAGAAACTCTGAAAGGCTCCAAAATCCAAAACTTTTTGTTTTCGGCATAATGAAAGGTGAGCCTAGCCTGGCCACCTGCCAGAAGGAAAAGAGGAATGGCTCCTGTGGGCATGACACTCTGCTCTGGCTAGTTGTGAGACCAGCTTCTGCCCAGCATCTGGAAAGAACCTGCCTACCCGGGAACAGACCACTATTGGCTATATTCATGACCCCACCCCATAAGGCCATTGGCTAACCAGACCTATGAGACCTTTTGCACTTGCTTGAATAAAGGAGCTTGCAGCACCATCCACCTGCTTCTCACTCAGCTCCCAGAGTTTGTGTCTTAACTCTGAGCTTACTCGGTCCCTGCCCCATGGTGGAGACTCTTCAGTCCCCTCAGGCTGGCCCTGAGCACTGGGACCCCCATATTTTTGTACTGATATAAGCTCTCGTCAGATCTACCAAACATATTGCATAAAATTACCTCTAACCTATGTACACAATGTGAATAGAAAGCAAAAATAAAATTTGTTTAACTTAGGTACTATTTGCAAGATATCTCATTTTACACATATGTATATATATCTATATACATATATACATATATATATATATTCCAAAACCAAAATAATTTGAAATTTGAAGCATTTTTATCCCATGTATTTAAATCAAGGGGACCTATGTACTTGTATAGATTCCTATACTCATATACTTTTGAACACACTTGGACTCATCTGCACTATTACCAGAGTAAAGTATTACCTTCAAACTTCTCAACATACAAATACAAAATTATGTAACTTAATGTTATCACTATGAAATGATTCAGTGACTAGGGAGAACTTTCCAGTAGAAACTTAAAGAAGCTGAAGCTGCATCTAATTTGCAAATATTTCATTAAAAAAATTTTTTTTTTACCTTTTTTTTTTGTCTTTTTGAGACTGGGTCTCCCTGTAACCCCAGCTGGCCTGCCACTCACTATGTAGAACAAACTGGTCTTGAACTCACAGTGATCCACCTGCCTCTGCCTCCCAAGTGCTGGGATTAAAGACATCCACCCCCACACCCAGCTGCGAATATTTCATATTCACATATTTCACTTTCAGTAAAAGATGATGGGGCATATATCCAAAATGGCTCAAAGCAATTCAGTAGTTTCGGTCCCCATCACAGTATGGTTAAAAAAGAAAAAGCCCAGAAAACTAAGAAAGACACAGAGTGCTTTCTTCTCTCTCACCTCCAGTAACAGAGACTGAACATAGTTTTGTGCATACTGGGTAAGTACTCGGCCACTGAGCTATGCCCTAGCCTCCTTTTACGTTTTATTTTGCAATGGTCATAGTGAGTTGTCCTAAGTGACCTTGAATCCACTCTTAGCCCAGGCAAGCCTTGAATTTGTGAACCTGCCTCAGCCTCCAGAGTACAAGTCTGTTACAAGTCTGTGTCACAAAGCCAGGTTAGGCAAGTTTCTCTGATCAAAGCCTGTAAAAATTCTTGGTGCTATTTCTTGATATTCTCTAAACAGACCTCTTACCCTGTCAGCTGCTTAGCCTCAAGCTTCCACACCAGTCTATAGTTGTGTCCACACTAATTACTTCTGCATATTCTGTCTACCACAACCAACCTGACTCTCCTAGGCATCCCGTGCTCTTCAAATCCTCCCCTGGTCCTTCCTTTTATTGTTCTCTTGTTACACCAATGACTGTATCATTTCATGCTACATAACACTCTGTTTTCCCAGTCACCTCTATGACTGTAAGTATATTACTCTGTTAATAGCATGAATTTGCCTACAGTGGTACCTTACTCATTACAGACACTTACAGTCTCTTGAGAGACACTGCCACATTACCCAGAAAAATCAACTATGTACACAAAAATTGGTGTCAGTGGAAAAGCATCATACAGCTGACCTATGCTTAAATTTCAGAGATATCATATCACAACTGCATGGTCCCGAATGGCTTATACTTATACTAATCAATATGGGAACATGAGAATAACTAAGAGGTATGCTTTAATAAAGCATAAAATGAATAAACATGAAAAGTCCTATTAATAAACACCAACTAATGAAATTTTGTGTTTCATTTTATATTAATTTCAGAACACATGTCCACACGCACACACATAAATCCATATATTTATAAAGGACTTTACCAATTTCTTTCAAAAGTATTATCTAATGTGACTCTCACAACAATTCTTTGAGAAAGTGAAAATTCTATGTCATCTCAAAGGGAAGAGCTTTGAGCCAGAAGGATTACTAACAAGGAGGAAACAGGCCACAGCAGCAGACCCAAAGATCCAGGCTTCCTGGTGTGTATTTCAGTATCTCAGCAACTCCACAAAATACGATATACAAAACTTGAAATGGAATAACTAAAAACATTCTGAATTATAAATATTTTTTTCTAAAGGAAAAACAATTCCTAATGTGATCTTCTAAATAAGAAGTTGTATTGAAGATTCATGTATAAGATATACTAGAATGAAGTCTTTATGAGCCAAATTAGTATATACAACAAATATATGCTCATAAAAAAGAAAAATTTATTTCCATATGGTCATGCACTTCCTCAAGCAGACAAAAACCCAGCATGGAACTGGGAAAATTGGTAGCAGATCCCAACCTTTGTTTAAGAAATATTGGCAGCTGATTACTGTTGGGTGAGGATGCGCTAGTTTTCCTAAAGCAAGAGACTCTGGGTAGGTTGACTAGATCTCAGTGGATGAACCTACACTGAGGTCACTTGGCTCAGAGCCAGCCTGAGCAGGACGAAGGGTCTCCACCAAAAAGGGTTGAGTAGGTGCAGAGTCAAAACAACACAGACCCCAGAAGCTGAGTGAGAAGCAGGCAGAGAGCAAGCCTCTGCAAGCTCATTTATTCAAGGAAGTGCAAGGGGTCTTATAAGTCTGGTTAGCCAATGTCTTATGGGGTGGGGTCGCAACTGCAGCCAATAGTAGTCTGTCCCTAGGTAGATCATCTCAGTGCAGGTTCTGTCCAGATGCTGGACAGATGCTGGTCTCATGACTAGCCAGAGTGGAGTGCCACGCCCACGGGAGCCATTCCTCTATTCCTCATAGCAGGTGACCTGGCGAAGGCCCATTCTGCATTGTGCCCTCCAACTTGGGGACACTAACTTGACACAATAGACCTTAACATAGATGAAAGAATGTTCATCTTTAGAAAAAAACACCCAGACACTGAAAAGAATAATTACATTTCACACACAAACACACACACACACACACACACACACACACACACACACACACACCCCAAACAAATAGCTACAACAAAATGCCTCTGTTTTTACAGCAAACTTGGGCATAGCAGCCTACTGCTCAGCATGCTCAGGAAAGGTTCAGTGGTACCCCATCACGGGGGCTATGAGGAATGCTGGTAGACAAAGGGGTGTAAAGATGATTAGGATTGAGTGGGATGTTCTGTGTGAAACACACAATGATTCAAGAAAAATATTTTTTTTAAAAAGAAAAATTTAAAAACAGATATACCCAATTTATTTTCTAAAATTAGGTACTCTAAAACTTTAGAACTACTATAATTGCATGCATGATTTCAGCACAATTTCTTTTGTGCTAGTTGACTATGATGAAGGAATACTAAAATTAAAAATATATTATGTGGAAAAGCATTTTTAGTTTTTAATCTTGGTGCATTTTAAGTGGGCTGATGACACATTCTACACATCTATCCAGACATATGTAAGGCTGTCATGGCCATCCTTCTCCTGTCACCCTTACTCAAAACACAACAACTAGGAGGTGATAACAATTTAAGTCACATTAGTATGCATTTTAGTTTCCTTAAATTTTATGAAACATATGAAATACACTAAGTTAGAAAAGATATGTTAACAGATAAACGTACTGGTCAGGTTTGATGGGGTTTGGTCAGGTTTTTCGTTTTTGTTTTTTTTCTGTTTGATTGATTTTGTTTTTCAGTTCTGGAGATTGAAATGAAGGAATCCTCAGTGCTGGACAAGTGCTCAATCACTAAGCCACATCCCCAGACTCACAGAAAAGCTTAAAATAAAAGGCAATTCATCATGCTTGAAGTCTGGTTGGAGTTCTGCTATACAGTTTAAATTGGGTAGATCATCTAAGGCGAAGGGAGGGTGGGAGACAGTCTGCCATTACTAATTTTCATCCCCTGCACACTGGTATTGTATGAGGAAAGTTAAGCATCTGAATAGATAATGGAGTATCACTGAACCTTTCCTGAGCTTGCTAAGCAGTACAGTGTTATGTTTTCTGTAAAAACAGAGGCATTTTGTTGCTACTGTTTTATTTGATGTGTGTATATGTATGTGTGCTTGTCTGTGTGTGAAATGCAATTATTCTTTTCAGTGTCAGCTGAACATAATTTCAAAATTATGTTCAGAAAAAATATCACAATAATTTATTCAGTGAAAACATTCTATGCTTAACTTGAATAAATCATGAGAATTTTATCATTTTATTTGCCTTTTAATACCTATACAGCCAGTCAATAAATTAAAGAAAATTATCAACCCAAAGTTTCATGAGAAAAATCTAATGACGTATCACAGCCATTTGAGATAAAGAAGTATAAAAACCTTCAACGATATTGGTTTCTATTAACATTCCCAAGGACTTATTATAAGTGATTTTTTATAAAATTAAAATTCCTAAAATGCTTGTCATAAAGTTTCCAACACTATCTATAGAATAAGAAAAGTATTGATAGCAATGGGACCTTATTGAATGCTAATAAGACTTAGGAGACATTTCTGTTCCTAGCCTCGGTGGTTAAATGAGTGGATTTTCTGTTAAGTGGAGAAGAGAGGGGGCAGGTGTGTGAGAACTGTGAGCTGTGTGGCTCCTGCCATGGTGGAGGTGGCTGATGGAGGTGATTGATTAAAGTGGCCTGGGAGAGGTGGTGGGTAGGGGTGGCTAGTGGAGGTGGTTTATTAAAGTGGTTGCTAAAGATGATTGCTAGAAGTGCTTGGTAGAGGTTGCTGGTGGGCTGCTCCTAACCTAAATGTCATTAGACATTGGCAAATTGTTGCCATAGCATGGTATTCACATCTGAAGACATCTCAGGAAACATTTTGAAGTTACTATATTCTCGCTATGGTACAATGAAGAGAGAATGTTTGCATAGATAGAGAAGCAGGTCACACACCTTGATGATTTGGAAATTTTATACAGCATAAACGCTGTTGCAATTTTTACCTAAATTTTGTCATTAGCAATCTCAAGAATGACACAGGACATAACTATTTCCTCTACCACAAGTCTGAGTAGAGGCTATTTTTCCAACTGTGATTCATGTGATAGAACTAGATGTATCTTGTCAGAGCTGCCAGTAATTCTAGGGACTCTGCCCTGCCTCTTGTCACAAGCAATTTATTTGTTCCTGCTCATCTCTTATGAGGTCAAGCAATATGTTTCTCTACGAGGAGTCACAGAATATTCCTAAATTTCCTATATATTGGTGCAGCCAATATATTACTTGTGTTTTATAATTATTAACCATCAACCATTGTACAAATTAATAGGGTTCACTGTGATAGTCCATACATGAATATATCATGTGTTGATCCTGTCCATTCATCTTTCCATCTCTCTGTCCCCTCCTCCTCTCTCCTCATTGTCCCTCATCCCTCCCAATCCCTGGTAACTTCTACTTGTAGATCCTCTTATTTTTATCAGATGTGAGATAAAACATTGTCTTTCTGTGTGTGGTTTATTTCTGAGTCTGGCTAAACCTTGGAGATACTGTAGACACATCATACAAAAAATTTATACAGGATTTTCTTTACATTATTTGAGTATGGTTAATGAAAAAAGTTTTAAAAATATCTTGTTCGGGAACCAGAGGGATGGTTAGTCCCGTAGTTAAGAGCACTGCCTATTCTTGCAGAAGACCCAGGTTCGATTCACCAAACCTACATGGCAACTAACCACCATCTGTAACTCCAGTTTCAGGGACTCCAATGCCTCTTCTATCCTCTGCAGGCATTTCGTAGCACAGGTGCACTTACATACATGCAGGGAATACACTTATCACATAAAATAAAAATAATGACAAATTTTGTTAAAATGCTTTGCACGGGAGGAATTTTCTTTCTTTTAAAAAACTGACACCAGGTAAAGTTTCGAATTCCTCACTCTGTCTTCCAACTTTTCCTCCCAGAGTTTCCAACAGGTAATATGCTTCCTTGCTTGATGTGCTCCTTGACTTCACATGACAGCAGTTTCGATGTTAAATGCATCACAGTGTTCATTTAGGGGAGTCCTTAAATTGAGGCATCTTAATAGAATCATTAAGGTCTAAAGAACAAGGAACATATTAAAAGTGAAAATTTTCTGTTTTCTTTGAGAAAGTAGTGGAATAACTTCTATTAATTAATTAATGAAACAAGAAGATATTTTGAAAGATTCATTATCTTTCATTGTTATACACCCTTAGCAGGACTGATGGACCTCCACACACACTTTCTTACATTCAGAATTCTAGGTACCTGATATGATTCAGTGGATAATTCACTGGGACCATGTCACTTCCCCCTTTTTACTCTTTAAGTCACTATTATGATAATGCATAGAAAGCATGCTACAATTTTATGGTAAGTGACTCATATATGAAGCTATACTCTTCTCCTAATTCTAGGAGAGCTATAAGACCTAACCTCTAGCCAGAAAACTTTTCACTGTTCAGATTAAGAAAGTTTTATAAGACTAGAGAAAAGGCTCAGCAGTTATGAGCGAGTACTGCTTTTGCAGAACCCAGTAGAGTACCTCACACTCACCTGTAACTCCAGCTCAAGGGGGATTCAATGCCCTCTTCTGGTCTCCATGGATGCTTCACCCAAACCCACACGCAGACATATATAATTACAAACCAAAAATAATTTGTTTTAGGAAAAGAAAGTTTTATTAGTTGATCTGGCTCCATTAATGTGAATCTTTGTGGTGCAAAAAACTTCAAATAATTTGGCTATGCCTATTATGAAAATAGCAGTGCCATTTAATATGCAGACTGCTTTTAATGACTTCAAAATATTTGTTAATATATGTAATATAAGATTCATGAGCATAAACATTTTGTAAGTCTAAACTGAAGAACGATTTAGATGAATGCTTATGAAATGCCAGGCAGTGTGTTAAGCTATCTCTATACATCTCTTTAGAGAATCCTAACCTCTACAATGCAAAATGGATAGCCTTATACTAATGCTAAAATGTTAGAAATGGAAGCTCCCAAAATTAATTAACTGGAGACTAGTAAGTACAGAAAGAACAAGGTAAACAGATATAAAGAATTCAAAGCCAGTTCTGTTGGCTTTACTACTATTTTATAAAGAGAAAACTAAGATTCAGAGAAATGAAACTAAGTATCCAAGGAAACACAGCCGAAATATCACAGGAGTTGGAATGAGTGCCTATTTGAATCTACTGTCCCTTGAAGGGCCTATATAGTGTAGGAAAACATTCTAAGCAGAACTCATCAGAAGTATTACTAGTGGCATATTTCCAAGTAAAATAGATATTACAATACACGTGTTTATGTAAATGTTTCACATACTAGATTTCATGTGCAACTCTAAAAAACATCTGAAAGCTCTCATGGTCAAAGAATGAATAAACATTTCAATGTCACTATTATAAAGTAAACAATAAATATTGTTTTGTTCTCAACACCTGTATTACTTTTATTTATCTGCACAGACCAATCCTTTTAAAATAAAAACTACCTCTGGCCACACTTAAATGTACATGTCTATAGTACGTAGTCATTAATGTTTTTTATGTCACAGTATCAGTTATTAAAGCTTTTAAAGACTGCTACATGAAAATATGTAAAGCAATGAATCAGTCAATGATTTCTTTTTCTGCCAGCCTCTACTTCCATGAGTGATGAATACAGGGAATTCATTAAACTCTTCTTCCCAGAAAAACATTTTCTTGGACAATTTATCAATCTTTCCTGCACAAATTATTTCTCAATGATGCTCATCTAAGAACATCTCAGATGCTGGATAGAACGGAAATTATCAAAGAAACTATCCTAACTGGTTTACTGTGTCAACTATTTATGAACTATTTATGAAAACATGGAGTTACAATTAAGAATGTAGAACTGTAATACTTTGCACAGCTTCTGCTTCTGGCTGAAATGGAGTGAAAGACACTAATTTACCACTCCAATGGAATAAGAGGAATATATACTCGCAAACCTTTTTCCAGATACTAAGCACCAAACAACAAAAGATGAAAAATGAGATGAGCCCTAAGATCTGCTCAGTTTACGCCTACAATCCTGAAAACGTCTCCAACAGAGAGGAAAAGCCCAAAGGAGCCTGGAAGATGCTTTGGATCGAAAAGACAGAATAGTGTGTCAGAAAGACCAAAGTAGCTAGGATTCAGCAACAGAGAATCAGAGAGGATGGAGGAGCAGGAGGAACAAAGCCCAGATATGAGCGCGGAGCAGGCATTCTCCTCATGCCCTCAGCTGACCAGACAGGAACTCCAGCCAGGAACGACACAAAACTAGGGGAAGGTCATCAGTCTGACCCCAAGACAACCAGGATTCGTGCCAGTCTCCACTTCAGGCTCTCAGGCACTGGCCACAGTCTTTGGAAGGGGTCTGGGCACAGGAGTTGTACCAACCAGCGTTCTGGTGGAGCTGGCCAAATTTTAAAATCAAGAGCCAAAAGGACCGAACTGTCTTCAAGTAAACATGTCAAAACAAACTCAAGAATATGTACAGAAATCCACAATATTTGGCAAAAAAAAAAACTAGCGCTCACGATGTTCGCATCCAATAAAATGTCCTAGAAATACAAAGAAACAGAGTACTTCGATCCACTGAAATATTAAATGATGCATTTGTTTCTTGTGTATGATGTTCCTTTCTTACTAGGAGGTAAAAAACCCCAATAAACTAGAAAAATGCAATCTATACAGATTTTAGTATGTCAAGACATATTAATCATATGCACTACTTGGCTGTTATCCTATCATTGATGCAATACAGTTCTCAAAGTCTAGTAGTTGCTATTTGAAAACCATTTTCAGTTTTAATCCATATATATATATATATATATATATATATATATATATATATATTTGCAAGAGTCTCCTTTCAAGACCCACACTAAGGTATGTTATCCTGAAATATCAATAGTAGAGAAAAAAATTCATTAGTTAGAAGCAAATCTGGTTCAAATGTCCATGATCATCTCCACAGAAATGGGATATACCAGAGTATAATAACACTGGTTAATAATAACACATATAATAGTATGACCGTGTCCCACATTTCTGTGTTATAAACTTAGTCCAGAACACAAAGATTTGAGAGTTGGGACCTTTAAATAGTGAATAGGTCATGAGAGTTTTTCCCTCCTAATGAGACTAATGTAATTATGGATGGAGTGATGTCATTATGGCAGTATGCTTGCCTCCTACCACCTGCCATCTTTTGCTCTTCCTTGCCATGTGCTATGCCCACCATGTTGTGGAAGAAAGCCCACAGCAGATGCACCTTCTCAGTCTTAAAATTTCCAGCCAAAGGAACTGTGAACCAAATAAACTTCTATTGTTTATAAACTAGCCAGCCTGTGGGTACCCTATTATAGCAGCACAAAGTAGACAAAAGGCAAACCAAATGTCTTCCAGATTCTCAAACAAAATAATTTTTCAAGTTAGAATTTATTCAGCTTCATGGAAAAGTAAAATAAAATAATTTTCAGATATGAACTAACTAAATAATTTTCCTTCTAAGAATCTTTCTGAGGAAACATGGGAGATGTATTCCACCAACACAAATGAATTAGTTAAGTCAGGTAACAGGAAAGTCACATAAGTAAAGGCTATTAGCCACAAGGAATTATTTATTAATTTATTTTTATTTTATGTGTATGAGTGTTTTGCCTCCATGTATGTAAGTGCACCTCATGTGTGCAATGCCCACAGAGACCAGAAGATGGCACAGGATCCCCTGAAACTAAAATTATAGACAATTGTTAGCTGACCCATGGGTGATGGGAACTAAACCCAGATCCTCTACAAGAACAGCCAGTGATCTTAACCACTGAGCCATCTCTCCAAGCCCCCCAAAAAAGGAATTATAAAGTCTCAGTTTCACAAATGATGAATGTGCATTCAGGCTTAGCAACAAAATCGGTGATCTGTGGGTCTAGCGTGAAGTTTGAGAGTATTTGGGTGGAGGAAGGCCATTCTCCATGCTGAGCGAGTAAGAAGTAAGAAATAAGAAGTAAGTTCTAGGATTTCATTCCTATAATCTTCCAAGTACAAATATCTAGAACTGGCTAGTACAGTGAAAACCCGTTCCATTTCATCTAGATACAAAACAGATATGTATACTGAAAATAAGCTAAATAAGTCACTAAATTTAATAACTTAGGGGTGTGGTTTTCCTGTTCTTTACTGAAAATAAATGCCACAGGTTAAAAAGTGTCTCTTTCTTTTTCCTTATTTTCTTATTTTATTCCTTATTTCCCCAAGGCTATTCTATAATTTGAGTTTAATGAAGTTAACATAATCCAAAGTTCTCTGTGGTCTGGCTCATTCTAGAGACACTTCAAACATATGCCAAGGAAAGAACTGAGGGGCAGAAAACATCACTGGTTAAAAAAAAAAAAAAAAAAAAAAAAAAAAAAAAGAAAAGAAAAAAAATATATATATTTTCTTCCATTAATTTATAGAAATGTTCTAAACAGAAAAAAAGAGTCTAAGGGTCTAACCAAAATAAAAATTACTTTCAACTAATCTAAAAACACCTCTTTCACTTTCCTCCATTACTTACATTTTTAAACTGTGTTCGCTTTTTTTATCTATTAGGTCAGCTATTCGAGACATGTCCATAGATAGACAGATATTCCTGATAACGGATGTTACACCAGTCAGTTTCACACTACAGAAAAGTGATGTCTTCTGAGGAAAATCCTGTGAGAACAAATTATTCCTTTCCACAGGCCTTAAACTTTTATTGCATATTTTGAAATCACACATATTCGTATAACATCTTACTTATGACATACTTTCTATGAGCTCATACAACACAGCATTTGGAAGTAAAACATGCTCTAAATCTCCAGTGTGAGCTCCTCTCCCCTTCCTATTCTCCTAATGCTATCTACTAGCCAGTCTAGGCTTTGCGTTCCTGGCCCTGCCTCCTTAGTGCTTATAATCATTGGTCTTAACCTCTCCACATCTCAGCTTCTTCAGCTACGAACCTGGGATCACATTCTATTCATCATCAGGTATAGAGAGCACTTAGAAAGATATCTGCTAGAGAACAGAGCTACTTTAATATTCTACTGAGGAGCTAAAGACCATAAGTAGATTTTAACCTATATTACTGTAGAGATTAAGACCAGTATGTCTTTTATTCTAGGCCCTGTATCCTTTTATCTGTTTATTGTCTTAAATTTTAAAAACACAGGAAGGCGTGAGGGGAAGGCACGTCATCTTATCTGACACTTCTGCACTCAGTTTAGGCTCTGAAGAAATAAACTGGAACCTCTGGTCGTGCGTAACTAAAAATACAAAGCCTACTTATTAGCAATGTAAGTTTTAAACAAAGAGAGGGATTATTATGCAAACAGGACAGTGTATTTGTGAAATTAATCTAAGCTTTTAAAAATTTGTGGGACAAGATAGGACAATAGACAGCAAGGAGACAAGTCACTTGATCAAAGACAGTTGAGTCCTTGTTTTCTTCAGCCTTGATCTCTACCTTAGTCCCTCAGCTCAAACTCTGGAGACAGCTTGAGCTGCATGTGGTTCCCTGACTGCTGCTGCCTTTCCATTTCAATCATTATCTGAATGCAGAGGAACCATATCACTTGCTTCAGTTTTTGCAAAATAGATAACTAAGAATACGCAGAATCTAATGGAAATACGCTGTAAAAGAGTAGATACAGAGCATCGAAGACCAGAAATCTTAAAAAAAAAAAAAAAAAAAAAAAAAATCTTCCAAAAACTGCTACCACAAAAATGGACCGATAGCTGGTCAAGCACAGGGTGCTCATGAGGTGGTGGGAGGAAAGAGATAAACTGTCTTTGGGAGTATCTGTTCGTTCTGGACAGATGAGATGCCAGGCTGCCGGGGACAGTGTCCACAAATGGAAGGTCTGCAGTAGAAACTTAAGGTACATCTCAGTTTTCTAAAGGAGAAGAATCAGCACATCAGTTTTAAAAGGAAAAGATAAAATGAGTCCTAAAGACATCTTTTCCACATGTGTGAATATGTGTGTGTACCGTCAAATATGTACAGGTATAAGTGTATGGGTGGGTGGGTGGGTGTGCATACGCACGTGCATGAACATAGAGACAGCGGACAACCTCAGGCGTTATTCCTTTCTTGGGAGCTGTCAAGGTAATCCTTAAAAACTCATACACTTTATAATCATATATACTTGTATAATAACCATGGATCAAGTATTTTTTATGTGTTCAGACAACACTACAGTTTGGAAGGAAAAGACACCCTAAATCTTCAGTGTCATCTTCCCTTCTAACACCTTTTAGCAGAACCCAGGGATACACCTGTCTCTATTCCCCAATGCTGGAACTGCAAGTGCAAGTGCTTACTTATTATTTATTATTAAAAAAAATAAAATTAGCATGATGTGGTTTGAATATGAAATGTTCCTCCTATAGCTACAGCTTTGGACACTGGGTCCTCAGCTGGTGGCAGTGTTTAGGAGTTTGTGGTGCCTTTAGGAGGTGGAGATTTGCTGGAGGAAACTGTCACTTAGGGCAGGCTTTGAGGTTTTACAGCTTGGGTCCACTTCCTGTTTTCTCTATTTGGTTCCTGTGTATAGATGAAATATGGTTAGTCAGCCTCCTGTCCCTGTAGCAGAGGCTACCCACCACGCTGTACTGTATACGCTTGGGACCTGCAAGTCAAAATAAACCTTGTCTTCCTTAGGTTGCTTTTCATCAGGATCTTCTATCACAGCAACAGAAAAGTAAAACACATGGGTTCTGGGGATGAACTCAGGTCCTTGTGCTTCTAAGAAAAGCAAGAAACTGACTGAGATCCCCAGTCCTATCTAATTAAGCTTTGAATGATTAAATCATTGAAGCTCTCAGTGAATCAGATTTTAGATAGACAGACTTAGCTGATCCAGGCTTGGAATGCCTCTCTTTACATTTTAGGGTCATTCCCCAGAATACTCAACACCAGAAGATAGTTTCACAAACAGGTGATAAAACGAATTGGGAGCAGTTTGGACTGAGGCATCTTTTCTATAGCCACACAGAGACACTCACTGGGAAGTAATCTGTACAATTTTAAATCCCTGGTTAGAAAAGCAAAACAAACACTGAAGTCATCAACACCTCATAAACCAATTGAAGTTTGAGTGACTGTAAAGGAGGAATGGAGGAGCGAAAAGAGCGAAGAGCTGAGAAAGAGCTGGGCAAGGCATAATTCTCAGAAGTAAACCAAGGGAAATCTGTGACGGAGGAATAAAAAAGGATGCATTGGTCATAACCAATCGTGGTATATAACTAACAAAAAGAAAGTTTCAAGAAACAGGAAGAGAATCAGAATAAGAAAAAAAAAACAGTAGTCGAATTTGACATGATAATGATCATCAGAAATTTTAGGAAGAGCTTTTGAGGCTGTAGGAAAAAGGTGCATAAAAGACAGAAAAGAAAAAAATCAGGCCAGAAAATGATAAAAATACCTAATAATAATTGTAATAGTAATGCAACATACAAGAAATTGAAGGAAGGACGCAGCTCATAAAAAATAAATCAATATAGAAAGAGTTAGGACTGAAATGACAAGCTGGGGTAACAGAGGGTACAATGTAGGTTTCCAGATGTAGAGGAATCACAGCCTATCAAGAGGGCTACTTAGAACTGGGTATAAAAGTCATCAAACCAGAGGCAATATGAACTCTGAGTTCTGAACAAATGGATCATTAAGGTACAGAAGGTGAAAGGGTGATGGCAGAGTCAGAAGTCAGAAGAGAGTAGGGGCTGGAGAGATGGCTCAGTGGCTAAGAGTGCTTGTCACTCTTTCAGTGGACCTGAGATCCCTTCTCAGCACCCACACAAGGTGGCTCCAAGGTATCCAATGCCCTCTTCTGGCCTCCTCAAGCACGCACATGCACATGCATATATACATGCAGATACACACGTAACTACAACTAAAATAAGAATGGAAACTTGCATTTCCTGTGACTGTGAAGGCATTGCCACAGGTGACAGAACGCACTCACAGGGAAAACAACCAAAAGCTGTGTGATTCAGAGCACATGTCTTGGAGAAATAAATAGAGATGGACTGCTTTATGACTTGTAAGAACAACAGCATATTCCCAGCCCAATGGTGCATGGCAGACAAATAAAACTGAATAGACTCCATTGTAAAGATTTTAACTGTACCACTTGATTTCCTATTAAAATGAGCAGAATGTTCTCTCTCTGAAAATGCTGAAGGCATGAGGAAATTTATTTATAAGTGTGTAGAAATCTCAGAAGGCTCAGAAGAAAAAAGGTTAGCAGAGGGCAGTATTGGACCATTAAGTCAGGGGATTAAGGGATGAGACAAAGACAGAGTACAGATGAATGAGCACACTGTTAAAAATTATATCATTAAACAGTAGTGTCTAGAAATATTGTTGAAAGAAAATCTCTGTCAACTTTTTTTTTTCCTACTGAAAATTTAATAGTAAATTTGCAGGTTTTACTGGTCCAGGAACCTTGGGATTCAAGATGAAATTAATTGACTTCACAATTCCAGATGGAGTTCTGAATAAGTTTTGCCAATGCACAAATATAAAGCATGGTTTATCACCCAGTCTAGTATTCAGAAGGCTGTTCAGGGTTCCAAACCAAACATTATGCTTGCATAATTGTCTCTGTGTCTGGGAGATACAAGTTGGAAAAAATAAACACTCGGGATAGAAATTGCTTCCACTAGATCTGCACCCCCTGAGAGAAGACTCAGAAAATGCATGTTCTCCTCCTCAGAATTAGGATCACTTTTAGGTAGAGAAAGCTGACAGCTCAGTATCTGCCAAGCAGCTATAACTGCCAACTACGCGTATAATATATAAAAGGAACTTGGCATGTAGATGAGGAAAACTAAAGTTAAAATAAATGACAACTCAAGGGAGTAGTTAAAATAATTAAAGGAAACAGTAAGCACAAAGAAAAGTGAAACAGGAAGAAGGTTCAAGAGAAAAATGGATGGAGGACATCAGAAAGATGAGAGGAACAGCAGTAACATTCCAAGATTCTGGGCAACCTGGGCTAGAGTCCAAGCACTTCACAGAAACACCTTTTGTAAGGCAGGGAGAGATCTGACAGGCATAGGACATAAGAGGGGGTGTGCAAATGAACTGTGAAGGAAGGGAAAGAAACTTCATCAGTCTTTCCAGCATTTTTACATATGTATTTGTTTTATATTTTGACCATATACCTTTATTCTAAGAATTAATATTAATATATTCCCTTTCTTGGCCCCAATAAACAAACTGTACAAAAAATACAAATGTTGGGACAATGCTGTGCATGACTGAACTATGTATTATGGCCAACAGGATAAAAGCTCATCATAATGATCACAAATTGAATTTTGTAACTTATAAATAATGGAGCAACAAAGGAAATGAAATTAGTTTGGATCTTTCTTTCTTTCTTTCTTTCTTTCTTTCTTGGGAAAAATGATCATTCATTCACCTTTGGATCAGTTACTTACCCCCACTACGACAAATACTCTTAAAGGGAAACAACTTATTTGGGCTCATAATTTTGGAGGTTTCAGTATCTTATTGGTTGGCTCTGTTTTTTCTGGCTCTGTGGAAAACAACAGCAGGAACAGAATACATATATTCCTTTCATTTCCAGAAGGCAAAGAGGGACAGAGAAGGGCTATAAATTGACTTACCATATGCACATAATCAAGACTTTTCCCTAACCCCCCAAATCAAACAGTTACAGTTTATATAATGTGAAAAAGCTCACTGAGTCATGTGCTCCTCTACTGACCTTCACCCTCAGAACCCTGCCTTGTTTTTCACCCAACATAGGAATGAATGTGGGTATAACTGATTTACATATCAAGTTGCTGAATGAGAGAAATCCTTTTGCTGTGTATGATATATTCTAGTCCTAAGGCTCAAAGGGCAAGATTCTCTGATAATATAAGAAGGGTGTGTCCTGATTTCTACTTCACCATTTACTGTGGCAGATACTGTTTCAATAAAGAGTAAGCAAGACCCTGGCTGGGAAGGGCAGTTCTGAGAGACATCTGAAGGAACAGGTGCTCAGAAATTCAGGTCCATTCCTGGTCTTAAAACTAATGCTAAGAATCAGGCTGTTTCTTTATTAAGGCATAACCATAATGTGGCTTAGAAATGCCACAGAAGGCCAGAGTCCCAATCCCCAGTGTCTAATATACCAAGCACTAAGGGGATTCCACCTCAGACCCAATAGCAAGAAGCTGATTACAAGCATGCCACACCTGGCCTTTGTGGGCACTAAAGACTGAAACCTCAGCACTCAACCACTAGGTTTATCAATCAATTTATTGGACAGAGCCTTAATAATTCATGAACAGAAAACAGAGAAGCTAACTTAAAAGTTATTTTAAAACTGAATACTTTTCATACTTTCAACTGCTTCAATTTCTAAAACCCATCATTAGAATTTGATAGGGATACTGGACATGGGCAAAATCAACTTATCAATGAAATGCACATATATTTCATTTCTACTGAATTCTTAATTAGATAGGTAACAGAACAATCAAGTTCTTCACTTCTTAATAATCTGTAATTTTGAAGAGTTTTTTAAACATACCATGGAATTTTTTAGCTATTAAGGTAAAACTATAAAAAAAAACATGCTTTGATGTAAGGCACTCAGTAAAGCTGGTGTTGCTGGAAGTGTAACATTCCCTCTATGCAGTACTATGCTTTTCTGTGTCTATTAATGACACTATTTGAATTAGTACTATGTATTAGCAGCACTAGTATTTGACAAGTAATATTAGCTCATCCTTTTCACCCTGCTTGTAAGAACCAACTGAACATTTACTTATATGAAATATGAGTTTTCAAGAGCACAAGTAGCAATAAATAATTAGGAGAAACTGTTTAGGAGCTATTAAACTTTAAATTGACAGGAAACAAATTTAAGAATCCCCAAGTGGTACAATTTGCCATTTCTTCCATATCTACCATTCAAGACTGTTTCATTCATGTACCATCTTTGATGTATTACACTGATGAAATGTATCTGCCCTGAATACTGATGCAGTCAGTAAACACTAGCATATACACCAATAGAAATCTTAATTGTCTGTAGAGAATACAATCCTTGAACCTGGAGCCAGAATATCCATAACACAATCACTGTACCACCTTAGTAAAATAAACTTTGAGATAAAGACACATGAGCAGAAGTAAGCATCTACTACTGATACTCTGCTTCCTCAAAGAAGCCTAAGGAGATAAAAAAAAAAAAACTACTTTAAATGTAACATTTCAAATGACATTTTTAACAAGAACTAATACTTGATAGGCTTAATTTTGCTTTCAAAGCAACTTTCTACTTTATAACAAAAAATTAAGTAGTATGTTGATGACCTCTACGGTCTGACAGGTTATCCTAAAATTCCTAGGATACTATAAATAAGATAGCAGGTGATATTTATTTAGCAGCAGTCATTACCAAGCACTGAGCTAACACTTTCTCATAAATAACCTCTTGTCTCCCAAAATCAAAAAGAAAGACTGCTAACTCCTGTTTAAAGATGAGGTCATTGATAACCTGAGATAAAATAACCGCCCTAGACTACACAGCTACTAAATGCTGGACAGAGTCACAAATCAGCACTGTGAGCTAGTTAAAAGGTTTTGCCCTAACAGTTCCATTTTACTAACATTTAAGAAGTGTTTGACCTTTCCTTTCTAATTATTTAATTGCCTACCGTAATGCCACAAACAACAACTATCATCATTTATTAGCATTCTGTATTATTATTCAGATGACTGTGTCATGTTTTGATTTCAGAGTCCTAATTTAGCTGGATGCATATATGACTTAGCCCTGCAGGTTTTAATTATAATAATTATGGACACATTTATGTAACTATTTAATATGGAATTTTTCTTTTTTAAAAATGTCAGCTTTCTTTATAATAAGAGGTGCCAGGAATGACCACAGAAATGAAATCCCAACTTTTTGATACTTTCATACTTTTGATGCTATTATACTTTTATAATGAAAATGTCATCCATTTAATTCCAATTTAATGCATAGGTACAAGACGAAAAATCAAATAAAGGCCCACTACAAAACTAAGACAGCTCAAAGTATCCTGCTTCAACTTGATGGCACGCTTCATTATTCCCAAACATCTAATTCACCTCACAGAAAAATGGATTCTTATTTTCAAAGAAACACTAGATCTATGGCTCACCTGCCCACCCGGCTCCTCCTTGAGGAGACAGTGTAGAAAAATACTGTCATCGCAATCAGCATAATCAATACTTTGGAAAGATAGCACATCAGCTGAAGCACAGTGAGAGGGACAATCTCTTTTATTAAACTAACTGCTATTTCAAGAGAGAGTCACTTCGAGTGTCTCCAATTTTCCAGTGTACCTTCTGCAGCCTATTTGGACGTAGTATTTGAAGTATGTGGCTGAAACGTGATATTCTCTACTACTTAAAGAAGCACACACACACGCAAGGAGAAAGAGAGTGAAAAAAGCATGGAGAGCAAAACATTATCGCCCTGCTGTCCCAAATGTAGTATAAAAATGCGATTATTCACTTGCAATAATAGAAACCTGGATAACACTTATTTACCTCATCCTCTTTTCCCAGAGGGCAATATTCACATGTGATTTGTTTCCTTCATTTTCCTAAGTAGCACAAAGCAAAATTTTGTTAGCAAAATAAGAACACTTATTTTTTTGTGTCTTATTGTAAGCATTTTGTTTAGACCTTTAGAAAGCTGGTTTTTATTGTTATGGTTAACACATAAACTATGTCAATTCTTTGCAATTTCTCATTGCAAATACATGGTGGTGTAAAGAAGCACACGGAAGCTAAAAATGAGTCAAATGGAGCTCTCTAGTCAGCTGCGCTGGAAACATATTTCAAAATTATTAAGAAGCTAGGTAGTTCTGGGTACCAGTTGATTTTGGCAACTAATCACTCATGAAATAGCTACTATGAGTAGTAATTTAAACACATTTCTGACATAAAATGAAGAAGTATGTATTAAACACCACAAAACACACTCATGTTTGTATCCCATTGGCATAGTACTTTGAAAAAAATAAATTTAGGAATTTATTTTAAGAAACTCATCAACCAGACCCCTAAGATGATCAGACTAGCATGCAAAATATCAGCCTAAGACCAAATACCCATCATCACCAACAAAATCTAATTGAATAAATATGAAGCTGCACATTTTGGAATGTTATACTATCAAATATACTGTTTTAAAAAATTATTTAGAGATATTTCACAATGGGGCATGAGGACGCATAACAGTAGTTTCTGTACTTGGGAAACTGAGGTGGAAAAATGAAGATAAGAAGCCAGATTGGGTTGTGCAGTAACTTGGAAGACGTCTGTTTTATATGACAAGAACGCATCTTAGAAATATAAAATAATAAAATAACCTGAGACAGAGAGTTGTACTAGATTTAAGTATGTTTGCTTAGAAACAGAAGCTGAATAGACCTATATTTTCTAAGCAGTATCTCCATTGGTATAACTATAAACTCCTGTCACTAAATATGTCATAGGTACGTATGTGTACATAGGCAAGCAAAGTATTTTACATGTTCTTCCTTTAACAATTTTATACTTTAACATGAACAAAGTATATTTTTAGTATTATCAAAAGTCACAGTACAGGATTGGGGATGTAGCTTGGTTGGTAATGTGGTTGTCTAGAATGTAGGAAACCCTGAGCTTAGTTCCCAGGATAATACAAACCAGGCAGGGTAGCGCATGCCTGGAAACCCAGCAGTCAGGAGGAGGAGGGAGGAGCATCAGAAATTTAAGACCATTCTTAACTACATAGTCAGTTCAAGGACAGGTTGAGCAACAGGGTACCCTGCCTTTAAAAAAAAAAAAAAAAAGTAGCATAGAATTTGCAGTCTAGTAATATAAGGCTTAAAATTAAAACTGTACTAAATGAAAAGAATAGAATTGTGTGCTTTAGCAGAAAATAACTGACTTTTTTTGTTCTGAAGTCATCATTGAGGTATCTACGAGCCAAAAGCAAACCCCCTAAAAAAGCACCATTATAGTTACTCAGTGAATCTCTTTCACAAACTTATAAACCATGATTGTGTGTTTGCATTAATTATACTTATTAGCACATTATATTTGGCATTATTAATATTCTTGATTCATTTTATATGTTTTGAATAAACCTAACTCTTCCTTCTTATTCAGATATTATACCTATGGTCTATTGAAATTCATTCTATTTCAGTAAAAGAGCTCTTTATCTTAAGCATACAGATTTTCACTAAGCTAGAGTATATTTCTATCAGCCTTCCTGAGTGATTTTTAAAAAATAAAATAAAATAAAATGACTGACTGTTCTAGTTTGCTTTCAATTGCTGTAACAAAACACTCTGGGAAGAAAAGGGTTTATTTAGTTTAAATTTCCCAGGTCATAATTCATCACTTTGATAGTCCAAGGTAGGAACTCGGGGAAGGAACCTGGAGGCAGGAGTTGAAGCACAGTCCACTGGAGGAGCGTTACTTACTGGCTTGCTCCCTTGACCCATACTCAGCCTGTTTTCTTATACAGCACAGAACAAACTGCCCACGGGGGACACAACCCACTGTAGGCTTGGCCCTCCCACATCACTCAACAATTAAGAAAATACCCTACTGACATGGCTACAGGCCCATTCAATGGAAGTAATTCCCCAACTGAGGCTGCCACAATTCAGGTGTGTCAAGTTGACAACTAAAGCTCTCTAGCACACTGACTTTCCTTTTGCTTTTGTCATTCAAATGCAAAAAAGAGAAATGTGCATCTCTAGATTCTTTAGGAAATCACCAAAATGCTAAATTAGCTATTGAAAGTAATAAAGCCAAGAATACCACACCACATGTCAATCTTTAGTTCTCCCACACTTCTGGCTGGTTTCAGGTCCACTCCATTTTAAATATGCCAAACCAGTAAAATTGAAAAAGAACAAGGGGAAAAAAAAATCACTATATAAAAATTTCACATGTTCCATAACTGATCAACAGATGCCTGCTACTCACAGACAGTACCATAGTCATTACTATCCATAACAAGTTTGATTTGTCAGAGGATTTGTTATAAGGGACATAGTACCATAGTTACTGGCATGTACGTCAGGTGTTAGATGACAACCTGTGTCATGCTGTTCCCTGTCCAGAACTTACCCAGAAAAAGGGAACTCAGTCTATGTCACTTTTCCAAATAATTTAAGGCATCTTGTTTTGGATAAAAAACAGCTTGGCAGTGAAGCAGCACTGATGAGATCAGGCTGTGCCCTACTCTAACTGAGGCCACGCTCTGTAAAACAATGGTGACTCCATTTTGAGGGTGGAGGATGGCTGCACGCCTGAACGAAACGGCAAACACCACCATCCATCCAGCACACCCATGCAGCACGAGGTGACAAATAACTTATTCCTGGACATAGAATGGGTATCTGCCAATAAATCTATGGAGGCTGTAGGAGAACATGGACTATAAAACTGTATCATGGAATCCAGGCCTAGAACTTATCAGACATGCCAGACCCAGAAAACCATGTAACACCATCACCTAGATCCCAGAAAGTGGCCCTAGCACCACGATGGCGAAGGCCCCATACTGACCCATCATTTGATACCAAGTATGCGTCTCAAGGACTGACAAGCAGAGAAAACCCAGCTTCAACTCAGCTCAGTCCCCTGCTATGGACATGTCCTACTCAGCAGGTTTGTCAGGTGCCTGTCGACTTGCTTGTCCATCTGTACCTGAATCTGCTGTTCCTTCTCTGGATCCAGTTCTGCCCTTTTGTCTGTGCAGCTCTTACATCTTCACTCTTAACCTTGACTGTCCTGTGGCCTGATCATTACATCAACAGCTCCTTCCCTGCAGCTGGCTGGCTTCAGATTCATTATTTTATTAATACAGATTCTATTTGCATTTCCATAGGCCAGCTTCTGAAATGTCTTCAACCCAGCTCTAGTCTCTTTAATTTTATTCATTCTGTAGATATATATGCAGACAGACAGCATATATATCTGACCAAACTGATTTACTTTGTGCCATGTGATGTGCAATGAGTGTTAATATTAGTAATTAAGATTAAGAAAAAAGAATGACTTGACCTAGGCCACATTACCAAAGCAGGTGGATTATATGGCAAATTACTGCCATTGAATTTTAACACTGTACCTTGTAAATTTATTATTCGTTAAAAAAATTCTGACATTGTGGAAAGACACAAACTTGTTCATCTGTGTCTAGCATAACACATTCACAACGATATTAATTAAATTAATAAGGCTATCTGAACTGGGTTTGCTATGGTTTACAAAAGAATCAAAAAGGAATTTGAAGTTGTGAAAAGCATTTGGTTGAACTTTTTGTCTTTACATATTAACGTATGCATGTGACTGTTTTTAATAACTGACATTGTGAAGATGACACAATACATAAATACAATAAATTTAAAAGGATTTAAATCCAATATCAAGCTTTCAAATATAATTTATATTTCACATATCACATGCACACTCATTTTGCTCTGTGTTAGCTCCATAATGCATTCACACCTTCTACTCTGAAAGGTTGTAGTAAGTACTTGTACTAATTACTTTCTAGAGATAAGAGGAACGTAAGGATATCTCATGATTTACTTTCAAAGACATTAGAATAGAAAACTTAAGATTTTCCCCTAACGGTTGCTTGTTCAGTTGAAGTGTATTTGGTCAATAATGAAAATGTGTAGCTAACCTTTTGGGGTATTTGAAATGTACAGTTGTAAGATACTAGACACTGCGTCCTCCAGAGTTAGTAACAGTAGAGTAATACCAAACTGCACAGACGGCACATAGCAAACACCATACACTAAGCTGAGTTACTCCTCGGTCTGTGTTCCTTTTCTCACATCAGTAATTGTACCACTCTACTTTCAAGTCTTACCAAAATCACCCACATTACTAAAGATTTTGTTGGATTGCTTTGCGGCAGGAGCGAGGGTTCTCGGGTTTTGTTTTGTTTTGTTTCATTTTCATTATCACTGCCTGTATTAGTTAGTTTTCTGTTGCTGTGAAAAAAAAACACCATGACCAGGGGAATTTAGAAGAGGAAGAGTTTATTCGAGCCTCCAGTTGTAAAGGACTCAGAGTCCATCACGGTGGGAGGCATGGCGGCAGGAGGGGGCTGGATCAGAAAGAGGAGTGCTCAATTCTTCAAGCAGACACAGGAAGCAGGGTAGAGATTTCCGGCAAGGCTTAAGACCTCCCAGAACCCATCCCCAGGGATGACTTTCCAAAGGACACACCTTCCATGACCTCTCAAAATAGCGCCACCAACTGGGGACAAAATGTCCAAATATGTGGAGCTTATGGGGGCATTCTCATTCAAACCATCACACTGCCTTATCTTTTTGAGTTCACTTAGTAGCTTAATGACGCTCCCCACTCTCAGGCCTCCACACAGCTGTTGTGATGTGTACACACATAATACATGAGCATATGCAAAACTAAGTAAAATGAAATGTAAATTTTCTAAGATACAAAATTCATCATATATACCATGGTTCTTAATTTAATCTACTTGCTGACTTTGTTCTAGAACATGCTCTGGGAAGGATCCTGCCATTCTAGCTTTGGACTGAATCAACACAGGAATTCTAATACATAAAATCTTATTTTTCTTCTGGAACACCCTTTCCCAGAAGGCTTTTCCATTACTCTCCTAGCCCCATCTCGTGTGGCACACTCTTATCTATGTAGTGGCCATTTGGTTCACCTTGTCCCCTAAGGTATGAAGTCATGTCTTTCACATTCCTTACATATGTTATTCTACTGCATGTTAAATTCTTTGGGATATAATTTAACATGCAGAGGAATTTCCTTCTTTCTTTCTTCATGGTACAGGTTTACTAAAAGGAGTTACTATTTAGAAAACTACTTAAAATGGGTCGAATCATCAAGTCCACGAACACTGTAATGAACCGTTTCCTATGTCTTCTTCTGAGGTAGGTATTTGGTTGCACGTGCATGGGAGTGACTGAAATTTCTATTTTCCTTTCTATGTGCTAGAAGATCTGCGAGGTCAAAGTGATACACAGCAAGCTTCTGTCTGATACTGGCGAGGGTTGTGTGAGAGCAGAAGAGGCACATGACTTGACAACAGGAAAGTGATTGGCTCTTAGAATGAGAACAGAACTCTATGTGTTCTTCCCTCCTTTTTTATGACATAGTACCTCTAAGCATCCTAGGTTTGCCTTGAACTTGTGATCTTCCTACCTCAGATTCCAGAATGTTGGGATTAGAGTTGTACCCCACCAAATCCAGCAGGACTGTATAAGGATTAAGGTAACATGCGTTCTATTCGGAATTTAGACATGTTTGTCACAGGTGAATTTTATATTTATCCCTGTGAAAATAACTATTCATGCTAAAATTGCAAAGATAATCAGACACTTAAACTATTATAAGCACAGATTCTCAAAGAGAAAAGATTTCGATGGGATTTAAGATGTCAAAAAAAGAGAGCATCATTGTGTTCATCCCAAGAGCATATTACTATCACTACCTACCTCCACGTAGACAGAGTAGATCACGTACCACCTCCACAATCCCTTGGACAAAGGCTCCCAGCTGTCAGGCAGATTGATGCCTTTCACTGAACAGCTCCCCATGCAAATTTCTGTATTCACTTTAACAGTCATTTGGATTGTCACAGTAAGAATTATGGACTGGAACACATTCTGCTTTGAATTTCCAAAGGAAAGCTCCTTGTGAATATTAAACTAGGTGTGGGAAAGACATTTTCAAGTCAAATGACTTAAACTACAATACCTGGATTTAGAATGAACATTAAAATCTACTTTATTTCTGTAGGAGGGGGGGAAAAAACCCTTGAATTCAAATGACCTTTTTATTTCCACTACAGTGTGTAGTATAGCGACATAAATTCATAGTTGTGACAAATTCTTTTCTTTAGGTAATGTCTTGCTAATGTCACAAAATTAACATTAATCCTTGATGCTTTTGTATAAACAATTTTATTGATTAGTGTAGGAGAAGTACAAATGCGTTGAAGATGTAGCTTTTTCCCTAGAAAGTCCTATGTCACCTGCAAACCATGATTACAACTACAGAACAACATGCCATGCAGAACACAGCGAGAATCATCCAAAATATTGAGAGTTTATTTCAAATATTCCGTTGATAACGTCACTTCCACAACCGGTTTAGGGTCAAATCTGAAGGAAAGGGACATAAGCAGGATGAGATGAAGGATAGACTCAGGCCAGACTATGACACAGTGAAGGCAGAGGAAATGAAGGTGGTTTCTGTGAAGTATGGTGATTGAATTTCAAGAAACATCCTAAGAAGAAAAGTCAATTAATGAAAAACATTGGATGCTTAATGAAGAGTTTAATTGTCGTAACAAGCATTAGTGATCTAACAGATTTTTAAAGCATGAATATTTTAGGGTAGAGTCATGTAAGAAGATTATGATAGAAATTCAGAACTAGAATACGGCTTGAGTTAGACACTGAAGATTAACAGAGGTTCAGAGTGGAAGACAGATCTGGAATGGTGAGGAACTTTGGCAAGGGCTGAAATAATTTAAAGAAGAGATGACACAAGATCAACCAAGACAGAATAGGTGAAGGTAGACCTAAAGCAAGCTGGCAAAGTAATGAAGACTATTATAAAGTTCTAAAATGGAAAAAGCTATGGCGATTACAGCCATACCTCGTGGTGATGGATGAGCTGCAAAAATGTTTAAGCTTCAGACTTCTTATACCACAAATGAGCTACCCAAAGTTAACTATAACACTTATGCAGTTAGTACATATCCTACATCTACACAGATGCATGCCTGTGAGTCTATGTGAAGTTAGATATATGAGGCTACATAAATAACTAAATTCAAAATTCTGAGTGTCTTTATTCCTTGACATTTATTATTTATGATGTATTATTTAGTGTGGTGTGTGTGTGTGTGTGTGTGTGTGTGTGTGTGTGCCATAGCACATGCATCAAAGTCAGGAGACAACTTGCTGGTCCCTGACCAAGTCAACAGAATATTAATCTGTATGAAATTACCTTTAGTATTTGTAGGGAACGAATAAAAATCCAAATGAAATATTTTAAAAAGTGAAAATAACCACATTTCCAGCTTGAGTTTCATTAGAACCTAGTACAGTCTCCAAAAAGATTACCATTATATATCCAATGACTATACTCTTACTTCAATTTACCAATCAAGAATGTGTCACAAAACCTGGAATGATAGCACATGCCTTCAATCCCAGCACTCACAAGGCAGACACAGGTAGATGTGAAATCCAGGCCAGCCTGATCTACATAGTAGTTCCAGGCCATCTACAGGGAGATCCTATCTCAAAAAACAACAACAAAATCAAAAACAAAACACTAAAACTAAAAGAGTCTCTCTTAACTCTTCTTAATTATTAACCAAAGCTGTATGTATTTTAAAAGTATTTAAAGGAGGCTACAGGAGAGATTTCCAATCCATCAGTAGCCTCGTGTTTCCTTTTATGGCCTATGAAATATCTCTAAAATGCATATATGTGCATATATCCAACTGTAAGTGGACAGTTCTTTCTAATTACATCAACACTTGGCAGTGAGAATGTTAGAAGAATCTTATGAGATGTGAAGTTCTTTTATGGTAAGAGAATAAACACTGACCAAAGAGCCACAGGATAGTTCCTTTTCAATTTGAGCAGTTAGCAAAGCTTGGGTTCCTCTGAACTATGACTTTATGTCACACCCTATAAGACTGATATTGTTGACTAGCTTTGTGAATAATCTCCAGAAAGTACTTGAGAACTCAAGGATTTCAGTGTGCTTATCCTGCTGTTTTCTATTTGTTTTATGCTACTCCATCTATTTCTACAAACCACTACAAATCTTCTGTGGAAAAGATGAAGCATATTAATAGATCAGCCTAAGTACTAAGCTCTAAAATCAAGAAATCTTCCATTACCACAATTAAGGCCTAGAACATCTCTGCAAGATAATTTTCATTATCACCAATACGTTTGATCAGGAAGATGAATTCTAAGGCACAAATACTTCAGAGAACATAAAATAAATAGGAAACCTTCAAAGCTTTACTGACAAGGACATGATGAAATATGTTTCCAGCAAAATAAAAATAACATCACTGTAAATTAAACCAGTACCAAAGAAGAGATGCTGGCCAAAACTGCCCAAGACAGACACTTGAGGAATTTCAGCAGGTTTACTGCATGATTTTATGTAATGAATTCTTATTCTCAAATGCTCAGAATTCTTTTACTTTTTCATCAGTTTGTTCATATTCATTGTGCTCTTATGGTCTTTATTTTGTTCCCCAGTGATAAATTACTTTTAATCTTTTTCTTTTCATTTTCTTCTTCATCTTTTATTCCCCAGACAAGGTCTCTGCATAGTCCTAACTGACCTGAACTCCCAGTGAAGACCAGGCTGATCTTGTTCTCATAGATTTCCCCTGCCTCTGCCTCCTGAGTGCTAGGATTAAAGGTGTGCACGACCATGCCTGCCTAGTTCTTTAACCTATTTCAAATAAAAACAAATAATCCCACAGCACACACACAAATCTTTGCTTGGTTGTTAATTTCTAATTTCAATCTTCATTTTCCAGACTGTCCAATGAACAGTGCTCTAGATCTAAAGAAAAGAAAATGAGGGTTTTACCTTAGGAAATATTATCAACTTCAGAACAAACACAGAAACAAAAACAAAACAATAACAAAGAAAAACCCCTTAACTTTCCTCCTGTAATACTGGCCTGTGAGAATGCAAAAGTTTGGTGATTTTTCTATCTTGAAAAGTTTTTACATTTGTTCTCCTCTCTATTGTTTACAAAACATTAGGTCATACTTGTGTTATGTTATAAGCAAACTGCTAAACAAAATTAGATTCTGATTCTCTCCCCGTCCTTTGAAACAACTTATGTATTTCTGTAGCATCAGTGATTCATCTGTAAAACAAAAAGCATAGTAGAATTCCTCTAAGTTGGTATAAAGATTAACAAAGCACATAACATGCTTAGCACAATGTCTCACACATACTAAGTCCTTTGTAAATGTCCACTGTCTTATGACAAACACTAAATTCAATATTGCCATCCATTTTCTTTGTACAGTTTGTATTTTCAACAGAAACTGGTAAAATAGCACACAAACTCGTTTGTGGGGAGTTAGCCAAGGTATAAAATGCTAAAAACTCCATCTATAATTTGCCAAAGTAATCACCACATAGCATGGCATTGACTGGATTCATTAACATCACTCCTTAATGGCACCTGTTCAGCTTGTTGATCACCCTCTCTGATTCCTAGGGGACTAAGAGTTATTTCAATTTTTGATGGATCTGAGACAGCAGGCTGTCCATTATTAAAACACACATCTGGACCCTGTTGTTAATAACTGGTTGTTCACAATATGTGGACAGTCTAGGAGTTTTCCCACAGGGAGTTAAATGAGGCTGAAATGTGTTAATGTGCTTTTATCCTTATTCACACAGCGATTTACAAGATGGGTTAAGTATGCTCTTGTAAAAACAATTTGTCATTATGATTCTATGTAAATCTAGTGTAAGAAAGCCAAGAGAAAGCAGGCTTTTATTTATTAGATTCTCTGGTTTGGTTTGGTTTTTTTCTCTTTTGACTTTGTATGCAATGTCCATTTCTTAAGCATAGTTACACACTATGAAAATGGAAAGTAATGTAACTCTGAGATCAAAGGATGCATTCACGGAGGGACACGGCCCTCAGTTTTATAGCACTGCCCTAAGTGGAAAAGCACTGAAACCAAAAAGCAGTTTGTATAAGAGGTCATGTTAAGACTCTGAAGATGAAAGAGGTCAAGAACTGCGGGTCTGCTGCCAGCCACTGTCCCTCGAGAGAAGATAAACTTGACAGTGGGTTTCTGTTCTGTTTCTGCTTTCTTCACAGCTTCTATTTGTCAAAAGATAGATGAAGATAAACAGGATCAACTCAAAGTTCAGTTCAAAATTATGGAGAGAAATTTCACTGGTTTATCTCTCTTTCCTGGTGAACCTCCTCTGTTCCCCCCACCACCATCAAAAACAGTTTCCCCTAATTTCTACCAGGCAACTAGGGCCTTCCTGATTCTAATCTTTCCACCTCCAACTCCCAAGCCATCTCTACTTCCCAGTGAAAAGGACAAAGAATAAATCTAATAGAACAGGTTCAATTTGTTGATTTAGATTACAGAAATATTTTCTTTTTTTTCATGTACACGAGGTGATTCCTTTTGTCTTTGCAGTCACCCTACAGCCAAGATTCTCTTCAAGAATCAGCTTGTTTTAAGTGTGTCCAGTTACTGAGGGGTCAAGGGCAGATTTCTCAACTGCACCACTCTCCATTTCTATCTAAGCAGATGCAACAGACTCGATGCAGTGACAGAGTTTTGTTGCTGTTGCTGGTTTTTCCTTCGCAGAGCCAGGGTCTCTATCCAACTGCTTCAAGCTTGCACATCCATCAGCACTTTCTACACAACAGGCATGCAATAAAATACCCAAATAGCTCAAGATTTTCTAATACCCATAAGTGAGAAAGCATGAGGCTAAATGCCATTAACAAAGCTTTAGGTTGGAGAGAGAGGACTTGGTTCAATACAAGACATCTGCATGAACCTCCACTCCCAAAGAGTCATATTTTTCTTTATTAATGCATACATGCTTAAGAAAATTATAAAAATTTAATATTAAATATTAAAGAGGTTACTAATATCAATGATTTTTTGGCAACAAAAGCTTTATAATGTAGTTTGAATGATGAAGTAAACTCATGATTGTGGTATGCGGTAAAATTTTTGATTTCAATGTTAACTACATTCAAACTCAATTAATTATTTATCAAAAATTTCATATGGACTAAATTCTTGACACTTGTTTGTGTACTTGGTTTTGTTGCAAGGAATAAGACAAGCATCTATGCATAATTTGCTTCTTTATTTGTCATTACTTAAGAGTTTCACAACTACTAACATTTCTACCAGAGAAAAGTTTGGGGCCCAACTTATTCACCCTACTCAAGCCAGAGCACAATCGACATGTGACAGGGCTTAAAGTTCTTCTTCACTTCACCCATTCAACTGTGACTCTGGATTAAGGGTTAAATTCTGCCAGTGTTTCAGGCCCATCCTTATCTTCTCTGTCATTTGCAGAGCTAATAAGTCCATTTTAAGGCTTGGTTTATATTTCCCTATACAGATCTTCTCCTGAACGCAGGATCCATAACCCAACTTCCCCCTGACTTTGTTCAGTTCCTAAAAAATGCCTTGCTCTTTCCTTCCAATGGCTGTTTAGACAACCTGCCGCTTACCCTGAAGTGTTAGTTTCCTGCTTCACCTAATCATTTATCTTTAGTTCCTAACCTCAGCATAAATTTATTTGGAAACTTCCCAGATCACCCTATTGCCTGCTGTACTAGACAGCACTGTTCAACCCTGCCTTCTCAAGGCAGCTAGTGAAGCTCCTCCTTTGCTTGTCGCAATATTTATCTACTTTGACAATTAAAAAAATTACATCAATTGTAGCAATTTTCTAACCCATTAACTTCTGCCATAATGGATTGCAAAGGAATACAAAAGATGAATTGCTTCATATTTCATTTTTATTCCAAGATGTCTAACATTCTCTTTCTTTGAGAAGAGTGACATTTATATGTACTCTACTTTTAAAAGAAGTTGAGAAGATAACTCTAATAATTTGTTAGTAATTTACCCTGTTCACTAGTTCATAATATTTGTATACATATCTGTAGCTACCTGGTTGATATCTGATACTCAAAACCCTTAAAAGCAAGTACACAGGAGCAGAAGCAACAAGAATGCAAGTTAGAGGCCAGACTAAGCTAGTGAGTTCCAGGACTGCTTCCTCTACAGAGACAAGAGACCTTGTTCTACAGAAAATAGAAAGGAGAGAGAAAGAAAAAGAGAATGAAAGAACTAGAGAGAAGAGGGAGGGACGGAAGGAAGAAAGAAGAAATGGCAACGTGATTTATCAAACTGTAGAAACATTAGTAAACAAAAGCTTGAATGGAAACATTTTTAATATTCTCAATGATTTCATTATCAACTTCAGCAAAAAGATAAAACTAATGTAGCCATTGGTACATGTTGGCAGATGTATTGTTGGGTTAAATTTTGTTTCACTTCAATAATTAAGAATTAAATTCTATATAGTCTTCATTTGTATTCAGTATTTTTTGTACTTTTAAGATTTTTTTTTTTTACTTTATTTGATGTTTGGCTGGTTGGTTGCTTGGTTTTTGGTCTTTTGAGATAAAGTCACACTACATAGGCCCAGCTATCCTGGAACTCACTATATAGGCCATCCCAGGCTGGCCTCAATCTCACAGCAATCTGCCAACCTCTACCTCCAGAGTGCTGAGCGAGCACAGACACTCAAATATAGAGATCAGAGAAAAACTTGCCAGAGTTGGTTCTAAGTGTCAGCTGGGTGAGAGGGTCCCCAGGATCAAAATCCTGTCATCAGGCACTACTGAACCATCAAATCTTTTTTTGTTGCTGTTGTCTTTTTGAGACAGTGTCTCCCTATCGCCCAGCTGGCCTGGAACTCGCTGTGGAGACCAAGCTAGACTTGATTTTACAAAGATTCGCCTGCATCCAAAATGCTGGAATTAAAGTGTACCCCACCACATCCGGCTCCTTCAACCCTATTTTCAGAGACGTTGAGTTGCAATATTAATATAGAAGGAGGAAAGTATTTTAATAATTTTGGTGCTACAGTTAATTTAAATCATTTTCCTCATCACTCATCAGAAAATACTTTTGTATCCATCCTTGGGACTAAGTTGAAGCTGCAGGTAACTGCTTAGAGGAAAGTGTGATACTTTCAGGATGATAAGTATGACGTGCAGAAAATGAGAGTCTGTATTCTGATCTCCCCAGCACAAGTAATTTGAAAACCCACATTTCAATTTCACTACATGAGCTTGTCAGAGGGAAAGATTACTACATTTTCATGTAAAAGAGTAACATCTGAATTTTGGGTAACCATTGAAGAAACGGCAATGTTGATGTGTTTCTCTCTGTGTTTCATGTATTGCAATATGCGTATTTAAAGTCAGTTTGGGGGCTTGGAGATGGTTCAGTGGGTAAAGTGTTTGTGGTGCAATCCTGAAGATTGGAGTTGGATTCCCAGTACCCACATAAAAAGGAGATGCATGTGGCAGTCCCAGTAATCTGGGGCACTGAAGGTGAATACAGGAAATCCCAGGGGAAAGCTGGTTGGCCAAAATAACCCAAAGTTCCAGGTTCCACCAGAAATCCTGAACCAATAGATAAAAGTGGAGAGCAAAGGGGAAAAACATCCAGTGAATGCCCAGCCCCCACGTCCTGTGCAACATGCAAACGTGCACATGTGCCACTCAAGAATGCATATGCAAAATGGAAAAAATGGTCAAGCTTTGCACCAATATCTTTAGAATTGGTTTTTGCCTTATTTGTAACAATTTATGTTGTACAAGTGATGGTGCTAAGAAAACCAAGACTTTTCTGGATTTTACAACTATTGCATATATATGGTTAATGATACAATCTAAACAAGAGCAAAATACCTTTTGTGTATTTAATAGCACTCAAAATAATCTTAAACTGTATTTAATGATGTTAATATAAAAACTTAAAAGAATATTTTATAATACATGTCTACAGTTCAAAATCATATATAAGTTATTGTGGGAGGAAAATTTGTGACATGAAAATATTCTACATAGCAATGTAAAATCCATTCCTATTATTTAATTCTATTATATACAGTAATACATTTTGTAGTATAATAAAATTTCATATACTCCATAATCTATTCAAATAGTTTGTCTATTTTGTAGATATCTCTTGAACTATTTACCAATTGACTTTTATGTACTTTTTGTTCAATTCCTCTTATGGTTTTAATCACAAGGGCTTTCCTTGCATTACTTTTAAGTACCACCTATAAAGCAGGAAGAAAATATTTTAAATTACTATATTTGAAATTACAGACCTGACTTTTGAAAACAAGAATGGCCTTAATTAAATAAGTGGCCTACTCTTTATGACTACAACAGAGAATTGTCCATTAACAGTAATTGGAATTGTGACAATATATCCATATCAAGTGCATTGTGTTCCAAACATTAAAATTAGTAAGTCATGATGAAAGAGTTTTCCTTTAGAAAGTTCTTAAAATCAGACTTACCAGTGTTTAACTGCAGAAGAATAAATCTTTATTGCTTTACAAATCACAGAAACATTAAAGATAATACACTGACTCTTAGCAATTCAATGAATCTAAGAACCACGAAAGGCTTCCAGAGGAAGCCAGTTACTCAGTCTCTATTATAAGAGTTTCATCCATAGAATAAGGATGAAGTCATTGAATACTCTAATTACTATATTCAAAATGCGCTGAAATACCTTGAGCCATCTCTTACAAAGTGACTATATCTGCTTTATTTTCAAGTCAATGTTCTGAATATACTCTCCACAAATGATTCAAGATTTTCTTTACATTTTAAGATGGATTTTCTTCTAAAACATAGTCATAAACAAACATGTCAGTAACACCCTTGAGTAAATTAACCTTCCTTCATACAAGGAAGTAATGTTTCATATCTGCATATTCTTCTTAAACATGAGACCCTGAGATACAAAAAGTATTCAAATATTAGCTGAATGGAGAGTTTAGTGTCAAATGCATTTATAGAAACATTTTGTTTTATATGCAGAATGTAAAAGAAACATATATATATATGCATATAAATATATATATATGTATATATACAACATACAAAAAAATCCCCAAGCAAAAGTAATGTTATCATCCACTAATGCCATCCACAATTCTCAGCACTCCTAGGGTGGATATCCTAGGAAAGGGAAAGGGATATCACATATAAATGAAGGAGAAAAAAAATTATATAAAGATGACACTGATCTACTACGTATACACTGCTTATATTACACGTACACATGTTGGAAGGAGTAGCCTCAAGATTACCTACAAAGATCGCACAATGTTTAGATAACCTACCCATGCAAAGTTATGTCACGGAAAATCTAGGCTACAGACATACATACTTTCTCAAGCCAATTCTGATGGCTCATACCTGTTTTTCTGCCATTTGAGATGCTGAGGCAGGAGGATTGCCATGAGTTTGAAGCCATCCTGGACTGCACAGTGAGTTCCAGGCCAACAATCTGGACTTTCTCTATCCTAAAAAGATCATCAATACTTTATTTCCTCTTTAACAGCCCGTCTTCATGCATTTATCATGTCCTCACTCATTTTCACAAGCATAACCTACAGAGATTTAGCTTAAAATTCTTAAAAGTGAGGAACGAGGTAGAAAAGCATTTTGTTTCCAATAGAGAAGATGGCCATCTTGATCCAGATTTACCCAGAAACCAATGTACAATTAAGGTTGAAGCATAAAAGGTTTATTCAGAAATCAGTCACAGAAAACAGCAGTGACTAGGGCTGCGAAGCCAACAAAGTTTGCAATATTACACCAGTTACCTCCGTGGGCAATTCAAACTTCGTCCTCTTGGACATAACATAGTAAACATGCTTTAAAGTATCCCAACCAAGGAGAACGTTCCTAATGTACTTAAAGAGCAACTCCCCATTTTCTCAATGGTACTCCAGTCACCTTTTACCACCCAAGCTTACTGTGCTCCTGGAGTTACTTACTAGTGGGGCTGCAAAAGTTGTTCATAGAAAGGAGCCTGAAAAAATATGAACAGAATCTTTAATGCACGTGTTGCTGGAGATAGTCTACAAACTCCTATATAAAAAGATGTTTCTTCCTCAACTCTGTAGGAAATTAGCTCACAAAGATGACTGAGTATAGTAAGCTTGCTATATTTCAGACTTAATTGAAAAGAAGAAGACTGTGTGCTCTCATTAAAGACAAATGCCATGGTTTACTTACGTCATAGTGAGGAGGGAAGTGGGAGGAGGAAGAGAAATAACTATAACTGTGAAGTGAAAGTAAAGGGAACCAACATTTAATGAAAATATAAACTATGTTAGATACCATGAAATATTTATAAATCTAAATGGATTAAACTAGAAAAACTCAAGATTTCCCTTTTGTTTACAAAGAACTGAACCTGAGTTATCCTGAGTTATCTTTATTCTGGCAAGAGATATTACCCAGGACAACAAGTATTCAGTCTTCTAGACTCTTGGTTTATTTGTCACTAAAATAACAGCCTGATGTTCAGGGACAGTATGAGGGCTGAATGAGATGGCATATGTCACAGTTAACCTCTTGACAATTTTAGTGTCATTAGTTCTATACCACCACATCATCTTTCTTGTCACAAGTGAGGAGACAGATATTTATGAATAACAAATGCTCACTATTAAAATAAGATTACTAAAACTCATACTGGTCAAATGACTTGTCAAAGGCAATTCACCTAGTAGGGAATAAACAAAGACTAACATCTGGTCTCTATGATTCTAAGATATGTACTTAAACCAGATATTAACTTTTAAAATGCTGCAAAATAAGTTAAATCTTCCAAGATGTTTCCAAGACATCTAAAAATAGTTGAACAATGTTAAGTACTTTATTTAAATACTAAATGTGCCTTGATTTTTAAGATAAAGTTGTGTTGGCAATAAAATTATCAGTTAAGAGCACTGGCTGTTCTTGCAGAGAACGCACATGGTGGCTAATAACTACCTGAAACTCCAGTTCCAGGGGACCTGACACCTCTTCTGGCCTCTTTGGGCATTGCTCAACACAGGTGTTTTTACATACATACAGGCAAAACATTCATTCATACACATAAAATTTTTAAAAAATGATTTTTTAAACCTTTTTAAAGTTTTTTCAACTTTTAAATGAACATGCAAAACTTTTTTAAATGTGGCACTCACTTATTTAGGTAGCAATCAACTAATCTAAATTCCTCATTATTAAAATATTTCTGCAGCATCTTTAGAAAACAAGGACAACCACATGAACGTTTAGCATTTTGGATAGAGTTGAAAAAAATAACACTACCATCATTGTACCTAACACATGTCTTAAGTATTCAACATATCCCATATTTCCTACAACACAGGTTTCTATTCTATACTAGACAGCATGGTCCTGAGGTCCTGAAAGAAATCTAAATTCAACCATCAGATGTCCATCACTCACTTCAGTAGGTTAAGACAGTTTACCTTGCAATGTCTGTTAAGAATGCAAATTCACTTAAATATGCATTTAATTATCTTCACTTAAATAGAATATCTTCTTTTACAAACATACTGGCCAATAATTCAAGTATTTTTCCTTTGAACTTCTAAACAACATGTATGTTTTTTTCCCAAGAAGTGGAGATTCAATGGAGATAGTATCCTCTCCAAATCCATCCATTCCATTCTCCATTATTAATGAGAGATCAAGGAAAATGCCCATAATGGAAGTCTAAGACAAGTCCCCAGTGTATTGGAAGAGGAGTGAGTACTGGGAACTGAGAAAGTGAGAGAAAGCGGAGGACATACTGCCCATTTGTAAATGCAGAAAGGACTTCAGATTGGAAGGATAATGGATCGTCCATCTAATTCAAACAAAACATCAATGCCAAAGTGAACTTCAGGAAACCATTTCAACTGAACGGAGAGCTTAGTTATACATATATTACTTAAAAACAAGAAAATATGGCATGTGATACATGAAATGACCCTTCTAGAAAACATCAGATTTAATGAAAAACAAAATTTAATGAGATAATGTGTGTTTTAAATGAAAAAGTCCAGGCAACCTTGTTTAGCTACAGAAAACAGTATTGTCATTTGTAAAACACATGAGCACTATTTGATTAACAATATTCCAGCTCTGAAACTTAAGTTTTTATTGTGAGGCATTCATTATTTAGGATTAAAAGAGTATAAAATATACTAATTACGGAACGACTGTATCATGCCACCAAAACCTCATTATAATAATAGTCACCACTTGCTCAGTGAAATTTCTATTCCAGTGGCTCTCATTTTCATTAACTACCTGTTACATATTTAAACCACCTGTCTACCTGAAACTCCAAATATTTAAACGGCAGTAAATTCCTAGTGGCAAGCAGATGACACTGGCGAGGAGCCAGGAACTAGGTACAGGAAGGAAACTGTAAGTTTCCAATGTGATTTTTCAACCAACTTAGATGCATTTGTAAGGAGGATTAGCTACACCAATGGAAATGATGACAAGCAACTGGAATTGATACTGTGTGCTGGGTGTATGTTACTGTCTTCCTTATACTTAACCAAGGAAAGCACAGATAGACAAAAGAATACCGAAAAATGCAATAAATGCGTTGCAAGAATTAAGAAAGTGGAAATAAAAAGAGTTCCTTGTCTACAGCAACTGCTCTACAGAGTCAAAATGGAGAGAGGTATAGAGTCCCTTTTACTCCCTCAGTGGCACAGTCTCCCTCTAGGGCCGTCTTTCCTTACATCCCCTCCTCAGTCCCCAAGGCTCGATCCCAGAGCAGCAGTATTCACCGAACAATGCACCACCACACCACTTACCTGTCGTCGTTTTGCCATCCTTGGTCCCCTAGCAGCAAATCCCGGAATCTGTACCTGGGAGGCAGAGGAGGCACTTCGCTTTCCAAATCAACCATCCTTCCTTAAAAAGCGGGTAGCATCCAACAAGGGATGGAGGAAAAGAGGGAGCGAGCGCGGCTGCAGAGAGGTTGTCTTGGGGTGGGGGGAGGTGGGAGAAGTGCCGGGGGACCCGGAGGAGGAGGGGTCGCTCTGCCGGAAGCTGAGGCTGGAAAGGGGGCTGGCTCCTTCCCCCCACACCCCCAGGGTGTGATGGGGATGATGCAAACGAAGCCCAGGAGCAAAAGTCTGGCTTTGACTAGAACCGGCGCTGCCAAGGAACCGCCCCCAGGCTCAGCACCGCCTCTGGTCCCGGGGACCTGGGGGGAGGCGGGAATGCAAAAGTTACTTCGCCGACAAAAAAAGAAAAAAAAATCGCGCGGTGCCTAAAAAGAGGGCAGGTGGTGGGCGTGAGCGCCGCGTGATGGCCAGGCACTTTCCTGAAAGGCAGGGACCAGAGCTTTCCAGTAGGGCATCCCCCAGCCGCAGCTTCTTCGACTGGGCGGAGGTGCACAGGGATGGAGTGAAAGGCGGTGGGCTTGGGCCCCAGGAGCGGCCAACCCGGCTCTCCCGGCACAGGTCCTTCGAGCTGCTGCTGCTGGAGGCCCAGCCAATGAGCCTCCCCCTCATTAGCATAACACAGTGACGGCATTAGGGTGCCTTGGGGACAACCAATGGGGGCGAGCTCATTAGCGGATTCCGGGGCTCCGGACCCTTATCTGGGAACAGGGGGTGTCGGGCTCCCTGAGTGTTCTAAAGTGGCACCAGCTCCCTTGTTCTGTTCGCCTTCGGCTTCGCTGTGTGGAGTGAAATACGCACGTTCCTGGACAGGGAATCCCGACTCTCAGCCCCAGGAAAGCCCCCCCACACACAGTCTAAGAAAAGGGAGGTGTTTCCCTGGTCTGAGGAATACTGCAGGGCCCCCATAGGCCTCCGCTGAAGCGAAACGTTTAGATGAAGACTGGGAGAGCATCCTGAAAGAAACCTGTGAGGACTGCACTCTAGGGAGCACCGGTGGCCGTGGAGAAGCAGCCAACAGCGTTGTGGGCTTCCAGGTTGCAGACCTTAGCTGTAGGTACGGGTTCAGGAGGTCGGAGGAGGAGGGGAATCCAGAAGCCCCAAGCTTGCTCTTCCACAACACCTGGTGTTAATCTGAACCCCGCTACCCAAGTTCTGGTTCTGTCTGCACACACTGGCTTTTCCTTCAGGAATGGATACATCAAGGTGCAACAGAAAGAAACAGTCACGTGGCTGACTATGCCTCAGGAAACAGTGAAGACTCGGTCATAGTGCTCCTGCCCTTACATGAGGATGTTGTAGTTTGCTTGGAGAAACAAATTCATAGTGAAAACGATGCAACGTGGGAGCCAATAATCAGCCTGTGCAGTACCAATTCGTGTGGGTCCAAGGAACACGAAAATGACCGTGCACTCCTGCACGCCAGAGCAGTCTCCTTAAAGGGAAGGGAAAAATAAGAAACTACCGGAGAGGAAGTATGAATGTGGGGCAAAGTGATTCTTTTTAAGTTTGCTTATGAAGGAAATAGGAATGAAATCATCTGGATTAATCAATAAAAATTCTTTAGCAAAAAAATTCATGAAGCTAAAATACAGAAGGAAGAAATCAACAAATGGGTTGTAACGTCAGATAAAAGGTATCAGTATCAAACAGCTGAAAGGTCAAGGCCGAACCCTTTCCATGTATTTTCAAATCCCCGCTCCTCTGTGTAGACCTGTCTTGAGTGGCATGCGCTCCTTCAGACTTCTTTACTTCCGGATGAGCACTCTTCCTTGTATGCTTCAGCCTTCATTCTTCTGAGCGCTCTGTTTGCGGTTTTTATCCTGCTCTGACCTGTTGATGGTTATCTGTACGTTTTTAAAGTCGCTTCCCGCTCTCTGTGACTTTTTTTTTTTTTGCATAGTGACTTCAAAATAGCAAAATCTTACCTCAGTGTATACTGAGATGCTGAGAAAGGACAAGCATGAACTATCTATTGAGTACCAGAATTCTCAGGTTAGAGAAGGATATTTTATTTAAAAGAGAGCTGTACATCTTATTTTGCACTGTTATGACAGTTTCATGTATTTGAGTTCCAAATAATCAGACAACAACACAGGATAGAACAACTATATTTTAAAAAAGAATAAGTAAAAACCTGCTCATTTGTTAAGGACACTCTGAGGTCCCTCAGGCACTCAGTTGGGCACAACTCAATCACGACCTGCTGGTTTTCTCCATGCCATAAAATTGCTGTGAAATAGAATAAAATCAACTCCTAATTCTAAATTTTAAAGAATGCAATGTAAAAAAAATGCTGTTCTGGCATTCTTAAAACACAGCAATCATGGATATCAAACTTAAAATTGGGAGAACTTTTTGCTCTATATTTTCCCACTTTTTGTGACAGACTTTTTTTGTCATTAATTTTGACTTCTACTTCTCCCACTGCCTTTTACACTTCATTCCTCTTTGTTTCTTGTCATGTCAAGTCATCCCTGCTGTTAAAATATATTTTCCTTGGTTTCTTTTTTCACTGTGTTTCAGTCTCTTATCTCATCAAACCCTTTTCTCTCTTTGCATGTGAAAGCTTTTATTCAACTTCAGCCTGAGATTCCATTTTTGGAAATAAATTTAAACTTGGTTATATATTTTACAATCCTCTACTATGCACTCCTGACTGATGTTATTAAGTCTCCTTGTCAACATCTAGTGCAGATGAAGAGTTGAGGAAATTGGTCACACACACACACACACACACATACACAAACACAAGACACAGATACTGGTCACACACACACACACACACACACATACACACATCTCACCCAAAATCTTCTAAACAATTATGCTAATAGATACTGTCAGCAATGAGGCTAAGAATAATGATTTCTTAGCTTTTGAAATTTTAATTACATATTCTAAAAAGTATATTTAAGATATCTTCCAATTTCTTCCTATTTTAATAACAAATGACATTTTTCAAATTTCCTGTTTACACTGACAGATTATACAGAATTCTTTTTAGAAAGTATTTTTTTTAATTTTATATGTATTAGTGTTTTGATTGCATGCACGTGCATCTATGCCTGTGATGGCAGCAGAGGCCAGAAGACCACGTCTGGCCCTCTGGAACTGGACTTACAGATGGTTGTTAGCTGTGATGTGGATGCTGGGAACTGAATTCAGGTTCTCTCTAAAAGCAGCCAGTGCTCTTAACCACTGTGCCATCTCTCCAAGCACCTGATTTTACTGATGCTTTATCATAAAAAAATTCATTCCTATAGATTAAGAATGGTTTTTTATTAACAATTACTCATAACTATCTTGCTCATAACATAATTGCAATCAGATAATATGATGGAGAATTTTACCCAGAATTTAAAATATATGTGTGTATACACACACATGAACACAAACACTCATAAACACACACACACACACACACACACACACACATATAATTTTATGGGGGAAAAAAATCCACAAACTGTTAGGAACTCTGTGTGCTTAACCTTACAGCAACTATTTAAAAAGAAATGGAAACGTTTGCTCTGTTGTGCACTTCACAGAGGCCTCGCATGTAGGCCTTCATTCAGGTAACATGGTTAAGCTATATAATGTCTCAGTGTGGATGTGTTCTATTACTCAGAGTCTCCTTTGACTTGACTGTCTCATAATCAAAATGGTTAGAGAGTGAGTATTGGAGGACTGGCTGTCCAGGAGCAGTGGAACATGAGGGGTGGCAGTAGTAATCAGCATGGGCTGCTGTTACTAAGGAGCACATAGAGACACCTAATCCTGAACTTGGACATTCAGGGAAGGTATGCTGAGAGAGCTGCCATTCATACTGATGAATGGAGAAGGAGTGATAATGTGGAGGGAAAAGGCACAATGAGCACACAGGTACAAATAATAATGGCAAGACGGTGCTGGAGAGATGGCAGGGCAGGTAGAGTGCTTGTGACAGAAACATGAGAACCTGAGTTCAAATTCCAGCACCCACCCGAAAAACTAGGCATAGCAATGCATGCCTGTAACCCTGGCAGGGAGAGGAGTAGGGGGGAGGGAGGAGGGAGACAACAGGAACTCTGGGACTTGCTGGCCACCAAAACAATCCCCAGGGTCAATGAGATACCCTGTCTCAAGGAAATAAATCAGGGAGTGACAGAGCCTCAGCCTGTATACCTGCACACATATGTCACACACATACATACACATACAAAGTTAAATTAAATAAGAAAGAAGACATGATGGATAGCAACAAATGGAAAAGTATCATGTTGTTTGAGTTGGGATACATATTTAGCAGGGGAGGGACAAGAAATGGACACCAGAAAACAGTACTAAGTTCACAGATATGAAAAACCTTTTAGAAGCATCCCATCTTAGGGGCCTTGTATCTCATGCAGGTAAATGGCAAAGCCATCTCATACTTTGAAAAACTCACATGGCAGTAGTGTAGCTAGCTAACTGATGGGGAAGACAAGAATGCAGGACTGGAGACCTCTTGAGAATGCTACTGTATTTCAGGTGAAATACACCAGTTGTCTGAGACCGGACAGTGGCTGTATGGATGCAGACGGAAAGTTTGTGCAGTAAATTGAGAAGACAGAATTTATAAGGCTTGATAATTGAAGACTGTGGAAGTTAGTGTATAGTGAAGAATCAATGACACTTTCTATGCCTTCAGGGCTGAGTAAGTAGGTGGAGAATATTTACTGCTGGATAGGGGAGAAAACAAGAGAGGAAATGATTTCACTTTAAGCCATCTACAAAGCATCAAGCAGAGAATTCTAGGTGCTTTCAATATGTGGATTCTGCACACCAGGAGCAAATACTTGTGCGGACCTATAAAACTGAGAAACGCCAGTATACGAGTGGCTCCTGAAACTGAGGAAAGATAAATTCAATGGTTCTTATACAATATGAGGAAAGAGGAGAGCAGAGTGTGACTGGGCCCATAAAGACAGCTAGGGAGAAGTGATAAATCAGAGGAGCAGGAGCAAAATCAAGCAGAATTCCACTTCTACTGCCAGACCTTCTTGTTTAGTTGCCCTCTATGACACTTGGTTTAAGCTAACATACAATCTATAGAAATAAAAATTTAACAAAACCTGTCCTGTATTTTAAACATTTCCAGCTATAAGAGAAGAACTACTTCTTTTACCAGCAACACTAAAACTAGAAAAAAGAGAGAAAATAAAAATGCCGTACTTGCTTCTGAAATTCTACCTAACGATCACAGGTCAGAAATAAGATGAAAGGTCCTCTAGAGACAAGATATTACAGTAGCTAAAATAATTTATCCAACATGTTTTCTAGTAATTTCTGTTACTAATTTTTAAAAATGAACCATTCTTCATGTGATAAAATGTGTCTGGAAACCTATACTAGAAATCAGGGAGGAGACAGCCAATGCCCCTGTGTTAGCAGCAACAGCCTTTGTCGCCTTCCTGTTCTTCCATCAGTCTTCTCAGATCTCTTGAAAAGACACTTCCTATTCATCATCACTCTAAAGGATAACCCATCTCACCATCATTATATATGCACTTTCTGTTATTTTTCTTTTTAACTTCTACAGGGAAACATAAAGTCAAAGGGGGAATTATTTAGCACTAAACACAGTTCAGTAACCTGCCCTGCAAGCATGATCTCACAGTCATTCAGAAGCTAGACTCACACAGTTCTTTAAACAAAGCATACATGTTCTTTGCAAGGAAAACACATAAATCGATTGGAAAATTTCCAGTAGATTATCTTTAGTGGCCATATCTTCATTCTGTTCATTCCCATAATCCCTTCCTGTTGGGAGGAAGGCCTCTTTTCTTACTATCAGTCCTCTACTAGATCCCTAAAACAAATGATGGTAACACAGCTTTGCCTTTCAACAACACCTGGCAGTGTGGATGATCAACAGTTATGCAATGGGTGAATGAATGCTAAATGTGTGAATGGACTGAGTCATAGCTTTGCTACTACTTAAGTGTAAAAACATAACTGTTTGGTTATAATGAGAATAATTAATGATGGAAGTATGAATAACTACTGGGTTAGGATATTTTATTAAGAGTTTTACAATAATACTGAAAAAGTAACAGTGTCCTACTTAGAAAGGTAAAAGTTACTGCCCAGAAAATCTCACTCAACTAGAAGATGCTAAACCAAAATTCAAATACCTAATTTACTAACCCCCAAATACATTCTCCTTCCAATATAATTTAAATGTTTATGATCAATAACTAGCAGGCTTTGTGATTTACCAATCTGTAATCTAAAGTATAATAAAAAAAAACCCTACTCTGTGCTCCAACCTCAATTACTTTGTTTTGTGTTAGGCTATGAGGACTATCTATTTGATATCTATTTGGTATAGCTTTAGGACAGGAACTGGTCAACAGAATGCCTAAAAATGACTAGAGGATTGAGACTCTCAGGCCTACTCCACTCTGCAGCGTCCATGGAGGAAAGAGGGACTCAAGATTGAACACATAACTGCTTGCTAGTGCTTAAATCAGTCATACCCAGATGAAGACAGACTCTGAAGAGCTTCCAGGTTACTGAGTATATGGAGAAGTATTCCTGGAAGGTGTCATGCCTCAAGAGGACAAGGGGGCTCTGTGGCTTTACCACCTACCCTGACCTATGCATTTCTGTCAGCTTGCTCTTCATCTATACCTTTTGCTATATTCTTTGTAATAAACTACTGACTGCCACTAAAATGTTGCTCATAATAGTCCACAACTGGCCAAGTTTTAGAGCAAAAGGGACTGCAGAGTGTTTGTCTCTGGTTAAGACTCTTAGATTAAACTTCCCCCACCTATGGCTCTGGAACTATTGTATAAGAGAAGGCAGAAAGATTTTAAGAGCCAATAATTCCTCAGCTAAGTTTGGGGTCTGCTGCCCATTTCCTCAGTTCTATGCTGAGTTTTTGTCTGATTGAGTCAGTATGAACGTTGTGTATGCTGTCATCACTGTTGCAAGTAGACAAGAACGAGTTCACAGAGGCCTGAAAGTTTCTGTTTCCTTATTTATTTACTTATGCATTTATGTATTTAATGTGTGTATGTGTCTCGCCTGCATGTCTGTAAGTACACCTGTTACATGCAGTGCCCATAGAGGCCAAAGAGGGCGATGGATTCCCTGCAACTGGAGTTAAAGGTGGTTGTTAGCCACCATGTAGATGCTGGAAACTGAACCCTGGTCTTCTGCAAGAGAAGGCGGTGCTCTTAACTGCTAAGCCATCTCTCTAGCCCCAGGAACTGTTCATTTTGAATCATGGTTTCAGAAAGTTCTGTCCGTTATTGTTTGGTCCTTTGTGCTTGAGCAGAACATTATGGCAGTTAGAGTGTGAAACAGAGGACAGCTGTTTGCCAGGAAACAGAAAGAGCAAGCCAGAAAGTGATAAGGGACTGACACCAAAGGACATGTTCCCAGTGATCTAATTAATATGGCTTTGCCCCCACTCCTGAAGTTTCCAGAATCTCCCAAAATATTGCTACAAGTTGGGGTCCAAAGCATTCAAACCACAAACCTGTAGGGAACATTTTATATTCAAACCATAGCATTCTGCTACTGGCACACAAAGGCTAATGGGCATTTCATAAAACAGCGTGTCATGACACACGATGTCAAGAATCACCATAGTTTTAACACTCCCAACATTGTTCAGACATCTAAGTTTAGAGTCTCTCTACTAACACTCAAGGCATTCTCTTAACTGTGTGCTCCTAGAAAACTAAAATCAAGGATGCATATTACTTCCATGTGATGGCCTCAAGTGAATGTCTCCATTCTACAAAGGAAGAAAGGGGTACAAAGATGAGGAATTGGACAAAAACAAAACCAAAATCAAGCGGGTCAAGCATTAAGTTCTACAGATTTACATCTGTGACTGGAGCACTTATGAACATGAGGTAAGTTCTATAGAGAATGTGCAGTCCCACTTTCATTGTCTTGGCTCAAACCCATGTGGCCTTTGTCTTGTCCTGGGTCCACTCATTGCCAGTCCAGTCATTACCTGATTTCTTCAGTATCCAGGAGTTTTTCACTCTGACTTAGGATTTACCGTCACATCTTCATCCTCTCTAGAGTTTTCTTCAGGTAATGCTAGCTTACTAACCCTGGCCTTACAGACTTTCCTTTGGAATCTTGGTGGAAGCTTTCAGGTCATGATTCTCTATGTCTTGCACTATTTATGCCTATAAAACCAACACCATGATGATGACACCAAATTCTGCTGTCAGTATCCAGACAGGACACCCGACCCTTTGGCCCCAGATACAGGAGCATGAATGCATGGGCATTTGAAGATAGGAAAAACACCTCAGCAGACCACTCTGTGAGACACAATGCACATAAGGTACTATTTTATCAACCTTTTAAAAGAGTTTATGGTTTCACACTTTAAATTGGTTCTGATCAATTCCTGTATATCCTCGAGGATCCCATCTTGTTCATAGTGTTGGGTTTCTCTGTCATTAATCTCTTTAACTGTGGATTCTTCATCTTCAGCTTTTACAAACTTCTTTTTTGGCTGAAATTCATATATTTTCACTTCTTTTTCCTCTGCTTTCTGTTCCCTGCTGTCACTGTAAACCCAGCTAAAAGCAGAGCAGCAGTAACTATGTCATACCCTGGACGTGCTGCTGTCTTGACATTTCCATGATCAAATTAGTCCATTAGATTTGAATTCAGTCTTATCCAAATTTTCAGGACACAGGCAAATGTAGATATTCTTTACCAATATATAACATAAATGGTCTCTAGTCCAGTTCCCAGTAATTGTCTGAAAACTTACTGAGCATACACTTTACTAGCTGCATTTTGATCAGCATTCTGGTCTTCTACTCACACTTCCTACTAAACTCTGCCCCCAGAATTCTAGACATTCTCCAACCTACATCCCCAAATTTTCAAATTCTTCCTCTAAATGAGTTAATAGTCTAAGAAGCACATGGTAAGATTTATCCACAGTAACAATCCCATTTCTCTGCTATTAGTTTTATGTATTAGTTATTTTCACATACTCATGACTAAAGGCTTAACAAATGCAATACAAGAAGGGTGATTGACTTCAGCTCATGGATTCAGAGGGTTCAGGCTGTAATTGCTTGGTCCCATGTGTTTAAGCAGTTGGAGCATATGGCACAAAACTGCTATTTCCATAACAGTAAACTAGATAGCAGAGAGAGCCATCCATGAACTGGCCAGTAACAATACTCTCTCAAAAACCTAGCCTAACAATCTAATTCTTCCAGGTGGATCTGATCTCCCAAAACTCTATACCCTATCAAAATAGTGCCAGCAAGGGCGACCAAGTGTTCAGAACATGAACCTATGATAGGAAAGAAAAAGGAGAGAGTACTTGGAGCAGTAGAATTTTTACTGGGAAAAAGTGAGGAATGAGGGAGGTCATTCAAAACAAAAGATGTACGGAAAAATATAGACCAATGACTTCATAAGCTGGCTGAGAATATATAATTCATTAAAAGTCTAAAACATAAAGAATGTTGAATGAATATACTCTGCATATGTAGATAATACTGCTCTTAGAAGTCAAGCTTACTAAAAAGTTTTGCAGCAGTATATGTGAGCTCCCTCTTTAATCAGAAAGGCCCCAGAGGTTCCTAACTAAACAAAGGCTACTGATTTTTCTCACGGTTTCCCACCAGAACTGAATGGTAAGGCATTACTGGAGAAGGCACTATAGTATTTGGTAGCAGAACACAGAGACAGCAAGCTGGAACTGAACTGGAAACTTCCTCACCACTGGCTAAATTTTATAATGATGGAATGTGTTGTGTAGCCTGAAGGAAAAACATCATCAATGGTTTCAACTGTGAACTCTGCATGATGCAATACCAATCTACTAGTCAAGATGTGTCCGCTGTGCAATAGCAGTATGACTGTTATGGAGATGACCAATTGCTTTCTGATAAGAGTTGATGCCCACTCCTTAGGAGGAAATTCATGGCAGGCACTGTAAAACTGGTCTAAAGGTCATAACTGGGGATGCCACAGAACCTGGGGAGAATCTACCAGTTATTTCTCTAAATGGACATGTCAAAAATGCCTTCTATATATTTGAGTTTAGGTTCCAAGATCCAGAGGACGTCATTTAACAGGGGGAAAGAAAGAATGTAAGAGCCAGAGGATGTGGAGGAATGCTGTGAAGTGTATTCTTCTGATTATAACATGGCCATTGCAGTCACCAACTCACAGCAGTTGTGCTTGCCTGCCCAAGACCAGCACTAGATTATCAACATTGTGTGGGGGCCACTCCTCCTTGAGTGCCAGCATAGAAAGGGTCGTTTTCTTTAGTGGTGTATTCTCTGGTAAATTACCCAATAACGTAAATACACTCAGTTTCTCTCTCTCTCTCTCTCTCTCTCTCTCTCTCTCTCTCTCTCTCTCTCTCTTTTCTCTCCCCCCACCCTGCCACACATAAAGATATTGTGAGTTAGCTTTCCTACACACAAGTATATGCATTATAATATAGACATAATTGTCCTCGTTTCCTAGGTTCACACCTAAGTACTTAGTAATCCTCCTTCTAATCATGCCAGAGTTCAGTAACATTTTAAATAAAAGGCCAGATAATAAATATTTTAAATATTCCTCACCATGTGTCCAATTGTAGACATTCCACATTTATTATGTTTCACTAAAGTTTGTAAAAACGAGTGACATTTTAGATTTGCCCTCTGTGGCGTGATCTGCTTATCTTCTCTAGAAGCCCCCTTAATCATGTCCATAGAAAACTTTTAATAGGAAAATATAACTATCCTTTATGATGTCAGTCTCAGACATTAAGTAAGACTTCCTGAATCTCAGCTTTTTCTTAATGACTCTTTTGAGGATAAATGTATTCTTAATTCTTAAAAATGTCAATAAAATTAGATTTAAGTTAGCTGAAAAATAAAGTGAATGCTATGTACATACAAGAAAAACTTATAGGAAGGAGGAAAATCTGAATGATATTGGACTCTTGTATATAATCATGCACTAAAAGAGTGAAATGTTTTGCAGTCTTTAAGAAAAACAGTGTGACTCGGGGCATTTTATATTCAGTTGACATGTTAGTATAAAATAAATAAGCTCATGAGTATGTAGAACTCAAGAACCTGCTCTAAAAGAGCCTGGAGAAAAATAATCAAAATTGAGATCATCATAACTATGAGCCATGTTTAGAAAAGACTTGTAGTGAAAAAGAGAGCATTTATAGGAAAAACTAGTATTAGAAAGCAAGGAAAATTAATTATGAATTTGAATGTGTTAAAATTACAGCAAAAATATTAAACATAATACAATCAGTAAATACAAGGGTTCTAGAGAAAAGAGTAAGAACTATGCTTCACAATGTCGATACTGAAGACATCCACAAAACCCTTGAAGTGATCTATGTGTTGGACACTAACTTGAAACACTGCAATTTACTGGACCTCATCCATTCCACCTTGTTAAGTGGTCAGTTTTCAGATGGCATAAATCTAAGGCTAGGGCAAAATGCACTCTCCTTCCCAAACTTGCTTATTAGAAACAGGTGAAAAATAGCAAAAAATAAAATAAAAAATATTGCTATGTAAATACATATAATAAATATTTAACTTGTGCTTTGTATTATTAATGCAAATATAACTTTTTAGAAATATTTCTGGTTTTTTGTTAAATGTGTCCATTGCCAATTTCAAACGTGAAAAATGTGTTCTAATTGCTCACGGCCCCTCTAGCCTCCTCTACTGCCATCCCTTTCTGTCAACCATCCCTCCTCTGTACAAGAAAGATCCACATTTTTAAAGATCTTTTTAAAAATTATTTATTTTAGCTTTTTAGTTGAAATTTTGCAAATTTCATACAATATATTTTGATCATATTTGGACCTCTAATCCCATTTCTGAACCCTTCTTATAGTCCAGCCTCTAGGTTTCATGTACAAAGACATTAGATTAAGGGTAGCGAGTCAAATTTGTACACAGAGTGTCCTTTATTGTGCATTCATCCACACAGGTTCCTGGCTGACCAATTTAACATCACACCCTTAAATAAAGCCTATTCTCCCTGTCCTTGCATTTATCTGGTTATTAACAGTTCCTCAGCTAACGCCGGGGCTTCTTCCCTGAGTCTGCACTTTTATGCTGGGATTTGACTGGTTTGAGCTTGTGTTACCTGCTGTTACCATTGCTGTGAGTTCATATGAGTAACTTCCCAACTCTCCGAAAAATTCCATGCCCTTGTGATCATTAACCACATCAAGATCTTATAATCTTTCCAACCCCTCTTCAGCAATAAGCCTTCACCTTCAGCCATGGGTGGCAAAAGTTTGATATAGATGTCCTATTCAGGCATAAGCACTTTGCAATCTGTTATTCTCTGCACTTTGGCCACTTGTGGCTTTATGTTAATCACCATCTGTTGCATGAGGAAATTTCGCTGGTGCAAGTCGAGAGATGTATTAATTTTTTTTGCTCCATTTTTCTATGTTCCCTGAGCCTTAGGCATAAATGTTGTATTGTAGCTGTGTCCTGTAGAGATGAGCACCTCACAGACATTTATTCTCTGCATGGGACCACTTTGGGGACTTTTAAATAGCCTCTGTATTTGCAAAAGAAGCTTCTTTGATAAGCGGGAGAGCTACACTTACTTATAAATATAAGGATATGTCTAAGGATGTGACAAAAGTGGGATCTATGACCTCTCCTGCCATGTGTATTTGGCTATATTTACAGTACCACACATGAAGTCTCTACCACTGAGTAGATCTTAAGTTCAATTAGATAGCTGTTGATCACCCCAAGATAGAAGTACCACTACTACACCAGCAGAGATTATTTGCTGGGCCAGTCATTGTTGTGGTTCACAGACTTTAGAACTGGATGGGATCATTAATGGGTTTTCTCCCTTGACAGTTTGCACAGTATGCTCTGTTACAATGGAATGTAGTCTTTAGGGAAGAAGGTTCCAGGTCAGTTCCAGCTGGACTGCTCAAGTCCTGTGCTCAAAGCATGTCCAGTCTTTGGGAAGAGAGTCTTACCTTCAAGTTCAGGATGAAATCAAGTGCTGTGTGAATAGCCTGTGTTAATTTGAAGACTCTTGGGCTATCCTGATCAACAACTTGAAGGAGGTTTCCCCTTCCTGGTACTGTGTTCCTTGTTATTTAGCCTTCAGCTATGCACATGCACTCATACATATGTTGTGTGTGAATTTTTCAGTAGGCTTTTGAATTAATACATTTCCCTCTGATTGGTCACATCACCTAGCATTTTATTTATCTCTTCTCTTGCCTGCATAGCCTTACCTATTCCTTCCCCAGTATCTTCGTTATTTCCCTCAGTAACATCTAAGTCCTACTACCTCTCTCTCCTGAGCTCCTTCTTCGCCTTTACCCCTGCAGTTCCTTTCCATTTCCTGGCTCCTGTGACAACATCAGGATTTATACTGATAGCTAAGGTTTGTACCTGGGATCCACATATGAGAGAGAACAAATGTTACTTGTTTTTCTTAGTCTGTTACTTCACTTACTATAACAGCTTCTGGTTTCATCCATTTAACTGCACATTTCATGATTTCTTTTTTTCTTTTCAGCTGAGTAGAACTCCATTGTGTAAATATACCACATGCTCATCACCCATTCATCTTTTGAGGCAGATTTACATTGTTTCGATTGCCTAGCTATTGTGAAAAAGGCAGTAACAACCATGTTTGAGCAAGCATCTCTGTAGTAGGATATTGAGTCCTCTGGGTATATCACAAGGAGTGGTGTTACTAGATCATATGGCAGAATCATTTTCAGTTTTTAAAGGGTTCTCCACACTATTTCCATGATGACTGCACCAATTTGCAACCCTAGTAGAAGTGAATGACTCCCCTTTTCCAACTTGCTTGCCAGCATTTGGTATCATATGGTCTCTTAATCTCAGCTTTTCAGACTGGGGTAAGTTGATTTGTATTTCCTGAATTACTAAGGATGTTAAACACTTTTAAAGATATTCTTAGTCATTTTCATTTCTTTTTATGAGGACTTTCTGTTCAGATCCATAGCCCATTTTTTTATTAGAAATTTTTTTCTTGATTTTTTGTGTTTCAATTTCTTGACTTTTTAGTATAAGGACCCATTTCTCAATTGTTGAGCTTAATTCCTGAGCAAGTAATATTAGATTTAGAAAAGTCCATTCCTGTAGCTATATTTTTTAGGGTATTGCCTCTGTTTTCTTCTAACAGTTTCAGCATTTTAGGTTCTGCATTGAGGTCATTGATCCATTTGGTGTTGGCTTTGTGCAAAATAAATATGGGTCTAATTCATTCTTCTGCACATGGAGATCCAGTTTTCCAGAACAATTTATTGAAGATACTCCTTTTCTTTGGTATGTATTTTTGGCATGATTGTCAAGTACCAGGTGGCTTAAATTACATGCATTCACGTTTGGGTCTTTTGTTTCACCCCATTGATCTACATGTCTGTTTTTGTACCAGTATCTTGCTGTTTTTATCACTATAGCTTTGCAATATAGTTTGAAATCTGGTATAACAGTCTCATGCTTTGCTCTTTGTGTTTAGGATTGTTTTCATTGTTAGAGGTCTTTTGTGATTCCTTGTGAATTTTATGGTTTTTTTTTCTATTTATGTGAAGAATCATGGGAATTTCAATTAAGATCACATTGAATCTATAAATTGCTTTTGGTACGATGGTCATTATCAATCAAAGATTCAAAGTTTTCGTTGCTGAGTTCTTTAATGTCTTTGGTTAGGTTTATTCTTAGATTTTTAAGTTTTTGAGGCTACTGTAATTTGGAGTGGTTCCCAGGATCTGCTTCTCTAGTTGCCTTTTACTGTTATATAGAAATATTAGTAAGTTCTGTAAATTAATTTTATATCCTACCCCTTAGCTGAAAGTGTTGATCATTTTTAGAAGTTTTATGTTGAAACTTTGGGGATCTCTTATGTATGTTATCACGTCATCTGCAAATAGGAATAATTAGATTTCTTCTTGCCCAGTTAGTACCCTTTTTATTTCCTGCTCTTGTATTATTGCTCTAGCAAGCGTGGGGATAGTGGACAGACTTGTTTGCTTACTAATTTTAAAGAGAATGGTTCAAGAATGGTACTGTTTAGGATGATGTTGGCTGTGAGTTTGTTGTCTATAACTTTAATCATGCTGAGGTAATCTCCCTTACTCAAGGATTTCTAGGAGCATATAAAACAAAACAATTCAAAAACACATGGTCAATTGGCCTTGTAGAAACCCTTGTTTCAGCATCACAAAAAGGAAAGGTCTTGAAAATAACACTACTTTTAATGCTTCTCTTTAGTGTTTTTGTACTTGACCACAGACCCTTTGGGTTACAGAATAGCTCTACCTTTTGTTGACTTTGACAGTTAAGCGAGTTTACTCAGATCATAGTGCCTCTATTTTGTCCTCAATATGCATAACCACTTGTTTTAGTTGATTTCATATACGTGTATTTGCAGTTCTGAGTACATGTCTAACAGTCTTGAAATTTTTATTCTACTAAAGTTAGTCCAGAAATCTGGGAAAATATAAATTTTAGTTAATATTGGAACAACATGCTCCAAGACCATGAAGACTATTTGTTGCTTTTGCTGAGCATTCAAATTGGCAACTATGGCAATCTCTCATTATGCAGAAGACTGTGTCATTCCACTGAATTCATCCTCTCCTAAAACAGGTTTTCAACTGGGAACTGTAATATTTACTTTTCTGTTGTGAAAAAAAAACATGACCAAGAGCATTTATAGGATGAAGAGTTTATTTGGCTTAAAGTTCCAGGAGAGAGTCCAAATTGGTAGGGGAGGCATGGTCGCAGGAGGTGGCTAGATCGGAAAGCCTGGGGATCACATCTTCAACAGGCATAGGAAGCAACTGGAAATCTGGCAAGGCTTAAGAATTCTCAAAGTGCACGCCAGTGATGTGTTTCCTCCAGAAAGACCATACTTCTTCCTAAAACCTTCCAAAACTGCACCACCAACTAGGGACAAAATGTCCAAATACTTGGAGCCTATGAGGGACATTCTCATTCAAACTACCACAGGAACCACGCCTTTGGGCCTAAGGGTAAATTTGTTAGGGTAACTACATTCTGCAAACTCCACTACGGCTATGACTTTACTTCTGACAAGATAATCTGAATCAATAGAGCATCTTGTAACTGTTCATCAAGAGAAAGAATCCCTTCAGTGGTCTGTTCTATAGGCTAAGAAAGTATTTGTGGTCTTTGCAAAAGGCTTTTATCATCTCTGAGGTTGGATAAAAATAATTGTGACATCCTGGGGTCTGAAGAAGATATGGACTTCAGGATGGCACTTGTGTTATTAATATGTGAAATGATCTCAAGTCTACTATCTATAGAGATTAGTCTCCTTTACGTTAGTGCAGAAGCAGCAGCAAAATTCCAATGCAATATATGCTGTTTGCAATATTCAAGGACAACGACTAGGTGTTGAACCTCCTAGGTGGTGACTGAAGAGCCAACGGTTCATCTTTACAATTTTTTTGAGATATACTCTAGATAGCTCCTGTCACAGTAGTTTCTGTAAGGATTCATAATGTGACTCCATTTAAAGTCAACCCATTTTTTTCAGATGTGAATAAACATGTGACATGCTATCAGCAGTTTTCTCAATAAATGGCATTATGAAAAAACACCAATTACAACACAACCTGAACAGACTTCTTCATCAGAAACCACAGAAACAAGAAGAGAGAGAGCACATACTTGAAAACCTAGAACTCTGTATTCATCAAAATTATCTTTGAAAGGGAGAGGAAGAATATTCTCTAAAGATCTAAGAACTTTGTCACCAATAGATCTGAAAGAAACATGAAATACTTTCTTAAGGAGAAGAAACTTGGACTGATAAGAAAAAGAATGTTTATAATGAATGAGATGAAAGAGACAAATGAAAGTAAAATGAAATTGATTTTGTTTCGTTTTAATCAATTAAACTCCACAAGCTGGTGTTATAGAATGGCCTGTAGTAGTGCATATGGGAAAATATATATTTGTGAAAATGGTAGAAAACTTTTTAGCACAAAAACAAAATTTTAACTCATCAAAATATTTTTAAAATAAAGTAGGAGGTAGGGGATTTCAGGACAGAAGTTGGATTTTAATGAAGAATTAACTTCACTCCAAATTTATGACACAACCAAATTCAAAGGGAAGTGGAAGAGGTATTAATCCAATTAACAGAAAATTACTAGAAGCTATAAGACAAAAAGAAGTGCACATAATACTCCTTTAGTGAGTGATTTTACTTCTGATATGAGTGTAGACTAATGATTCTGGAAATGCTGTGTGTGTCTGTATGTTAGTATCAGACAAAAAGGAAGCTATCAGATGGAAGGAGCTGGTTTCCAACTGTTAAAAATAATGGCATAGAAAACAAAAAGGAAGGTTAGAATAAACAGTGTACTATTATTAGAATCAGAGTCATTTGTCTGAATTCCTGTCTGGCTTAATATTGGTATACATGGGGAGATATTGAAATTGCTATAGATACATATTCATTTATACGTTAGTACACTTGTATACATTTCCTAACTGTGTCAGCTGAGAGGGTTTGGAATCAATAACAACTTAATACTTGTATACAGTTAACCCCTGAATAATGGTTTCCTTTCTGCTCCCAAATAAAAGCAGCCACGTATAACTGGGTCATGTGTAACTCTATTTTTACAGTTTTGAGGAACTAGCAAACAAACATCATTCATTATCAACATGTGCTGACTAAACACTCGAGAACAGAGACAGTGGGAGAAAGGCAAAGCCAAGAGACTGCAATACAGGAAATGACAACAGGAAGACAAGGCAGTAATGATGATATGTCCACCCCGAGATTAACACATAATGTGAAGAAAAAAGCAGTCTTGTGGAAGACAAGATGGGGCCTTTCAAGAGCAGAGGTCAGCAGTTTTAGAAATTGTTCCATAGTAATATCAGATGTTCAAAAAAAGGAGAAACTGAGCAAAAGATATTAAGGATCCTCTGTATTCTTATTATGACAGTTCTGGGTTTAAAAGTAGTTTGAAATTAAGTTTAATGAAAGTTAATACCAGGAGAATAGAAATATGAATATTATATCTATTAAATAACTATCATAATCATATTAGCTTTCCACTACTGACAAATAATTTATAAATACAAAGGACACATAGTCAACTTATAAAGAGAAAGGTTTTGTTTTGACACATAATTTTAGAGTTTCCCATCCATGATCAGTTGGCCTACTGGCCTTGTCCCATGGCAGCCTATTATGGCAGGAACACACAACAGAGCTCATGTTTTGGCCAGAAAGCAGTGGTACAGAGAGGCGGAGTTGGGGCCCCTTTATCATTGGCCACAATGACTTGAGACCTTCCCACTACATCTTGTGTCTTAGAAGTTCCACCGCCTTCCAGTCACACAAATAACTAGAGACAAAGCCATAATACATGAGCCTGTGAGGGAAATTAAGATTCAAACAATAGCAGTAATTGAAGCATCCTAATCAACATCTAAAAAATAAATGGTATAGTAGAAATGCCCTCATGAACTTTGACTTACTTTTCAAACTTTAGTTTCATGTTCTTCTATGTTTTGAAGGCTGTCTTGTCCTATAAGTTTCTTTTCTCCTCAGAGATACACGTCTTATCATATTTATGTGATACTGTTTTAACTGAATTTCTCTAAGTCAGGAACCTTAATTTCCCCTTACAGGGACATTGTCTAGCAAACAAACATCATTCCTTATCAACATGTGCTGACTAAACACTCGAGAACAGAGACAGTGGGAGAAAGGCAAAGCCAAGAGACTGCAATACAGGAAATGACAACAGGAAGACAAGGCAGTAATGATGATATGTCCACCCCGAGATTAACACATAATGTGAAGAAAAAAGCAGTCTTGTGGAAGACAAGATGGGGCCTTTCAAGAGCAGAGGTCAGCAGTGTCAAGTTCAGCAAATAGATAATGGAGAATCTTTATGAAGACTGAGTATTGTGGGTAGAATGGTGTCTCCTAGCCCCCAGTAACTGTGAATGTGGCCCTGCTTGAAAAGAGGGTCTTTGCAAAAGGAATAAATTGAGGATGAGCTTATATTGCATTAGTTGTCTTTACAGGAAAAAGAAGAGAGAGATTTGGACAATGAAACAGACAACATGCGGTGAAGAAGGCTGTTCTAGTTTGCTTCTCTTCTGTGATAAACCACTATGAGCAAAATCAACTTGGGGAGGAAAGAGTTTATTTTACTTCACCTTGTAACTCAAGTTCATCATGGAGGGAAGCCAGGTCAGTAACTCAGGATTAGGACTCGAGGGGCAGGAGCTTAAATAGAGACCAAGGAGGAATGCTGCTTACTGGCCTGATTTTCAGGATAGTGTTCAACTTCTTTCTTTTTAAAAAATACATTGGTTTTTAAATGCATTTTTTATGTGTATTGCCTGCATGTGTGCAAATGTACCCATGTCATGCAATGCCAATGAAGGCCAGAAAAGGGCATCGGATCCCCTGGTACTGAAATTAAGATAGTCGTTAGCTGCCATATACGTGCTGGGAATCAAACCCAGGTCCTCTGCAAGCACAGCCAGTGTTCTTAACTGTTGAGCCATCTCTCAAGCCCCTCAGTCTGCTTTCTCATACAATCCTGGGCCACCTGCACTGGGGTGGCTTCATTCACAATGAGTTGGGCCCTCTCACATCACTCAAGAATCAGGAAAATGTCTTACAGACAAGTCCACAGTCCAAATGGCAGAGGAAATTCTTCAGTTGAGATTTTCTCTTCCCAGGTGTGTCAAGTTGACAACTGAAGCACAAAAGCTGTAAATGATTAGACTAGCCTAACATCTCTGGAGGAAACCTAGCCCACTGGCTCCTGACCTCAGACTTTAAATCTCTGCATTATGAGAAAATATGTTTCTGTTGTTTTAAACCACTTACTTCATGGTGCTTTGTCACCTCAGTCCTAGGAAACTAATTCATTGAAAAGAACCAAATGACTAGAGAGATTCCTGGAAGAATTTCAGGATAACTGTGTTAGAGGAACAAAGACAGAAAAGCTAAATTACGAATACCTAGGCACTGTGTGAATGAATAATACCATAATCATAAATCCTTATTTCAAAAAATTTTAATGTTTGAGAATGTTTGTAACTTTTATTAAAAATTATTTAGTGGCTATATATTCATCAATTTAGCAAGACTGCGTAACAGCACATGCTTTCATGTACTTTCGATGTTTTGAGAACTAGGATAACATTATTTGGCAACAATTTAAAATATTTTGCTCCCTAAAATTCACAGCATCTCATCTCTTCCTTGGTGTACTTTAACCAATGTTACATGTCACCATTTACGCCGTTAAGTTCATACTGGTGAGATTTTTCATCTTCTTTTCTTTCCTGTCTGTAGCCTAAGTCAGCTTTTCCTTCCAGCCATCTCTATGTGCTATGATTCAAAATACCATTTCATTTCACATTCTAAGGTCAAGGTGTAGTTCACTCTTAAAATAACATGAAGCCAAGACAACCAGTTCTATCTGGCTACATCTAATTCTGAAGCCCATGCTGTGGGGCCATTCTGCCAGAAGGATTCTAACTGCACTGAGGGGCCATTATTTTCTCAAGGGTGCATTTCAACTGACATTCAGCAACATTTTTGTCTTTTCAAAATTTCTGTGGGGAAGTATAATTGGCACATAAAACTATACCTATTTGATATGTGAAGCTCATCTTTCAGAGCAAAGAAAAACGTTCTTACTACATATGTCGTGGTTAAGAATATCTTGGGATAGCTGATAGTTTTCCTCCACTATTAATGGAGAAAAATCAAGTACTATAACTACTTCAAGATGCCAAAATAAAATAGTTACCCTTATCCTTGTATCCTACAAATGAACAGTTACAATAAGGCTGACTTTGGATCACTGCTGAGACAGTACTAGAGATAATAATTGTGACAAGATATGATTGGCTATTTTATTTAGTGGGGCAACCACATTTAATAATACTCCAGCACAGTACCCTTCAAGAACTGCCAAGACTAATCTGAGCAGTTAAATATATAATCTAAAGAGTTAAATATATAATCTAAAAGACTGTTCGCCACTTTGGCCTTTAAATATTTCTAATAATTTTTATTAAGCAGAAAAATGAAAACTTGTATCCTATTAAGAAAGTGTATTAGTCACTTGTCTGTTGCTGTGATAGAAACTCTGACCAAAGGAAATAATAGAAGGAAGAGTTTATTTAGCTTACAGTTCCAAAGAGGCAAGAGTCCATCATGGCGGGGAGGCATGGCGGCAGAGGTGGCTGGAGTAGACACAGCAGCTAAGGGCTCACATCTTCAAGCAGGCACAGGAAGCACAGAGCAACTGGAGATCTGACAAGGTTTCAGAACTCTCTAAACCCGCCCCCAGTGACGTGCTTCCTCCAGCATGACCACACCTTCTGAGACCTCCCAACACAGTGCCACTTACTGGAAACAAAATGTCCAAGTAGTCAGAGCCTATGGGGAACAGTCTCATTCATACCAACACAGAAAGCACTTGATGAACTGAGAATTGTCTCCAACCTTTCTTTATTGCCACTGTGACACAGGCTTATTTTCAAATGATAGCATTGTTACAAATCCGATTTTGTGGTATACTTTAAAATTGTTTTTGAGAAGTATTTTGTGAATAGAATTTTATTCATGTATGCTACTGTATGGAAAGTAGTTCCTATTATATAACCAAATGTCTTTTTGTCGACTCACTGGTACATAAAATAGGAATCTTATTATCAATAAAATGTTTAATTATAAATAAATGAGATTTTAATATAATTAAAACTTGGACAATGAAGCTAGCAGTAACCAAATTTCTCCTTATATATCACTATAATTTTATGTAAGACATACTAAAATCTGATCCTGTAGTCAGTACAGTTTGTATATGTTTTCTTTCTTTTGCTTCTTAATAGAAAAAAATTATCTTAGATTAGGGACTAGACTTCTTTATTTTAAGGAGAAAATAACAATAAAATAGTATTTATCAAAATTTAAGCAGAAAATGACAGGAAGAAGACACAGAGCAGTAAAGACATTACATCCACCGCAAGACTAGAGAGTAATATGAATGGAAAAAGTCAGTACCGTAGGAGACAGAAGGGGAAGATTCCAAAGAGGAGATCAGTAGTGCCAAATTCATCAAAAAGATCATGGAGAATTTTACAGGAACTGAGTTGTCTGGAATAATTCTGAATTTGAATTTCATGCCAATGATGATGTATAAGCTAACATAATCTGCGTTACCAATTCAGTAAAGAACCATTTGCTTTAGTCTAACAAATTATCACTAGCAATTTATGTTCAGTAACTCACTATTTTTACATAATAGGCAAGACATTTTATTTTTCCACAAAACTGTTTGTTTCTATTGTATATTTCCATATATTTATTAGATATTATTAGAAGAATAGCTTTAAAAATACAAGTACGTTTTACGAAAACAGAATTTCTACGCAAACTACTAAATTGTTTACACTTAAGTATTTATAAAATACTACACTAGACCAGCTTTAAGACTTGCCTCTGCCTAGGAACACATTGATAACAAAATTGTGGAAGGGTATACAGTCAGAGTTTGAACGAAAGTGTGTTAGTTACTCTCCTTATTACCTGATAAGAAGCAACTTAGGAGAGGAAAGGTTTATTTTGCCCACAAGTCTGAAGGGCGCAGTCCTTCCTGGTGCGGAAGACATAGCAGCAGGAGCTTGAGGTGACTGGCCTCACAGCATCTGCCACCAACACGTAACCATCACACAGGAGGTGGGGAGCAGTCTATAAAATTTCAAGACACCACTGACCCATTTCCTCCAATACTCCACCTTATGAAGGTTCTGCAACTCCCCCAAACAACATCACCAACTGAAGACTAAGTGTTTAAACACATGGTGTTCTGAGGGACATTTTACATTCAACCTGTGACATGAACATATTATTTAGTGTTCAACTATAGGATCAGACATGGTGGGTTCATCTCTCAAGCCGACTGCTATTTAAGCTAGTTCAGTTCCCATCACCTACAGGGAGCTAACAACACTCCATAACTCTACTTTCAGGTTTTCCAACACCCTCTTCTGGCCTTGGCAGTCATTATACAACATGGGTGTACTTACATATGTGAAGATAAAACACTCATACAAAATTTTAAAAAAATACTTTTTTAATTTATAGATTATGTTATTTGTTGCATACCAGGGTAAATGGCTCAGAACATAGGAAACAAAAACAAAAACAAATAAACAGCTAACAGGGCAGGAGAGATGGCTCAGCAGTTAAGAGCACTGGATGTTCTTGCAGAGAACTTGGGTTCCATTCCCAGGACCCACATGATAGCTAACAATCATTTGTAATTTAGTTCCAGATCTAACTCTCTCTTCTGCTCTCCATAGACTTTGCACAACAGAGGTACATTTACATCCATGCAGGCAAAACACTCACATATAATTTGTTTAGAAAGCTGCTCAGCTAAGGAAGGGAGGAGAATCAATTTCTTATTAAAGCCTTTTGTGTAAGTTCCAGGATACTAAGAGGAGTTGTCAAAGAGACAGTGTGTTAATTAGGTTTTCTCAGCACTTGACCAAACACCTGACAAAAACAACCTAAGGGAGTAAAGAATTATTTTGGCTCACAGATTCCGAGTTTATGGACTAGCATGGCAAGAAAAATATGGTGATTTGAAATGGTTTCATGACATCTACTTCTGGCACTCATAGGTTCGTGAACATCTCATAATACACAAGTATTCACTCCAACATCAAGAGTCTTCAGAATTTTACCAATCCAGCCCTTCAAGATCCAAAACACAGAGTCTCTTCTGGGTTTCTCACAGTCTTTTAGCGAAAGCTCGTATAAGATTTTTTTAAGAGGTTACATTCCTCTTAAAGGGAGGAATGTAACCTCTTAAAAAAACCAATAGTTCTTCCACTATGGTTTGTACTTCTTGCCCATTTCCCCAGTTCTCTGCTGGGTTTTTGTCTGGTTTGAGTTTGCATGAGGCTTCTGCATGCTGTCACCATTGCTACAAGTTCATATGAGAGAGTTCCCAGGACCTAGAAAATTCTGTTTACTTATAGTCGTTACAATCTTTCCATCCCGTTATGAAATGCTCCCTGAGTTCTAGGCCAATGAGGTTTAATAATGGAGTCCTATCTAGGGATACATACTCTGCAGACTCTCATTCTCTATATTTTGGCTACTTGTGGTTTCTGCAATAGTTGCCCACTATTCATGAAGATGATCTGCTGGTGAGAGCTGAGAGATGCATTAACAGATTCAAATACAGTCATAGACAAATCTAGAACCATCATGAGAGAGAGTTAATAAGCACTTGTTTCTTTTGAGACAGGTTCTCCCGATAGCCCCAGCTAGCCCCGGACTTGTTATGTAGACAAGGTTGGCCTCAGTCTTACAGAGATCTACCTGTTTCTACTTTCTGAGTGCAAAGATTAAAACATGTGCCACCACGTCCAATCGTAATAATATCGCAGTACTCAGGAGTCAGAGGCAGAGAGATCCTTGTGATATTCAAGCGTGCGTGGTCTACATAGGGAATTCCAGGCCTGCTGGAGTTATAGGAAAACCCTGTCTCAAAAATTAAAAAAATTTTTAAAAAGTTCTAAACAAAAGAATTATAATCTTGCTATTGTTGTAGTAGACTATTGACTATATAATGAACCAAAGAAAATTTCCCCAAATTTCAAAGTTCTGCACTTATTTATATAATATATTTATTTATATATTAAAATACTGTACTTGTTTATAATATGCCCTTTTATAACAATAAAATTGAAATTAATTTAAAAAATGAGTAGAAAAACTAAGTTCCCAGAATTGAACAATTTGGAAGGCATTTAAATAAAAGTATAAGAGAGAGAGGAGAGAGGGGAGCTGAAACAAGAGTTTCTGAATATAGTTTAGAACAATCTGATGGTTGTATTTTAAAGATGCATCTAGAGACTTCCATTACAACACACACACACATCTATTGTAACTATACTGAAAATATAAATGTGAAAGAAAAAAATGTTTTAGAAAAAAAACAGTGCATCCTTGATAAGGCTTCCTTATGACCAACACAAAAATGTACGTTTTCATGGAAAATTTTGAAAATATGCCTTAATCTTAAATTAATAAATTTTGTTTATTAAGAGTGTGTATCACTTGGTGAAAGATAGTTCATGGACTTAGAAAAGGCATTTATAATACACATCAGAAAATGTTCTTAAACCTATAATATATAAAGAGTTGCTATGATGCAATAGGGAAAAGGCAGGCAACCTAAGAGTAAGAAAGGCACACAAAAGACTTGCATAGACACTTCACCAAAAAGCATAACTAAGTGACTAATTACAAGTTACCAACCTCATTAGTCACCAGGAAAATCAATATTAAAACCATAGAGAATTGTCGCTGTATGCTCACCAGAAAGCCTAACGTTACAAAAATTGGAATAATCAAACAGTTTGGAATCCATGGAGCAAACTGCCCACGGATGTGGGGGTTATCCGCCCATACTGAAGCTATATCCTATCATAGCTTTTGGAGGTGTGGACTTACCAGAAATGTGCACACGAACTTACAAAACCCACGCATTCTAAGCTTAGTGGCATTATTTGTATTTTTCCAAGCTGGAATCTATTCAAATGCCATTTACAAGCATGAGGATGACTGAAAGACATATGTTATTGAAATAATTGAATATTATATAAAATGAACAAAAATCTGCAGCTGTGTCCAGCAATGTGACTGAATATTCCAAGTATCAATCTAAAGAAGAAAGACTAAGCAAGAGAGTAAATAGCTTCTTTTTCACTTATACAAAGCACAAAAATTGGCAAATGCAGGCTGTGTTCCTAGAGACATTTGGTATGGGGGTTGGACCTAAAGAGCAGAGGTTTCCCTTTGAGAGGTTGGAACCTTGGGTCTGCTGGGGTTCCCTCCACAGCAACTCAACCTGCAGTAAATGATTAGTATGACATTTATATTCATTACTACAGTGTAACTCAGTACAAAGTTGGGCCGTCAGCATTCAAAATGTTTGATGTTTGAATCATTCATTCTTATCAAGTGAGAAATGGACTAGTTTTTCCACACATATAAAAAGAAGTCCTTAGCTGACTAATTTCATATATTATTAGAAAAGCAACGCCCCCCTTTTCCCAAGTGCTCTGCCGGGTAATCCTGTCCTGGCAGTTTCCTTGCTTGTCTGGGTGTTGATTGTGAAAACATTGCCTAACTGAAGTTCTGTAAATGATTATTAAAAGAGCTTTCACTGCTTTCTGTTCCTTGGTTTGCACACATGCACACGGTGAAAGCAGCTGAGGGTTTATGAAATCCAGAGGTTATCATCAGCTGCCGCTTCTCACATTCCCAAAACAACTTGTTTCCCATCAGAACAGGATGGGATTTACAAGAACAACTCCCAGCAGGTCACAGCCAGGGCGCAGTAAGAACAGGTTCAAACTTCTAAGTCGCTGGGTTTGTGGTGGACTGTGTTTTGTTTACTCTGTAGAAGTTTCTTAAGGGCGGAGCATCTGCTAATCCCTGATTTCCTAAACTGTGTTTCAACTTCCTTTTCCTGCACTAATTATAATTTTTAGCAGCGGAGAACAGAACAGTCAAACTTCTCTGCGGCTCAATGCACCCCTAAAAGATTCAAAACATGAAACTGCCAGCAAGAGCTATTTGGTTTATATTATGGGCTGTCTGTGTAGCAGAAGGTAAGATTAAAACAGAAAACCTTTCTTCTTTCTGGCATAGATACATTATGACGCATTTTCAGCTAGGATATCTCATAGCGGCAATTAAATTTAGTCTAGAAAACAGGATTTCATTACTAGTTTGTAGCTTAGTAGCTTACGATAGTAAGTTTAGAAAATATAAGCAGTTTGCCTGCTGTAGTTGATTTGTCATCATAACTTTAATCTTCAAGAAAGTGCTTTAAACATGTTTCTGAAAAGTGCAATTGACATAATCACTTAACTTGTAATTGCAATGAACCCCCTCCACACACACTTTATAACTTATAGATTACACAAAAAAAGTTTTGTGTAAAACTAATAAAGAAATGTGTGAATATCTACATTAAAGAAAGATTTTAATTTGTTTCAGATATAATTCTAATCCTTCTTAAAAACATCATTACCAACTTAGACTGTCCTGGCTTTAAAACTCTTGTGCATAATCACATGTATTAGAATAAAAAGATAATAAAAATTAATGCATAATCTAAAATATTTGTGATATCTAATTTATTTGGTTTCTTCTTCCTGTGAATGTATATGAAGTATATGGTCTTCTGAAAGCCATTTTGATTTAAATGTGTGTTTGAGCTAATTCTGACTTTGTGATTAAGTTGACTCTACCAAAATTGCTCAATTTATCCATAGAGGAAGTTCAGTTTCCTAGTTCAGGAAGGTAAGTAGGCATGTGATTATCTTTTGCTTTGGTTTTTAAAGCAAAAGCTCGAATGTGTAGATATTTACATATTTCTTTATTGGTTTTACACAAAACTCTTTTGTGTAATCTGTAAGCTATAAAGTGTGTGGGGGGGGAGGAGTTCATTGTAATTACAAGTTAAATGATTACATCAATTGCAGTTTTCAGAAACATGTTTAAAGCACTTTCTTGAAGATTAAAGTTATGAAAAATCACCTACAGCAGGCAAACTGCTTATATTTTTTAAACTTACTATCATAAGCTACTAAGCTACAAGCTTTGGTTTTTATATCTTAGTCTACCTCTGAACTCACTGCAATCCTTCTGTGTCATCCTCGGAAGCACTGAAATTATAGGGGGGTACCAGTACAATACCTGACGTATGAGCATCTTTATATCAAGTGAATAACATAAGGTTAATAATTTTCCTGAAGCTTCAGAACAATTTGATTGACTATCATTCTGTAGCCTCTAGTTACTGAAGAATAAAAACAAATAACTTCTCCATGACTAAAGATTTCCCACCCCAGAAAAGAAAGGCAGATACAGTTTTTCAATTACAGCTTTTAGAAAACTTCAAGTTATTTAAGTGCATTTAATACTTTTTGAGTGATCCTTTTTCAGTTATATATTCTAATGATATTGCTTGAGTTTTAGTTTCTATTGTCACATTTCTTAGAATAGTCTTTTCCTTATACATGAAATGATTCTAATTAGTATTTATAACAAATTATTACTATAATGGCAAAGAACTGTAAAACCATACTGACACTGTGAACTACAGTACACAACATTTTCTTTTGCCCTAAGGCAATGTTTCTGTCTGTTCACATGCTACTACTTACATAATGTTTGCTGAATTTTTTAAGATGTATATTATATATAGAAGATTTGTTTTATTTCTACTCTATTTTTCAAAATTAAGAATTGACCCAAGTTAAATTCAGCTGTTCATGTGATTACAAAATGGAACTGCAGTATTACTAAAATTCATTTCTAGGAAGTTTATGATTGAAAGATTTTAGTTCCCCTCTATATAACTGATTCTAACGGACTTGCCTGTTTCTGCTTGGTTTAATTTTCATCCCTATGGGAAATGTGTCAGTTTGGGCTGCTGAGTGGGGCAGTGGCACTATACATATGACAGTGGGAATTGCTATAAAATCATAGGGGAAACAGGACTTTAATGCATCACACAGGGTAACTCATAATATCCAAAAAAGCACATATATAATGCACAAGAAAGAAATATAAAGTTCCATGGATTTCCAGTGGGTATAAGGCTTATACTTTATCCCATGTTGACAAATAGCCAGTAACTACTCTAAAATATAAACAATTCCATCATTCTGTCATTCCTTATGGAAATTTTACTAGTCAGAATAGCTTTGGTCAACTAAGATAGTTACAGATGCACTTCGATACTTGTTTGTTTTTATTTCCACACCAGACACTGGACGCTAAACTGAGAAAATATGGTTGTAAATGTTCTCATAATCTGCTTTAGGAAATTGGGAATGAAATCTAAACATTTTATGGTTTTCTTCTGCCCTGATGAAAAGGATCATTCTTCAAAAACCAGTTTTCATTGGGTCAGAGAGATGGCTCAGCAGGTTGAGGCACTTGCCACAGAGCCTGGCTACCTGAGTTCAATCCATGGGACCTATGTGGTTAAAGGAGAGAGATTCCTGAAGGTTGTCATCTGACCTCCATGAGTATGACATGGCAAGTGCATACTACCTCTTCCCAAATAAATAAATAGTCATATATATTCCTTGTTTGATTGTGTAGAGGACCTCACAATGCCTCTTTAGTGCAGTGCCTGCCTGCGCCCACATTCCTGGCTGTCAGGAGCAGTAGGGGCTCCCTCTTGCAAAGCCTTAGCTTTCTAAACAACTACAGGCAGCTAAGAATTGGGTCAGATTTACAGAATAAAGTCTAGGAGTTCCTCAATCAAGCCTTGGAGTTTCGGGCTTGGGGAAATGTGTTATAACTAAGCTTTTGAAGTCTGTGTTTCAATCTAACAATTGACTCTTGCATGAAATCATGCCATAGTCCAGAAATTCTGGGATTACTGAAACAGCTGTGTTGTTTGGAGGAAATAAGTGTTTTCTAATCCTAGAGATTTTGTTTCTTTAGGCTTGGCAGGACCATTATAGACCTCTAATCAGAATATCAGAATTCATTTAATATAGTATTTAAAATATAAGATGTTTTCAAACTTCTTTGACTCTAATGTGGAAAAATTGATGTTATATATTAATTAATTATGAATTAATAATGCTCTCTCCCTTTGAGATTGAAGGAAAAACTATTTATGCTTTTATTTAAAATGCAACTATATAATGTAGAAAGGCCAGAAATTCAGATGATGCTCCCAAAGACACTTTTGCTTTTTCTTAGAAGTGATTATGTAAATGTAAAGTGTTTTTATTCTTTTCTTTACTACTGTATGAACAGAAGTGCAGGCAAGTTATGCTAAAGGATCTATCATATCTTAACTGAAAAACTTCATATACAACATTTCCTCCAGCCTTAGCCACCTGGAAAACCACAGAGTCAAGTGCTGTGTCTGACTCCATAAAATGGTATAATAAGTTGTGATACAGCAGCCTCCTGTACTAGGAGATGAGCAGAGCTGGATCGATGGACTTAAAACTATGTTTCCTCTCTTCATTTTATTTTATGTTTTTTAAATAGAGTCTCAACATATGGACAAGGTGGCCTTGAACTTTTAATCTTGCCTTGACTTCCCAAGCACTGAAATTAGAGGTCAAACACCACCATGTTTAGCCTTTATTTTCTCCTGTTTATCTAAAACCTTCTGGAAAAGTCTGCAGTTTCCTTCTCTAAAAGAAAAATCTCTTCACTACAAAGAAAATGTGGGTTTAACAGGCATATATGAATACAAACTGTTTATGTGCTTCTTTATCACATCAAAGATTTGTTCTTATGCAGTAAATCTATCATTGAACGAGCCAAGATTTATATATGTAACTTCAAAAATATTTATTTTAAATTATAGTGAATATTTGGAATTTATTGCTGCTGTTTCAACTGTGCTTATAATCACTTCCAAACTGAAAGACATTTAAAACACAAACCCTGAAGTCATCTATATTTGCTATTTGTTTGATCTTATTTGGAGCAAAAAGAAAGAATTCACAGTTACTACAACCTAAGCACCCGTTTCAAATTAAACATCCTCTTCTCAATTGCAAAATGGTTTCTCTATAATTAAGCAAAAGGCAGTTGGAGACCTACAGCGCTCCAGTCTCTTTTTAAATTCCTAGACAAATGGACAAATGCTTCCAAGGTTTATCTGTTGGGAGGTCTAACAAAAGGAAAGCAATCTTGCTACTCCAAGCCATGGAGGTAATACGTAGAGAGATCCACATTTCATTAGGGAAACTGACTGGATAAAAGAATCAGACGACTCTCCTAGAAAGCAGCAAAGAAATTCTTGCCAAGTCTTAAGTTCAGAATTTTGAGAAGAGTCTAAAACTGCCGGAGGGTCAGGAAATTATTATTCCTGTGTGATAACGCTCCTTATCCAGTCCAGACCACGCACTCAGCCTCTTAGAGGTGACCAACCCAGGCCTCACAGGGCAGCGTCAACTGGCTCCCCTCCTGCCATGTCTGCCCCTTCTCAAATCCACCCTGATTGCTCTTTTAAAGACGCAGTTAATATTATAGATGATTATCTGATTAAGAAAATGGGTGACAGTTGCTTATTCTCCTATGTTTTAAATGCACTGAGATAACGGCCCCCCTTCACGTTTTCTGGGACAGTAGTATTTCCCTATACTATTTGGTAATGTGCAACATCCAAACTGCTTTCAATGTCTTCTCTCCTCCCACTCTTAAAGTACTTTTCATGTTTAAATGCCACAAATTCAACCAACCTGCAATTTTAATGGAAGGACAAGTACATTCATATAATTAAATTTAGTACTACTTTGTGTAATTTGCCGTAAATTTTTATAACTCGATAACTTCCCTGCATTCATTTTACGGATGGCAGACAGTATTGGAGGGTCAGGGGCAGAAAAGAGGAAAGTAATTCTGGGACATGGGGCATTTCCTAGCAGAGAACCAGTGGATGAAGTGCTGTAGAGGGTGATTGACCGCACAGAAGTCACCCACAAGAATGGTGCCAGGTGGACGGTGAGGGCAGTACATGGGACAGCCTTGCTTCTCTGAAACACAGACATGGTCTGGAAATGCCCATGCACTTTAACTTGCATATCATTTTAAACTAAAGCATTAAAGTCTTTATAAATAATATTCTTATTGGGTTTTTGTGAATTTCATATACTATATCTTAATCAAAATTTAGACCCCTCCTCCATCCACCACAGCCCCCCACCGGCACTCCACCACCCCTGGATTTCATGCATTCTGTCATGTATGTTTAGTCCTATCTGGTCAAACATTTGTACCCAGCAGTCCCTTGGTGCAAGTTCATCCACTGTCCTCTAGTCACTGCAAACTGAAATTTTTCTAAAGTAGAAATTCTCTTACATGGTGAATAGTCTTCACCATGACCTTTGATTGCTAAATTCAAACCCAAAGCACAGATTGATCTAGTTTTATTTGTTTTGTCTCTGATCATTAGACAGTCTTTGTTGCTTTAACCCCTGCCGGCATGCCTGCTACACATAACAGCACCCCTACCTGTCTAGTCCTTAGAGATTTTGTCAACCCAGCTCTCCCGAGCTCAGTGAACTGATGGTTACTTTACCCATTTCTTGGAATCCTCAGAACAAAGTGCATGTAAAAAGCAGAGGTAATTGGGAGAAAGCTGTTACATTTTGGTTTAAAGTTAAAGGAAAAAAAAATGATTCAGAGAAAGTAAAGTAACTAAACAGAAAAAAAAGAAACCAGCAATATGACATAATAATAATAATAATAATAAAAGGAAAAGAACATAAAGATTTGACAGAGCACTTCTGTTTTGACATTTAAACTTACAAGTCAATTTTCTCACAAACCTTGTTAACTGGAAATGAAACAGAAAATGATTATAGAAACATTCCCTCAAAGGTCCCTAAGAACTTTTTTTCTTCTTTTGAGTTAAATAAAAGGGAATTCTGACTTTGAAACCTACAGCATAAATTCACATTTAGGACACAGACACAGTACAATGAATTTTGGGGACGTTTTCAGGTTCATGTGAGAGAGCTTTAAGTGATTCATCAAACAGTTGTTCCTTGTCTTTTGCATTTCCCACTCGGCACTATGACTTCTGCATATTGATTCTACACTACAGATGTCAAATGGATGGCCCCACAGCTCCATTCTCATTTCCTGACTCTTTCATTCAGGTGTACTTTTGAGTGACTTCTAACTACTAGGCAGTGTGATAGTACTTTCCGGAAGTCACAGTGATTAAAAAAGAATAAATATGGTATTTAAATACATTCACATATAGTTTATTAATCTATTGTGACTAGGGTAAACAGTTACTGAAGTCCCCTTTGGGTAAAGCAGAGACCTAAAATTGGGTTGAGTGGATAGAGTAGGGAGGCGCCAGGAAGTTGGTCTGTAAAACATGGAATACAAATGTGAATTGCCCTTTATTGATATGTACTGTCCCTAGTTAAGTCTTCTGACTAGCTTTTGTATGAAGTCTACTTTATCAACTGTGGGAACTGTCCTCTCTGCTTGTTTGTGGTTTCTGTGTGCTTGGTTGTTGAAGTCTGTCCTTTGGCATTCAGGGTTTACATGTCTTCGCTTACTCAGTGTGGCTTGGGGAGACAACCTATAGTTGGATCTTGATTTATAATCCTTCAGTTAGTGTGTGTCTTTTTATTGGTGTGTTGAGAGGTCATTAAATTTGAGGACATTATTGAGAGAGATATTCCGTTCCGTATGATTTTGTTAGATGGTGTTCTGCTTCACTCAGATGTTGGTATTTCTCTTCCCTCTCCCTGTTAATTAGGGATTTGCTGCTTTGTTGGGTTGGAAATGACTGATTTCTTTCCATCCCTTCTTTGTTCATTCATTCCTTGCACAGAATGTAATCTTCCATGTGTTCACATGGATGAGGTAATCCTTCTTCCTCTCTATGTAGTAGTAGATTAAGAATTTTCTGCAGGGGCTGGAGAGATAGCTCAGAAGTAAAAAAAAAAAAAAAAACACTTGCTGATTTTCCAGAGGACCTGAGTGTGATTTCCAGTACCTACATGGTGGCTAACAACTGTTTGTAATTCCAGTTGCAGGGTTCCAACACAGTCTTCTAGCCTCTTTGGGGCATTGCATGCACTTACCTACATGCAGGCAAAATACTCATGCACATAAAATAAAATAACATATAAAATATTTTCCCAAAAGAATTTTCTGCAATACTGACTTGGTTGTCATGCTTCTTATGCTGAACAAAAATAAATTCAAAATGGATCAAAAAGTTAATTTAAAACTTCAAATGCTGAAATTGCTAGAGTAAAATACAGAGAATGCACTTTAAGGCACTGGCAAGAACTTTCTAAACAATATTGTAAAGGAAAGGAACTAACCTCAAGGACTAACAAATGAGGTTGCATGAAATTAAAAAGCTTTACACAGCAAAGCGAACTACCACGTGTGTGAACAGACAGCCTACAGAATTGGAGAAAGCCTTTACCAGAATTAAGACTTGGGCTTAATATCTGGAATATATAAATAATTTTTAAAGGAAACACCCCAAAAGGGAAAAACTCAAACATCTAATTAAATAAACAATTTTCCAAAGAACAAACACATAAGACAAGAAAGGTTTTAATTGTTCAACAAGCTTAGCTGTCAGAGAAATATAAATTAAAATTAGTCTGAGATTCCAACACATCCAACAATCACAATGGCTGTCATAACGAAGACAAAGGAAAGTAAGGGCTGGTAAGTTTGAGAGGGAAGAGAACTCTTATGCACTCCATATGAACATGCAAGCTGGTGCAGCATTATCGATATCAGTATGGACATTTCTCAAATGATTAAAATGAGAATTACCAGATGACCCAGCTCCACCCTCCTGCCCACACACCCAAAGGACCCCATGTCCTACCACAGCAGGGGTGGACAGATTCAACAAGACAAATTATGCTAAACATGCTCTAATCAGGCCTGGAGAGATGTCTCAGCGTTTAAGAGCACTGGCTGCTCTTGCAGAGGACCCAGGTTCAGTTCCAGAGCCCACACGGTGATGAATAACCATTGGTAACTCCATTTCTAGTGTATCCAACCTCCTCTTCTGACCTCTTGAGGGCATTGCAGGACATGGATGCACCTACCTACATGCAGACAATACACTCATACACATAAAATAAAAATAATAAAATATTTTTAAAAAACTTCTGTAAAAATATAATGTTTTGTATGCTAATTAAAAATTTTTAAAGGTATTAGAATAGAGGTATGGAGAAAGAGATGACAAGATTAGGTAATATTTTGTTATGGTTTTTAGTGTATTGTTTTGAGACAGAATCTGACTGTGTAGCCCAGGCTGGTCTCAGCTCGCAACCATCCCACTCCTGCCTTTCAGAGTGCTGGGATTGCAGGTGTGCTCATCATGGGTGTGCTTTGAAGGCTGGATAGTCAGCCAGATGAGACCAAAGAAGATGTTAATGACTCTGAAAGCATCAGTTATACACAAAGAACTAGAAGAGGGTCAGTTAGACTGCAGGACTCACCTTCATATTCCCAGCTCTTCAATCAATTCATCTTCTACAAATATCAGGGGCAGAATCTGGTAAGGAGTTGTTTTTCCTTTTCTCTTAATCCTTATCCTCAGGATCCCACTGATAACACTCAGATGCTGTCATTTGCTGCAGAACGCTCAGTGCTCATTTTAATGTCAGCCTGTGACTAAGCTACTTTTTGTGGCAGTCAATCAAGCCTAATGAAAATCACTCAATATACACTGACAATATATTTTAAGAAACTAACAATATGCTTGGATAAACAGTCAATGTTAGGAAATCTCTATCTAAACCCACAGACTTCATCAGGTTTCATTCCAGTAGAATTTCAAGCTGTCTCCTCACAGTAACACAAATACCTGTTGTTCTGCTCAATTTCTTTTAGGTACTAATTGCCACATACCCATTATGATATATGCTCCTTTTCAAGGTCAACAAAGAAACTACATTAAACTCTTTAAAATTTAGAAATATAAATTTAATTTTTTTTAAGTTCATTAAGGGCAATGTGAAGTTACTTTTGTAGATATTTTTTTCCAAAGATGCTTATTGCAACTGATATTTTCCCCATACAAATTTTTCTAAATTGCTTATCTTTTGTGATATTTATAAAATAATCTTCATAACTCATTTAAAAATATCTATGTGGTACATATATATTCAGTTAATATTTATATATATTATTAAGAAAGCAGAAAATAAATTTAATGAAAACTGCTTATTTTGGGAATTCTCGTTTTATTCATTTACTTTACTTTTTTCTAATTTGATTTTGAGGTTTTGTATTCCAGTAGATTTCACCATCTACCAACTTAAGTAAACGATTTAGAAAACAATACTCTTATTCTTTTCCCAAAATATTTTTAGAAAACCAGAGTAATTTAGCAAAGAGACCATCTTTAATCTACCGAAAAAATGCAGTGCAAAGCCATTAGTTGGATTAAATATGTAAATTCTTCAAGATTTATTTCATTTGAATAAGAACATTTCCAATAACTGTTCAGAGACATATTGACATTGAAAATAAATAATTAGATCTGGTTTATGTACCAGTAATAGTCTTTTAATAACAATGTGGAAAATCTGGCAAATGATGATTATCAAATATATTTGCTTGTAGCCTCGACCAAATGATGTAAAAAGCTTCTTCAAGTTAATGTGAAGAGTCCTATTCTTTTCAGATACTCAAACTTTTTCTCAGTCCTTATTCCTTTTCTGAAAACTTTTTTGAACTGGCAAATAAAATCAAGAAAGTTAAAAGTTAACAAGAGTGATATTTTGCAAAGTTAATTTGCTGTCATATTACTACCGTAAATACATAGGATGAGAACAGGCTTTTCTATTTTAAAGGTGTTAAAATGAACCATGTCTCAGAAAATGTTTCTGTGCCTTTATTTTTATGATTTCTATTTAACAAGCCCCTGCACTGTTTCCTTCTACAATTGCGAATTTATTATCCCAGTGCTCAGGAGGCAGAAGCAAGCAGATACCTGTGAGTTCAAGGCCAGCTTGGTCTACATAGTGAGTTTTAGGCCAGCTGGGGCTTTGGAGAGAAGAGATCCTGTCTCAAAAAGACCAAAAAAAAAAAAAAATCTAATTTATTTCAAGAAAATATGTTTGCTGTACATATATGTTGACAGTTTGATTACATGGAAGAAAATAACTTGTTACTGCCTAGTAAACAAGCTCTTTGAGAGTTTAGTTCAACTGAGCTTGAGAAATTGAGTTGTTAGTCAATTCAGGCAAATAAGCATCATGTCATAAAGCATGCTTAGTGATTGAACCATTACTTTAACTACTTTTGCTATGAGTTTATGATACACAATACATTGGAAAGCAGACCAAAAAATGACAAGAGGTGTACTTGAAGAGAGAAAAAAGCAGGGGATGTGCTCATCTGAATAGGAAAATGGAAAAATGCTAGTGAGCAAACTACTGGTTATGAACTGTGAAGACTGTTAGAAGGAAATGAAGTAGAAGCTGTAGCACAGGAGAGGTTAGGAATATTTCGAGTTTTCAACAAAATATAAACAAACCAGGGTGGCTTGGGCACAGCGAACAAAGGAATATCTGACAATATGTGAACAGATGGAAGGGCAAGAGTCAGCCTTGGGGTTTGTCCTGGGCCACAGTAAGACTCGGAACTCCTTAGTAAATGAGACTCTATGGAATTTTAATCCCAGGAGTGATATGATCAAAGCTAGCCTCCATGCTTACTGGGAGGTAGTCTCTGTGGAAGGTCTCTGTGGAGGACAGTGTGTGTGGAGAGAGTCTGTGTGGAGAATAGTCTCTGTGGAGTACAGTCTTGGTGGAAGATGATCTGAGAGAACTGACCAAGGATTGGAGACTAAACTTGTTCATGATCAAGGTAACACATGATCATAATCTAAAGTTTTGGAGATTTTACCAGAAAAATGGAGAATGTAAGAAGGGTAATAATTTTTTTTTTCACAAAGAAAATCAAGAGATTCTATTTAAAATTGTTGAGAAAGCACCACAGATTTTTTAAATATTATTTAAGCCAGAAAGAAAATCAATGTGAGAATTTTTATTTTATTTATCTAAGCGTATTGTACCTTAAGTGCATGAGTCTAGGTGGATTTGTGTCATGCAAAGGTGGCAGAAGCCAAAAGAGGGCATCAAATCCCCTGGAACTGGAGTTAGGATGGTTGTTAGCCACCCTGTGGTGGACAATGAATCCATGCTATGCAAGAGCAGCCAGTGCTCTTAACCGGGTTGTCATCTCTCCAGGCCTGTGAGAATCCCTTACGTGTAACAAGTATATATATATATATATATATATATATATATATATATATATATATACATATACACACATACACACACACACAGAGTAAACAGTGTGAGGCATTGACAAAAGAAATTTTGCTTTGTCTTTTAGATTGGGCTTAAAATTAAATTTGAAAAAATAAGAATTGGAGACATAAATGTATTGCCTGCAAATTTAATAACTAGAAGAAAAGCACAGAGGGCTGGAATCTGGTGAGGGGCTTTACTCTTTAGAGTAAAAAATAATTGATTGAAAAATAACTAAAATCAAACTGACAGGAAAATTTGGCATTTCTATTTATTACTTTACTTTATTACTTTAGCTTAACAAAAGAAAAACATTTTTTCCAAGATTTACCAAAATATTGAGGTTATTAAAAAGAGCTATCTACTCACAGTGTTGGTGTCTCTGTTTCAAATAGGACAAATTCACAACACTGCTAACCGAATATGAATTTTGAAAAATACTGTTGTCAGCCTGCAATTGATGAGAATTTTTCCATGTAAGAAACCAGGTTTGTGAAGTCAAAAGCATCTAGCTGCAGCCACTGGCGGTGGTGAGGCTGGGTGCTGTTTTTGCAGTAGGATAGTAGCACCATCTAGTGTCCAAAAGCATAATTACTAAAATTAAAAGCACAAACTGTAATGTACCTGCTTCATTTAGCACAGTTCTCTAACACAGTTGTGCTAAAATTTAGAAAAAAAATGCTAAAAAAAAATCAGTGCCTACGGAAGCCTCTACAAGTGTTTTATTTTACTGTGGAATATAGCTGCATGTGGGCCGTTTATTTTGTGAAATGTTGTATAGCATCATACCATAGATATTCTCCAGGGTAGGATTTGTTTCAGTAGATTATTCTATCACCTTTTAAAGATAACTTTAGAACAGAATGATAAATTGTTACCAAAATAACTAATAAAGGAGTTTCGACAGCAATTTAAATTTAATCTGATAATAAATAATTAAAATTTCCATTTACCACTTACAAACAAGCATTTTGCCCTTTGATGCAATCATTCAAATAACAGGGTGGTTCTAACTAAACTAAGCCGCAGGCAGTCTTAAAACCAATTCAGATCACTGGCTGGAGAGATGACTCAGTGGTTAAGAATGGTTACTGCTCTTCTAGAGGATGAGAGTTCAGTGTCCAGCATGGACATTCAGCCACTCACAACTGCCTGTAAGTCAAGGTCCAGGGAATCCAGTGTCTCTGGCTTCTGAGGGCACCCTCACTCTCGTGCACATACCTACAGACAGACACACAGCAATAATTAAAAAGTTAAAAATTCAAATCCATAGGCATGACTGAAACAAATTGTGATTTATACCTATAATTCCATTACTTGGGAGTCTGAGAGGGAGGGTGATGAGTTGGATACCCTCATGGGATACATCGAAAGACTTTGTCTCAGAAATAAAAAGATGGATCAATGGAAACCGAGTACCATAAATCATTAATTATTGGACCGGCATGCTTGCTGTACCAATTTGCACTATAAATTAAGACTTTTCAGCATATTTGAAAGTTTTGGTTAAAAACATAAGGAAAAAAATTTCCAATATGACTCAAGAACAAAGCACAAATCTGCCATTCCATTTCACCAACTTAAAATTATAAGCAGTGGCTAAAAAGTATAACTGTCAGACGATGATTCAGTTTCTCATTCTTTCACGTTCAGATGGTTTAACCTAGGAAAAGTTACTTGATATTCTTGAACCTCTGTGCTCTACTAATAAATGATAAGGAAAAATAAATATAGTCCAAAAGTGTGAGCTTATTTTCTGACATAGTATATTACATATCATTATATTTATCTTTGCCAAGAAACAGAGAAGTCCCAGCAACCTCAGTATTACCAAGGGTCTCTTATAACGGAAATGAAATGATTGTCTTTGAAAGAAGAGAGACTCTGTATCCCTGTCTGCCTCCCACTCTGCCAACTAATGAGGACACAGGGAAAATGCATCCATTTGGGAGAAAGAACATGACCCTTAACAGAATCTACCATATAGTGCTCTCAGCCACTGCCTGTTACTTTCTAAACATACATGAGGTTTAAGCTTCTCAGTCTGTGGACTTCCGTCGTAACAATCTAATTGACAGCACCGTTCCTCAGCCTCGCTGTGAGCTACAGTCCTTTCCCTTCTTTCTTGATGCAGAGTTCTAATTTCTTACCAGTTTTTATGATCCACTCGCCCCAAATGTTGAGTGTTTAAAACTTTCATAATTTCCAATATCAAATTTTATATTTCTGTTTTTAATGGGTTTTAAGAGTATTATGGCTTTTATGTGTGAACACCTACAGGCTTAAAGAGGGCATCAGATCCCCTGGAGCCTTTCCAAGAGCGACAAGTGCTCTTAACCTCTGAACTATTTCTGCAGCCCCAGTTTACAGTAGTGTACATCATTCTGTTAAAATCTTTGCAGTGTTCACAAGATTTCTACTGGCATTCTTTTTGCTTCTGTTTGTGGTTCTTGTTCTCTCCTCCTCTTCCTCACACTCATCTTGACCAGTCTTCTTGGAGTTAAAACAATCTCACTGAACTTGCTAGAAACAAAATTTGAGCTTCACTGATACTCTATATATCAAGTATTTTTATTAATTATCCTTACTAAATTATTCATTAATTATTCCCAACACAACCTTTTCTCTCTTTTTGAGAATGTTGACAGTTCTTTTTTTTTAAAAAAAATCAGAACTTCGGTTATTCTTTTTTAAAAGTGTAAATATATTTTTATCGAATTTTTGCGTATTTCATACAGAACGTCTCAAGCAATTTAATCACTTTTACGCTCCTTTTCTCAGTGGCACCCTCCCACAACCCTCCTCTCCCCTCCCAGAATTCATATACTCTATCATTTGTATTAAGGCCTAATGTGTGAAGTTAGTGTTTCCAGACAATCTCAGTGCAGGTTCATCCACTGAAGTCTAGTCATCCTAGCCAGAGACCCTTGCTTTAAGAAGATCAGCACTTCCTCACCCAACAGTAATCAGCTGCCAATATTACTTCAGCTAAGATTGGGTCTGCTGCCCGTTTCCCTAATTCCATGCTAGGTTTTAGTCTGCTTGAGTTTGCTTGGGTCTTGAGCATGCTTGACACCATTGCTGTAGGTTCATATGAGCAGGGTCCCAGGAGCTTGTACAATTCTGTTTCCCTATGGTCATGCACTTCCTCCCTGAATCTTACAATTTCAGTACTCCCTCTTCCGCAATGGTACCTGAGTCCTGGGTGAGTGAAACTTAATATTCTCCCTTAGTGGCTTGCATAGTGGTCTCTACAACTATGAGAGCTAGCCTTCCAAGACAATTCCAGCTCCATTGCTCCAAATCCTGTGTCTGCAGTACATCTTATCTTCAGCAACTGAGTCTCAACTTCAAGTCTGGGAGGCAATCAAGGGCTGTGGCAATAGCCTGTGTCATTTTGGGATTCTCATGCACTACCCTGTCCCACAACTCAAAGGAAGGTTTCCCCTGTCTGGCACTGTTTCTTGTTATGTAGCTTTCAGCTATGCACATGATCTCATGTAGAGATAGTGTATGTATAATTTGCCATTAAAATTGTTAGACTAATATAATTCCATCTGATATTTCTTACTATCTAGTATTTATCTCTTCTCTCTCTCTCTCTTTCTCTCTCTCTGTCTAATCCTCCCTCCATGCCTTCCCCATTAAAGTGTCCCCCTTTTCTCCTTTTCTCCCTTAATAATGCCAGTCTCCTAGGGCCCCACCTCTCTTGAGCTCATTCTTTCCCTTTATCTCCATAGTTCCCTGAATAAACCTCACTCTCTCCTCCCACTTAAATATCCCCACTTCATCTATTTCTCCCTCAGTAACACCTGTCTCCTACTATTCTCTCTCAGGTTCCTTCTTTCCCTTTACGTCCCTGGTTTATTTCCATTTTCCTGGTCCCTGCAGTTACATCAGGATATATGCACACATACAAGGATTTGATGTTAGGATCAACAATGAGAGAGAAAAATATGAAAGATAAGGGTCTAGTTTCATTCCTCTACAGGTGGAGATATAGTTTTGCCAACATCATTTGCTGAAGATAATATCTTTCCTCCAGGGAGTGTTCTTGGCCCCTTTGTCAAATATCAGGTGGCTGAAATTGCATGTATTCATGTTTGGGTCTTCAGTTATGTTCCAATGAACTACAGGTCTATTTTTGAGCCAGTACCATGTTGTTTTTATGACTATAGTTCTGTAATATAGTTTGAAATCTTGAATAGTAACCTCCCTCCCTACATTTCTTTGTGAGCAGGATTGCTTTGGCTATCTAAGGTCTTTTATGCTTCCATATGAATTTTATATATATTTTTTCTAATTCTGTGATGATGTCATAGGGATTTTAATTGGGAGTCCATTGAATTTATATATTGCTTTTTGTAGGATGGTCATTTTCACAAAACAATTTCTTCCAATCCTTCCATCTTCTGGTGTCCTCATCCATCTCTTTCTTTAAAATTTAAAATTTTCACTGTACAGATCTTTAATGTCTTTGGTCATGTTTATTCAGAGATAATTTATTTTATTGAGACTACTGTGAATGGGAGGGTTTACATGTACTCTTTCTCCAAGTGCTTATAATTAGTATATAGCCAGGCTAGTGATTTTTGTAGATTAATTTTATAACCTGTTACTTTACTGAAAGTGTTAATCATTTTTAGGCATTTTCTGGTGAATTCTTGGCATCACTTAGGGTATAATATCATGTCATCTGAAAAAGAGGACTAATTTGACTTCTTCTATTTCTTTCATTTTTAAAGTTCTCTCCTTTTATAATTAAAAAAGTTATTTCATGGAAAGCTTATGTATGTGTAAGTTTTGTAATTGTTCATTTAAAAATATTTCTTAATCCCTATTGTGACATTTTCATTGAAGTTTTACTAATTTGCCAACCCCTTATTTTTGTTACTATCTTCAGATTTTTCTAAAAAATTATTTAATTTCAGTAACTTGAAATTTATCATATCTTGTATTATACTCTAGTATAATGTTTTTCTATAAGTATTTTGTATATTCCTGAAATATTGTTGTATGGAGAAGACCTGAGTTCAGTTCCCAGTGTCCATGTAAAGTTGACTCACAACTGCCTGTAACTCCAGCTCCTGGGGATTGGACACCCTTTTCTGGCCTCAGTGGGAACCTGCACTCAAGTGCATATACCTACAAACAGACTCACACAATTAATAAAACAAAATCTTTTCACAAAAGTTACAGTGGCTTAGCAGGGTGGCATACTCCTGGAACCTCGGCAGTCAGGAGGTAGAGACGGGATGACTGCTGCAAGTTTAAGGCCAGCTTCGTCTATGTAGCAAGTTCTAGGCCAGCTAGGGTTACATAGACCCTGCTTTCAAACAATAAGAAAGTTTTACAGCTAACTAACAACTCTACATCCTGCTATCCCCTCTGAAGAACTACAGAATATTAATTTACTGTTTCTCGGGTTTAACAATGGCCATGTGCTTTATGTATGTAGATGAACGTATGTACATGTGAATGTATTCTGTCATATGAGAGCATACTTTGGTTGTGTATTTGATGTTCATTTAGATTTTCTCTTTTCATCATCTTTATCTCATTTTGTTATGCTAGACTGTGTATCTCCGATTAGTTTCCTTGTTCTGAACTACATCTTCATTAATGCAGGTCTATGGTGGGATAGTCTCTCAAGTTTTACAATCCTTCCTAAACTCCTCTGCGCACTTCCTCCCACCGAGTCTCCATGTCACTTTCTGTATTTGATTTTTTTAAAGTCTACCACAAGCATCTTATGCTCACAGATATCACTACTTAATCCTGTACATTTAGAAAGCACAATCAGAACTGGTGAGCATATTCACTCAGTATTTATTTTAGCATTGTAGATTCTGTTCCTTATGCAGCCTGTAGTCAGTAGGTTCTTTTCTTTGTTTGACAGCGTCTTTGACATTTGTAGAAATAGTTTGATGCTTAGGCAGACATTCAGTCTTGGACTGGCTTTAGCCAAATTCTACCTTTCATGTTCTCACATCTTCTGAACTATTCAGAAAAGGCTTCTAAATCTGCATCAACAGTGAGGTTCAGCTAAATCTTTGTTCTCATATTGAACCATGTAGGGTCCTTACACTGACCATCATGACTATGCACTATCAAGGCTCTGGAGTGATAATAGTCATTCTCACGGCCATTCTTCACTATATAGCATCACATTTATCTTTTGGTAATATGAATATGATTGCTTTTGCTGCTGTTGAAGATAATTTTCAGTGAGTCCTTTAACTATTCAATAATACCTTCATAAGTAGAATTTTAGTTTAAAAATATCCTCATGTGCAATTTGCTTTCATTTGTTAAAACTTATTTTGGGGATTTAATCATGGTGCCTAAATAAAATCAAGTTCTGGTGCTCTATTGCACAGTGGGAGACCTGTACAGCTATCAGTAATGATAATATAGTTCATAAATGCTTGAAGAAAGGATTTTGAATGTTCCCACTCAAAGGAAGGATGAATACTTGGGATAGCTGCATTTATCCTGATTTGAACATTACCCAATAAATATATGCATAAAACGTCATATGATACTTCAGAAGTACATGCAGAAGAAATGATAGGTGTTTCAGGAATTATGTAGGTTTACCTTAATTATTTAATTTAAACATTATACTATATAAATATACAAGTATGTACACAGAAACTTTATAGAATCGTCATGTATAATTTTTACTTTTCAGTTAAATTCTTTAAACTGTGAGATTTTGAAAGATTTGTAAATGAAATAAATATTGTGAATAAAATGCATACTGGTGATTCCAGACACTTAGACATAGCCTCTGACAGTTCACCCTACTGCAGGAATGCTACTCTCCATGAGGAAGGAGAGCTAATACAGACGTCTGTCATGTCCCTACAGGATGACTACAGTTTTAGGGATCCTCGGCTGCAATGCTTTACATTCACCTAATTCCTGAAGGCTGTTCCATCTTCTCATTCATATAATTTGCTCTTTTACATTATGTCCAACTTATTATTTTCTGGTTGCATGAGTTAAAACTAGACTTTTATGGTTAAGATTTACATTCACAATTTACTTTCAACCTTCATGACAAATTTTATTAAAACTGACAAATTGACTATGTGCTTCTGTTATTTTTGCCTAGTTAATATTTGTTTGTTTTTATGACAGGGTCTCCCTGTAGCCCCAGTTGGCTTGGAACAATTTGCTATGTAGATCAGGCTGGCCTTGATCTCACAGAGATCCACCTGTCTCTCCCTCCTGAATGCTGGGATTAAAGGCATGTGTGTGTATTAAGATTTCTTCTTTGCTCTTACAGTCTTCTTATTCTGCCTTCATTTACCTTAATATAATATTCTTCTTAATCTTACTATCACTTCTACTAGTTATTTTATATATCTCAATATTTTGGCTTAGTTATTACTGGCAGTTACAGGCACGTTTAGATTATTATGGTCTATCTTAAATGGGCTATGCAAAAGAACCACAATAGCTCAGTTCCACTTTTCTCTTTCTGACAGTTTTGCTCTTATTGTTGTTCATTTTCTCTCCTGATTTGGTGGCTACTATTGATTAAACCATCAATGATGTTTTTATTGTGGTAAAATAGAGAGTAATATCTATCATTTTCAAAACTATTTTGTTCACTCACACGTTATCTTCAGTCCAGCTCATTCCTTCTTGAACTTCTATGCTTGTGTTTGAGATTTGTTTGTTGCCTTCAGCCCAGAGAGCTTTAGCGTTGTTTTGAATAGTGTGTCTGAGATTATTCAGTTCTCTGCTTCTCATTATTTGAGAAATAATCCTTATTTCCCCTAAGTTTTCAATTTAGAGTATTAAAGACTGTACTTGAGGACTAAATATTCAGTTATCGTGTTAACTTGTTTTCACTGTTTCCAGAAAAAAAAAAACTTATTTCACCCCTCTGCTTTTAAGATTTTTCCTTTAGCTCTGTTTTTTAGCAGAGCCCAAGAAAGATTTTCTTTGATAAATATACTTTAAGGGTTTGCCGAGGCCTTTCTGAATTTGAGTTGGCATCTTTAATCAGACTCCGGACCTGAGCTTTCAGCTTTTGCTTCTATCCTCTCTCCTAATCTCTAAAATCCAGGTAGACATATCTTCTATCTCTTCACTGCTCCACACATGTGTTTTATTTGTTGTTGTATTCCCTTTTAGCTTTATGTACTTTGGTGTTAAAATTTTTCATTCAAATTTATGTTTTGTCTGAAATAAATGTAATGATTAAAGTTTATGCTATTTATTACCACAAAGAAGAGCACTTTCTCTTTCTTAATTCAATCACAGATTAACTCAGTTTTGTCTGGATAACACTTTTAGCTTGAGTTAGTTCACCTCCGGTTTCAAAGACCTTCGTGTATGTGAGTGTGTGTGTGTGTGTGTGTGTGTGTGTGTGTGTGTGTGTGTGTGTGTGTGTTTGTGTGTGTGTTTAACCCTAAACTCCACTTGGACCCCTCTATCCCAAAAGACTATGATGAACTGCTTTTCTTTCCTGTTGTTTTTGAGGAAGGCATCTTTTCTTGTTGGGACTTCCGGGAGACTTCAGGAAATTGAAGTCTTCACTTAGGAAAATGCTGAAGGTCCAGCAGAACCATTAGCTTCTACACATGATCCAGCATGCTACAAGAGAGACACAACCTCCCCACGTGTGTGCAGTTCTTCTGCCGTCACTGTCATTCTGCCATTCATACAAAACCTGATCATCAATTTATATCTGTAGCTCACAAATATAACCAGATAAGAAATGCCAGACTGGACATAGGAATGCTGGGCACGGACCCTGCCCACCTCCATTCAGTTCATTTAATCCTGCTGCTCCCAAAACTTACCTCTGAGTGCGCACGTGCGCGCGCGCACACACACACACACACACACACTCACATAAAAATTTTTTTTCTCAGTATGTAGAAGGAACATAATTTGATCCCAATTCTGTTTATACTATTTGAATTTTTTATATCGTGATATAATTCATATGATCTTATTATAGTTTACTTTTTAAAGTCAAATTTTACTATCTTTCATGCATATTTTAAAAAGCCTTTTGAATACTTACTTAAGGTCTAACTCCACTAATACAATAGCAGTATTTAACGACAGATTCTTTGTTCAAGTCAACATTTGATTTTTTCTCTAGAAATTAGAATAACACCCAGTAAATTTCATAAGACTATACACATAAACAGCTGGATGGACCTGTAATCATATAGGTATTGTTAAATCAAAAATAACGTAAGTGTATGGTATATTTAAATAGATATGCTAAGTATCACTTTGTATTACTTCTAGATTGCAGTGGACCTCCTCCAAGAAAAACTACAGAAATTCTGTCAGGCTCTTGGCATGACCAAGCATATCCAGAAGGCTCTCAGGCTACCTACAAATGCCGGCCTGGATACCGAACTCTTGGGACTATCATATATATATGCAAGAAAGGAGACTGGGTGGCTGCTAACCCAGCCAGGGTATGTCGGAGTAAGTATATCATGTTTGTGAAAACTATGAGAAGTTTCTGTTGTGAATATAGTGATTGTTTTCTGTTGTAACAATACTGAACTATATCCCTCCCATAATTAAAATATAGAATTTTTGATAGAATAGTTATTTTACAAAATTAAAAAATAAAACATACTGTTATTTTAATATATAAAAATACCTCTGTCATTTTCAGATTTCTATATATTAAGTGCTATCAAAAGTGTTTCTCTGACTCCTGCATAGAGTGTATTTCATATATTGCATTCTAATGTTGTATCTCCCTTTTTAATTTCAGAAAAACCCTGTGGGCATCCTGGAGATACCCCTTTTGGTTCCTTTAGTCTGGCAATTGGAACTGATTTTGAGTTTGGTGCAAAGGTTGTTTATACCTGTAATGAGGGGTATGTTGTCAACATTAAAAGATTTATCATTGAAATTGTAAAGAACTACAAATTTGTACTTGAAGACCACTATTTTTCTACTGACATTTAAAAAAAAAAAAACAAACACATACTCTGTAGTAGTCTCCATCTGGTGCAATAGAAACTTTTTTGATGAATGGTGACTGAGATACTTGACCGTATGTATATCCAAAAGGATACATATTTTGCACTTAGTAAGGAGTTCCGTTAGCCTAGGGATGTGACAGCCTTGGGGATTTCTTTAAGATCTATGACCTCTTCAGCCATGTGTATTTGGCTATGATTACAGTACCACACATGAGTTTCCTCCCATTGAACGGACGCTAAGATCAATCAGGTAGCAGATGAACCTGTACCCAGGAACATTTGGGGACACTAACTTAACACAATAAACCTTAACACAGATGGTGGGGAAAGGAGAATAAACATGATTAAGATTGATTGAGATATTCTGTATGAAATGCACGATTCAGCAAAACAATTATTTTCTGCAAAGTACCATAATGTGAAATTCAATAAAATGACAGATGCCTGCAAAAGACCACCTAAGTATCCTGAAAAAATTAACACTATGATGTAACTGATTATATTCGGGAGCCATGTTATTTCCTTAACATTGAAACATTTGAGTTGTAATTACTCCAGCAGAGTGTTGTGATAAGAAGGTGTTAAAAGAGTACACACATAAGTTAAGCATTCAGCCACATCATGACTACATTCCATCATGTGCACAAGGTGGGGACAATAGTACATGTTAGGAACAATAGGAATTGTAAAAGAAACTACATTCTATTGTAAAATAAACTTTAAAGAAAGCAAGACTTCCACTTGAAGATAAGTCTCACACATGAGTGCTATCAATGAAGTTCCATGGCATGTAGATTATTCTTAACACATGGGCCCAAAATGATACTCTCCTAGAATTACTGGCTTTGCCTTCTGGCCAGCCACAGGGTGTCATGGCTGACCTCATCACTGAGTCTTCTCGGCTCTTTACTCCCAACCCCTTCCCTTCATGAGCACTGATTGCTTCTTAAACATTTCAAAGACAAGGAAGCAAGGATAAGAACCTATAACCTCACAGCAAATAAATAGAAATGAAATTAAAAAATGAAAATTGACCAAATGGAATCATTTTAGCCTTCCATTACTTATTTTCTGATTTGAGGCAATAAAATGCAAAGGTTCAAAGTTCAGACTTTGAAGTTATCTCAAAGTATCCCAAAGTTCCACATTCAATATCTATATGCAGCTTTGAAACTATTGCTTCATTCTCATTTCCCTACAAAAACTTAAAGTCTCATGAGCACCTTGGGACTAGCGGGAGAAAGAAATATGATCCACATTCTAAGAACTTTAAAGAGATCCCGGAATACTGCAAACACCCACCAAGTACTAGTTCTTATTGTGTAGCCTTTCCTTATTCCCAGCCTGAGGGAGATTTCTCACCAGTGTTTCAGTCATCAAGGCTGTCCCTACTGCACAGAGCCAGTCTGTTCCATTCTTCACCTCTGAATTCTCTCTCATTTTGGGCTAACCTCCCCCACTTAGGTTTCACCTCTGACCTGGAAAAGATCAGAACTCATAAGCGTCCTCCACTCAGTTCTCTCAATCTTTGAACCTAGTGTTAATGATTTGGTGTAAAAATGAGCTGCACACTTGCCTCTGACCCTGGCTGTCCTGAACTCATCTTTGTCTTTTTCATCCTATACAAAGAGCAAACTAATTCTGACAGTAATTTTGTATACTTGAATCTCCAGAAGAAACTGATTAGTGAAATCACTGGTGTTTAGGAGGGAAATAAACTCTTCATGCCACAGAGGACCAGTAAGCAAAAACACTTCATATTAAGTTAAATTTTTATTGAAGTGTTTTTACCGGTATGGATGAAGAAGCACTGTTTGGCCCAGCGGTAGAAGCTGATGGTCGCACAGGTTTGCTACTCCCCTAGTTTCTTCCAGGAAACCCATACTTTTAGTCCCATGCCTCCATTTCTGTTTTCTCTGTGGAGTATACATTTGGTTACATTTTATTTGGCAGGCTAATTCCTTATGGGCAAACATTTTACTGTCCTACTAGTTGATATTTTTGAGAAGACATAGCAAACATTTTCCCCTACTATTCTACATATTCTCAATCACCAGTCTATGAACAACAACCCCACCCCCCCTTGCTTATGTGCTCTAGAAGGCTTTGTGCAAAATTTGACAGGATGTTGGAAGGAGTTTTGGAGAATGGATGTCTCCATTGTGAATGGAAAACCTTGACCAGAAAATTTGGTTTCTCAGTTGGATGGGTTACATTCTGCCTGATGAAACAGCCAGAGTATTGTTCTTACATTCAATGATTCTGTTTCCTCTACAGGAAGCACTGAGCTAACATGTGACTCAAAACTCTATGACTAAAATGTTCTGCTAAAGTGTTTTCTTTACACAAAACATTTGGATAGTGGAGAACAACAAAAGAAAGGAAAAACTTTTTTTTCTTTAAATATTCTCTTACTGGAGGCTGAAGAGATGGCTCAGAGGTTAAGAGCATTAACTGTTCTTGCAGAAGACCTGAGCTTGAATCCCAGCATCCCCATGGCAGCTAACAACTGTCCATAACTCCAGTTCTAGGGGATCCAACACTCTCTTCTGTCCTCCATGGGCACTGAAAGACACAGGTGCACTTACCTATATGCAGGCAGTATACTCATACACGTAATATAAAAATAAATTTGAAAAATTAAAATCTCTTAATGGAGGACACACTGGATGATACTGAGATTAAAACCACGTAAAACATGATTTGTCAGCACGATCTTTTTTGTTTTGCTTTCAGGTATCAAATGTTAGGTGAGATTGATTATCGCGAATGTGAAGCAGATGGATGGACCAATGACATTCCTCTATGTGAAAGTAAATGAAGAGCTGATTTACATGCATGCTGAAATACTTAAAATAGTTAAGGTTTTCCCAAATACATAAACATATTCTTTACATAAACATATTCTTTAAGTGTTTTTTTTTAATTGTTTTATAGTTTCTAGAATAGAACAGAATGTCTAGTTGTTTGGTTATTACATTATACTGTATTTCTATATAGTCAATGTTCTACGTGTGGAGGGTGGGCCTTTATATCAGGGGTAAAATAACATCTTCCAGGCCTTAGGTTTGACCCTCAGCACAATACACCCCTTCCAAAAATAAACAGAATCTATCTAACATCGAGATAAATAATATGAATATAGATTGATCTGACTTTATAATCAAAATATTAGTTATTAGAGAAACTAAAGCTCATTTTTTTTATTTTGGATTGTAAACATTAGAAAATGCATCATCATCATTAGCTTGATGAGTGTTAGAATTTCAGCTGTGTTAATGAAGCTCTCCCTTAATAAACACCCAATTTCAGGGATGACTGCCAAGTGCTGCAATAGAGAATGTGATTTTAACATCTATTTGTAGTTTGCCCAGAGGAAGGTTTCCACATAGCTTTAATTTTACTTTCAAAACAAAGGAATGAATGAAAAGGCTCTTGACTCTTACTCTATACAGAGCAAACAACAAGACTTGAAGCAATTTAAACCTTTTTTCTGACTTTGGAAATAATAGTAGAAATCAGCTATCATGCAAATAAAAATGGCATGTCTTGCTTCCATGGTAAGAAATAAAATAAGAGGAAGAGAGAGAAATAGTCAAAGAAAAAGGGGGTGATTGTTGGATGGGCCCCATGACTAGAGAAGTATAGAAGACTCCATGTATGGACATGAAAATAATTGCTCTGAGAACTCCACCAACATTACGCAAGATGATGGTTAAAAGCTGATTTTTGGTCTCACTAACAAAGCCAGTAGAATCAGCATCTTCTGGTGAGAGAGCAAGGACCCAGCTACGGAATATTCTCTGCATCAAGGTCTTCTTCGAAAAAAAAAAAAAAGTTGAATACCTTCACCATAAAGAAATTTCAACTAAAATGAAAAGGATTCAAATTACTTTGAATGGAAATTGAAAATGTGGAAAAGAAAAAGAAAATTAAGCGCAATAAATATTAAAAGGTTTATTTTTATATCTTTTTGTCTTACTGTTTGGGGACATAAGTACAAAATTTGTGTTTAATTATTCCAAGACTCACACATCTTAATTATTTAGGAGGTGCTTGTTACCACAAAAATACAAATTACCACTCAAAGTAACAATTTTCTCTGTCCACTCCCACAGAATTAGATGTGCATACTCTTCCTGTTATTGAGCCTTTATCTCTCTCAGACATCCCAAGTGCTTCCAAGGCATTTAAGTAGTTTCTGCTGGGCTGTCATGCTGATGTTTTTATAAACATACATGTTTTTCAGGAAGAAGCTTTCAAGTTGCTAGTAACAGTAATATTTGTATTTTCAGTTGTTAAGTGTTTACCAGTGTCAGAACCAGAAAATGGAGGAATCATCAGCGGTGCAGTGGACCCAGATCAGGAATACTATTTTGGACAGGTGGTGCAGTTTGAATGCAATGCAGGCTTCAAGATGGAAGGACAGAAACAAATACAATGCTCAGAAAATGGCCAATGGAGTAATGAAAAACCAAAGTGTGTGGGTAAGGAATATCCAACTTGTTTTATGTTTGGATAACTTTAGTCCTTTTTAATGAAAAACATAGATTTAAGAAATACACTCTAAGAATGTAAGAAATTATAGTAATGTCAATGCTTATCACACATATACTATTTGGTCTGAAATTGAGAAGGGTTACAGATACAGTGTGCTCTTCTCAACTCTTTTTGAAAACATTGGGTCTTCATGTTAGATCAATATTCATATTCATTATAGCAAGTATTTCAGGTATTAGAGGCTCATGGGTGGGATTTACATGTTGCAACTAATTGCTACAGTTAATTAATAAATCATAGAGAGGGCATGAAGTTTTTTTAAGAAGTGGGCAAAAGCTAAGCACTATAAGCCAGGCATTGTGGTGCACAACTAACCCCAGCACTCTGGAGGCAAAGGTAGACAGATCTCTGTGAATTCAAGGTGAGTCTGGTGTACATACTGAGTTTTAGGCCAGTCAGAGCTATATACTGAGTCTCTTTCTCTATGTCTGTTTCTCTCTTCTCTCTGTCTGTCTGTCTGTCTCTCTGCCTCTCTGCTTCCCCACCTCTCTCTCTCTCTCTCTCTCTCTCTCTCTCTCTCTCTCTCTCTCTCTCACACACACACACACACACACACACACACAAATCCCCAAACCAGAGAGCAGTATGAGGAAAGCCCTGAGGTGGAAGATGATCTGTGGCTTTGGGAGGCATCCATGTCAGGAAGCTGCCTGGATACTGGTCAGCTTCCCACAAGGTCCCTAGTATCGGATGCAGACAAGAGAGTAAGTCGGTGAGGGAAGGGACACAATGTCAATCATCACATTCTTAGCTTAATTAGCTGGGCTTTGTTCAGACTGATCTGGGAATTGAAAATTTTCTATATAGGGAAAATGGGTTAGCAAGATGGAAGAAGAGGCTTTTGGAAACCAGCTACCTTGGCCACAGTTCCAGGGAAATGTAGTAGAGAGGCGTGAAGGTAAAGGTAGGCAGAATGTTCATAGGCTTCCTTTTCTTTCCTTTGTGTCCCCCCTCCCTGCCTTTTGACAGATGATGAAGACACAAAAGCAGAAATCTGAGTTTTCAAAGATGAAATGGAAAAGTGACTTGAATGAATTTCCTTGATGAAGTCCTCTCTTGCTAATTATGCTATTAATAACTAGAAATGTGTTATTTTGCAGGTCATTCAATGAAAGCACTCATCGCATAAGCCTGTGTCCACCTTCATTTTCACATAAGCCTCTGAAGACTGTCACAGGCTGCCATTTACCTCAAAAACCTAACATAACCTCATGTTAAATACAATCAGCAACAAAATTTTAATGGGAATTTTAGCTTCTTTTAAAAATGTTTAAAACAGCAGATTCATTATTCAAAAGATAGTCAAGTCAAAAAGCTCTTGTTTGGTTGGCTGTCTTAATAGAAACCAAATTTCTGTTGTCATAAAAATATGATTTGTTCAGAATCTTTTCTTTTGTAGTAATCATTATATAATCAACTAATCTCTTGCATTTAGAAATTTACTGCTTACAACCAGAAATTAAAAATGGATATTCTGTATCTCAGAAGCAAGTTTATAAAGATCATGAAAGATATCAATACAAATGTAACCCAGGTTTTGAATACACTGAAAGAGGGGACACCGTCTGCAGTGGTTCTGGATGGAATCCTCCGCCCTCCTGCGAAGGTGAAGTGATTTTATTTTTGGGTGGCTTCAAAGATATTTTAGCTCTCTAAGTAGTAGAAAACACTTTATTTCATTTAAAAAATTAGTTTTTGTCATTTAGAAGAATAATTAAAATTCCAATGATAGGCCAACTAAGCATTAATTTTCATGAAACCCATCTATTTCCTAAATAGACTAGATTTTTAAAAAATAAAAAGGAATAAACTTGAAGTATTCCTCAACTTTAGCTGGCCAAAGATGGGAAAAATGGCACTCTATATTTGAATACTTTAGAACACTATTGATTTGGGTAAAATGTATACTTTGGCAATATTTTAATAGCATTGTTTAGTCTTAAGTATCTATAGACAGTTTATCAAGTTTCATCAAGGGGTTTGTGTCTACAGTTTAGAGTAATCTCCAGAAGACTGTTTGATCTCTAAAACGCTTGTCCTCATTGCTGTTACTTGGTATCTTATAGGTTCTAACTTAAAATAAGTATTCAGTTTTGCTATACCCTGAAGAAAAACCTAAAAAGAGGTATATAACTGAAGTGGGGCTCTGAAAATCTGATAAGCGAGGTTGAGGAAAAGCCAAAAATGGCACATTTAAGGCTGACTGGAAATTAATGTGAAGAGACATAAAAAATAAAAGGCATATCTTATGTTTAGATAGTGCAATATTATTTCTAACATAATTGTTATTAATATAAATATATTATCCTGTGAGAAATACACACATATTATAGCCTATTTTTCAGAATGAATCATAAATTTAAGACCAGTTGAGAACACTACTGTAATACCTTCCTGAACTGAATGTATAAGTATGTATGGAAAAGGAAAAGTTGTATAAGCAATACTTAAAACTAAAAATTCCTTTTCTGACCAAATATATGAATGAATAGCAGGAAGATTTTTGAAGAAAATTTCGAGGATCCTGTTAAGGGGTTGTTGTTTCATGAGTTGACTATTAGGTTTAGGAAGAAAAATATAGATTGAGAGAAAGATGGTGGCATATATTTTCATGTTAAATATTAGATATATGTTTGAACTCTTCACATGGGCCTGTCAAATATGAAGCTGCATTACCCTGTATGAATTTTGATGTGCTGAATAAATTATTATCATAAAGTAGTAGCTTGTATTCACATAGGTATCTTGAATGTCACAAAGAATGCAAAAGGAGAAAAACGAAGGGAGAATTTATACTCCAAAATCAACTGTAAGGCAAAGAAATCCTATGGGGTCTTAAACAATGAATTGTCCAAAATGGCGATGGTATCAATGTGAGGGTCTAGTGAAGAATCATTTGAGCCACACAGAGAGGAACATGCTCATGCTGGGAATGACCTGAAAGCAGACCAAGACCACAGGGGTGACAGCATATGCAGTCAGTTTTGAAAGAGTAACAGAGAAGATCCAGGAGTACAAGTTTAGACAAATTCTGGTACATTGCATAGAGCAGAGGATGAAGAGAGAGTAACAGATATAAAAATAAGATTGCAAAGTAAAATAAAATTATAAAACAAGCTGGGCTTGGTGACACACACCTTTAAACCCAGCACTTGGGTGGCAGAGTCAGGTGGATCTCTGTGAGTTCAAGACTGTCCTGGTCTACATAGTGGGTTCCAGGTCAGCTGGGAAAACAGGGAAACCTTGACTCTAAAACACACACACACACACACACACACACACATTTATATGTGTGTGTGTGTGTGTGTGTGTGTATTTGAGCATATTATCTAAAAAATGACAAGGAAAACCAGAACACAAATATCACATTGGAGAACTCAAGAAGTCAGTGACTAAAAGAGGCAATCATTCTAGAAGGATTGATTTCTTCAACAAATACAGAAAGACCTTGGAAGTATTCCAGCCACTGTAATGTACAGAAAATGTGAGTTTCTGGATTTTCAAATTGGAGAAAATGGGAGACACGTCACAGCACTGGTAGCATGATGGAGTTGACAGAAATCAGGCAGGGATGTGCTGAAGACTAAAAGGAAAGTGCAAAATTGGACAGAAAAAGTGAAAAATTGTGTTCTTAAGTATTTTGGTTTTGAAAAGGCGTAGGACCCTAAGGAAAGTTGAAAGAACTTTAAAATAGGAGAAGCTTGCATATCCATTTAAGAGATAGTGATTGACAAGTGAGGTATCAGGATGGATGAACAACTGTTCAGGATCTAGTGGAAAATGTTGAAGTTGTTCATAATTTGAAAAACATTTTACTATTGAAGACCAGAGGGAACAGGAAGAGATGTTTCCATCCTTGAAGGGAATCTTGAAAACAAACATAGAGCCCTCGCTCCTGGCAGTCTTGAGTTTCTTGTGTGAACGAGAATGTGATAAAGGGAGGTGAGGCCTGGGCTAGAGGAGTGAGGAGAGGAAGGTCACTTTCCTTTAGGAAGAGGAATAAGGAGGAATTGGGAGGAAGTCAGTGAATGTCAGGAAATCCTTAACCTCCCCCAATCAGGCTTTTAGGCCAAGATGAAATATGTATGACCCCAGTGTAAATGTTTATATAGCTTTCAGCAGTACTTAAAGAATACCAAGAAATGATGATAATTAGGTAGGTGCAAACTGTAGCTCACAGACCAAGTCCTGCTTCTCTCTTTTTCTCAAACAATTTTATTTTTGAGAAAAAGGTCAACCTATTTGATTCTGCATTACTTCATCTACTTTTGTGTAAAGGCATTACACTTAAACAGTTAAAAGATACTTATCTAGGCCTTTACAGAACAGGCTTTATAAATTTATACTGGGTTATTCCTTTAGTGTAAGAAAAAAATTTATCACAATATTTCAAAGTTGAACTAAAGATTTCTATTTAGTACATATTTACTCCCAGTGTAGATCCTAAGGTCTGGGCTCATTATGTAGATTCTAAGAATCAGGTGCTACTGACATCATCTTCTCACATGCTTCTTTACACACTGGGGCTGTGGAAATGAGAGCCTAAGAAATTAAATTGGTCACAAAACAAAACCAAAGGTTTTGGTCTGGGAAAAAGATGGTAGGTTGTGGGGGTTGAACCAGATGGAAAAGCATAAAAGAGGATGTGGGGAAGAAAGTACTCAGAGTGCAGTACATGCATGTGTGAAGTTGTAGAGAACAATTAGTAAAAACGGAGAATTCACACAATGTTTTTCCGTAAAGTAAAAGGTACAGATTCCACATTTAGTAAATCATCCCGAGTAGTCATAGGACCACATTTACTTCACAGTGGAAGGGATGTGCAATCCTGACAATTTTGTAGAAGTAAGAGCCAGTGAATGTTTATATATAGAACACATGGGAATCCTAAGACCAAGAATTAGAAAGAAGTAGAAATAATAGTTGAGGTTATGTATGATGATGTCATGTCCAGATGTGGAATCATGACATGTCATATGTGATGGCTTCAAGAAGGAAGAGTGAATAGTCAAACAACACAAATACATGAGATGGAGAGAAAGGAAGCCTGACTCATATCAGCAGAGATACGAAGGCACACACACTTTAATGTTATTTTGTACAGTGCTCAGAACAAATAAATAGCATCCACATTTTTGTTTTCATAGAACTAATTTTAATGGGAATTAAATATTCTACACCATTTTTATTTGCTTCTTTTCAGAAATGACATGCAAACCTCCTTATATTCCAAATGGCATCTACTCACCTCAGCGGATTAAACACAGATCTGAAGATGAAATCAGATATGAATGTAAAGATGGTTTTTATCCTACAACAAGGGAAACTATTTCAAAGTGCACAAGTACTGGCTGGGTACCTGCTCCGAGATGCAGCTGTAAGTTTCATTCCTATCTTATATCCTCACAATTCTGAAATTCTTCTCTTAAATCCAAAAGTAGAGATATAATAATAGCAAATATCTGCCTTATTATTTATATTTCAAAGTGGCTGAATTTGAATAATCAAAAAGCATACTTTAGAACACTAAAATTCTTATTTGATTGTTCATTGAATTTATGATGTGTTTATGCGTATCTTTTTGATTGCAAAACTTCTTCCAGATTTTAATTAATTTATTGGGTAAGAATATTGTTATACACATCTTCACTTTAATTATTCAATGCCCTAACAAGTATCCACTAACACGAATTTTATTCAAAACAAACCTTTGTTGCCTACTTGTTTCTATGAGTCGTATTTGGGGATCATTTGGCTGGTCTCTCCATATCAATTCAGGGCTTCAGGACATTGCCATGGCTTAGTCATCAGAAGACTGCCAGGCTATAAAGTCTGCTGCCAGCATGACATGTGCATATAGATTTGTGCATATAGAAATCTGAATTCCTTACTAGATGAGCCCTTGCTTGACAGCTAACTTCCTCCAGTACTACTGATCAGCAAGACAATTGTTGATGCTGGGAAGCCATTGCTAATTTATGCACACACTGTTACTTTAGCAACAGCCATTCCTCACACACTAAATTCCAGGTACACCCAAACAAGAAAGAAATCAAACTGCATTGGTTGGAGGGATTTTGGAAGACCTGTGACTTCCTAACACATGTGCAGCACAGTTCCAGTTTAGTCCAGAGTATTTTATTTCCGCCACGTCCCTTTGCTCTTTTCAGGGTTATTGCTTATCTGCAATCACATTCCTTTCTTTTTATCTGGTAGTATGTGGTAAGGGTACATCACACCAAGCAGGATATCTCCTGAACAATGATAGATATGATTGGTCAGTAAACTCTCTTGTCATCTTTCAGAGTCTGTAAAAATTTTACTGAGCTAAACAACTTAAAAGGAGGATTATTTTTGTTCATAGTTTCAAGGACTTCAGTTCACCATCAATTAGCTCTATGATTTGAGCCTTGACCAGGCACTGTATTGTGACAGAAGTGTGCTTCAGCAAAGCTGCTTACTGCCCCAGCCTGCGGGGCAACAGCAAGGGCACGAATCTCAGGTTCTGAAAAAGAATAGAGACAGAAGGCGGAGGAGAGAAACGGCCAGCAAGTCTGAATTTTGATCAAGCCAAGCCATCTTTATTGAATAACCACAATCTTTTTATACCAAGGAATTTTGAGACACTAAACCATAATGGAAGCTTTACAGAGGAAGTTGGGGAGGGGGATCAGAGTCACAAGTTGTTATTCTTCAACCTTATCTCTTATAACATATCTTTTTTTTAACAGCTTTACATTACATAACTGATTCACTCCAGACTAGCAGTCAGCATGTTTCTGGTGGTCAATGTCTAAAAATCAACCTCTTTAGGAACTATTTCTTCTTAGCTTACTCAAGCTGTCTCCACAGGATATTCTGCAAGTTGAAGATTTATTTTAAGCTATTGTTTGGTCCTCAGCAGCTTACCTCCGCAAGCCAGGTAGCACAGCGAGAAAGAAAGAGAGCCAGGATCCCAGTATCCTCTTCAAAGGCATAGCCCCAGTATCCTAACTTAGTTTGACTAGGCCTGACTCCTGCAATTCACACTGTATGTCACTCAATAGCACCGTCAAAGGTGAATTAAGCTAACTGGCACATGAGCTTTGTAGAGAACATTTAAGGTCTAAGCTATAATAACATTAATGCTAATTATAGGCATAATTCCCCAATGAAGGAAGCTATCTCATTAAAAATACTTTAAAAATATTTTATTTGTTATTTTTAAACTTTTGAGTGTGAGTGTATTGCCTGCATGTGTGTAAGTACACACATGTTATGCAATGACTGTGGAAGTCAGAAGTTACAAATAACTGTTGGAGACAGAGTTACAAATAACTGTTAACTGTCATCTAGGTGCTTGGAATAGAACCCAGGTCTTCTGCAAGAGCATGCAGGGCTCTTAACCACTCAGCCATCTCTTTAGTCCAAAGAAATACATGCAATACATACAAAAATTATAAGGAAACTGTTTAATGATTAAATTTTTTATATAAATTTAGTTATCTGACAATTTCTTAGATGCATATAATGCCTTCTGATTACTCTTTCTCTCCAACTCCTCTTGTTTACCTTCCAACCCCATCAACCGTCCTTCCTCCCTATCTATCTATTTCCTAGACATAATCTTGAGGTTTGACATGTGACATATTTAGTTTAATGAGGGTAATATGTGCAGCACTTAGATTGGAAGTATCCATTGGAACCTAGTGGGGTCATAGTGAGCATGGAACTGGAAACCCCGACTCCCCCCTTTTTTTACTCTATTAGTAGAAAGTAGTTCATCAGTGAGGTTTAGGTCCTTCTGAACCCCTCCATCACCCCTGTCTGACCTTTGATGGGGCCATTTTTATGCAAATCCAGGGCAATCATCTGTAGCGGTTGAGGGATGCTTGCAGTATCTGGGAATTCCCTAGAAAATGGCATTTTCCCTCATCACTCTATTGTGATTCTTACAGTCTTTGTGCTCCCTCTTCCAGTGTTCCTTGGACCCTAGAGGACATGGTGGAAATGTCTTCTTTAGGGCTGAGCACTTGTCATTTATTCTCAGCACCTTGTATGTCCTTAAGTCTCTGCTCATATGGCTGTTCACTGGAGAGGTCTCCCTGATTAATGTTGAGAATGATAATTGTCTTAAGTATAAATACATATATTCTGAAGGCAATTTGATGTTATGTCAATTTAGCTAAACAACAGAATTAAGTTCTTCCCTAGATCTTTTGATATTCCCATAATGGCTTTTGAACAGATTTTCAGTTACCAGCTGTAGACTCTTCCCTGTGATGCAGACCTCAAATCCAATTTTGGTAGCGTTTTCACTATGTAGATCTGTCCCAATATATCTAGACTAGCTGTCGTCTGAATATATCTGAATTTCAATGAAGTTATTTCACAACGGAATTTCTCATGGATAAAAAATTGATCAGTTAGATGGTTCATCTCCTTGTGATTTCACTAAAAATAACTTTATTTATAATAAACAGTACTTTTTTCTTGGGCCTGTTAAATCACTTATTTTCTTTCATTAAATGGTCTAATATTTTCAGGGAAATGTAGTATACATTTACAACTATAATGATCCGAGGAATGATGATCATGAATTTACAATAGCACATATTATGAAAAGAGAAATTTCTGTGCCATGCTGAGTCTAGTAAGATAAAATTTATCAGTAATAAGTAAAACATCCAGAGATAGGTCAAAGAAATTAGCTGCTCTAGTACAAATTAGAACAGTTATAACATTAATGCATATTAGCCAGGGTCAATATTGTAGTAGAAACATTGTAGGTGCTGATGTTGCCCCACCCTGCATCTGGAGAAGCTTAGGAGGCTGAATGAGGCTGCTTCAAGTATGGGCCATCTCCGCTGATCATGCCCTGTAATACTGCATTAGATTTATTTCAAGAAAACACCACTAAAATGACAAAGACAGATTCAACTACACCCATGTGAGAAAGAAGATAGGGAAGAGGTTCATAACTATGGTAGTAAGGACACACCTACTTTAAACACGTCTTATTTTGGTACCCTTTTGAAAAGAAATCTCAGTGAGTTAATTTAATTTATTGATGTTTTATAAAAAATACAATATTCGCATTTGTTGAAGAAAGACACTAAGAAGAAACAGGAATTTAAAATATATAAACCACAAAAAGAGTGTGTACAAACTTTTAAAATTTTCTCTCATAAATCAAAAGATGAAATGAATAACTTAAAAAAACTGTATAGTATTTGGTGTATGACTGTGTGTATATGTGTGTGTGTGTGTGTCTGTGCACATGTATGAGAATTCATTTAATATAACTAATACTATTTCCTAAAAAATAATCATACTTCATTGAAAAATGAATCATATTGTAACGAGTAATAAGAACTTTACAAATAAGATCATGAGGAGGGAATATTTATGGAAAGATTTCACATGAGCCTGTCAATTTAAAGAACAATGCAGAACTTACATACACAGCAGAGAATAGCTCAGTACAAGTAATTATGTTGCTTCTCAGCTATAATATTTATATGTTAAAAATACATTATTTTCCAACTAAAATAAAAAATAAGCAGTTATATTGGATATTACAAGTATTCATAGTCCATTACTCTGGAGATCTTCAAGATACAATTTCATATTTATTAGGAAAGACCTTCCCCATACCTCCTTAGTAGAAATTTTATTAATTTCCTTGATCTGGAAACCTTATGTCTTTATACATATAGTTATTTTAACGACTAGAAAGTAATTCATGGATCAAATGAATTATCTCTGATATGATTGCTTATCTCTGATAATATATATATGACTTATACTGGCATTTGGTTTTGTTTTGTTTTTTATTGCAAGTGAAACCTTGTGACTTTCCACAAATCAACCATGGACACCTATATTATGAAGAAAGATACAGATCATACTTCCCAGTACCTATAGGAAAAAAGTTCAGCTATTATTGCAATAATGGATTTGTGACTTTTTCGGGATCATATTGGGATTACATTCACTGCACTGAAAAGGGGTGGGAGCCTGAAAAACCTTGCCGAAGTAAGTCAACATCTGTGTCATTAAATCATGCATCATTCTTTCAGAGAGGGGCACATAATTACAATTCAGCTTTTCATGACAAAAATAAAACCAACAGAACAGTTGTAAAAGCAGAAGACTCATTTTTCCATCCTTTATGATTTGCTCTTCATAAAATTCACATGAAAACTAAAGATAGAGACAAGAATACCTTTATTACTCACACATATTGGTTAGAAAGCAAAAGGTAAATGATCTTTTAAATATTTGGTATTCATTTTATTTTTTAATGTAATGTATTTAAATACTATGGAGATGATTTTAAATTTGGGTTTTTTTTAAATGAATAATTTTTTTAATGTGTCGTTCTTCTGGTCCTTAGAGCAATGTGTTTTCCATTCCCTGGAGAATGGACATTCTCCATACTGGGAAAAAGGATACTTAGAGGATCAGACTGTGGAAGTCAAGTGCTATCCTGGCTACACTCTTCCAAATGGTCAGAACACAATTACATGTACAGAGAATGGCTGGTCTCCTCCACCCAAATGCGTTCCTGTCAGTAAGTAACTGGCTTTACTATGTGAAAATACTCATGACTTTCAGACACATCTGCCTTAACTGTGGAAACATGCTATATTATTTCAACTGTGCATTAGTAAATACAAAGGTTTCTTGGTAAGTATATGGGAAAATTAACATACCTGTTAGATAATAGTCAATAAAATAATAAAAACCTTTGATATAGTTCTGTTTAATTGATATTAACATATAATTTGAAATCATTTTATGTTTTGATTCAAAATAACTTTAAAATTACTGTTTAAGTAGAAAATAAATATGACAATACTTACCCAGTGTATTCATTCATACAATACACCTTGATTATATTTAGATCTATTCCTCTATCTGCAACCCTCTAACCTCCCCGCAAAGTTTTCACGGATTATGTCATTTATGTTTCTGTCCAAATTTCTGTCCCCAGATATCCCTTGTTTTGAGTTCATCCCCTGGAGCCTGGTCAACCTATCAAGTATCACTCCATTAAAGAAAACCAACCCTCAGTCTTCCAGTGGTCACTGGTTGCCAATAGTTTCTCAGCTAAGGTTGGGGGTTCTTGCCCATTTATCCCCTCCTATGCTGGATTTTTATCTAATTTGAACTTGCAAGTGTCTGTGCATCCTTGTCACCACGGCTGTAAGTTCATAGGAGGGTATGCTCAGCTGTCTGGAGAACTCTGTTCCTTTGGGTGTTTCACCTACCTTGGCTCTTACAATCCATTTCTCCCTCTTCTACAATGGTCCCCAGTCCCTGGGTGGCAGACTTTGATACAGGTGGGTATGTTACCATGGGTAACACATTCACTCTGGAGTCTCTTATTTTCTATACTTGGTCAGCTGTGGTTTTCTGGGTTACTCAGCATTTGTTGCATGAGTAAGCTTCACTAGTGAGAGGTGAGAGATGCATTAATATTCTTTCTGCCTCCTGCTTCAATATGTTCCTTGTATGTTAGATGTAGTGGTTGCACTGTAGATATTTCATTTAGGGCTGGACTTCTTACAGACTCTTATGCTCTGTATCTGACAAGTTGTGGAACCCTGTAATAGTCTATCTGTTGCAAAAAGAAGCTTTTATGATAAGTGGTCTGAGTTACACTTGTCTAGAAATAAAAGGACACATATTCAGCATATAGTAAGAAATTATATTGGTCTAGGAATGTGACAGATGCAGGTTTTTCTCTAGGATCTATGACCTTTCCAGCCATGTGTATTTGTCTATGCTTTTGGTACCACACATGCGTTCTTGTAGAGCAGGCTTTAAGTCCAATTAAACAGGTGTTGACTACCCCCCAAATAAGTGGTACACAGAATCAATAGAGATAATTTGTTGGGCCAGTCGTTGTTGTGTTTATTAAGCTTTACAACTGAGTAGGACCATTGATTAATTTCCTCCCCATCTTTTTGAATAATTTAATAAGTGTTTATTTTAGATCTTCTTGTATGTCTGGCAGAATTCTGTTATGAGTCCATCTGGTCTGGGACATTTAAGTTGTGAGGTTTTGTATTGATGTTTCAGTTACCTCATTTGTTAATGGTCTGTTTAAGCTGTCGATCTCTTCTTGGTTTAACGTTGGTGGTTTCCATGATTTTAGAAATTCATCCATTTCTTTTAGATTTTCAAATTTAATAGAATATACGTTTTCAAAGTATTCATTTCAAACTATTCTGCATTTTTGGGGTGTCTGTTTTCATCTATGATTTTGTTAATTTGGATTTGCTTTGTCTTTTGGTTAACTGGGCTAATGATTTGTCTATTTTGTTTAACTTTTCAAGGAACCAGCTCTTAATAGTCATTGATTTTTGTATTGTCTCTTTGTTTCTATTTCTTTGATTTTTGCTCTGATTTTTGCTATTTCTTCTCATCTGCTAGGCTTGGGTTTGGTTTGTTCTTGCTTTTCTACAGTTTTGGATTGTACTGTTACTTGTACTCCATATGATTTTTAATGGAGGCACTTAGAAGTATAAACTTCCCTCCTAACATTGCTTTTAAGGTGTCCTAGAGATTTTGTTGTGTTGTATTATCATTTTTATTTAGTTCCAGGGATATTTTTATTTCTTTCTTCATTTTTTCTTTGACCTATACATCATTCATGAATGTGTTTTTTAATCTCTATAAGTTTGTGTACTTTCTAGAGCTTCCTTTATTGTTGATTATAGGTTTTGTTGCATTATGATCTAATAGAATACATAGGATTATTTCAATATTTTGTAACTTTTGAAGTTTGATTTGTACCCCATTTTATATAAAATATCACTTAATCCAGATATCTCTCTATTTGTTCTTTAAGTAGTTGACCTGTCTAGTGGAGATAGTGGGGTATTGAAGTAACCCCCTAATAATGAGTTTGGGTTAATCTTTGTTTTATAGACTTATAGAATTATTTTTATGAAGTTGGGTGCACCAGAGTTTGGACCATACATAGTTTTGTAGTTGTTGAAATTTGTTTTGTGCCCCAGTATGTGGTCTATTTTAGAGACACTTTCATGGAATTTTGAGAAGAATGTATATTCTTTGGTGCTTGGGTAGATTATTCTGTAGATTTCTGTTCAAACCATTTATTGCATGATATAACTTCATTCACTTGTTTTGTAGTTTATTCTTTGTCTACTTAACCTGTTTATTGGAGAGTGTGGAGTACTGAAGTCACCTGCTAGTACTGTGGTTCATATGTGTCTTATATTATAATACTACTGTTTTGATGAAATTGGGTGCACCAGAGTTTGATGCATATGTTCATGACGGTAATATTTTCTTGGTCGATTGTTTCCATGATCAGAATGAAGAGACCGTCTTTATCTCTTCGCATTAATTTTAATTTGAAGTCTGTTTTGTCAGATATTAGGATTACAACATCTTGTTTCTTAGTGCCATTTGCTTGGATTAATATTCCTATACTTTCAACCTAAGTTAGTGCCTATTATTGTAGGTGAGATGAATTTCTTATCAAAATCAAAAAGATGGATTTGGTTTCTTTATTTAAGACACAAGAGAATTTATTTCCTAAGGGTATGTAGTATTTTCAGCAACAGTGTCTTACCATGAGGTTCTGCCAGCTAACCAAGAGCAATGGCAATAGCCAATATTGTTTGAGAGTTTATGGAACCCACCCTGGTCACCAGCTCAAAAAGAGGGTGTCCACTTCTGGCATTTGACCTTTTATTTGCTAGCCTTTGGTGTCTGTTAGGGGCATTGTGCCCCTGTAATAGGGTTACTCTATTGATATTATTTATTTTTATTTTGTATATGTATATATTTTAAGAAGCTTCTACAGTTGTAGACTTCCATCTGACTTTTTCAAAAGGCCTTTAGTGTTAGTTATCTATTCCCTTTAAGACTTTCTATTCTATTAGTCCCCTTTTGCTTTTTATGTAACTGTATTCTATCTTATAGCCAATATACCTCTCCATACCCTTACTAATTTCCTAAACTCTAAGGATTTTTAAATTCAAACACATATGTCTTAAACATTTAAAAGTAGCAACAGCTTATGAGAGAGAGAACATGTCGGGCCATAAGAAAAGGAAACTTATATGTTAATAAGGCATGCTTTTTCCTCTATAGTGATTGGTAGGTTTACTTGCCCATGTAACTGCACATTTATGGTAATACAAGGCTTGAAAATAACACAATGCGATAGGCTGTTAAAAAATGAGGAAGTGCGCCTGATTAGAGAGAGAACTGTATATAAGAGCACGCTTGAGCACTGTAAAGTGATTTCCCTGCTGCGCCAAAGAAGAACTATAACAAAATAAAGAGCTCTAACACCAGAAGAAGCCAGCTGTAGACTCTTCTTGGCCTGACAGGGGTCCCGGTTTTGCCTTTAGGGTCTCCGCTGTGTCGTGCCGGGGATCTGGGTTGGGGCAAGCCATGTACCCCATCTCTCCCGAGCTCCCCTCCCCACGGGCTGGGGACAGAAGTAATCACAAGGAGGAAAAGGAGCACCGACTTGTTTCTGCCACGTCCATTGTGACGGCCACTAGGGGACGTGACAGATTTGGTGACCCAGATATGACACTCCTCAGGACCCTCTCTGCTGGGAGCAACTTGGAGGAAGGTAGGCACCCTGAGACCTTCCGATCAGGTGAGGCCCTATCATGGGTAACTCAAACTCCTCAAGGAGGAGCCAGCCCTAAAATCCCTAAGGCTAATGCTAAAGAGCAGGGGCCTTAAAATTTCAAATACAGCCGCAGTGGAGGTCTGGGGGGGATGTTAATGCCTTGGCCCCCTGGATTATAGCAGCAAATCTGTTTAGTGCAGACACCTGGGAGTGGGTGGAGAGACTAGCCTGAGCCTGAGAAACACTAATGGGCTGGGAGCCCCCTCCTGGGTTTTACCACACCATGAGTGCTCTAAGGGCCATTGTTTCCCCTGACATAATGTCCTCCCATCTCCCAGCTGAAAGAAAAGGGGAGAAAGGTCAAGTGACTGAAGGAGACACTCTGACTATGGCTGAGGTCCATGTACAAACCCAGACAGCACTCGGCCATGGCAAGGGAAAGGAAAGTAAGAGACAGGAGATAGAGCTTGACACTGAGATAGGGACACTGAGGCCCCCCCACCTATGGGGGGGCGAATGAACCCCGGTTCCTTATATACACCACTCCTCAAGAGCCTTGAGAGGAACGCAGGAGAAGAGAGGGAGGACGTCCCCCACACGGAGCCTAATCGAGTTTCCCGAAAGCTCTCCGCTCCTCCCAATGGCTCTATGAGTGACGTAGACGCCTACCCTGTGAATTTGGTTCCACCAGCCACTTGGTATCCATGACAAACTAAAGACCGTCAAGGAGGATGGGCCCAATTCCCCTTGGGCTCTGGCCCTCATCCAGGAGGTGGCCCATCATTCCTGCATACCCCAAGACTGGCTGGACTTAGCCAGGGCAGTTCTCCCAGGGCCCACCTATGTAAAATGGGGAGCTTACTATCGGGAGCAATGCAGGATAAGGGCAGAAGATAACAGGACGGCTGATCCGCCCATATCCATTTCCTTTGCTATGTTGGTAGGGTCCGGGGACTATACCACTGGGGTCCAGCAGGTCACGCTCCCAGCAGCCCCCTATAGAGATCAGGTCAAACAAACTAGATTGGATGCCTGGTATAAGTTAGATGAGGAGCCCACTTGGGCACCCCTGGCAGCTTCCATCAGAAACCAGGAGAATCCCTGCCTGAGTTCATTGACCGGGTCCAGTCCAGCATGCAAAAGAAGTTACCTCCCGGTGAAATGAGATCAGAGTTTATAAGATTATTAGGATGGGAAGGTATGAACAAGGGTTATAAAATGGCTTGCACTGGGCTATAAGACAAGTCTATGAGCCAGTGGATAGTGGCTGCCCAGGATGTTGGAACTTTAAGTGAACAGGCCAATGTCATGTCACAAGCGATGGCCGCCCAATCTGCCACACAAACGGTGTACTTAGAGACTATAACCCAAGCAATGATGACAGTGGCCCAAATAGGGGAAAAAAAACAGTGGAATAAAAACCTGCTTTAAATGTGGCCAGGCGGAACATTTTAAAAGAGATTGCCCTCAGAAGAAGGGGCACCAAGCTGTCATAAACCATAAAATGCTATGCCCCAGATGCAAAAGGGAATACCACTGAAAAAGGATTGCAGATCCAAATTTGACAATGAGGGGAAGCCTTTAAACTAGAGGGGCGGCAGCCCTCAGCCCCGTATAAACAAGAGGGAAATCATAAAACTGGTCTTGATGCTAAGGCTAATAGCGCCGAGACCCATCTAAAAACACTCCACGTCAAATGGACAGTCCCTTTGCACGAAGGACTTAGGCCAAAAATGGATATCTTCATTCAGGGAAAGAGGTTCTGGTGCCTTTTAGACACCGGGGCCAACTGAACAGTGCTAAGAAAAGATGAAGTACCCCCTGGCTGGTGCCTGGTGCCGGGGCCGGGGGTATTGGGGGTTGGGGGGAAAACCCCGTCAGAGGAAGTTCTGGCCTGGCTGGAATGGAAAGATGTAGATGGAACTGGAGGGGAGGTTTGCCCCCTTATAGTGTCTGGGCTGGCCTCCAACTTACTTGGTCAGGATGTACTAGGGCAGATGCAAACTGTATTAACCACAGACAATAAGGCTTTTTTATGATGTGAGGAGGAGTCCAGCCGACTCCCCGAGCCCCAAGGAGGAGCAAAGGAAAATCAGTTCTTTAACCTCCACAATTATTGGGGAACCCCAGAGATCACTCCGGGTACACCCCCAACCCTAAAGGCCACTGCCCCCCAAGTGCCCGTTATCAAATGGGTGCCTGGGCCACCGATATGGGTGGACAAGTGGCCTCTCCCTCTGGAAAAAGTCCAGGTGTTGTGACACTCGTGGCAGAACAGCTTAAGCAGGGACATATTCGACCTTCCACCAGTCCTTGGAACACTCCCGTGTTTGTAGTAAAAAAGACATCAGGAAATTGGAGACTGATACAAGATTTGAGAAAAGTTAATGTGAAAATGATTTTACTAGGCAACCGCCTTAGGGGAATGCCTTGGATACCTGCCATTACTTCTAATTTACATCTGGCAATTACTGATTTAAAAGATTGTTTTTTCTGATACCATTACAAGAAGCAGACAGTGAGAAATTTGCCTTTTCTCTACCTTCTTAAAATTTTCAGGGTCCAGATGATAGATATGAATGGATGGTGTTGCCCCAAGGCATGGCAAATAGTCCAGCTATTTGTCAAACCTATTTAAAGGCCCTGCTACAGCCTATTGTTGCCAAATTTGATGCCATGGTGTATGTTTATATGGATGATATTATTATGGGGATGCCCACGCCCCCTGAATTAGAAAAACTGCTAAAAATATTCTGCAACACTTGAGAAACAAGGGATTTAAAGTAGCCCCAAACAAGATTCAACTGGTACCCCCCATAAAGATATTGGGCACCGTGTTAACTTTGGATGGTATGAGCCCACTAAAGCCTCAATTAAACTTTCATAATCCCCTAAAGCTTGTAGATCTCCAGAAATTACTGGGAGAAATGAATTGGATAAGAGCCTGGATACCAATCTCCACAGAAAAACTCGAGCCCTTGTTCTAATTACTGATAGGGAGACAGCCAACAGACTTAATTAAGCTTGAACCCCAGCACCTCCAGGTGCTTCAACAGGTTCAGGAAGCAATTAAACCAGGCCAAATTAGCTAGATATAACCTCCAGGTACCCTTAGAGTTATGGACCCTCCCTGGAGAGACTTTGATGGCAACCGCTCTAGTGCAGGCAGGCCAGCCGGTACAATGGATCCATGCTTCTCTAGGAGGGACTCCCAGGGTTTATTCACCTATAGAGCAACAGCAGACTTAATCTAAAAGGGAAGGGATCTAGCAGTCAGACACTATGGGAAAGACCCGGATAGGATTGTAATTCCTTACAGACTCAAAGACCTGGAATGGGTTCAGAAACATAACGGCCGTGTGGCACTAACACTAGAGGGATTTATGGGGGGCTTGGATTGCCATTTTGGCCCCCAAAAGCGGGCTACTCTTTTTCGAACCTTGTCATGGAAGACCCCAAAAATATTTTTCAGGGACCCCTTGCCATCAGCACCTATGGTCTTCACTGATGGAGGAAAATATGGCTCCACTGTAATAGTATACACCCAGGGAACAGAGGAACCAAGGAGATTTGTACATACCTGTGAGGGCTCAGCTCAATTCAAAGAGCTTGTGGCTGTCGTTTTGACTTTAACCAAAGTCAATCAACCTATGAATCTTTTCTCTGATAGCCTGTATGTAGTAAATCTCCTTGCAGGGCTCCTGGACTCTCATATTCGCTTGGATGCAAATCCTATTATGCCCTTAATGATCCAGGCGAGGATTCTTTTATTGGAAAGGAAAAATCCCATTTTTTTGCAGCATCTTAGGGGACATCAAAGCCTACCTGTATTTTTATCCCAAGGGAATGCTGAGGTTGATATAATGGCCTCCACCCAAGTTCTAGTAACTGGACTAGAGAATGCCCAAAGTCTATATGATCTTACTCATATTAATTGGAGAGGACTTCATAAAAAATTTCCCCAGATCCTTATTAAAGACTTAAAGAAAATTGTATACACTTGCACATCTTGTCAGCCCTTTTTACAAATCCCACCATTACAACAACCAGGGGTAAATCCCTGGGGCTTGAAACACAATGATTTATGGCAAATGGATGTTATGCATTATGCGCCTTTTGGTAAATTGAAATATATTTTTGTGTCCGTTGACATATTTTCTAATGCCTTTTCGGCTACTGCCCACTCAGGAGAAAAGGCCAGACATGCTCAATCCCACTTTCTTCAATGTTTCGCCACCTTAGGCCTGCCCCAAAAGGTAAAAACTGATAATGGACCATGTTTTATTAGTAAAAGCCTATAAGACTTCTTTTCCCTCTGGGGAATTCAACATACCACTAGTATCCCTCACAGCCCACAGGGACAAGCTATTGTGGAACACAATCACCAAAACATCAAAACACAATTACAAAAACAAAAGGGGGAATAGAGAGCCTGGGACCCCACATTCAGCTCCAAAGAGCATTGTTTACCATCAATATTTTAAACTTTCAAAAATCCAAAATGGAGCCTAAATTTGCAAGAAATTGGAGCAAACAAGAGCAGTGACCTGAGATACAGGTACGCTGGAAGGATCCTCTAACAGGGCAATGGAGGGATCCAGACCCCTTACTTACCCTGGGAAGGGATTTCCCTATGGATGAGCCACAGCCTTTTTGGATCCCGGCCAGAAATTTAATATACTGTGAGACCAGAGACCAAAAAGGACTAAAAAAAGGAAAGAGAAAAACTTAACCTCTTAGCCCAAGAGGTGAAACCCCCTGAGGCCTATGTCTTCTTTCACTGGTTGCCATGACCTCCAAAGACCTACTATGGATAATGATATGGAGTTCAACTTGGAATTGGACAGGGCCAACCCCCACCAACAGGCTACGATCCACTGGAAAATCAAGTCTGACACCACCTCACAAATAGCTAACCAGACAACAGCCTTCACAACGCCAGACACTTGGTGGTCTGACCTATATGTGGATCTTTGTGACTTGTCCAGAGGGAACTGGGACATTGGTGACTGGACAGATGCGAGGGGGGGACAGAACGCCTAAACCCCCAAGAGGCTAAAGCAATGTACAAAAACAGGCCTAACACCATGTATTAATGCAACAATTTTTCAGAGAGAGAATGATTTCTATGTGTTAGTAATAGTCCTGCCAAAGTTAAACTATGTTTCAGAACAGAAAATGCAAGCAGCAACTATTAATAGAACTAAAAGAGAGACTTAGGAGCAACAACGGTGGGAGAAATGTTAATATTGGGATTGGCAGGTACCGGACTAGGAGCTAGCTCTTTGGCAACCTCACAAATTGGATTACAAGCTCTCCAAGCTACAATGGACTCACAGGTGGACAAATTAGAGGCCTCCATAAGGGTACAAGATGTGCAGATAATGGCCCTGAGATTAAAATATGATCCTATATTTGAGCCTTGGGTCAAAGACCCAGGAGCTGAGGACGAAGAATGATGTACTCTGAGGGAGAGCACCTACTTCCAAACTGGAGGTTTAGTTCCCCAAAGGGTAAATGTCATTCGGGCCTCAAAGTAATATGGCAAGTATGATCAATGACGGGCAACTTCGGGAATTATCCTAACCTACCTAAGACAGGGTATTCAGCAATAAGGGTTGAATATTCCAATGACGGGTAAGGTAGAATAAGTTCCTGATGACCTAAGACAGACATACTTGTACTCCATTTAAAATAAATAAAAAAGGGGGACATGTCGGGCCATAAGAAAAGGAAACCTGTATGCTAATAAGGCATTCTTTTTCCTCTGTAGTGACTGGGAGGTTTGCTTGTCCATGTAACTGCCCAGGTAACCGCCCATTTATGCTAATACAAGACTTGAAAATAACTCAATGCGATAGGCTGTTAAGAAATGAGGAAGTACGCCTGATTGGAGAGAGAACTGTATATAAGAGCATGCTTGTGCACTGTAAAGTGATTTCCCTGCTGTGCTGAAGAAGAGCTGTAACACAATAAAGAACTATAACACCAGAAGAAGCTGGCTGTAGACTCTTCTTGGCCTGATGGGGTCCCAGTTTCGCCTTTAGAATCTCCACCTCTTACCGGGGATCTGGGTTGGGGCAAGCTGTGCATCCGATCTCTCCCAAGCTCCCTTCCCCGTGGGCCAGGGACAGGGGTAATCACAAGGACAAAGAGGAGGAATGAGCTGTGTCTGCCACGCCCATCATGATGGCCACGAGGGGACACAACAAGAACATGTGTTATTTGTCTTTTTGAGTGTATTACCTCAGCATGATTTTTTTTCCAGCTTCATGTATTTACCTGAGAATTTCATGATTTTATTTTACTTAACAGTTGAATAATATTCCATTGTGCAAATCTACTATCCTTTCATTCTCATTCATCAGTTAATGGACATCTAGGTTGTTTTAATTTCCTCACGATTGTGACTAGAGCAGCAATGAACATGGATGAGCAAATGTCTCTTAGTAGGATGTGGAGTTCTTTGTATATATGCACAGTGTGGTATGGCAGTATCATGTAAAAAATTCAAGTCTGGCATGTTGAAGAAACTTCAGTTTAATTCCATAATGGCTACACTAATTTTAACTCCCACAATAAGTGAATAAATGTTCCTCTTTCCCAGATCCTTGTCAGCATTTGTTACTTTTCTTTTTCTTTTTGATCTTAGCCATTTTTACTGGGGAAAGATGAAATTTCAAAGTAGTTTGAATTTGTATTTCACAATTGCAAAGAGGTTAAACATTAAAAAATATTTCTCAGCTATTACATTTCAGGATTTGAGCACTTGCTGTTTAGCTGATTGCCCCAAATTTTAATTAGTTTTTTACGTTTAGCTTTTTCAGTCTTTTTTATATTCTAGAAGTTAATTCTCTGTCAGATTTATAACTGGTAAAAATTTTTCTTTTCTTTTCTGTAGGCTTCTTCTTCACCAGATTGATGGTGTCCTGCTGTACAGGAGGTTTCTTGTTTCATGAGATCCCATTAGTTAATTATTTGGCTTAATACCTGAATTACTGAAATCCTCTTCACAAAGTCTTTCCTTGTGTCTCTAAGTTCTAGTATATCTTCTCTCTCTCTCTCTCTCTCTCTCTCCATATATATGTATATATATATATATATATATATATATATATATATATATATATTTCATGGTATCAGATTTTATGTTGAGCTCCTTGATACATATAGAATTGAGTTTTGTCTCTGTTAAGAGATAAGGATTTATTTTCATTATTTTATATGAAACTGCCAGTTTGACAAGCACTGTTTGTTGAAAATGCTACCTTTTCTCCAATATGTATTTGGCCCTTTTGTAAAAAACCAGATGACTGTAAATGTGTAGACCTAAATCTGGGTATTCAGTTCTTTTGCACTGACCACTGTATGTGTTTTGTAGCAGTGTCATGCTTTAAAAATACTATAGGTCTGTAACATAATCTGAAATTAAGAGTGGTGATACCTCTGACAATTCTCTTATTGATCAGGATTGTTTTGGTTCTTGTGGCCTTCTTTGTGTTTTCCCCCCATGAAATTTTAAATTACTTTTTCAATTTCTATAATTAATTGCATTATAATTTTAATGAGAATAACATTGAATCGGTAGATTGGTTTTGATAGGATGGACATTTTCACAAAATTGATCCTACCAATCCATGAGAATGGGAGATCTTTCCATCTTCTGATATCTTCTATATTTAGTGTCTCAAAGTTTTTATGGGACAAGCTTTTAATGTCATTTGTTAGATTATTTCAAGATATTTTCTAATTTTGAGACTATTGTGAGTGGGATCGTTTCCTGCTTTCTTTCTTTCTCAATGTGATTGATGTATAGGCAAGTTACTTGTTTTTGTGTATATTTTTTTATCCTGCTACTTTGTTATATGTGTTTATCAGCTCTAGGAGTTTTCTACTGGAGCCTTTTTGGGTCTTTCTCTTTTGTATAGAATAATATTGTCTGTAAATAAGGATACTTCATCTTCTTCCTTTCCAACTTGTGTTCCCTTTGTGCCATCCACTTGCTTTACTACTTAAGGTTAAATATAAAGCAGTATGAACAAGAGTGGAGAGAGTAGGCATATTTATTTTTACCTGATTTTAGTGGAAACATTGAATTTTTCTGTTTAGTATCATGTTAGCTGTGGGTATGCTGTACATTTCCATTGTTATGAAGAAATATGTCCCAAGTAGATTAGATTCTACATGACATTTATCATGAAACAATGTTTGATTTGTCAAAAGTTTTTTCTGTGTCTAATGAGATGATCATGTGGCTTCTATCCTTGAGTTTGTTTCATATGGTGGACTATATTTAATGATTTATGAATGTCAAGCCATTCTGGCATTTCTGGAAGGAAGCTGATTTGATCAGAGTGGATAATCTTTTTGATGTGTCCTTGCATTCAGTTTTGAAGTATTTTAATGAGAATTTGTGTGCCTATGTTTATCAGATATAGACCTATAATTTTGTCTCTTGCTGTTCGGTGGTAGTCTGGTTCTGGTATTGGGGTAGTACTAGCTTCACAAAAATAATTTGCAAGTGTTCCTTCATTTTCAATTTTATAGAATAATTTGAGAAATATTGGTGTTAATTCTTCTTTGAAGTTCTGGCAGAATTCTGTCTTGTATTCATCTGGTCCTGGGATTTTCTTAGATGGGGGATTTTTAATGACTGCTTCGATCACATTAGTTGTTATAGATCTACTTAAATTGTTTACCTCATCTTGATTTAATCTTCATAGGTTATGCATATATAGAATTTATTCCAGTTCTTTTAGATTTTCCAGTTTAGTGAAATGTAGGTTTCTAAAGTACGTCCCATGAATCTCTGAATCTCCTCAGTGTCTGCTGTAATGCTTCTCTTTTTGTCTCTGGTTTTAAAGTCTTCTCTCTTTCTTTTGGTTGATTGGCTAACAGTTTGCCAATCTTGTTGATCTTTTCAAAGAACCAGCTCTTCATTTCACTGACTCTTTGTATTATTTATCATATGTGTTTCATTAATTTCAGCCTCAGTTTATTTATCTCTTCTTGTCTATTTTTACTATGTGGTGCTTGTTCTTGGTTTTCTAATGCCTTCAAGTGCATAATTAAGTTATTAACATGAGGTTTCTCTAATTTTCTTGTGTAGCCTGTTGATTCTTCAAACTTTCCTCCCAGGACCACCTCCATTGTGCTCATAGATGTTTGATGTTCTGTTTTCAATTTCACTCAATTTTAAATTTGTTTTTTATTTTTCTCTTGACTTAACTTTCATTCCATGAATTTTGTACTTTTTACCATTTATTTTTATTCATATCCAGCTTTTTTCCTTTGTGGTTAGAGAGAATACAGGATATTATTTCAAGTACCTACATTTGATGAGAATTGTCTTCTAATATATTGTCAGTCTTGGAGAAAGTTTCATGAGCTTGTGTGAAGAAAACATATTCTTTGATATTTGGGTGCAATGTCTTGTAGATGTGTATTAAGTTAGTTTGCTTTATGATGTTACTTAACACTAGGTTTTTCTATTTAGTATTTGTCTGGATGATCTGTCTGTTGGTGAGAGAGGGGAATTGATGTTACTCACTATCACTGTTGTGAATCAATGTGTGATTTTAGATCTAATAGTTTCTTTTATGAAATTGATTGCTGTGTATTTGGTTCATAAATGTTTAGGACTGTGACATTCTGTTGGTTGAGTTTTCCTCTAATGAACTGAAGTGGCCTTCCCTATCTCTTCTGACTAGTTCTATTTTAAAGTCTATTTTGTGCTTGCTTCTTAGTTCCATTTGATTTGAATACCTTTTTAAATCCTTTTATCCTCTGTGAGGTATGTTTCTTGTGGTCAGCAAAAAGATAGGTCCATTTTCAAATCAAATCTGTTAGTCTGCATATTTTTATAGGGAACTGAGATCATTCATATGGAGAGTTATTAATAACCAATGTTTATTAATTCTTGTTATGTTGGTTGTATAGTGTTTTTAGGCCTCTTCTGGTTAACTCTTCTGGAATTATGTACTCTGTGTACTTTCTTGGTTTTATTTAATCTTCTCTTCAGACTAAAGTATTACTCCTCGTATCTTCTGTAGAGCCGGTTTAGTTGACATAAATTACTTAATGCTTTTACCATGGAAACATTTTTCTTTCTCCTTCTATAGCAACTGACAGTTTTGCTGGATATAATATTCTGAGTTGGCTTCTGCACTCTTTCATGATTTGTAGTTCATGGGTTCAAGCACTCTGGTTTTATTGTCTCCATTGAAAAGTCAGCTGTTATTCTTCTTAGCCTGCCTTTGTATGTGATTTGACCCTCCTCTCTTGCAGCTTTCAATATCTTTTCTTTTTTCTGTACTTTAATTGTTTTGACTATTATATGACATGGAGAGTTTCTTTTCTGGTTCTGGATATTTGATGTTCTCTAGGCCTATTTTACTCTTTCCTTAGATTTGGTAAATTTTCTATGATTTTGTTGAGAAATATTTTCTGTGTTTTTGACCTGTCTTTCTTCTCTATATACACCAATAATTCCTAGGTTTGATCTTTTTATACTATTCCATAGGACCTGCATGTTCTGTTCCTGGGTTATGTAAGATTTAACTATTTCTTTTTGACTGAGTGATCCATTGCCTTGACCTTGTCTGTGAAATCTCATATTCTCTCTCCCACTTAATCCAATCCATTGTTGAAGCTTTCCTCTGAGTTTTTTGTCTGCCTTCTTGTGGTTTTCATTTCAAGTTTTATTTCAGTTAAGTTTTTCTTCAGAAATTCTTTCTCTTTATTGAATTGTAATTATTATCTTGAATTCTGTTACTTAATTTAATTCAACTGATTGTGTTTTCGTGGTCTAAAATCAGTCTTTTATTTATATCCTCTTTGAGTTCCGTAGGCCTATTTATAATTGTTGCTTAGAAATAACTGTCTTGTACATCAACTAGGTGGATTTGTCTCAGGAATCACTATGATGGGTTTGCTAATTTGTAGAAGAAACATTTTGCCTAGGCTATTCGTGTTGTTTTCTTTTATAATGGAACCTAGGCTTCTGGAGTTTGGTTGTTGTTGGTATTTCTTAGTATGCATACCTGGTCTTGACTTTGTTGTCTGGGCATTTGTGTCTTTGTTTGCTATTACCCCAGCCTGTTGGGTTCTATTTCAGCCAAGTGTTGTTTGATGTTCAGTCTTGAGGTCACTTTACAAATATGATGTGATAAATGGTATAGGTTCAGGTTGAGATAGTTTCAACTGTGAGCCTGACGTTCTGGGAGAGACTCTGGGAGGGCCGGGTGGTCGCTACGTGAGCAAGAAAGTAGAAAGGTCAGTGTTTAATTCTAATTGACAGGTGGGTGATTCAAATTTGGTGGTAAACAAGGAAACATGCCAAATTAACCCTTGCCTGCGTTTGTCTTAGGTGATGTACTGGCTGAACAACCACAGCTATTCTTAGGAGTTTGTGGGCAGATGCAAGGATAGGAATGATTCTGTAGAACTGACCAAGTGGATCCTGTGGAAGGTCTATTTGACCCGAGTGAGGACCTTAACCTTGGGACCACAGAGAGAGAACATTGGGGTGGTGGAACACACAGTTCTGGTGTGTGTGACCCCTAGCTAGGCTGAGGAGCGGGGATGGTGGACAAGGAATGCAGGCATTGGTGATCTCACAGCTCTGAGGGTACTCAACAGTGTGTTGGGGCACTGTCCTGCAAGAGTCAAGCAGGCCTGAGAGCTGGGAAGGCAGGCACATAATGCTGGGGTTGGAGGACTCACAGGTTTGGGGAAATCAAATGTCTGGCAGCATTCACAGGTCTGGCCTTATGTATCTACTTTTCCATTTATGCCTATGATTGACTTCCAGTTATTTGTTTTGTATGAATAATGTAATGGAATTCATATTTTCATATGGATTTCTAGTTCTAGTCCAGTATTTTTGAAATGGACACTTTTAAAATTGAATAATTTATCTCATTTGCCAAACAAGTGAACGTTGAATTCTATGGGTGTGCATGGGTGTACATATGTATATCTATTTATGGATTTTTAATTATTTCAACTGCCATATATATGGAAATTAATATTCCTTGTTTTGATTGTTATAATGTGGGTCCTTCAACTTTATTGTCAATAGTAGTAGAAAGAATGACATCTCCTCCAAGTTGTCCCTGTTCCAAACTTGGACCCTGTGAATGTAATACTTTACACAGCTCTGTACAGGCATGATGACATTGAAACAGGAAAGCGTTTTGAATCAAGTATGTGGAGTTAAGGTAACATTTCTGAAGAGAGAATGAAAGTGGGCAGAGAGAGGGAGAGGACAGGGAGATTGGGAGAGGGGAGGGTAGAATTCAACACCCCTTGCTTTGAAGATAGAGGAAGTGGCCATAGGTGAAGCCATCAGTATCCTCTGGAGACTGTAACTGTAAACAGAGAGGGAGCAGATGTTTCTCTGGAGTCTCCAGAGGGGAATGTGGTCCTGACCAACCCTTATTTTAGTTCTGAGAGACCAAATGTCATTTTTTTTCAGATTTTTAGCTAGTAAATTATTAAAATTTAATAGTATTGTTTAAATTGGTGCTGGTGCAACTTTTCAATGGATGTAATAAAATTGAATAAATTATTTTCAAAAGTTATTTCAACACATCTAGGTATTTTTCCATTGTCTTTGAAGTTTGGTCTCACTTGTCCATTTCTACAGTTTTCCCTGATTTGATTTAGACTGAGTCGATCATCTTGCATTCAAATGTCTCTCATGGTGCTCATTTATATTCACTGGTGTGACCATGACTCTCACAGTGCCATCTATTGAGTCTGCTGAGTGTATCAGTGGTTCATTTCTCTTTAATGATGAGTCCTGTTCCACCATTATTTCTGCCGTGGTCTCTTAATTCGTTGAAGGACATTTACTTCCAGGCTTAGGAGAGAGGATTTGGTTCACAATTCTAGGTTCCAGTGCACCCTTGCAGGAGAAATCAAGACAAGAGGGACCGAAAGCAGCTAACCACATTATATTCACAGACAAGAGCAAAGAGCAAAGAATTAATGCATGCATGCTAGTGTTCAGTCTCCTCTGTATACTTGCATAGTTCAGGATCCCCAAGTCTATGGAATGTTGCCACCCACAGTGGGTGAGTCTTCCAACTCAGTAAAGACAGTCCTTCAGGGACATTCCCAGAAACGCTATATAGATTATTCTAGATTGCATCATGTTGACAATTAAAAAGATCATCACAGCCTGTTCCCTAATGTTTAGCATTTATTAATGCTAAGCATGTTCACAGATATTTTGGGGTTATATCAATTCATTTTTTATGGATAGATAACAAGAATTGATTTGCTAGATCAATGATAAGTAAATGTTTATTTTCAGTGAATTTGATTTCAGTATTCACATATGCAAACTATGAGAAACTAGCTATTGCACAAACTTGCCACCACTTGCATCTTGTTCCTGCGGTAGGGTGCTGAGGAGTAGCTTTTCCTCTGCTCATTTTTCTGTCATATATCTTCTTTGACAGAGTCTTAAAAGATTTGCCCATTCTACTTTTCATTCTAATAGTCTTTCAAGATCAAGTGTTTCCTTTTGTTTCTATTCAATGGAACAGAAAATTTCTTTTATTATGTTTTTGCATCATCTAAAATTTCTTTGCCTAAGCTGAAGCCATTTATTGCTCTATAAGTTTACATTTACATTAGGTGTATGATCAGTTTTTAAATAAATTTTGTATGGTGTGAGAAATATGTTAAAGCTTATTTTTTTTTTGCATTCAAATGTCCAACTGTTCAAATTATATTTGTTTTCTGACTCTTCTTCCACCACGCACTTCCTTTTGATTCCTGTTAAATACCTACTGGTCTCAGATGATTCTAGTTTGGAACTCGCTTTTTCTTTCCATTGCTCTGTGTGTTTGTGGAGTCACCAATGTCATAGGTTATTTAATTAATATTGCATTACATAACTCCTAAAATCTTGGAATATTCGACTCTCAATTTATTTCAATTAAAAAAACTAAATAAAATTTAACTGATAATGAAAATATAGATTGTAGACATTAATGGGGAAATATATTTCTATACAAGTCTATATTGCCCGATATTTATAATAGGTTTTTTAATGTAAATATTAGATAACCTTCAGTATTTCAAAGAACTGCTTGCTATTGTCATGTCTTTGCCTTCAGATACAACTTTTTGAATGAACTTGCTCATGTGTATGAAGTGCTCCATGTGACCCCCACTCCTCAAATTCTTGTTCTTTCCTTTATTATTGTTATATATACAAGGACACATTCATTAATATACATACACACATATACAATGCACTTAACCCATTTAGTGACATTCATGCGTACATGTATTTACATCTGACTATTTGGGATTAAATAGTCTATCACGGAGCTTATCCATAGAGAAAGCTGATAAAATGTACTTTGGTCGTATTGATTCCAAATTCTTCCCAGACTCACCCCTATCACTTTCCCAATTTCATACCCTCAGTTTTTATAACCCTGAGTCCAATCTGTGTTGTCCATATGCTAGTAGCTGTGGGGTCCAACCTACAAGCATGGTTGACCCATCAGAAGCAACTCCTTTAAAGAAAACCGATGCTCCTTAAGCCATCAACTGTCAAAAGCTCCTCAATTAGGGATTGTGACTCGGGAACCTCTCCCAGTTCCAGGATGGAATGTTGACAGACTTGTCAAATTGTTCTTTTAATATACACAAAACTACAGTAATGTAATTCCTGTCCTTGTTGATAATAGTAATTTGTGTCATTGCTATCTTTTCCCTTATAATTCTCTTTTAAAGTTTAGTAATTTAGGGATTCTATCATATCAAGTTTTCAAGCTCATTACATAAAGGAAAATGTTTGAGTAATACATATAATTTATTTTACTTAAAATATTTTTTATTAAATATTTATTTAGTTTGGAGCATAACTCTTCTTTTGTCTACTTAACTTTGGCTTAAATTTCTTCCACTTCTCGCACTGTCTTCAGGAAGAGACTCATATACCTGATATGGGACCCTATTCCTTTCCAATATATGTGTCAAGTACAGACACCTTACTCCATATACTTTGTTGCTATTCAACAGGTTATACATGAAACTTGGATGGAATGGGTGGTATTATAAAAACGGTTTTCTGGGATTTTTTTGAGGGGGGAAGTATTGCCGAAATTGTCCTTTATTTCACCTTTATCTCAATATTTTGACTAAAGCAATGGCATGTTGTTGAAATCTTTTGCTTCTAATGCTTGGAGTTGGAGACCTGGAGGATTAGATATTTTAAATCTTGTGTTGAAGATGAAGTTGTTTTATCATTTTGGTCCATTTGAAATTTTATTAGACTGGTTTGGAAAACTCTTTCTCTAGATGGTAGAAGGAATGTTTCCACTTTCACATTTGAGCATCTGTCATTGTTGGCACTGGTCTATTTGATGGTATCTGTTTCTCTTCTGGCTTCTTCTGGTATCATGGAGTTGTACACTGCAATGCACCATGCTGACATCTAGTAAAGGAACTAGAGGACTGCTATGCAGACTGCAGAGTTCTGTGGCTCTGCGGCTTCCCCCTTCTCAGGTCTCCACACTGCGGGTCCCAGTGAACTCAGTCTCTGGGCAGTGAGTTTGCTGTTCATGTTCATTAAAGCAGCCGTTTTATAACCGAATTCATCCGCATTGGGCTATTCTGGAAAATACCTTGAACATAAAGCCACTTTGATAAGAGATCTCATTCGTGTATTTTTTCTTTGGGATATGGCTGGGTGCCCCTTGTTTTCCAGACCAGGCAAGGGTAATTTTCAATGTTCTCAGTTCCCTCAATGTAACGGGAATATTGTTTTGCTTAGCTGATTTTTATAATTTTATGATACTTCTTTACAAAATCATAACTTTATTAACTTTCTCTTGTTTGACTTGATTTCTTGTTTCTTGATTTCTGATATTTTTATTAAAGCTTTTCAAAACAGGTCCTTCTGTCTATATTTATTTCATTCTTTAAAATTCTGAAAGTGACAATGGTGGTTGATTTTTAATTTTTCTTCTTTTCTAGCTGTTTGATGATGTTTTTGTCCTGCAACTAAATAATTTTAGTGTTACCTCACAGGGTTTTATTTAATGTTTCCTTCATAATAATATAAGATGTTAATGTCTTCTTTGATTTCTTCCTTATCCATTAAAAAAAAAAACATGCTCTGGGCAGACACCTAGAAACTGGAAGATTTCTACTCTTACAGTTTCAATATAGGATTTGAGGCATTTTGGTATGAAGTATTAGACAAATTGTTTCTTCTGCTTTCCTCTGAGCTTTGCATATCCATAGCTTTGGGGGCATACAATTATGATGCTATTTCAAATTCTTGGTGCAAAGGTTATTGGTAACTATGCACATAGATTCTCCAAAACAATCACCCGACCCTAGAAATCCCTACTGGGTAAATGAGTTCTAGATGCCTAAGAGAGCCAAATTATTCCCATGTTTAAAGAAAGCACTAGCAAAATAAAACGGTATCAGAGTTCTGGAATGCTACAGAATCCTGGATCTATTTAATCAAGATGTCCTTAATGCTCTTAGATTATGAATGCTTGAAATCTTGCCATGTCACCCTCACAAAAAATAAATCACAAAGATTATGATGTGTCATTGGAATGCGTTGCTTTCTTTGGCACAGTGATGTGAATAACATCATTCTGAGTCTTCACAAACAGCTGACTAATGGCTATTAAAATATTTTATATTGTCATATTATATGAGTCCTTATACTACTTAACACACACTTATAGTTCCTTATTTTCTTCTCTTTTAGAAACATGCTCAAAGTTAGATATCGAATTCGATAATGGGTTTCTTTCTGAATCTGATTATGTGTATGCTCTAAATCAAAAAACACATTATAGGTGTAAACCAGGATATATAATGGCAAACGGAGAAACATCAGTGTCAGTTACTTGTCTAGAAAATGGATGGTCAGCTCAGCCCTCATGCATTAGTGAGTACTTTATTATGTTGCTGTCTTTATCCTGATCATACAGAAAGATTATTCTGTCCTGAGATGGTTTCTGCTATTTCATTTGAAAAATTAAGTAAAAAAAAGTTAAGAAAAAAAAACCCAACACTATTATTTCTTTTTTCAGGACATCTCCTTTTTTCAATACTGTAAAGCATCCTGTGATTTAAAAACTACTTAGGTGGTTTTGTGCAGAGTCTCTCTGGGCTCAGATCATTGTATTATATCTGCATGGTTATTACATGTTCATACTTTTATATCAAAATATTTGTAAGGCTAGATGTAAATGTAATGATTTTGGTGAAGATATATGCCTATGTTTTATAATCTCAAAATATTTCAACCTTTGTAATATTTATGCTTGGTGCCGTAAGTCAAGGTCCATTTCTAAAATTTTTTCCTCTAGAAAATATTAATAAATATCCGAATACTGGAAATAAAGAAATGTTTTTTGACAAATTTTGCTGTATTAAAAGATTTTCCTGTTTAATGACCCAGGGTTAATGAATATTTTCTAATAATAATTAGTTCAGTTTATATTATTTATCAGAAAGCTAGTCAGTTATATTTTTCAAGTACAATTTAGCATACCATTTAATTCACAAAATGCTATTACATGTTCCTAGGAAATAATGTATATCTCTAAAAGTCTGTTTATTACTTTGTATGTAAAATGTATGTAAAATTGATCTGAGAAACTGTCTTTAAAATAAAACTTTGTGAAGCCTTAAGTGATGAGAGAAACACCACAAAAGAGCATGTTCATTTTAACAACTGTTTCAGGATAATCATGTTTTGTTAGTCTTAGATTTTTATACTGTATTTAATTTGTTAAAATATACCAATCTATAAAGCATTTTATTCTTGATGTGGGAATCATTCAGTCTGTCTATAATGCACTAGAAATGAAATCTTAATTTTTTTATGCACTAGAATCTTGTGATATGCCTGTATTTGAAAATGCTAAAACCAAAAATAATGGCACATGGTTTAAACTCAATGACAAAATATACTATGAATGCCGACCTGGATATGCAAACAAACATAAACATAACAAGGGCTTCATAAAATGTACTTATGGTGGATGGTCAGACACACCCTCATGTTATGGTAAGTGATGTTTTCACAGGACACTGTTTTGAAAAACAAACTAAATATCTATGTGTATATTTATGTGCCATCTTTTTTTAAAAAATGAATTTCCTAGAATCTTCACTTTTATTTATTATAAATTGGAAGAAAAGAGAGCTTTAAAGGCCAAAGTTGATAATCTTATTTCAAGAATATTTTTATTTATTTACTTTCTCTGTCTCTGTCTCTGTCTCTGTCTCTCTCCCCCCCATCTCTGTCTGTGTGTGTGTGTGTGTGTGTGTGTGTGTGTGTGTGTGTGTCTGGGCCTGTGCATGCTCCAGATCATACACAGATGTCAGAGGACAATCTGTGGGACTCTCGTCTCCCAAAATGTGGCTACCAGAAATTGAACTAAGGTCACAGGTTTGGCTTCAAACTAAGCAAGCCTACTAAACCATTTCACCATTTCAAATAAGGACAATGATTTTTAAAACATTTTTATTTATCATTTTTATTTTATGTGTACGAATGTATTGCTTTTATGTAGGTAGCTACACATATGTTGGGCAGTGCTCATGGAGGTGAGACGAGGACGTCAGATCCTCTGAGTTACAGCTGCTTGTTGTGCTCCATTTGGGTGCTGGGAATTGAAACTTGGTCCTCTGCAAGAGTAGTCAGTGCTCTTAACCAGTGTGCCATCTCTACAGTCCCAGAAAAATGATTTTTTAATAACACTAAATACTGTCACAAATTAAAGAAAATTCTAAATAAAAGGAAGAGTGTAACACAAAGAGAATGGACCTATGCTGAAGGGCATTTTGCAACACAAATTTTACCCAACAGACATATATGTATGTAAAAACACACACACACAGACACACACACAAATATGAAAGTACATAGAAGGGGGTATTAAGGGCATACTAAGGAGAACTAAATATGATAAAAATATAGTACAAGAAATGGTAAAACTTCCATAAAAGTGGAAAAATACTAAAGTCATTAAAAACAATTACAGGCACAACAAAATAGCTTAATGTTAATGTAAATATTCAATCGCCCAACTAATGTGGCTTCAGAATAATTCCTTTTTCCATTTGTACCATACTAATGTATTATTTGTATTACTTTTCTAACTTTAAATACATTAACCATGATTTTTATGTGCTCTTTTTCCAATTTTATTAAGCTAAATACAGATTTTTATTTACATATGCAATTTAGATATTAGATATACTTAGTTTTTTAATGTAAGTGAACCATTTCCTCTTTTGAGAATAAAATTGTGGCTTTAATAACTATTTGCATTAAATTGAATCGAGGAAAGTAAGTTGAATTTACTAATTAATTTTTATTGCTAATATATTACTGTATTTTTAACACTTTTCAGGAAATCCTATGTGACTATAGGGGCGGTATCAAACACAATATGCAACAATTTTCATAACCAAGAGATTTGAACATACATTAGAAATACAAAATTATTTTACAAAGGTTAATTATGTATTCTAACTAATTATCTTACTTTTCAAGAAAGAGAATGTTCTGTTCCCAAAATAGAACAATACTTAACTGTTGAGCCCAGGAAAGAAAAATATAAAATTGGAGATGTTTTGAAATTCTCTTGCCGGTTTGGACTTAGAAGAGTTGGATCAGATTCGGTGCAATGCTACCACTTTGGATGGTCCCCTAAATTCCCAACATGCAAAGGTTAGTATTTAATTAACAACCAATGAAACAACAGTTAGTGTTTTTCCTCTCCTAATTTTCTGTAGACTTCCAGTGTGCCTGTAATCTAAAACACAGCTGGAGAAACTGATAGCCATGACGGACATGCATTGTGTGGTTAATAGCACAGATTCACTTAAGAAGCTAGTCCCTAGTTGATTCTGGAAATGTGTATCCTGTGTATTCACATTTGCAGACTCAATGGCTGAGATATCAAGGATTTTTGTGCGCGTGTGTACCTTTTCATTTTGCCTGTGGGCCTTTCCTCTAGCTTTGTGGAATGTGTCTAAACAATATTAAAGCAGATATCATTGGTTAATTCAGTAGTGTGTATTAGTTAATCAACTTAAAGCATATTGATCGGATGTCTGCTTTAGTAATATTTGTGGAAAAATACTGATATATGTAGGATTATAGTTGCCAAAGAATATAAACTGAATATATTTTCATGATTAAGATTGCCAACTGCTTGGCATCCTTGCAGCTTAAGATATTTAGATTCCTGAACAATTATACAGCCTTTCATATACTTCCAATGCTATTTCAGTAGAAAAAACATAGCTGTGTTATGAGTACAGTATGTGCATTCTTTTTTCATTAAAGTGCTATAAGTAATGCTATGTAAATGAAAATCAATGTGTTAGATTTTCAGATTGTAAAACAGGCATCTAAATCATCACTTACACAGTATTTATGCAATAGGTCAAGTAGAGCCATGTGGTCAACCCCCTGGAATTCGCAATGGAGAAATCAAGGGAACACAGAAAGAAAAATATGAACATGGTGAGGTGGTGGAATATAATTGCAATCTTAGGTTTCTGCTGAAGGGACCCCACAAAATCCAGTGTGATAATGGAATTTGGACAACATTGCCCATATGTATTGGTAATTAAAACAGTAATATTTGTACGTAAAACACTGCTTTGCATTCATTTAAATATGCTGTGATGTCGTAATGATAGATATTCTTTGGTGAAACCCCCGCAGAGGAGGAGAGAACATGTGCAGACATTCCCCAGCTTGAGCATGGCTATGCGAAGCCTTCTGCCCCTCCCTACATCCATGGCGACTCTGTGGAGTTCACCTGCACAGAAAACTACACAATGATCGGACACAAGTCAATATCATGCATTAGTGGAAGGTGGACCCAGCTTCCTCAGTGTGTTGGTGAGAACACTTCTCTCTATAGATATTTAATAAAGTTTTCCACTTTTATTGTAGAAATATTTTCAAATATATTTTTGAATTTAGTAATGGTTTGGAGATACCTAGAAACTTTTATTGTTTCTAATTTGATTATCTATAGAAAAGCAAACAGTATTGATATAATTTTTAAATGTTTCTAAGAATATACATTTTACTTAGAAATTATTACATGGCTAAACTATTAATAATATGTGAGAAGATGTGACTATTTCACACAAAACCATTGCTGTTATTTTATGGAATTCTTCTTTCATGTCCCAGAAACAAAGGAATAAGGTCACAAAAGATCCATTTCCTTTTCTCCCATTACAAACTTTTCTCTCTCAAAACTGTAGCAGGAATGATTCCTCAGTGTGTTTCAAGGCAGAAAGCTGAACTCAGTGGACATGTGCCACAGACCCTCTCTTCAGCTACAGAACTTGATGATATCAGGATGTCTCAGACTGGGTTGGAACATATCACATAGGTGACTCCACTCTGTCTTTGATGAGTATCTGGAACAATCTTGGGGTCTGTGTTCGGTTTTCACTGAGACTGAGTTCTTTTTTCGTATTTTCTGTATCTCCTTCAGAGTGGGTGGTGGGGTCTAGTCTTGCTTATTCCCTGGAATTTTAGATGTTTATTAAACCCAAGGAAATACAGAGATCATGGGGAATAAGTCTTCATATCTCTTTCTTTTCTTTCTTTTTTTTTTATGTGTATGAGTGTATTACCTGCATGTGTGTAAGTGCACCCATGTCATACAATGCCCTCAGAAGTCAGAAGAAGGCGTCAGATGCCCTGGAAATGGAGTTACAGATGGTGGTTAGCTATCAGATGGGTGCTGGGAACCAAACCCAGGTCCTCCTGAAGAGCAGCCAGGGCTCTTAACCAATGAGCCTTCTCACTAGCCCTTATATGTATTTTCTTTAGTAATCGAGACGTCTGACCAACTCAATAACAGTTTGTACATCAGTATGATTCCTGATGCTTATTGACCTTGATATTTTTTGTTAAACAAACACAGTTTCGTCAAAAGCTCTGCCTTCAGTTCTGTAAGACCTAACCTCATCACTGTCCTTTACTGCTTCAACCAATAATTTCATCTCTTTTAATATGGGGAAAAATCAGATATAACATCAGGAATGAAAACCAGTGCTTCATTCTTTCTAACTTATTCTCCAACCTTTGCTCTATTATTTGCTCAGATTTCAGGATTTTTGTCTGGTGATGAATCTGCCTGTAGTCACTGGCTCATGATCTTTACACCTATCTCAGTCCTGCTCCAAAGTTAATCTTACAGTACATGTTTTTACTCTCCCACTGGACTAACTTCTTATGCAATTCCATATTTGTGCTTTTTCTTAACAAAGTCTTTGAGAAACAAATCAGTCACGCAATCATCACCTGCCTTAGGGTGCATATTTTCCTTAACATTTTAGGGCATCAGTTGCAACATTTTGCAACATTTGTCTTCCTCTCAAGCACTCTTAAACAAGAGTCGAAGTTTCAGGTTTCTAAAGTCCTTAGTTAGTCAAGTCAATATTTTAAACATGGTTCTGCAAAGTCATTACAGTGCTTTGGCTAATTAATTTTATTTTCTCCAATGCTCATTTCACTCCACAGACAAATATTATCTGACACCTACACTGAGTTCAAAGAGAATTCTCATCCTCACTGAGTAATATAGATTATATATTTATATGTATTATATATATAATATATATTAAAAGGTTTGTATATGCTTCACACAACTCATTACAGAGATAGCACACTTTTATTATTATGGCATGATATTATTAGACTATGGGATGATATAGCATATAAAATAGCTTCGAATTGACAAAATAAAGGAATATAAGGAAAATAAATGATAACTACAAACACCCGGTTTCTTAGTCCAATTCCCTGTAACATTAAATATTTTGAAATACTAATTTCCTACAAAATACATCTTAGATGTATTTTTTCTTCTATGACATCTATCAAAAAGTAAATTTAAAATAGCAACATCTTACAGTTTATTCGCACAAACGCTTTTATTTTGATATTTGAAGACAGAGGATTAAAGATAATATGAGAAAACGTGTGTATATTTGCACAGTTTTCAAATGTGGACCAAATTTGGTCATGTGATGATCTTTTACACGGAAAGCATCTGAACAGTGAAGGTCCTATGCGCTTCCACTTCCCAGGTGCAATGTATTTTCTCTGTCATTTCAAGACTGGACATGAGACCCAGGTTCATACACAGCAGGTGATTTCAAGGACAGTGATCATGAGCAGCTCACCGGTAGAAGTTATATGTATAAATCAGTTCCATTATATGTTGACTCTGTAGCTATTTTAATGTAATACCAAAAATTGCTTGTAATTGTTTCATTCATGGAAATATTTTCATTTTATAGCAACAGATCATCTTGAGAAGTGTAAAGCACCAAGGTCAACTACAATGGAGGTATATCAATCAAATAAAACTGAGTTTGCTCATAACTTTAACATAAGTTACAGATGCAGAGGAAAGTCAGAGTATGGACACTCGATCTGCATCAATGGAAAATGGGATCCCGTACCAACCTGCACAAGTAAGCTCTTGTTTACAGTGATTTCTGGAGCCTCTGCTAGTTTTTCCTCACTTGTGAAAGTGCTTGAGTTCTTAAAAAATTTTAGCTGTTTGTTACCGCAAATACATTTTAGCTAGAAGACAAAATTTAGAAATTAATGCAAAAGTGTTTCAAAATACTAATGTAATCATGTGTGTTGGTGCCTGCACAGTAAAACACTCAGGAAATATGGTCCTCATGAATTTGTCTCTGTGTGCTACTGGTGGTCATTATTCTGAGAGTTCAGTTCCCTATTACAGCAAATGTGATGTGCCCTTTCTATATCTATGTCTAATCATTATGGATTCTCTATGCATGTGTATATTGTTGATTGAATCTAGCCATCTATTTTCTTTATTTTTTAATTGAATTTTTTGCAAATTTCGAACAATAAATTTTAATCACATTTAGAGCCCTTCCCCAATCTGCACGCCCTTACTATGAACCACTTGATTTCATATAGTCTATAATACATACAGATATACTTTTTTTTAAATGCCTATCAAGTCCTATTTTGTGCCCAAAGGCCCTTCTGTGTGGATGCATCCACTACAGCCTGGTTAACCTACACAGAATCAAACCCTTCAAGGAAACGGACTCTCCCCATCAAGCAGCTACTGGCAAAAGTGAGAGTTGGGGTTTCTTCCCCATTTTCCTACTTCCACGTTGTTATCTTCCCCGGATTGGACTTTCTGGGGCTTGTGCAGGCTGTCATCATTGCTGTGAGTTCACACGACTACTTCCCAGCTGCTTGGCAAACTCTGTTTCCACTTGTGGTTCTTACAATTCTTCCCCTCCACTTCCACTGACCCCACAAGCTTTGGTAGGCATATGTTTGATGCGGGTGTCATTTTCTGGGATAAGCACTCTGAATTTTCTTACTATTTGCATGTTGACCAGGTCTGAGTTTCCATGTTACTCATCATCCGCTTCATGAGGAATCTTCTCTAGTGAGAGTTAAAAGATGCATTAATTTATGAGTAAAACAATGAGCAATTCGGAGTGGGTTTGCTACTAGGTCTGTTTAGCAGAATAATAGTAGACTCTTCCCTGTGACTTGTAACCTGTTCCTTGGCCTAATATCAATGCTAGATATGGGCTCCATCTTGTGAAGTGGCAATATCCATTCAGAAAGTGGTTGGTTACTCTCATCACATTCATGTCATGATTGTAACCGTGGCCGTGTCTTACCTGGCCAGTTGTTCTTGTCACTTATAAGAGTCACAGCTGGGAAAGGTTGCTGATCCAGTAATATGCATTCCAGAACTGCAAAGGTTAGCCAGTAGAGATGAAGCTTTGATGTCAGTCCCAGTTTGATTTCTTCCTTGTTTGTTCTACAACTCGTGTATTCAGTGACTTCAGCGGTAAGGTCTTACCATCAAGTTCTGGTGGGTAATCAAAAGCAGGGGTAATGGCCAGTACTGTTTGAAGGTCTATGGGACCCCTGGTCAACAGCTTCAAAAGAAGGAGTCTACTCCTCGCATTGTACTTTTATCTGCTACCTCACAAAACATGAAATATCTTGGAAGACGTTAAGTAAGGAAGTGAAGGACTTATATAAGAAAAATGTTAAGACACTGAAGAAAGAAATTGAAAAGCTATCAGAAAATGGAAACACCCCCATAGTCAAGGATCACTAGGATTAATATTATGAAAATGGCCATCCTATTCAAAGGAATCTACAAATTAAAATCTATCCATCTTTATAACTACTTATCTATTTATCTGTCTTGAAAATTGAGTCATATTGACATTTTCAATTCCAATCGAATAGCAACAGATTCATTTTGCCATTTTAGCTTTTCATTTCTATATTCGTTGCAGTTACTGTGCGATGACTTTCCCTCCGTACTCAGTATTTTAACCTATTTCTTAAGGTCTAAAATACAGAGAAAGCATTTCCACAACATCATAAAATCAAATATATTGCATAAATTTTAATCAAGTACCTATATTCTTTTGAAATTTCTTCCAGTTTGAACACCTGTCTGATCTCACATTTAATTATAGTACTAAGTAAGGCGATGATTCTTTTACTTTAATGTATGGATAGCCAGTTGCTCAAAGAATGTGTATGGGGAAATGTATTTATTGCATGTGTTAATTTGTTTCTAGTTTTCCCATTCTAGTCAGAAATATAAAAATTGAAGTTATTAAAACCAATAAAGACCTCCTTCATGTTAAGAGCATGTAAGACACATCTAAAGTGTCTCAGTTATGTAGAGACTTAGGCACACGATTGCAAAAGTGTCTTAATGTCATACTGGTTAGTTATTAACCTGGATGTGTACCAGGCATTTATAAATCTCTGAACATTGCAGGTAAACTATTAGAGTTTTAATAACACAGTGTAAATCATTTGTGAACATGTCCTTTGCTTTTGTATATCAATAGTCAATGTCAAATTGGATTATTGATTGCTGTAGTCCATTATGATTGTCCATTTGGCAGGATCTACAATCACCTAGGAGAAAAAACTCTTTGAAAGTCTATGAGGGAGTATCTATACTGAGTTAATTGAGGTGGGAAGAAACTTTCTAAATGTGGGCAAACCATTTCATGGCCTAGAATCCTGGAGCAAGTAAAAAGAGAACATGAACTGAGGACCAGCCTTAATCTCTTCTTATGTTAAACCAATATCCAGTTTGAAAAGCATGCTGCACAGGAGTATTCTTCTATTTATGAGAGGTTATTCTTTGACTATTTTAAGATGATTTTTAAATGATAATTCTAATTTTCAATATTTTCTAGAAATAGAAAAAGTATCCTGCCCACCCCCACCACAGATTCCCAAAGCCAAAAATATGTTAACTACAGTGAAATACTGGGATGGAGAAAAAGTATCTGTTCTTTGTCAAGAAAATCATATAGCTCTGGAATTAGAAGAAATGGTATGCAAAGCTGGAACATGGCAGTCACTACCACGCTGTGTTGGTCAGTAGAGTTTGACTTACTGTATAACATTTGTTTAGTTTAATAATTTATCCTCATTGTGAGGAAAACATGTGTGAAGGGGATATTGAAAATTAGGCAACAGGGGCAATAACACAAATATTGTTTAGACATAATGCACATAGTTTGGCTTAATTTTTCAACTTAAACACTCTATTAACACTTGACTATTTCATTTCTGTTCTTCATATAGAAAAGATTTCATGTTCTCAACCCCCTGAAATCAAACATGGAACAGTTGAATCATCTAGAGCATCAGAGGCAAGGAGAGAAACAACTGCGCTGAGAATTTATGAGCACGGCACTAAAGTCAGCTATATTTGTGATGATGGTTTCAGAATATCTGGAGAGAACGGGGTAACCTGCCACATGGGGAAGTGGAGTTCTCCACCCCAGTGTGTCGGTGAGACAAGTGCAAACACCCAGCTTTGATTTTAGAACAGATCATTACAAATAATCTATTGTCACCAAAATCAGGAGAAAGGATTATTTATATGTTTTACCATGAAAATCCTTTTGGCATAAGTGACTCTTCCTTGCTTTATTGTATTAATAGTCATAAAACCAATTTTTACTCTTGCATTTCTTTTTCTAATATATGATGTGTAGTACATTTAACCCACTGCTCATCAGAGATTGCCTTCAGTTGTTACCCTCTGATCTTTTTTCCACAATGTGCTTTCTGATGTATTTTTTACAAAATTGTATTTTCTCGTATTTAATAGTATTTTTTATTTTTTCAGAATATAATAATATTCATTATTATATTTGCATCATTTCCACTCCTCTTTTGTTTCCTTCCTTCATGTTCTTCTCATGTTCCCCTCTCAATTTCTTGTCTCTTCTTTGACTATATGTTACATATACATGCATTGAGTCCATTAGTAGTACTGGTGTGTACATGTGTTTAGGGCTGATCATTTGGATATAGAGAACTTATACAGGACATAGTCCCTGTAGGAAACTTCTTCTTCACTCCTCAGCATTCCTTGAATACCTATGAGTCTTCATATGGAGTTGGGACCCTGTACAAGGTCTCCCGTTCAACTGACATATCAACATGTTTTGTCATTATTCACACCCTGCTAAGCTACCATACTGGAGATTTAGGGGCTCAGATTTCCTATCATGTCTAGAATGTATTATTTTGCTCCTTTGGCTCCTACAATCTTTCCTTCCCCTCCTCTACAATGTTCTCTGAGCCTTACGTATAGAGGTTGCATTGTAAGTGTATCAGTTAGGGATGGGCACCTCACAGTCACCTGCTTTTTGCACTTTGACAAGTTGTGCAGCTTGGTAACAGCTCCCATCTGTTGCAAAAAGAAACTTGAATGAGTGACCAGAGCTACATTTGTCTGTGAATGGAAGGTTACATTTTAAAATGTGGAAATAAATTATGTTGGCCAGAAGGGTTTTTTTTTTTTCCTTTTGATCTTTCCTGATCTGCCAAAGAAGCTTAATATATGGATACTTTGGCATCAAGTTTTTGTTCTGGTTGTGGCAGTTTGACAGACACATAATAACAGAAGGTGATGTTATGGTTTCTGTGTTAGGATTCCTTTCAAATACTGCTCAATACAAAACTGGCACCTAAAATCAAATTTCTGAGCTAGTACAGCCTGGGTTCATTTCACTGTTACTCTCATTATGTAATTTTCAGGACTTCCTTGTGGACCTCCTCCTTCAATTCCTCGTGGCACTGTGTCTCAGGAGCTAGACAGTTACCAGCATGGAGAAGAAGTCATATACAGTTGCTCTGAAGGTTTTGGAATTGATGGACCGGCATCTATTAAATGTATAGGAGGAAAGTGGTCCCAACCACCATATTGCATAAGTATAGTATATTTCATTTACTTCTCTTTGTGACAGATGAACTAATTCAAACTGTACATGGTACAAATAAGAATGTAAGCTGCCGGCTGGAGAGACGGCTCAGCAGTTGAGAGCCTGCACTGCTCTTCCAGAGGATGAATGTTTTATTCCCAGCATGCGTATCAGGCAGTTCACAGTCACCTACACCGCCAGCTCAAAAGTAGCTGACACTTTCAGTTAGTTCTCTGTGGGCACATACACTAAACACAACAGACACAGACATATATACATTATTCATGATAAAAATGAAAGTAAAGTAGAAGTTATCTCCTAATGATATATTCTGATAGAGAAATATGGTGCTATTAATAACAATAGTTTGAGATTATGATCCCAATTACCCTGTTTTTCAAGCATCTAATGTGATCTGTCAGCATCCTCTGGTATGGAATATCAGACTTCTCATCCCCACCACTGGAGCACAGCTGGTCCCATTCATCAGCCTCAGCATTATTGTGACACACTTAGCAGAAATCTCAATACAAATGTATATGCTCTAGAAATTTGAAACAATCATTAGAAATAATTTACACTTAACAAATAAAAAAGTGAAAATGTAATCCTAAAGACAGAAAGTTGGAGGGGAAATAATTTGAATACAAAATGTATAATCTAAAGGTATAAATCCACTAGTATTCAGTATAAATGTCATTCCCATCTTATACAGTGGATAAATTTAGAGAATCAGTGTAATAAAACCAAAACAAGTAATATATTTTGTTTATTTATATTTCATCTTTTTTGAAATGTATTTAATGTGTTTGAGTGTTATAAATCTATGTTTCTAAGTGCGCCCATGTTGGGCAATGTCCTTGGAGGTCAGAAGAGGGCACCAAGTCACCTGGAACTGGAATTATAGACAGTTACCAGCACCCATGTAGGTGCTGGAATTCAAACCTGGGCCTTATGCAAGAACAGTCAGTGCATTTAACCACTGAGCCATTTCTCTAGCTCTGTTTATAAGACATGCATTGTATAGTATTTATTATATATTTTTTAATTTACTGAAAAAATGCATATTCTTTTTCTTCCAGGAACTGATTGTGAAAATTTACCTGACTTTGATAATGCCATGCCCATAGAACAGAGAAAGCATTCATATAGGTCAGGAGAACAAGTGACTTATAAATGTGCAGCTTCTTACCAGTTGAATGGATCCAACATTGTGACATGTGTTAATGGCAAATGGATAGGAAAGCCTGTATGCAAAGGTAGTTTGATGGACTTTTAACATGTATTCATTCATTAATGTGTCACAGGTGATATAAGATTGTCTAACATCATTTAAAAATGGGTGTACACTAATTTTAAGGCAAGATATAGTAGGTTTATATTTAAAATAAAACAATGGAATTGAATATCCAGTGGTTAATCTGATAGGTCTGCTGTTCCCAGAAAATGGTTCCAGGACCTATAACGTCAATATTTTTGGCCAGGTCTTATAAATGTAATTTAAAGTTGATGGGCTCATACAGGAGCCACCGAACAAAAACTAGAGGTGAGTCCCTGAATGTACAAAGACCTTCAGGGTATTTGTGTTTACCTCAGTTTGGAAAATGCTGCTCTAGGCTGTTATTACTACTTTTCTAAATAAAACGTTGTGGTGTTGATCATAGTATCCTTAAACATTAATTGTAAACACATTATTAATGATTCATTTTAAAATTATGAGTTTATATTTTATTTTATCTAATCTTCTCTTAGGGTATTGGGTTATTTTCTTTGAATATCATTTTCTTATGCTATTCTTCAAGGTGTGGTATGAGTTCTTGAATTACTCTTCCAAGAGCAACCTTTGTGTTTATTCCTGTGGGATTGAACTGGCAATGAATAAGCAGAATGATCAGAAAGCTAACATTAATATCACATAACCTTTATGCTGAGTTTTTGCTTTTTCGCATTCACATTTCATTTATAGAATTTGTATTGTTTATTATACTGAATTTAAAGAGAAATTTGAGGAAATTTTTAATTTTCATTGGAGAAAAATGTGTCTCAGCTTCCAATGATGGACTGGAAAGAAACATATAGACAGGAAAGCTTAATTTTAATAAATAATGTATCCTTGTGCCATCATTTACACAATGTTGCAAGTAAATTTATTGAAATCAGAAAATGAGATTATCTACTCACCTACAAATGTCTTTGAAATGTATTTGACATCTTATTTGCTGATAGACACCTCAAAATAAACACTAAGTGGTGATACTTTGTTTTGCTATTTAGATAATTCCTGTGTGGATCCGCCACATGTGAAGAATGCTACTATATTAACAAGGCCCATGACTAAGTACGCATCTGGAGAGAGAGTGCGTTATGAATGCAATAAACCCTTTGAACTATTTGGGGAAGTGGAAGTGATGTGTTTAAATGGAATTTGGACAGAACCACCTCAGTGTAAAGGTAGAGCATCGTATTTCCCAGTTTTCCTGAGAATATGGATTGAAGAAAATATATTAGTGAAAATGAAGTGAAGCAATTCTTCTAGAAAGTATTTTTCAAATACAAATAAAATGATATTTACATATGCACATTTTATTTTTTGAAAACGTATCTGTGACAGCTTCCCAAACCATTTTATTGAAGTCAGTCTAGGTGTTTGTGTGTGTTATCAATGTTTTCTAATATTTCAATAGAAATATCAAAATTGTACTCACCTTTAAAATTCATTTACCATTCTCATGTTTTAAATATAAATTCTTTAGCATCTCCTATTACATACATAGAACACCAATGACAAACGATAGAATTTTACTTCAAACATGAACATAACATAACATAAGCAAACCCAGAAATAGAAGACTAGTTTATTACTTGTCCCTCTTTTTATTAGTTACTTTCGTCCTGAAGTCTTTTACTTCTTTGAAGAATTTTAGTAGTTATAATTTAAGGGTAACTGCTTTAGGTAAGTTTTCTTTGTCCTCTTTTATCTGAAAATGTCATGTGTGCCTTTATGACAAAGGTTAGCACCACTGGACACAGAACTTGAGGTTAGCGGTTATTTTCCTTCATGTCTTGTGACTGCCATGGTGGTGGCTGGGAAGGTACTTCTTTTTGAATTTTGGTCCAAGCTGACTAGTGAAGAGATCCTGTTGACCCCTTTTCCAGATGATTTTCTTTAGGGCTGGAGAGACTGATCAGTGGTTAAGAACACTGACTGCTCTGACAGAGGAGCCAGGTTCATTTCCCAGCTTGAACAAGGTCACTTAGAACCATCTGAAACTCCAGCTTCAGGGGATCTTGTTGCCCTCTTCTGACCCGTGCAGGCACTGCACCCACAGGTACATTTACACACATGCACATAAAGTATTCATAAAGTAAAATTTTAAAAATGTTTTTCTTTAAGTAGTTTCACTATATTTGTCAGCACGAGCCTCATAGGAGTTATCCTTGAGTTCACTCCGTGACGAGGATGTGTCTTATGCCTTTTTTATACTTTTCTTTCAGGGTTAAACATTTTGTTTGAATCTTGAACTGTCTGACTTCTTCTAACAACACTGGAGCTCAGTTTAGCTTTACTATACTCCTCTTGAGATTTTCTTTAGGTAATAAAAATGTAACACCATTCCTAGTTTGTCTTCCAGTCCTGCAGCCTTCTCCAGGACAATGATCATTCCAAAAGAGACTCAGACAGGATAGTGCTGTGCCACTGTTTCTTTTCTGAATTCCTTGAACAGAGTTCTCTATGTCTCCTATCTTCCTATGTGGTTTCCTAAAAATATTATGTCCCAGAATTTCAGTTGTATTCAGCAAAAGGACAACATATGAATGCCTTTTACTCATCTTTTAGAAACATTTTTTGGTTTATTGTTATGTGTACGACTGTTTTGCCTGCTTGTATATAAGTGCACCAAGAATGTGACGAGGTACTCATGGAGGCCAGAAGAGTACACCAGATGACCAGGAACTGGAGCTATGGATGGGTGTTAACTGCCATGTAGAGAATAAATATCAAACATGGCTGTTCTGAGAGCAGCCAGTGATCTCGTCCACTGAGTCATTTCCCTAGCTCGTCTTTTAGTCATAGTGACTGTATCAGGGACTCCAACTAATAATCTTTTAATTATTTTCAATAAATGGATGTTTCTAGGGTAATGGTGATGAAAATATGACTAGAGATACAATATAAACTGCAGTATATTTTCATATTATAAACTTTCTCAGCTATATGTCAACTTAATATTTACATAATTGATAGTATGGGAACATGCAAAGCAGGCATATTTGCTATGATTTATTAAGGACCTTCAGTGAAGAGGAAAGAAGCGCTTGAAAATCTAATTGACTATTTATTATTAAAACATCTCTCAATTGCCAGGCACGGTGGCTCATGACTTCAATTCCAGCACTCAGGAGACAGGGGCAGGCAGATCTCTGTGCTCTGTGAGATAGAACCCAACCTGGTCTCCATAGGGAATGTAAGTTCTGGGCCAGCTGTGGCTACAGGAACACCTGTCTCAAAAAACAACCAAAAACAAGCAACAAAAAATTTCTCCCCATATTTATTTCTGTAGCTAGAAATCACACATTCTTGACATTACAGAAAACACTGTATTTGCATTAGTTTTTCTTGGCCTTGCATTTTGACTTGTTCTCATAGACATTCAAATGCTGTCTTTTAGATTCAACGGGAAAATGTGGGCCTCCTCCACCTATTGACAACGGAGACATCACCTCCTTCCCGTTACCTGTGTACCCACCAGCTTCCTCCGTGGAGTATAAGTGCCAGTCCCTCTATCAGCTACAGGGCGACAAAACGATAACATGTAGAAATGGAGAGTGGTCAGAGCCACCAAAATGCTTAGGTAAGTACCTTATCCTCATGGATCTGGGAAAATCAGGCTAATGATTGTGACATCTTTCTGTCTAAACAGATCACTCACAGATGAACAAGAACCATTTTGCCTAATGCTTGACTGCCCAGAATCAACATGTGTCCAAATCAAGAGCAGTAAATTCTTTTTTATATTAAATATTTGTCAAATACATTAGTCTTTATGTTTAAGAGTTTGATTAAAATGCATGGATTTTTCGTATAAATGGAGGTACATATGTTTCCGTACCTGTGTACACCTTTGAATGATTAAATCCCACCTCCCACATGCATCCTTCCTTTACATAGTCCTCTCTAACCTCTACTAGTCACTATTATGCAGTCAAGTGGACTTTTAAAACTCCTCCACCATATGAGAGAACAGACATGGCTTGTCTTCCTGGGTTTCCTCACTTCACACATCTTCTTCCACTTGCATTTTTCACTTAAATATTAAGAATTAATTACTTGTGATGACTGAATAATATTTCATTATATAAATCCACCACATTGTCTTTGTTCATCATCCTTTGATGGGCATTTAAACATACTTTACCTCTTAGTTACCATGACTTAACTGTGTGCTTTAAACATGGACATGCAACTTTAGTAGTCTCAGAAGAGGGATAAAGGGAAAACATATGGTAGATCTATTTTTTGAAAATGTTTTATTGAGCTTTTATTCATTTAAAAATATTTCATACAAATCACCACATTCTTCACCATAATGACTGCTCAGAATCACATTTCAATCAACAGTACATAAGAGTTTCTTTTCCTATCTACATTCTACATACATTTGTTACTTTTAAGGGCTTTTTGTTTGTTTTTTTAATACTATTCTAACTGGGTTATCAGGTATCTCATTGTAACTTTGATTGGCCTCCCTAATTACTAATGATGTTGAAATCTTTTTCATGGTTTGGAATATTTATTTCTTTCAAAAACTGTCAATTCATTTTGCCCAATTTGGGTTAATTTCCTTGTTTTGATAAGTTTGGGAATTCTTTATGTATTATTTTTATAACTCCGTCCCCATCCATTTCCAGCCCCCAAATACATGCCCTCGGCAATCTTTCATTTTCAAAACCTAAGGACTCTAATCTGTGTTTACCAAATGCTCTTGGGTATGGGTCTATCCTGTAAATTCCAGTCATTCTACCTGGTGTCACACTACTGTAGAAAACTCCCTCCCTCCCAGTAGCTATAAATTGCCAATAAATCTTCATTCAGCGAGGGTTGGAACTTCCTGTCCACCTCATGGACTCATTCTGAGTTTTTGTCTTATTTGAGCTTACACAGTTTTTATGTATGCTGTCATAAGTGCTGTAGGTTCATATGTGCAGATGTCCTGTGGTGTTCAGACAGCATGGGTTCCTTGTGTTCATCTACCCACTGTGACTCTTACAGTCTTTTTACTCCCAATTCCCCAATGATTCCCAAGTCTTGGGAGGAGAGGATGTGATTCAGGTGTCCCATTTAGAGTTGAGCACTCTGCAGTCTGTTTGTATTCTTAATAGTAAGAAGTAATTGCCTCTGGCAATTAATACTGACAACTATTTTCTCTAATTCTGTAGGTTGTCTATTAATTCTATTAACTATCTCTTCTGCCATTTAGAAATGCTTTAGTTGGGTAGAACTCTATTTGACATTTTGTTTTTGTTTCTTATGGTGTAGTGATATTATCACAAAAACTCATCACCTGAACCAAGTCTACTTTTCCTCATGTTTTTCGTAGTAGTTTTAGCCTTTGTGACTGTGATCCAATTTGATTTGATTTTTGCCCAGAATCAGAGGTAAAAACAAAATTTTAAGCATTTTCCCATGAACATCTAGTTTTCCTAGAATCACTTATTGAAGGGTCTGTCGTTTCTTCAATGGATGTTTTAAAAATTTGGTCATGATCAATTAAGTCTAGATGTATGGACATATTTTTGAAAATTCTATTCAAGTTCTTTGGACTGTGTATCTGTTTTATGTGAACACCATGCTGTTTTGGTTACTGTGGCTCCTGGCGTGTCTCCGAACAAGGCACTGTGACATCTTCAGACTTTCCTGCTCAGTTTCCCTGCTCATTCCTTTGCGCTTCCATACAAATTTTAGAAAATTTTACCTCCATTTATGAGACAGACACATCGACTACTGCAGTAATGAGCCCCTATTCCCTACTTTGATAAAACATGTCATTTGTTGTCTCTATGAGGACTCATTGACTGTTATTTGCTTTGGGTCATATGAACATTTTATAAATTTGTTCTTTGCGTCCTTAATATCAGAGATTTTTCCATTTTTCTCTTTTCATTTCCTTTCGGTGTCAATTTTAATTTTATGGTGTTAGTCTTTTACTCTTGTTATACTTAATTCATTGTTATACTAAATTCATTAATTCCCATTCGGAGTTAATGGGAATAATATTGCTTTTAATATTTTTCTCTAGTGAGATTTGTATGTTCACAATGTTTCATTTTTTAAGTTATTTTTCATTTCTGAATACTGATCTCCCTAGAGCACATTTTCTTAGTCTGCTTTGTTAGAGATAAATTCCTTCCGTTTTAATAAATATATTTATGTATATGAATGTATAAGTGCACCTGTGATCATGGAGCGCCCACAGAGGTCAGAAAAAGGTGTTGGATCCTCTGGAACCCGAGTTACAGTCATTTGTTAGCCACCATGTGGGTGCTGGAAATTGAACCTGAGCCCTCTGCAAGAACAACCAGTGCTCTTAAACACTGAGCCATCTCTCAAGCTCCCTGTCCTTTTTAAAATTATTTGTTCTTTCGTAGTTATTTTTTATTGTTTTATTTGAGATAGATTTTTCCTGCTCTTGACACTCAAATAGATTTTTATTTAACTTGTAGATCTACTCTTTTCCCAGGTTTCAATCTTAATTTTTTTCAAGCTGTCTTTCATACATTAATTTTTCATTCATGTTCTTCATTGTGATCCCCACTTCTTTTAAATTTTGTTTTTCATGTGTGTTCTCTTGGAACCCATTGGTTTTAAGAAAAGACCCTTGCAAACTCTCCATCTTAAATTTTATCTATGCTAGTATATTTGGAGCTGGTTACTGGAGGAGCAATGATCTTTTGGAGGATTCTTGTCATATTTCCTATGGCCTACATGGACTTCGCACATTTCTTGGATTAGTGGCAAGGCAACTGTCCACATTTTGGGAGAACCTTTCTTAGGAAGAAGCTGTATTAGTTACTTTTCTGTTGCTATGATAAAACACCATGACCAAGGCTGTTTATAGAAGGAAGAGTTTATTGGACCTAAGGTTACAGTGGGAGTAGACTCTGTCATGGTGTAGAAGCATTGTAAGAGGGAGTCAGACCAGAATGCTGAGTGTTCATGTCTTAAGACAGGCACATGAAGCAGAGAGAGACTGAAAACGAAATGTGACTTTAAACTCCCAAAGCCCATCTCCTGTGACATGCTTCCACCAGCACGGCAGCACCTCCTGCGCCTCCCAAAACAGTGCCACTAACTGTGGAAAAGTGTTGAAACACTTGGGTCATATGGGTGACATTCTCATTCAAACCTTCCATGGCTTCCACTGGCTCACAACTATCTCATAATGCAGTTTTTACTTAGTTCAACCTTAACAGAATGCAATGTGAAAGACTTTGGAACTTTGCACTAGAAACACTGAAAAAGTGGGTTAATTCTGTAAGCAGAGTTTTAAAACAAATTTTAATAAAGTGTTTGTAAGTATACAGTCAACTCAACTCATCTTCCATTGGATCTGTACATTACTTATATGTTATAGTTCATATTTTGTAACTCTTAATTTATGAAAAATGTCATGAATACCTTGTAGTGCAAATCTTGTAATATAACTGATGTTAGGAATCTTTGATGATGAAATCCAATTCACATTAAATATTTAATTTTGACATCATTTTTCATTTTATATTCAGTAACTCTACACATAGTTTCTTACACTTTCTAAAAGTTTTTGAGAAGTTTTCTACAGTTTTGAGAAAGAATTCTTGAAACATAAAACATTCTACTTAAAAGTTGACAATCTTTGTAGGTTTACTTACTAAATACTTTATGGTAATTTTTTCTTTTAGATGCATGTGTAATATCAGAAGAAATTATGGACAAGCATAACATAAAACTCAGGTGGAAAGAAAGACAAAAACTTTATTCTCAATCAGGAGAGACGATTGAGTTTGTATGTAAAACTGGATATCGTCATCACCCAAGATCTAATCCATTGCGTTTAAAGTGTACTAATGGCCAGATCAACTATCCTACCTGCACCAAATAATGCTAAAAATATTAGTAGAATTTATGTGTGTACCTTTGCTCAAATTTTTATTATTAATACAAGTCTCAGTTTTACTGTGGAAGTATTAACTCATCTTTATAAATAAGTATGTATTTCTATCGATATGTGAAGATGAATTTGGAATCTGGAAGACTGTTGCCACAAATTGAAAGACACTGCATTCAAAGTTTTTAAACCAAGATATGATGTGTCCCAGCAAAAAGGAGTATTGCAAGAAATTAGATGTAATTACATCAGTATCTGTCTTTATCTATCGCTCTCTAACTCTCTCAAAGCTTCTTAAATGGCTTTTGATCTAAAATTCTGATTCACTGTAGGTGAAATTCATATTGCCTCGGTCTCCAGAATTGTATTACTTCACAAACACTTAAAAACAAAGCTGTCATGCTTCATAGTACTAATGAATATACATAATTACTACTTATTACTTTTGTATTAATAAATGAATGCCAAAACATTTTGTGTATGAACTTCTAAAATATGTTAATTCCACACATTCATGCCATTATACAAAGGAATAAAGTTTCATAAGGTATCATTATATTGACATTAAATCTATAAATATATTAAACAACATAAACACATAACAAGCACACAGACACTTTGTGCCCCAAATTACTAGTTAATAGCTGGTCAGAGTGGTACAAGCCTTTGATCCCAGCACTCAGGAGGCAGAGACAGATAGATCTCCATGAGACCAAGTACAATCAATTCTACTTAGCGAGCTCAAGGCCAGCTGGGGATGCAGGCAGATCTGTCTCCGAAAGACAAAACAACAACAACAACAACAACAAAAGAATAAAATAAATAAATTACTAGTTAAAACAGTTTGACAATAAATGGAATAAAATATAAAATTTATATTTGTCTTCAGAGATAAGAGTAAATGTTGCTGTTTATCTCGTTGATGACAGTCTCTAACAGGTGTTGATCTTATGCACTTATCTATATTGTAGATTGTAAATCTATGATATGACACTCTGCAATTGGGCAGGCAGCAGGTTTCTCTTTGTGTCGGCATTATATAGAGTAAAGAAAGGGAAGAAACACATCCAGGGGTGAGAAGTTTAATTTCCAAAGTCCTAGGGGTGGCAAGCCCTTCAAACAATTTCTATTCTGAAAGAGCAAGCCACGTGGAAATTACGGGAGTCATAAATCTGCTTTTAACAACAGTAAGGAGGTGCATGCTGGCCTTTCCTCAAACCCATTCCTTGGTCAAACTTTTCCATTCCCATATTTTGAGTTACCTGTTTCTACCTTTAGCTGCTTAACTACTGGGATTAGCTAGGACCGGCATAGCTATGGTCAGCCTTGAGGTGCTTCACCACATTCTGTAATGGATTGATAGGAATGAGTCAAATCATAGACTCATGTTGATACAGGAGATTATACTGTCTCCTTAGGACCATAACTTTTACTGCATTAACCCGCTGCCTAATACCGTTAGTTGGACAGATGATCAGACAAGGCCCGATTGTCAGAGCAATGAGTAAGAGGACTAGAGGCCCAGCTAAGGCCACATTTAAGGAGGTGAGCCATGGTCTGGTGTAATGGGTGCCACCAAAGTTGTGGTTCTAGGCTATTGGGGCACTGGTAGACAAAGGTTTCAGTTTGGCCCATGGGTTGAGGTTCTGGGGTGGATGCTTTTTCTGTATGCTGAACTCATCCCCAGGATCCTTCTCTGAGGCATAAAGCCTTATTCCCCAGGTTCTCCCTGTCACCCAACAGTGGTGACCTACAGTATTCCAGGCTATGATCTTGATTGTTAGGGGACTGCAACCACCTGGGGAACAAGTCTGGGGGGTTTTCTTTCTATGAACTTGGAGGTAGGGGTCTCTATGCCCCACGAAGACTGTCTCACATCCTCATGTCACGCAGTGGTATTGGCCAGGAAGCAAATCCTGGCTTGTCAAAGCCCATAACTTTATCCCACCCGTACCTGTTGTATGGGAACAGCAGGGTGCACAGGCCTGTTTGGAAGGTGGGTTGACCATCTGTGGTCATGGTTGTAAGGAGCCCAGCAGGCAATTCTTGAGACTCTTGAATCACCTCACTCACTTTGGAAAGGTTTGTGGGTCTCAAGAAGCTTCCTTTTCCCCCAAGAAGAACTTGGCAAAAGCTGTCCAGACCCTTTTACTTGTGTTAGTGTTACAATCCCAGTCTGGTCTTTCAAAGGGGTAATTACACCGTATATGGGTGTCACTGTCAGGCAGTGACACAGATCCAGGCCAAGAGCTACATCATACTTTTCAATCTGATCCAGTTCTGCTCTTTCCACTGTAAAGAGGGTTTCCAGAAGTTGTTGACTGTCATCCTAGATGGGCTGTTGGGTATAAACAACAATCTTAAGGAGACTAATGACTGAGACTTCTCAGAGAAGGGAGGGTTCTGAGTTTTTCAATTATATAAATCACTAAATGATAAACGATAATTTATCATAATCATTTTCATTTACGACACTTTCTCTAAAATGTCTTAGAATGCACTTAAGAGAAGTCTTTGGGCAACTCACTCCTCATCCCATAATATACTATTGACAAATTGACACGAAACGGAACCAGTACAAATAAAAACAACAATAAGACCACTGTGTGGTGGCCACCAAACGCACATGCCAGTATTACAGAGGATATAATGACATATCTCACTCTCACTCAATAAAAAGTCTGCGTCCATCCTTTCCCACGTGTCCCCAGCAGCTGGAGCCCCAGACCAACTTACCTCCGGAGGTTTCCAGAAACAAGCGACTTTCTTCAACATACACACACACACACAAATTTAGTCTGCTTGAGTTTGCATGGATCTTGAAGAATCCCGAAACCATTGCTGTAGATTCACATGATCAGGGTCCCAGGAGCTTGTAGGATTCTATTTCCATATGGTCATATACCTCCTCACTGGCTCTTACAATCTTTCCACCCCCTCTTCTGCAATGGTCCCTTAGGCCTGGGTTAATGAAACTTAATATAAGAATCCTATCCAGCACCCACACTCTTAAGATTTCCGATCTCCATCATTTAGCCATTTGTGACTTTTTGTGTTACTGGCCCTTTTTTGCATGAGGGAGCATCATTACCGAGAGTTGAGATTCATTAGTGACTTTTTAGCCCTTGTTCTATATTGCATGATGTACCTTTGCTTAAGGAATAGTGGTAACTAATTACTGTTGGGTGAGGATGAACTAGTCTTCTTGAAGCTAGGGACTCTGGGTAGGCTGACTAGACCTCAGTGGGTCAACCCCCACTGAGGTCACTTGGGGACACTAACTTGACACAATAGACCTTAACACAGTTAAAAGAATGTGTGGATTCAGTTGGTGGGCTTTAGGGGGAGTGCCACTGTGGAAAGAGAGATGAAGATGATTAAGATTGATTGAGATGCTCTGTGTGAAACACGCAATATTCAATAAAAATATAAAAAATATGTTTTGGGCTGGGCGTCTCTGAGACTAGTGGACAGCTGGGCAGCAGAGGCCAGAGTTTCTAGGGCTCTAGAATATCCCAGGTGGCACCTCCCCTAGGAGTCTGTTCTAGTGGGCTCCCTCTTGGCCCCAGCTGGGGGGAACAAGACACCCTGAAACCTGGGGTCTAATCCTCTGGAACTTCCATGGAACCACCAAACATTATGAGGTGTTTCACTAGAGAAGACCACTGCCAAAAGAAAGTCTTTAATAGCCAGCTGGCAACCACATTGGGCAAATTTGTTCCAAGTGTAGCACAGGTTTTTCTCAGAATCAGCCTTATAAACAGGAGGGAAGGAAAAAAAAATTCTAGGAGTGAAAAGTACTGAATGTTTCTCAAACCAATACCTTGGTCAAACTTTTATATTCCCACATTTTGAGTTAACTGTTTCTAACTTTAACTGCTTAACTCCTGGTTTTAGCTAGAACACAGCATAACTATGGTCATCTTGAGGTGCTTCACCACATGTGAAGCACCCACAGATGCTAGAAGAGATCGTTGGATCCCTCGTAACTGGAGTTATAGATGGTTGTTAGCCACCATATGGGTGTTGGGAACCAGCCCTGGGTCATATAAAAGAGCAGCCAGTGCTCTTAACTGTTGTACTATCTCTTCAACTCGGAATTTCCCCTTTTTAATGTTGGAAATTTCAAACAAGATGTCCAACATTACTATTCAAAACTGCCTTTATTATTTTTCAATGACTTGATACAATGTATTATGATCCTATTCAACCTGCACTCAAAATCCCCCACTCTCTCAAACTTCGTGTGTTATTCATTTATTTATTTTTTAAAGACAGTTTCTATTAAAAATATTTTATTATTTTTATTTATGTACATGATTGTATTGCCTACATGTGTGTAAGTACACTTTTGTACTTACATAGTGCTGGCAGAGGCCAGAAGAGGGCATCAGATCCTGGAGACCCTGAGTCATATGGATGGTCTTTATCCATCATGTGGATGCTGGGAATTGAACCTGGGTCCTCTGACAGACTAACTGGTGCTCTTAACCACAGAGCCATCTTTGCAGCCCCATGTTTTGCATGTTCTGTTTTGTTTTTTAAAGCCTACAAAGTCCAATTTGCATTCTCCAAATACTTCTGGGTGTGGGTCATCCCCGTAGCATACGTGATCTTCCAGGGAATACCCCTTATAAAAAACGAACTCTCCCACTTCCTGCAGCTTTTAATGGCTAATAGCTCTCCAGCTAGTGTGGGACTTCATGTCCACCTGTCACTTCAATGAGGAATTTGTTTTAAAATTTTATGTGGATGAAGGTTTTGCCTACATGTATATAAGTGTACCTGTGCTGTGCAATGCCTGAGAGGACAGAAGAGCGAGTCTGATCCCTTGGGAATGGAGTTATAAAAAACTATTAGCTTTCATGCCTGGGTTCTCACAAGAGCAACCAGTGCTCTGGACTGCTGAGTCACTTCTCCAGTCTCCCCATAATGAAATTCTGTCTGTCTTGAGTTTACACAGATCTTGTGCATGCTGCCATGCCAGCTCTGGGTTCACATATGCAACGGCCTTGTTGCAGCCAAAGAACACACTGTTTGTTGTTGTCATCTACAACCTCCAGCTATTACACTCTTTCAGCTGCCTCTTCCCTGATAATCCCTGAGCTTTGGGTGAGGGTATGATACAGGTGTACCAGCTGAGCATTCAAAATTTTTGTATTCTCTACATGTTGATAAATTGTGAGCCTCTGTAATAACTGGCATCTCCTGCAAAAAGAAGCTTCTTTGAGGAGAGCTGAATGACACAATAATCTCTGGGGAAAACATCAAGTCATTGGGAGTCCTTTTAATGCTACGACCATTTAGTAGAAGAGTAGTAGGATCTCCCTTAGGGCCTATGACCTGTCTATCCATAAGATCTTTTCCCTGATACAGTAGTATCACCTTTGTGACAAGCATTAGTTCAATCATAAAGTAGTTTCTTTTTCCATAATACACATGCCACTATTGCATTAGTATGCATAGCTTGCCAGCACAGTTGTTAAGTAGCTTACAGGGTTTACTGGTGAAAACTTTTCTACTCTGGTGGTAGGCACAGGACAGAAATCAGCCAGTAGCAAATCAAGATTCAAGGTCAGTAACGGCTCACTCTCCCTAGGTGCACAGCTCAAGTATGTAGTGTCTTACAAGTGGGCTCTTACTGTAAAGTTCTAGAATGTAAGCAAGAGTATGTCAATTGTCAGTGATGTTTGAGGGTCTATGCCACCCCCTGCTGGCCAACAACTCCAAAAGAGGGACACTCTGGAAAAAACTGATTCTCCCTCCCCCAGCATCCATTGATTGCCTGTTGCTCTTCATTCTGAGGTCAGACCCTGAGACATTCCCACATCCACCTTGGCATGTCAACTGCTTTTGTCTTTATGCAGTTGTCATTATGCTTCCATTCAATGGAGATTCTTTTTGGTACAGTTTCCCAGTCATATCAAGAATACATTCACTAGCAGCAGATGTTTTGTCTTTCTGGCTCTTACATGTAAGATATGATTTTTTAAATCAAGAATTCTAATGTTCAGTATTTTCTAGAGGTAGAGAATGAATCCTGCCCACTTTCACCACAGATTCCCTATGCCAAAGTTATGATAACTACAGTGAAATACAGGGACAGAAAAAAAGTATCTGGTGATTTCCAAGAAAATTATGTAACTCGGGAAACAGAAGAAATGGTTTGCAAACATGGAAGATGGCAGTCACTATCACGCTGTGTTGGTCAGTAGAGTTTTACTGTATAACATTCATTCAGTTTAATGTTTTCTCCTCACAATGAGAACTCATATGAAGGGCAATATTGAAAAATGAGAGTAATAACATATACATTGCATAGGTATCACCAAAATAGTTTGACTTTAAATTTCAATGTAGACATTTTCTTTATGCTTGACTATTTCATGTCTATTCTTCCTTCAGAAAAATTCCATGTTCTCTAGCCCCTGAAATAGAACCTGGGAATATTAAATTATCTAGGCTGTCAGAGGAGAGAAACAGTTGAGTCCAGACTTCATGAACATGGCACAAATTCAGCTATATTTGTGATGATAGTTAAGGAATATTGGTGGAGAATGGGATAACCTACCACGTGAGAGAATGGAGTTCTATACCTTAGTGTGTCAGTGAGAGCAGTGTGCAAGCCCAGTTCTGGTTATAGAATAGATCATTACAAATAATCTATTGTCATCAAACTCAGGAGAAAGATTTAGATCACCATGTTTAATCCTTGATATAATTTACTATGAATATTCTTTTGGCCTAATTGAATCTTCCCAGTCCATTAACTATAATGATCAACATGGAATGAATTTTTACTCTTGCATTTCTTCTGTAAATGTGACATGTAGCACATTTAACTCACCTATTCCTGGGAGTTGCCACCAGTTTTAAACTCTGTAATATTTCTCTTTATCAAATATTTTATTTATTATTTTCTGTGTGTGAGTATTGTGCCTGGGTGCAACTTATGTGTGCAGTGCCCCCAGAGACCAGAAGAGGGTGTCAGATCTCCTGGAACTCGAATTATAGATGCTTGCAAGCCGCCATGTGGGAGCTCAGAAATGAACTCAGGTGCTCTGGAAGAACAACACATGTTCTTGATTGCTGAGCTGTCTTTCCACTCTCTCTTTAATGTGTCTTTCCCACCAAGTGCTTGCTGATGCTTCACAGTTTATTGTAAATTTCTTCAAATGACTAATACTTAGGGTGATTTTTCATTTTTATCATTCATGATTTGTCAGGGAAGCTTAATGTATGGACATTTTTAATGTCAAGTTCACACTCATGCTATGGCAGTTTAACAGATGCAAGACAAGATGAGCTTGGGAAGCCTTGTGAGCCTCATCTATTATGTCTCATCCTCATAGGTGTTAGTGATTTTCTCATAGACTGCTAAGTAGGAAACTAGTACAAACCCCCACATTTCTGAGCGAATGCAGCCTAGATTCATTCCACTGTTACTCTCATTATGTTATTTTCAGGACTTCCTTGTGGACCTCCTATTTCAATTAATCATGACAGTGTGTCTCAGGGGCTAGACAGTTACCAATATGGAGAAGAGCTCACATACAATTGTTTTGAAGGTTTTGGAATTGACGGATTGACATTAAACATGTAGGAGGAAAGTGGTCCCAGCCACCACATCCTAGAGGTAAAGTTTGTTTAATTTTAGTCTTAGTGTGATAGGTGATCTAACTCAAACTATACATGGTATAAATAAGAATGTAAGCTGTGGGCTGGAGAGATGGCTCAGCAGTTGAGAGTCTGCACTGCTCTTCCAGAGGACCGAAGTTTTATTCCCAGCATACAGATCAGGTAGTTGAAATCCATGTATAACTCCAGTTCCAGGGTAGCTGACCCCATTGGCACTCTGTGCCACCCACAATAACCTACACACCCAGTCATATATACATATATATATGAAAAGCCGGGTGTGGTGGCACACGCCTTTAGCCCCAACACTTGGGAGGCAGAGGTGAAGGATCTCTGTGAATTCAAGGCCAGCTTTGTCTACATAGTGAGTTCCAGATTAGGTAAGGCTACATGGAAACTGTTTCTCCAAATTACCTCCCTCCCTCCAAAAAAGAAAAAAAAAGTGTAGTGTAAAATTATAAATGTTCAAATTTTCTCTGAAGGTTCTGAATTCTGGCAGAGAAATATAGTGCTAATATAGCAATATCTTGAGATTACAAATCTAGTTACTTCACTTTCCCATCATCTAGTGTGAGCTGTCTGCATCCTTTGATAGCTAATCGCAGACTTTTCTCCACTGTTGAGCACAGCTGGCCCCACTCATCTGCCTCATCACCTTTATGACTTGCTTAACACCATTCTTATGGACATACATATGTTCTAAAGTTTGTAAAAGTCGTTAGAAACAATTTACATTGATGAAGTAAAGAGCAGAAATACACCCTAAAGGTGGTAAGTGTGAAGGAAAATATTTTGAAAGCAAAATGTATAAACTCATGAATTACAATCCCTAGTATTCAGAATCTAATGTCACTTACACTCTTATACTTTTGATAAATTTAGACAATTTAGTGTAACTTAATCAAAACTAGGTGTATATTTTATCTAGTTACAGCTACAATTCAGTAGTTTTTTAATACGGGTTTAACTATATTCTAGATATTATGTATTTTATGATTTACGGAAAAACTGCATGTTCTTTTTTCTTTCAGGAACTGATTGTGACAACTTACCAAGGTTTGATGATGCCATGCTCATAGGCCAGAGAAAGAATTCATATAGCTCAGGAGAACAGGTGACTTTTAAAGGTCCAACTTCTCATCAATTGAATGGGTCCAACATTGTGACTTGTGTTAACAGCATCTGAACAGGAAAGCTGGTAGGCAAAGGCATAAATTTTGTATTTATGAAAGTGTCAGAGAATATATATATAATTCATCTAGCATCATTTAAAAGTGGACATAGATTAACTTTAAGGCAAAATGAAGTAGGTTGATGATTAAGAGAAAAGAATGGAATTCAATATCCAGTGATTTACCTGATAGATCAGTGTCCCCATCCGCCCCAAAAAATCCCAGGACCAGCACCACCAATTTCTTTGTACCAGGTTTTTATATATGTAAATTAAATTTGATGAGCTCATTCTATATCTACCTACATAACCTAGATTTAGATCTCTCTGCGATCTAGATGTGAGATCTTGAATGACTTCTACAAAGATCTGGAAGGGATTTAAGATACTTCAGTTTCTAAACTATTGATGCAGGCTGTTATTACCACATTTGCATGTAAAACTTTCATAATTTATAGATCAGATAAAGTACATTAATGGAAATACAGTAAAGTAGCTCTGTGGAAAGTATTTTTCAAATGCAATTAAAATAATATGTTTGTGAATTGAATCCATAAATATGGTGGTACTTTTCAACAAAGACATGATCAGATTGGAAGGAAAATTATAGCTAAGAAAAATTCTTCATCTTAAATCTTTAGACAATTATTTATGCAGTATTTAATATATGAAATATGCTATTTATATATGATATTAGGAAAAAACAGGAATAATTTGAAATGGAAATGATATCTCAAGATAATACACCATAAATCTCCATTGTTTCTTTTCCACTTGAAATTTAGATATTAGAATGTTCCTTGAATACATGCTCTGGTTTATTTTTTACAGATACAGTAATTCTCCAAATTACACAACCACTCATCTACCTTTAAATATAAATTATATATTGGTGATGCTCAAATTTTTGTCCTGTCTACAATCAGTCTTCAATTGCTAGTCCAAATCTCAAATCTGTTTATTTAGATCATTTACATGCAAATAATTATTATTGTATCAAGATGCATATCATATTGTTTATTTGAGTTTGCTTTCCCTGTTTATCAGTCTTTCTTTTTAAAAGTGATTATTTTATTTGTACAGCAAATGTATTTGACTGTTCACAGGAGACTCGGCCTTTTATCTCACTGCCTCATTTCATATCACAGAGGATAAAGCTGAAACCCAGAGATTCCTAACCAAGTTCACAAATAAAACAAATTTGCTATAAAAGACAGAAAAAAAGTGCTCTGAGTCACTTTAAATCCAGTTATTAGGATATCTGGGTTTCTTCTAAACCGTTCAGAAAATATTAATGTAGGAAAAAAAAAAAACTGCTGTTGCAAACTGGCCATAGGACAGTTGCTGTGATAAAGAACAAGGCAGTGACCAGATCAGCCCCAGGAATCACTGCTTTAGAAAGACCGCTCAGGTCCTTATCACTCTAGTATGGTTCTGCAATCAGAAGCTTCTAGGGGCTTATTAGGAATACAGAATCTTTGGCTTCCTCTCACAGCTCCTAATCTAATTCTGCCTTTTACTAATATCCTTCAGGTGATTCCTAAATGCATTCAAATTGGAAACACTGTTTTAAATGAGATTGGAAGAAACTTCTAATCTTAAAAATGTATGTTCTAAGATGTCCATGTTTAAATGACACAAAGAGTACATTATTTTCAAAGTAAAGCTAGTGTGAATATTTTCATAAAGTACAGAATCCCTTTTAAAGAAAATCATTTCCAATTTACCTTAGATGACAATAGGGACTTGAAAAAAAATTATTATTATTTTCTGCCTTTTTATAATTGAATCATTGAGTATTTCATACAGAACATCTCAATCAATCTTAATCAGCTTTATAACCCCTTCCCCACAGACACAGCCCATAGCACCAACTGGAATCCGTACATTCTTTCACCTGTCTTAAGGTGTATTGTGTCAAGTTAGTGTGTCCAAATGACCTCAGTACAGGTTCATCCACTGAGATCTAGTCAGCCTACCTAGAGTCCCTTGTTTTAGGAAAACCAACTCATCCTCACCCAACAGTAATCAACTGCCAATATTTTCTAGGCAAAGATTGGAAACACATTTCCCCAGTTCCATACTGGGTTTGTCTGCCTGAGCTTGCATGGGTCTTGAGCATGCCAAGATCATTGTTGTAGGTTCATATGAGTTCCAGGAGCTTGTAGGATTCTGTTTCCATACGATCACACCCTTCTTCACTGGCTCTTCCAATCTTTCTTAGATACATGTCCAAAGGTGAAATTAATAGGCCCTATGCTATGTGCTTAATTCAGACTTTAAGAAGCTATGGTACAGATTTTCAGGATCATTGGAATACTTCATGTTCCCACCAGCAATGTGCAAGTTTCCAGTTGACTCACATACATCCAACAAACACGAGTGTCATGTTTTCTATTTTAACCACATCAGAAGACAAATATGTCATTGTGCTTTATTTTTAACTTCCTGGTTGGCTAATAATGGCAGGCATCACTTTAAGTGTTTACTGGTCAATGTTATAACTATTCTGGTATGAATTTTCCATTTTAATTGGATAACTTAATTCATAATTCAGTTGTAATAGTCCTTTCAATGTGTAACATCTAATTCAATTTTCAGATTTATCTATTTTGTGCATATTTTCTCACATAACAGCACTCATCTTAAGAGCTTCTAACAGTTTTTTTCCAAAGTGTATATTTTATTATTTAAGGAGGTCCAAATTAGCAAATATCTGCAAGTTGTTTTTACTCTATACAGACATTTTTATCCGTGTTGTAGTAGTGGTCAAAATTTGTCATTATACTTTTTTTCTTGGAAAGTTTATGCATTTACTTTTACATGTATGTCTATGACTGACTTCTAGCTATTTTATGTAGGTAATGACACAGAGAATGGACTTTTTACACAGTTCTAGCCTAGTCTTTGAGGATGATGCTCTCTTGATCATTGAGAAATTTGGCACATTTGCCAAACCTTAGTTCAATGTGTGTTTTGTGTGTCTTTTTCTGGGCTGCTTTTCTTTCCCACTCTTATATTTATATATTTAAATTAGTATTGACTGTCTTTACTATAATGTCAGTCTTCAGTTATACCATATAGAATAATATCCTCCTCTAAAATATCTTTGTAAAGGGAGGACAAGGGGTTAGGGTTAGGGTTAGGGTTAGCTAAGCTCCTATGAAAGTACTGGGCTTTGGTGGAAACCAGGCTAATAACTCTGTAAAAAAAAGAAAGAAGGAAGGAAAATTGGTGCACAAATCTAATACTAGGAAGAAGTGGAAGCTTATCTTCTGCATTTTGAAGCATGAAACAAGGTCATGTGAACTTGAACAGTGTGACAGAGGGAAGGAAAATGGATAGAGTTGCAAAGATTTTAACTGGTAGCAGAGACTAAAACCATTGATTCCCGGCATCAAAAGACCACACAGATTTAACTCATTTATGGTTTCAAGATCTGGCATGATGGCACACACTTGGCACACACAACTTGGGAGGTTGAGGCAGGAGGATCTTCCATTCCAGATCAGTCTGGGACATGTAACAAGACCTGTCACAAAATAAACAAGTAAAAACAATCTGCAAATAAATAAAATCAAAACAAAAAAAGAGTATTAATCTCTCTCTGTGATTCTAAACAGATTCAGGCTGTGTGAATTCAGAGGGATTTTTTTACAATTTAATGTTCAAATAGAATGCAAGGGCTGAGGTATTAGTTCAGTGGTAGAATGCTTGGCTAGTTCATGACTCTGTGTTCAGTGCGCCAACATAAACACATACACACACACAAACACACACACAATTTATGGCAATGTAGTTAGGGAAATTTTCATGGGGTCCCACCTCAAAATGAATATATATGTACATATAAAAACATGTATATATATATATATATATGGATGTGAGTGTATTTATAAATGTATATGTATGTAATAATAAAAAATTGTGAGAGAACGGGAGACTGGAGGGATGTGGGAGGAACAGTAGAGGGACTAGGTGGGACGGAGAAGATGCAACTACAATACCCATGTGAGAAATTCTCAAAAATTTAAAATTAAACTTAAATAAATAAAATTATAAAAATTATTTAAAAAGCAATGTATGATTCCCATAGACTTTCCAGGCATAACAGGAAAATGTGCAGAAAATGTGAAACAGACAGAGGACACGTGGGAGTGACTGACACAGCAGCATCAACTGATGGATTGAAACTAGTGATAAACTGAAAAAAGTTTTAATATTGCATTTTTGAAAATTTCATACAACATGCTTTGGTGTTTAGACCTGCTCCCCTACCTGCACTCCTCTTATACAACCCACCAGATTCCATGTACTGTCATATATATTAAAGCATAGCGTGAATTTGTGTCTCCAGATGTCCTTGGTATGTGTCCATCCATTGGCACCTGGTTCACCTACCCAGCATCAGACCCTTAAAGAAAACTGAGTCCCCCTCTCCGAATAGTTACTCCTCAGCTGTGGTTGGTATTTTTTTCCCCACTGTGCCACTTTTATGCTTGGATTTCATTTGGTTTGAGCTTGCATGGGTCTTTACATTGCAAGTTTTATGAAGACTAAGTTTACAAACACACAGATGGGAATTTGTCATCACAATACAAGTCTCCCAAAGCTGAATGAAGAAATACGGCTTAGTGCTCTCAAGTGTTCTCTCTTGCCTTAGCCATGTAGCAGAAAACTGCACACAGATTGATTGAGACCCAGGCTTGTTTCAAATGTTCTGGGAGGCTTTTCCTTGGAGATGTTTCCAAACTATTTTTATTATCAAATTCACTTAAATTGAATAGTGTTTACAGAAATCATGAAGAAGTATACACCTCAGAAAAATGAATGAATCCAAACATTTCCACACATCAGCACTAAGATTTAGGATTCAGTCTTTTAGACAAAGAGAATTCTTAACAGTTTAAGTCAGTTACACTCTTCTTTAAATCACATTGCTGTGTAAAAGTATAAAAGCATTTGTTGGGTCAGACTCAATAGCTGAGATCTTTTTTTTTAATTTCACATTAGGCATGATAAAGAGAATTTATTTTTTGATAAAAAGGAATTTATGTAACATAAACAAAAACATATAGGCAAACAGATATAAATCAAAAGACAACTATAAAAGATTGGAATGATATTTTAGAAGAACCCTGGGGAATCTAATTCAGGGCGATTTTCTCAACTAATCTACATAACTCAATATTAATACAAAAGGAAGTGTCTGGGGATCAGAGTCACATGTGGTTAGCATGCTAAACCAGTGTGTGCCACTGTTAGGGACAAAGCAATTGCTTGTTTGATTTTTCAGATATTACTTTAAAATTATTTTTCATATCAGACTTCTGATTATATACTCACATTTGATTTTTAAATTAAATTTTTTATGATCGTAATTTTTGAATTGTGACCTGAATTTTATAAATTCACAAGAGATTTCAAAAACTAAAAATACTTTTTGATAAGACTAAATCATGCCATGATTTAAAGAAAATTTCTAAGTGTAAGAGAGAATACACATCATTAATTCAAATCAGAATACCTAATAATTTAGTCATCAATGACAATTTATAAGCACAACACAATTGTTTACAGTATCACTGTATATATTTAAAACAGCTAACTAATGCTTTGGCCTTCAACATGTCTCTTAATTTTTTTCATTTATAATTATACAAATTATATTATTTACAGTACTCTTCCAACTTCAACTACTTTAGAATTCTTTTTATTTTTAGAATAAATTCTAATTATATTTAAAGAGAAACAAATTTTATTTAAATACACAATTTAGAAATTGTATAGCACTTGATTTTGAATATCAGAAAACATTTTCATGTGTTGTGAACTTAAAGTTGTGGTATTAATTTTAATAACTGCTGCAAATCAGACTCTGTGAAAGCAACTTTTTTTTACTAATTTTTAAATTTTATTTGTTTTTTATTTCACATGCATGAGAATTTTTCCTGCATGTATGTAAGTGCACCCATGTGTACAACACCTTTGGAGTCCAGAAGTGTCAGATACCCTGGAACTGGTGTTAGAGATAGTTGCTAGCTGCCATGTGGGTGCTGGGAATGAGCACAGATCCTTGGAAGAACAGTCAATGCTCTTAAGTGCTGAGCCATTTCTCCAGTCCCAACTAATATATATTTGTAACAAACATATTGTTCCATATTTTATCACTTCCCGGTGACCTATATGAATTTAGGGGCTGTGTCTGTGGCTGTGGCGGTGGAGGTGGGGGGTGGGCAGCCACAGGATCTAAATGTGAGGGGATCACAGAATGTGATCACAGAACTGAGCAAATAACAAGTGACCCCTACGGTTTCTTCACACATGAGTGCCAAAAGCACAGGCTGTTCCGCTTTTATACTCATACTCATTAGAGCTAAAGCTGCATGTTTGCAGAACAGGGAGCAATAGTAAAGTGACTAGAATATAACAGTTCAACAGAATATAATGAACAAGATAACATTATCTCCACAGTATGCCTTCTTGGGAGAACAACATATCTCCTGACAAACAAGGGGAGTACCTGCATTCTGGAGATATCTCCTCAGTGAGCATTCTTGCATAAACTTTCTCATGACACAAGGCTCTCCTGACATGCACGCTCAAGGTTCAGCTTAATTCACCAAGCATATTTTTAAAGCCATAGGAACACTATTTCACAGTCCCTTCAGTGTAAAAGTTACCATGAAGCATTTTTTCAAGGAAGAGTTTTATCTAGTATTCTCATGAGAATTTATCACCAGAATTTACATCATCATTACATGAGAAATATAAACTTTATTCAGCAATGATTATGTGTTATGCATTAGTCAATATTATTTAAAGGAATAGAACTGATAGGAGATTTTATATATATACAGTTAGTTAGTTAGTTAGTTAGTTAGTTAGTTAGTTAGTTAGTTAGTATTTATTCTTGTGGTGAGAGGTGCATTTCCAGAGACAGGCCTGGTCAATCTGCTATACATATTTACCATTTTCCCCTTCTCATCCATAATGAGTGTCTTAAGATTTCTTCTCAGTGAGGCTGGTGTTCAGCCCCGCCCACCTCTTTAGGTCCAAAACAACCAACCTAATGAAGTATTATTTTGGCAAATCACAGTTTGGAAACCAGAGTTTATTTGGGCATCCTTACAGGTTAATTATCAGGGAGAGGGCTGGAATCCTGCTAAGACTGGGCTAGAATCCTCCTGAGACTGGGCCATGGATTTTACATTTTCACCGGAACCACCGAATATATTGGCCTCTGATGGTGACCTGTGGCCCTCACTCTGCCTCTCTCTCCCCAAGAATCATCACTGCCACCCCCGCACCTAGTCCCTCCTCCTGCACACAACTCAAGTCAGTGGTTGATTGGGAGAGGTAGCTAACGCTGTTGGCTTCTTCCTTTGTCAATTAAGCTTCTGTGATGGGATTCTGACATATGGGATCTTCACACTATGCTAGGTCATAAGTGGACCCATCTCTCTCACCTTCTTCAATATTCACTTTGCACATTTGTTCTCTGTGTAGATCTGTTTTCAAATCCAAGCATCCCAGAGTCATTTCCACTTAACAGTGTTGTATAAAATGAGCAGACTCAAAGTATCTAAATTATTAACTTTGAAAGATAACATACATTCATCATTTAGGACTTCATTTTTATACTTATTCATGGAAAACCTTATTCTTTGATACAAGAAAATTGATTTTGTTTATATAATTCCAAAATTGCATCTTAAATTATGAAAAGGATAGTAAATCTATATGTTGAAATATAATACCATCATTAAAATGCCATATGGAGGGACAAGCGATAATAAAGCACTTACCTTCCAAGCATGAAGACTTAAATTCAGACCCTCAGAACTCTTACTACAAAAAGGAGGGCATGGTTGCGTGTACATATAATCCCAGCAAAGGTGAGATAAGAGGCAGGGACAGGCAGAATTATGGGAGTTCTCTGACCAGGCACAGGAAATCAGATCTTCACACAATACAGGCTATATGAGTCAACATTATAATGAACAGGAGGTTGACTAAATGTTTATCTTAGGATAACAGAAATAATACAACAGTACTCATTAACACCAATATTATGAAATATACTACTTGAAATATCTGCCAAAACAATAATGCAAAAGAAAAATATGAAAGAGCTACATATAGCAAATTATTATTACTTGCTTATATTTTACATATAAAAGCTCTTAGTGACTCCAGCAAAAGATTCATATTTAATAAGCAATTGTAGCATAATATCAAGATAAAGAATAGATATGTAATATTTTTTCTCTGTACCAATAATGACCTTTCTGAGAAAGATATCAGGAAAACAATCCGATTCTAACAGCCCTAAAAATAACTAAGAATATGGGTTGGGCATAATCACTTGATCGGTAAAGTGCTTGCTGTGCAAGCATGAAGACCTACCTGAATCTGGGTCCCCAGGACACATTTAAAAAGCTGGATATCGCAGCACACATCTATAATCCCAACACTGGAAGAGGCAGATGCAAGCGGACTAATGGAGCCATTTCATGTGTGTGTGCATACCCCCTCCCCCACACACACCTATAGATACAATGTAATACTTACCAAGCCTTGGACATTCTTCACAGACCTAGAAAAACAAGCTCAGGGGTGAATACGGCAATATGACATGAATAGCTCAAGAATTAGTATGGGAAAAAATGATCGAAGTATCGCACATCTGAGTTCAAACTGTATGACAGAGCATGCAAATGACAAAAAAAAAGAGATGTATACAGCCCAGTAGAAAAGAGTCTCAGAAATGAACTTATGAAGCTAAAGCCAACTGAGGTTTACTAAGGGACCTAAATATATTTTAGAGGAAAGGCAGAATCTTTAATACATAGTAATGGGAAAGTTAAATTCCCTTGGGCATAATATCAAAACTAGATGTCTACCTCTTCTCCTATTAAAAAACTCCATTCAAATAGGATAAAAAGCCTTAATATATGGCCTGAAACTTTGAAACTACAAAAAGAAATACAGGAAAAACACGTGTTTTGGATAACATTAGTTGTCAACTTGACACACCTGGGTTGAAGGATCCTCAGCTGGGGAATTGCCTCCATTGGCCTGGCCTGTAGCCAAGGAATTTTCTTGGTTGTTGAGTGATGTGGGAGGGCCCAGCCCACTGGAAGGTGGTCCTGTATTATATAAGAAAGCAGGTTGAGCAAGGGCCAGGGGAGCAAGCCAGTAAGCAGCTATCCTCCATGGTCTGTGCTCCAAGTTCCTGCCTTGGTGTCCCTTGATGATGGACTATGCTTGTAAACCAAATAAACCCTTTTCTACCCAGGTTGGTTTTGGTCAATGCTTTTATCACGGCAATAAAGAAGCTAACTAGAACAACATTTCAAGAAATATATATATATATATATATATATATATATATATATGAAATTGATCTCTGCAAGTACTCCAAGAGCCAAGAAAATAAAATTGAGAACGAATAAATAAGATTATATTAAATCAAATGGTTTCAGCACAGCAAAGTAAACAATCAGGAGAGTTAGGAGACAGTCTACAGCAGAGGAGAAAATATTATTCAACAGTTCAGCTAACAGAGGATTAATGTCTAGACTATGTAAAGAATTTAAAAATTAAAAACTCAAAGAATAGATAATCTATTCAGTAACTGGGCAAATGAACTCACTAGATAGTATTCAAAAGAAAAAAAATAAAACAAAGGCCAAAAATGTTCAACATCTTTAGCCATCAGGGAAGCACAAGTCAAAAGTACATTGAGATTTCATCTCACTCCATCAGAATGGCAATCATGAAGGAAACAAGAAGCAACAATGCTAGTGAAGAAGCAGGATGAGAAACCCCTCATACACTGTGGTGAGAATGGAAGTCAATACAGCCACTGTCAGAATAAGTTTAGAGTGTTCCTTGAGGTTTCCCACTCTTGAGAATTTGCCTGAGAGACTCAAAATACAATTACAATACAGATACCTTCATAACCATGTTTACACAGCATATTCCTAAGTAGCAAATCAACCTTGATTTCCAAAAGCAGGTAAAAGAAGAAAATGCAGTGCATGTTTGCACAGTACAGCACTGTTCAACTATGGATGGGAATGGAATCATGTCGTCTGCAGGAAAACGAATAGTGGTGATCATCATGTTATATCAGTTAAGTGAGATTCACAAAGACTGTTTTTTCTCCAGTTTGGCATGTTTGTGGGGAAAGATATGAAAGTAGAAACAGTACTATTAAGGAAGAAAGAGCTAAGTGTTGAAAGATAAATAAGTCAGTGGGTGTGGAGATATTCAAAGTACATTATATTCATACAGGAAAATGGCATGATCAAAGTCATTACTTTAACATCTCATGCATGTTAAGAAAGATTTTAAGAGGAAATATAATTTTTGTTAAAGATAAACTGCTAGAGCCCTTAGATGATGTATTAGAACAAGTTTGAAATTTGAATCCAGAGTAGCTATTCATTTATTTGTAAGTTCACCTGCCTAATCTGTGGCGTTTGATTCCCTCAAAGTTCAGAGATTTAATTTTAATCTCTTCCTTCCTTCTGCATTGTGGTCTGAGTGTAGGAGGGACACTCTTCTGACAGGGTAGCTTGGAACTCAGTGAATAATTAGTCAGAGGTTGAACTTACAGACATTAGTAAGTGTCCTTTCTTTTACCATTTGACTTTCTTTTAGGTTGAGAGAGTTTAACAGTGAGTCCCACAATTGGTGAGGGACTAATATCTCAAAAGATCTGCTTTATATGATAGGACAAAGCAGTGAGTGTGTCCACTGACTTCTGGATGACGATAGACAAACATTATAGCAGCAAGTCCTTCTGACTTTCTGATTCCCCCAAGTATCCCTGATGAATTTCTGGCTGGTTTATTTTTGTTGTTGTTGATTTCCCCAAGAAGCCTAGTGCAGAGATACATTCTTCACTGACAGTGTTCACTGTAATCTCTGTACTCAACAATGTCTTTAGGACTGGAGTTTAATAATATACAAATATTTCTCCTTTTAAAGAGCACCATAACTACAGGCTTCCATGATGTATGTTTACCTAGGGTACTATCTCTGAGCCCTGTAATGGAGCAGATGAAAATATCCTCTTTTTCACCCAGGTTTATGGAGATTTCGCCAACAAATACTTCTCAAGAGTAGGGTCTTTGGCCAGTTTCCAGAGTCTATATCTACAAATGATTATTTTTGTAATTAATCTTATTGCTATTCTTTGGGAAGAATAAAATATATCATTTTACTCATATAAAAATCCTTGAAACATCACATAACCATAAAGAATATGAAATGTAATTTATTCAACAATTGTAGGGTATAACAACAAGTCATTAAGACTTAATACAATAATTATTTAGAAGAAAAACTAGTATTGGGCTCTTCCTTATATCCTAGCACCTGTTACCCTCAGGTTCCTAAACCTACTATTAATGTCAGGTATGGGCACCATCCTATGAAGAGAACTTTAAATCCCATTATGAGTAATTAGTTACTCCCACAATATACATAGCACCTTTGCACTGATGGGCATATCTTGCCGAGACAGTTGTTACTGTAGTTCACTTGATTCACAGCTGGGTAAGGATTGATGATTTATTTTTTTCCTTTCAGTAACATGCATAACACCTTCCAGCACTATGACCTCTGAGCCAGTAGAGATTAGGCTCTGAAGTCAGCACCAACTTGATTTCTCCTTCTTTGTTCTACAACTCATATATGTAGTGTCTTCAGCAACAAGACCTTACTATTTAGTTATAGTGGATAACTAAGAGCAGGGACAATGGCCCACTGTTGTTTGAGGGTCTATAGGACCACTGCCGGTCAACAGCTTCTAGAGAAGGAGTTCACTAGTGACACTGAGGAGTTTTGTTTTTTTGTTTGCCAGTGACATCTAGAAGGGGCAATGTCCCCTGCTGTAAGATAACTCCTTTTCATCTCTTTTGTAATGCATATATATATATATACACACATATATATATATATTAATACATATATATATATGTAAAGAAGCTTCTAGAGTGGTGAGTTTCTATATGGCTTTTTCTAAAGGCCTTTAGTGTTACCTATCCATCCCCCACACTCTCTGCTCTCCTTGGCCTTCCCATTCCCCTCCCCGTTTAATCCCTTCTTGAGTGTTCACTCTCCCTGTTCATAGCATTGCAATCTACCACCCCTCCTAGGAAGCCCCACTTGACCTCTCTGAATTTTCAAAATGAAGCATACAACCTAAGATTCAAAGCTAGTATCCATCTGTGAGAGGGAACTTGTAGCCTTCATCTTTCTGATTTTGGGTAACCTCACTCAGGATGATTCTGTCTGCTTCCATCCATTTACCTGTGAATGTCAGAATTTTGGATTTTTAAAGAGTTGAATGATATTCCATTGTACATATGTACCACACTTCAATTACTCATTCACAAGTCAATGGATGTCTCGATTGTTTCCAGTTTTTGATTACCATTAAAAGGGTAGCAGTGAACATGGATGAACAGATATTTCTGTAGTAGCGTACAGAGTCTTTGAGTATATCCCCAGGAGTGCGATGACTGGATCAAATGGTAATCAGTTTCAAGCTTTTTGAGGAATCTCCACCCTGATTTCCATAGTGGCTGTACCACTCTGTACTCGGACCAGCAGCGAATAAGAGTTCCTCTTTTTCTATATTATTGCCTGTATTCATCAATACTTATTTTTTGGATCTTTGACATTCTGAATTGAGTAAGATGAAATCTGAAAGCATTTTTAATCTGCATTTCCCCGGTGAATAAAGATGTTGCTTTATGCAGCAGATGACGATTAGCACAGAAACCCACAACTGACCAACATGCAGAGAACAAGAGGCTGCAGAGTGCTTATCGCCTGCTTATGACACCAGTATCAAACTTCTGCCTCCCAAGACTCGGGGGTCAGTGTGGAATAGGGGTTGGAAAGATTGTATGAGCAAGAAGTGGTGGATGACCACAAGGAAACAGTTTTCCAGACAGCTTGTCAGTTACATATATGAACTCACAGCAATGATGACAGTATGCACAAGTCCCATGCAAGCTCAAACCAGAAGGAAAAGCCCAGCGTACACATGAAGAAGTAGGTAAGGATCCCAGCTCAACTTAAGGAAATTGTGGCAACCAATGGCTGCAGGAATGGGAAGACAGTATCTTTCAAGGATGAGACTCTTGATAGGTTAACCAGGTTCCAGCAGATGGACCTACACTGAAGGATATTTAAGGACACAAAGTAGACTTTATAGGATATATACATATATATATATAATGTATATATATATATATATATATATATATATATATATAATGAGAGAGTACATTAAATTGAATGTGAGATGGGCATAGAGAAGGGGTTCTAAATACCATCAAATAATGTAGTATGGAAATTGCAAAAATTAAAAAAGAAAAAAATTAGAAAGCATCACTTGACAAAACTATTCTTGATTAAAACTGAAAAAATATTACAATCATACAAATATTATTAAGGGAGCCTAATTATTACTGTCAGTTTATAAAGAAAAGAATTTGCAATTATAAAAGAGATACTCTTCTACGAACTTGAGGGCTAAAGACGTCTGTTTGCTTAAAATTGCTGTGCTGCAGGCAGGAAAGAAGGCAGAAACAAATTCAATTTCATTTCTTCTTTTCCAAATACTTCAGTCTGAGGGACAAGCCGACTGACATGAAGAAGTTGAATGCTATAATATTTCTCAAAGAAGCATAAAATGCAGAAATCAGAGTGTTAATCTGAGAACATTGATTAAACAGTATTTATTTTTCCCCTTCCTTGGCAGACTCTGTTATTTTCCAAACTAGCTGCCAGTGGTTAAACACCATGCACTGAAGTTCAAAGTCAGGCTCATTACTGTTGGTGACAGCGGGATTCCCAGAAGCACATCTGTGGGAGAGATTTTTAGTTATAGAAGGTTGGGGCTATCCAGCATGCTGCTCTTAGTCAAAGTCCTTCTAATTTTCTGGATTTACACTATTGGAGGACAAGCAACATGGAAGCAGATGTGAATATGTAGTCAAATATATTTATTGTGTAAGAATATTTTAAGTGAGAAATGTTTTAAGTCAATGATAAAATACAATTTATTTCTGGGCATATTCTTAACAAGCAATTAAAGAGAAAAGTGAATAAAATGGGATTTTTCTCCATTCACTAAACCTCAAAGTGTGCCTAGTCCCCCACATACAAAATTTAGGGAAAGCAATGGAAATCCTTTTTAAAATATTTTATTTAGTTTTTTACTTCATGTTATGTATATGAGCATGTTGACTACATGTATATAAATGCATCCACATCGTGTCGTCCCCACAAAAGTCAGAAGAGGGCATTGAATTCCCTGGAACCCAGAGTTACAGGTAATTGTTAGCCACCATGTGGGTGCTGGAAAGTGAATCCAGGTCCTCTGCAAGAGCAGCTAGTGCTCTTAATCTCTCCACCCCTGACCATGGAAATTCTTTTAAAATATTTTGTATAAAAGTGCAAGGTGAGGCATTAATTAAATTCAACTTAAAATCAACACATGTACTGGAAAGGAGAAAGGCTTCTCAACAACTTAAAACACCTTCTGAAGGCTTGTGGAATTTCCTTTTCAGAAATTACATACTTTTTAAACTTCATAGTCATTGAAATGGGTAATTTTTTTCCATTTCAATCAAACTATCAATCATCAAATAGAAACATCTTTTAATAAAACAATGGAGTATATTCCTGTTTTTTCATGTAAGCTCCCCAAATGCCAGTAATTTAATCTTTTTCTGACCTCTTCAATGAATGTATAAAAGAGATCATTATACCTCTTTATTAAAACTGCACATCTTACAGAGCTGTGAAAACTGTCCCACATTGTTTCATAAATTCACCATGGTCAAAGAATTTTAAACAGCACTTTTAACAAGGTGAGGATATTGGAGTTTTAATCACTGTGCTTTACTCTGATTTCCAGGAAGTCTTTATTTTGTCTTTTTGTTCTTTGCTAATGTTGCATATAATTGAGGCATTATTTTATAGTTCTTCAGTCTTGACTTAAGTGAAAAATAAGTTCAAGACAATTATTTTTGTTTTGAGCTCTAACCTGAAGATCGTTTTATTATGCTACCACTTTTCATGTTGAGTTGGAGTCACAGATAAGTAGTTACTTTGTGTACCTAACAAAAGACACTCCTGCCTAATGACAGACAACACTTAGTTTCAACAGAAAAGAACTGTGTACTCTAGTTATCCTGCAGTGAGAGCCATATCTTCACATTCTTTGGTGACATGCATACTTAGACATCTGCTAGAGATGATCTTATGGTGGAATTTGTAAATAGAGAAAAAAAGATGAAGAAAAATGAAAAATATGAGAATGATATGTGGAATTTGGTCAACCCCAGAAAAGAATGTTCAAATCTTCTCCTGCAGAACCTTCAGTGAATCCCTTTCGAAAACTCCTGCATGTCAGATACCTGTGTGAACTAACTTTTGGTGCCTGTTGACAAATTGGTCAGATAACAAAAGCAGCACACTAGAGTATTGTTTTTCATATAAATGGAAAACTGCATACTTTCAGTAGCAAAAGGTTTACATCTGATGCTTCACTCTATACCAAAGATGCCAAAGAAAATTAAAATCATAAGGAGGCCACATCATGACAATATAATAAAAGGAAAGCAAAACATAAACACATAAATAGTTTACATGGCTTTATATACTTGTGTATGTCCTATATTAAAAAATTTATATGATTCCATCAGAATCTAAATCCAAAATGAATAACACAGCTCAGAGGAGTAAATCATCATAGCTAACAGCATTACTGATGTGCACAATCAATATCTGGTAAATGTTGCAGAATGAGTTCTGAAGGAGGGTAGAATACAGTAAGATAATAGCAGTGTTATTCAGAGATGAGAACAATATGTACTTACAAGTACATGAAAATCAAGACAACATCTGAAAGACAATACTGGCAATAATGGGAATTTGTAGCCCAATATCTTCTCTAAAACCACCTTGTGCCAAATTTAAACACTTGGTTAACAGCTTCAGATGTTACAAGTATAAATATCCTAGAAATTCATATTTTCAAATATTGTACAATATTATTAACTCTAAGCAAATAAAATGAAGAATGCAAATTTCATAGATTTTAAAAAACCTAGTAGACAGTATGGACTGTGAGAATTCTGTTGAATATAGGTGTGTGTTAGAGTGGTTTCTGAGAAATACTTTACCGTCTACTAACTGTTCATATGAATCTTACTTCTCTTCTAGCTGAGACTAGTAATATATACATACACAAACACAAAAATAGAGGAAAAATATAAGGATTTAAGATATAGTAACATTACAGTTCAATGACATAATAGATCAAATATAATTAATGGATAGCTATAGAACATTCCACCCAAACAATACAACAATCCATGGGACTAACTCTAAAGCAGATTATACTTTATTACAAAAAGCAAGTCTCAACAAATATAGTAGCAGTCAAGTAACTACTTTTTTCTATCATACCACAGTATAGTAAATTTAGAAAGAAACAATATAGCACACTATCAAACAGTAAAGGCATCAATGAAGAAATCAAAAAGGGAATTAAAAAGTTTCTAGAACTGAATGCACATAGAAAGACAAAATCCCAGGGAGTATACAATATACAAAGAACTCTGAAAACTAAACATCAAAACCACAAATAACCCAATTAAAAACTGGAGCAAGAAGATAAACAGGGAGTTCTCTAAAGATGAAATAAATTGGCTGGAAAATACTTGATGCAATGCTCAATACCTTTAGTCATTAGCAAAATGCAAAATTAACTACTTTTTGATTTTATCTTACCCATTCAGCCTGGCTAAATTCCCCAAAACAAACATTGACTATTATTGGCAAACATGTGGTGAAAGAAGGATTGTTTACTATAACTTTGGATTGTGTTTTGAAAACAAAAACCTAGGTCTCCTGTTCTGTTTTCTTCAAGATTGTTTCCGCTATTCAGTGTCTTTTGTGATTCCATAAAAATGTTGTTTTTTCTTTTTACCATTTCTGTAGAAAATGCCATTGCCATTTTGATAGGGCTTGAATTGAAGCTGTAGATCTTTTGCCTTTTAAGCACATTTTAACAGTGTTAAATGATTCATTTTCTGAGCAAGAGGCATGCTTGCATATTAATGAGTCAGAAGAGGAACATTAGACTGTAATACAGTAACAACTGGGAATTTCCATATTCTATTTCTAATAGCCTAGAGATCAAGAAGACAGAAATTCAATGTGGCAACATTGAATTTCAATGATGTGTTACATCACCTGGACTTCTCAGATATATGCAGAGCATGTCACCTAACAAGAGTAGCATAAGCATCCTTACCAACTGCATAAAAAACATCCTCCAGGATCAATCAGTTGTTATGTCAGAAAGCATATCTTGAAATAATAACAATGGATTGGAGTGTAGTGCTGACTTGGGATGATACTCCTGGTACATGGGTCCCACAAGACACAAAAGAGGTTGTAGAAGCAGGAAGTGTGCCAGAATTGAACCAGGTAGGAAGTTCAAGTACCAAGAGGCACACCAGACACTGAGGAAGGCAGGACCTGGCCAGGAGTGTATTGATACTTAGATACTGTCTGTTATTGTCAGTAGCTGATTCTCAGGGAAATACTCGTGATAGAGTCTAGATCCCTTAACATTACTTCCACGGAGAGAGATTACACTTCAACACAGCTATGACTTAGTCATTGGAATATTGAAAAAGTCTCCACTAAAAATACTGAAAAAACGATAGCTTGAAACAAAGTCTTGGCCAACAAACAGTTCCCACATGCACAAGTCCCAGTACAGAAACAAGCAATGTGGAAAACCAAGACAAATTGTATAGTTATGGCCCTAAATGACAGCAACTTAAAAGAACTTCCAGAGAAGAAAGTAAAAGGAATGATTATAAATTTGTTCAAATACAACAATGAAGACATGAATGCATTCCAAGAAATATAAACCAAGAGTTGTCGAAACAAGAACTTAGTTCAGTAAATGCAAATAGAGTTCTGTCAGGAGATAGAATTACTCATGAAAACCAAATAATACTGGAGATGAAAAACTGGATTATAAGGAAAACAGAATACTGAGGACTTGAACACAAGATAGAATAATTAGATTATTTAATAAGGCTCAATAATAATTTGAAAACAAATGTGAATTAACATGGAAGAGCTTTAGGATATCATACAAGGGTATAGAAAATATCTTCAATAAAATTATGGAAAATTTCTGAAATCTTAAGATGCAGATGCTCATCAAGTATAAGAAGCCTATAGAACACCAAACATACAGGACCAGGACCTCCACCCCCCCCCAAAAAAAAAACCCTTCCAATGACACATTACAGCTAAAAAAACTAAAAACTGAATAAATAAAGGGTGTTGAAAACAGCAAGAGGAAGACCAGTTCACTTATAAAGTTCTATCAGAACAAGAGCTTATTATTAATAGAAAAATTTAAAGCCAAAAGGATTGCAAAGACGTGTTCTAAGTCCTGAAAGAAAACACCCATAACCCAGACTATTAACACACAACAAAACTATCCAGCCTAATGATAGGAAAATTTAAAAATTTCAAAAGTAATAACAGGCAATAGTAATTTATGGCAACTAAGTTAGTTCTACAGAAAATACTGGAAAGACCACTTGGGGCTGAAGAGAATGATAAATGTACTTGAGAGATCACAAAAGAAAAATGAACAATAACAGGGTTAGAGATATGGCTTAGAGGTGAAGAGCTCTGGCTGCTCTTGCAGAGGACGCTGGTTCTGTTCCTAGCACCCACAAGGTGGCTACCAACTAACTGTCCCTAACTGCAGTTCCAGGGGATCCAATACCCTCTTCTGACCTCCACAAGCATTGTAAAAAATGTGTACAACATGGGTGTACTCACACACATGCTGCCAAAACACTCATATACATAAAATAAAAATAATAAAATATTTTAAAAAGAAAAATGAACAATATCAGTAACTCAAAAGAGGTCTATGAAAACACCACAAAATAAACAAAGGATGGGAATTAATATACATGATTCAATAATAATTCTGATTATTAGTAATCTCCACTCCATAATAAAAACCACAGATTTTCAGACTGAATAGAAAACAAGATCTGTCTTTATAATGTGCTGAGAAACACCACTTCGCTATTAAAAACACCGAATGACCACCTGTACAAGAATAAAATTGGATCCTATCTATCACCCTGCAGAAAAATCAACTCCAAATGGATCAAAGACCTCATTGTGAAACCTGAAATCCTGTAACTGTTAGAAGAAAGCGGGCAGTGTCCTGTAAAACATAGGTGCAGGAAAAGACTTTCTAGATCAGACTTCATTTGCTCAGGAATGGGTTAACAACTGACAAACAAGAACTCATTAAGCTAAAAAGCTTCTGTCCAGCAAAGGAAACAACCAAATAAAATGAAGACACAGAGTGGGAATAAATTTGCTACTTATACATCTGAGAGAGGACTAATTTCCAAAATATATAAAGAACTAAAAAAAGTATAGAACAAGAAAACATATGACAGTTAAAAATGGCCTACATATCTGAACAGCAACTTCTCAAAACAAGAAATAAAAATGACTAAGAAATACCTTAAACAGTATTTAAGACATCAATTGCAGAAATACAAATTAAAACTACATCAAGATTTCATCTTACCCCACTCAGAATAGCTAAGATCAAGAAAACGGCTGACAAAAACTGCTAATGAGGATGTGGAGAAAGTGGAACGGCTTATACTTTGCTGGTGGGGCTGCAAACTGAACAGCCACTAAAACCATTGTGGAGGATTCTAAAAACTAAAAATAGCTCGACCATATGACCTAGCTATACTGCTCCTTGGCATATGCCCAAAGGACTCGATATCTTACTGCGGAGATACTTGCTCAGCCATCTTTATGGCTGCTCTTTTCATAATAGCTAGGAATGGAAACACCTAGATATTCCTCAACTGATGAGTGGATAATGAAAATGTGGAACATTTAGAAAATGAAGTTCTATTGGGGAGGAACATAATACAGGGGAGAGTGAGGATGTGTGCAATTATAGAAGCGTCTTAAAATATACACATACATACATAAAAGGATTTCAAATGGAATTACTCTATACCAAGAAAACAATGCCTCTCCCAGGGAAGAAAAGAGATCAGCATTCTTATTCAGCTGTGAACTACAATAATGACAGGCCTAGTGAGGTGTGCCCCTGGTATAAAAGAGGCATAAATATTGTGAGGGTATTGAATAACTTTTTGATTAGATTTAAGGTCCACTTCACAAGATAAAATTCATGCCTGGTACTGTTGACTGTTCCAAAAACTCTTGGTTACCTAAATCATCAAGGAAAAACCTAATATTATTCTGCAAAATGGGCATACTAGTAAAGTACCCTTCAAGTTCTTACTCTTTACCCATAGATTAGGGCACCCTTCAACTCTGAATACAGAAGTTTCTTTTTACAGTAGAAGCATGTTGTTCCTCGACATTGCCCTGGGCCGAGGGGGAACTAGGCGCTGCTCTGCTGTTGCACCTGTTGATTACCTGGATCCAGGAGGCTGTGGGTTGCCCCTGTGGCTGTAGCAACAACTACTGCATCTTCGTCAACCACACTTGTCTTCTAGAGGAGACCCTGGCTATGGGAACTGTCTCCAACACCATAAACTTTAGCAGGAGGGAAATATACTCTACTTAGTGTTGGGAGATCATTGCCCACCCCTGAGATAACCTGATTTTCTGTATCTGTTTTATTTTAACATAGATGCCTTCTGTGAACTGTTTTTCAAGGTTCAACACCTTCTAGAGCTCCTTAGTACAGAATTTGGCTTTTTTTCAATTTTTTCATTAAGAACTTGGGCTTGACACAAATCTTGTCTCATGTGCCTTTGAGTAAACCAAGGTGACCTGTTTCTTGCTTTGCCTTTTCCCTATCTCCCCTGTTGTTCTCCACTTTACAAACATACTTTACAAGCTGGTCTAAGTCATTTAAATCTGCCAAAGTCTTTCCTACTTCAAAGAAATGCCCCACTAGGAACTTTCCAAACCCACTAAAGCTCTATACAATCTCTAAGACCCTAATGAATCAAGTTGTTCTTTAGATGTCTCGTGAACACAGACCAATCGGGACATCATAAATTGTTTTCTCATACCTAGTTCCCTCAGTAGTGCCTGTCTCTCCTCTATGGCCCTCCAGGCCCATATACCAATGGGGATCTCCACTGGTGATGACCAAGTATCTCTAATGGCTCTATAAGTCAGTCCATCAGCGATTGGTTCCCTTTGTACCGCCTCAGGTTATGCAGCCTGTGTCTCAGGAAGGTATAATTTATTATATTGCTCATTTCCTCTGCTTGCCCAACGCTAGATCACATCTGACCCCTATCCCACACTTAAAGCCGTTGTTTAAAGCTTTTCCCTAACTTCAGCAATTCCAGTGCTGAATATTCTCTGATTACCGTGGTTCTTGCACTGCACAATTTTTAAGACCCGTCTTCATGCTAAATCATGGATTTTTCCTTTCTCTGTATCAAAGGGCGATCCTCCAACATCTGATTTCTCTTCTCCACTTCCTCCATTTCCTTCCTGCTCCTTTCCTCTAAAACTTTGAGTTCCTGGGTTTTTCACTTGAAGTTTGATTTCAGTTTGACTTTTTTCAGAGATTCTAGCTCTTTATTGAGTTCTGGTTTCATGTTTTGTATTGTTTTAGTCATTTAATCATCTGCTTGCGTTTTCATTTCAATCTTTTATTCATGTCTTTGATTTCCTTGAACACATTTACACTTGCTGTTTTGGAATCACTATCTTGTGCATGCCCTAAGCTGTCATTCTCAGAAAACATTATATTACGGGAGTGCTCATTTCTGGAAGAGACGTAGTATCTTCCTTGTTCAAATTGCTTGTGATTTTTTTTTTTTTGAAATCTAGGCACCTGAACTTGGGCAGTGGTGTTTCTTGGTATCAATAGGAAATCTCATCTTTGTTGAATGTTTTACCTTTGCTGTTTGCCCATCTTGTCAACTTATGGCTCAGTTAAGTAATGGGTGGTGTTTAGTTTCTGAACACTTTATGTTGCTGTGCAAATGGTGTGCAAGAAATTATCTTAGTTCAGCTACAAACAAGCAAACTTTTGAGTTCAGGTACCAGGTCTGACTCTGCACAGTCCTGGATCAACAAGGTGGACTTGGTGAACAGGTTGGCTGATAGGTCAGACTTAGGGAGCTCGCAGGTGGAAGACTCATAAGGATCCTAGTGACCACAGCAGGAAAGAGAACTGAGATGGTGAGGCTTTGGGAAATATTACGAATGAGGTCTCAGGATCTCAGGTCTGGAGGAGCTTGAAGGTCGGTCTGGGGCAAGAAAGAGCAGAACCAAGGCAGACCTGAGAGCGGAGATGACCAAGGGAGCTTCCCACAGCAAGTGTGAGCATGTTCACAGCTCTGGGCTAGGGAAGGATCCCAGCAACCAAGCAGACCTGAGAACTGAGATGGTAGAAGGAAGATTGTAGCAAGTTTGGGGGTGCACACAGACCTATGGCTGGCAAGGATCCCAGTGACCCAAGGAGACCTGTGAGCCTAGATGGAGCATGCAGGATACAGTATCAGGAAGGGGAAAAGGAAACCATAGACCTGAGGTGGGAAGGATCCCAAGCACCCCTAATTATTCTTTTAACAAGAAGTGCCCAGGACCAGATAGATTCACTGATGGATTCCTCAAGATTTTTTTGTTGTTTTGAGATAGGGTCTCACTTTTTAGCCCTGGCTGGCTTGTTACTTACTCTTTAGACCAGGAAGGCCTCAAACTCACAGAATTCTGTCTTTGCCTCCCAAGTGCTGGGATTATCTATGTGAAGATTGTGGGGAAAAAGGTCTCTCAACACAACCCCCATCTGTTACTGAGCAGGAACTTGTTTCGTGAACATCCTGTTTTGTTCACCTCAGCTCCCAGAGTTGTTTACCAGACTGAGCCCAGGAAGTTCCACCTCACAGGCTGAGAATGCCCTGACCCTATCTTGAACCCCAGACCTCATCCTTGAGTTCCTTCCTGCCAACTTCCTCCCTCTTATGCTAGGGGGCATATAAGGGGGAGAGAAAAAAGGAATAGAGATTCTTTTACCATCCAGACCAAGAGCGCGCTGTATCTTCTTTAATCCCGACGTCCCTCGCAGACTCGGATCCAGGGCCGTGCAGGCGGGGCAAAGATAAGTTAGAAATTTTTGCTAGACCATAGCTTCACTCAGAAGCATCAAGGAAATATTTTCCTGTGCTGACTCTCCTCTTTGCAGACTGGATACTTGTTTAAGATCTCCTAGTGGGGTCTCCATGACCTCCCTGAACAGCAAGACAGGTGACTCATCACAGTTACAGGACATTTTGAGAGATTTCCCATAGTCCCCTGGAACTTAATTGACCTTAGAGGGCAAGAGACAAAAAGTTGTTCCTTTAAGTCCCTCTGACCAGATTTGTCTAGGCCTCTAAATATGGTTGTTAAACACCTAAGAAGGTTAGTGTCACCAGTTTGGCACTTTTAATTACTGTATGCTATGTAGTTATTTGGGCAAAAACCAAACATTCTTGAATAAACCTTGACTAGATATATATTTAGAAATTTTAAGATTACATATACATAGTTTTCTCATCTTTTATATACCATAACATATTGACTTGGACCTTACAGACTTTCTCATTTTTAAAATATCTCCATTCCCATATCTCTTTAACATCATTTTTTCACCTCTTCATTTTCTTAATACCATGAGACATAATAACATTAAAAAATTAATTTTGGAAAAATTACATACAGCTGGATAGGAGGATTGGCTGGATACTCAGGTGAAGGTCCAATGACCATGCTTACCCTTCCCTCAGTGAAAGAATATAATTGTCAAAAAAATCCAACTATGATCATCTTTTTCAAGTAGGCACTGCTGAAGACATGAAGATGGCAGTCATTTACGGCTCAGACGAGAAAACACAAAAACCATAAACCTTGAGGAAATTAACACTAGGAAGACAGAAGCAACAGGCATCTGGGAACACATTATCAAACTGAAGTTTGCAATCTTTAGCATAATCACTAATTGAGGAATTTTAGGCAGAGGTTGCTGTCTATTTTTTCCAAGAACTGTGAAATTAATTTATCCCTTAGTTATTCTTAACAGCACAATGTCCTTACTCTGTGGCTGTTTTTTTTCTCTTTTTTTTTTTTGGTCACAGGGTCAGGTGGCCAGCCTGAATCTGTACAAGAGTCTTAAAGAACATCCTAACTCAGTGGTTCACATGGGACAGAAGTCACTATTAGCAGGAATGAAAACATCTGTCCTTGAAGCAATATCTGCTGCTATTACCTCTGCTGAGTAGCGAAACACAATAGTACATCTAATACCAGGTGCTGTTAGGAGCGGCATGATAGATCTTTACTCTAAAGGGGATTAGGCAAAAGGAGAAGTAAGGAGAGTCCTAGAATGCAATCTCAATGTCAGAAATAAGGTCAAGTCTTAAGCAAGGAGATCAAACTACTGCTACTGCCTAGGAGTGTCTAGGGTGGGCGAGGGGGATGAAACTCTGCCCAAGAGTAGATGGTGGGAGGGGTGAGTTTTGTTTATCCTTTCCTTCTGCTTTCAAGCCACGCTGCAGAAGAGTCTTAAGAACCTGCAAATGTGGCGCTTTGTGAGCTAGTAGATTGCCCATTATGGCAATGATCATTATATTGGCCGGCTGAGACATATAGACAGAATATTGGGGCCCAACTGTCTCGAGCTTAGTGGGGGACCTCCATGGGTCTGTATGCTGGCCCTGGTGGGAGTCCTACAGGCACATTGGGCAGCTTCCCAGCCCTGGCTACAAACAAAGTGAATCCAGCAACTAGCCTAAGGCACTCTTCAGAATGCATGCTGGAGTCCTAGCATCCCCAGCTCTAGGTGGTGTGTGTGTGGGGGGTGGAGAGCTGAAGCACCAGAGTCCCCAGCCCAAGCTGGGTGATTTAAATCAAAGATGGAAAAATCAGCCTTGCCCATGTTCTAGTGCTTCTCTGGAAAGGCTCAGTTGATAACCTTGCCTCAGTTCCAAAATCAGGGGGTTCAAGACCTCATGTGAGTTCACTGTGATGAACCAAGAAAGGGAGGGGCCAACAAGGGTCTCAGGGATCGTGTGGCAACATGTACTTCCTTTGGGGTAGGGAGACAAACCAGGAAAGGGGAACAAAAGGAGAGGGTCACCAGCACGCCCTCGAGGACCAAATCAGTACACACAAAACCCGGGGCCTACTGACCGAGAACCAAGGGGTGTCTTGCCAACCAGAGGATGGCATAGTCCCGGGTTTCGGCACCATATGTTGGGGTCCCTCTGCTCTGTGCTGGCCCAAGAGGGGGGACGCAGGTTCCCTGCCATGGAAAGGGGGTGAGAGGCGTGGAGTTAAGACACATACCCCCAGAGAAAGTGAAACCAACAATCTCATTTAATTTAGAAGGGAAACAGGCTTTATACTTTTGCCAGGCTTAGGGGAGGTCTTTATCTGATCATCTGATGTGCTTCGTTCTGGTAGGCCCTGAACACTTCTGATGATCTGACACACATCACTCCCATTGGTCCTGGATGGCGGCTAGGGTCTGAGAGCTGCCCCAGGTTAGGTCCCAGGAAGTGTTTACTGTGCACGCATGCTCAATATCTGTTCTAGCCAGTTTAGGAGCCCGCCTGACCTGCCCTGAGTCATCCTACATACAATGACTGGAAGAAATAGCCAGACGTGGTGACACAAGCCTTTAATCCCAGCACTCCAGAGACAGAGGCAGGCAGATCTCTGTGAGATCTAGGCCAGCCTGACCTACAAGGTGACCCTGTCTCAAAACAACAGCTGCAACTACAAAAAGCAAACAAACAAACAACAACAACCAATCAGAAGGACAAGTACTATCTATTTACACTCTTGTTTGGAATCTAGAAAACAAAAACATGAAATTAGAAATGGTGCTCCTAGGGAGGAAGAAAGTGGTCAGAGCAGGAAGGCAAAGGATGGAGCTGTGGTGACGGCAAGTGCATCGCATCCATGTATGACACGAAGCCATCATTTAATTCAGTTAACACTCATGAAATCCTTAAAAATAAACATGATTTTATCAGATACAAAAGATGTTAGAAAATTCAATTGACATTAGAAGTGTGCAATGTATTTGTATTTCACACGGGCAGCTATTGCCATGCTATGTTGCTCTGTTCATTTATTTGTATGTTAACTTGTCTGATCCATGGATCTTGTTTCTCTCAATGTTTATAGAGATTTTGATGTTACTGCCCTTCTTTATTAATTTTTATTGATTTTTGTGAATTTCATACAATATGTTTGATCCTATTTAGATCCCTTTCCATATCTGAAACCCTCCTCCCTAGTGCCCTAGTGCTCTTCCAAATCTCTGTATTCTAGTATTTATATTTTATTTCTTATTTTTATGATATAGTCCAATTGCCTTAGAAAATTCAACCAGTAATTGGACTGAAGTTATACCATTAAACATTAGCCAGCAACTGCCCTGCCATTTGCCCTTTTTTAGTTTGGGAAATGCTTTAAAACTTCAGGGAGATTAGTAGTCTTTCCCATGATAGGTAAGGAACTAATAGCTCACAGGACTGTGGTTTATCTCATGAGTGGAGCCCTTCCTGGTTGTCTGTATCTCTAAAAATCCCTGATGAATTCCTGACTTGCTTTTCTGTTGTTTACCAACTAGCTTCATCTGAAGATATACGGCCACTGTAATGCCTCTGCTCCCCAGAGTCTTTGCTTATGGACTTGTCTAATCTATAAAATTCCTCTTTTACTACAGGGCAGCAGAACTGAAGGGTCACACAACACATGGTAACCTAGGTTAAAATTTCTGAACCATGAAATGGGACTGATGGAAGCAGACACTCTTATTCGGCGACCTGTGGAGAATTTCTTCAATAAATAATTTAAAAGATTTTGTCTCTTTTATTTAATTGTATGTATATAAGTGTACTGTAAGAGCACATGTGTCATGCAGTGCCCATGGAGGTCAGAAGAGAGCATCAGATTCCCTGGAACTGGAGTTACAGATGGTTGTTAGCTGCCGTTGCCATGTAGGTGCAGGGATTCAACCCCATGTCTTCTGCAAGAACCGTCAATACTCATAACTGCTCAGCCATCTCTCCAACCCCTAATAAATAATTTTTAACAATAAATTCTTTGTCCGGTTTCCAGAGACTATTCATTTTATTTATTTTATGCAATCTTATTGATGATATTTTAGGATGAAGAGACTACAACGGTTTTTTCCACATAACCATTCTTGAAATCACACATAAAAATAATATTGAAATATAAATTGTTCAGCAATTTTAGAAAGTATTAATTTAAAACTCTTCTTCAGTCAGTTTTAAAAATATCTACATCATAGAAAACTCATTCAGAGAGAGCCCAGTTATTAGTGTCAGGTTTTCAAGGAATTTCAAACCATAGAGGTCCATTGTATGAATATGAAGACCTCTATCTGTTAGAAGCAGGTACACCATAAAAACAGGTTTGAGATCCCCATCCCCCACTAGTTGGTCTCTGAAAACTTCAGTCAAAAGGAGTGGGTCACTGGTACAACTGAATAGCTATTATTTGGCATATATATATATATATATATATATATGAAATGAAGACGTCAGAGAATTGATGTGAAAATACTGATTAAATGTGGTTTATTTATTTTGTCCCTCCCTCGTAGGACTTTGATATTTACCAAACTTGCTGCCAGTAATTCACTGAAATTCAAAGTCAGGCTCATTACTGCTGATGACAAGGTTCCCAGAAGCCGCAGGACTGGGGAGTGCTTTTAGTTAGAGAAGGTTGGGGTTATCTAGCATGCTGCTCTTAGCCAACCTCATTCTAACCTTATGGATTTCCACTGTTGGAGGACAAAGTAAGTTGAAAATTGATTTGAGTATTTAGTTCTTAGACAAATGTGCTTATTTGTTGTGTACGTGTAAGAGCATTTTAGGTGAAAAAGTAAATGAGAGTGTTTTGGATGAGTGATCATAATTAAGCTGTTTGATGGAAATATTTCCTAACAATCAGATAAACAGAAATTTTGATAAACTGGATTTCTCTCTGCCTTATTGATTAGAGATAAAACTTTTAAAAATTAAACAATGAAAATAACAAGAATTACTGGTGTAAATATTCAGCAAAGACACTTCCTGGGAAAAATCCCATAACAGATTAGACACTCTAGATGTTGTGTGATTTCATTTTCACAAGTTTTGGCATTTAAAATTTTTTAAATGTTGTTGGAATGAATGATTTTCCATTATTTTTCAAATTATCATTCATGAAATGGCAGTGTCTTTGAATAAGACAATGGAGTATATTCTTATTTTGTATCTTATTTTATATTTACAGAAAATATCAATAATTTGCTTCTTTCTAATCCCTTCAATGAATGTAGAAACTGAAAAGAGATCATTTTACCTCTTTAGTTCTGCATGTCTTATAACGCAGGCTTTTTAAAAACTGTCTCATTATTTTGTAAAGCTGCCATCTGAGGAACTGCAAACAAAGCTTTTAACAAACTGTAGGATACTGGAGTTTTAATCACTGTGCTTTACTGTGGTTTCCATGAAATCTTTATTTTGATATTTTATTCTATGCTAGTGCTTGGTTATAACTGAAGTCTTATTTATACAGTCTTTTGGTGCTGATATAAGAGGAAAATTAGGAAGTAGAAAACTATTTTTGTACCCTTTACAAATGTTGTGAAACATTATTTCAAAGGCTTGAAGCTCATTTTATTACACTGCCACCTGTCTCTTTGAGTTCCAGTCACAGGAGTGCAATCTCCTAAGAGAGAAGTACATTCTATTCAATGACAGAAAATGTTTAGTTACACTTTAAAACACTGTGTACTTTGATGTTCTATACAGTCTGTGGAATGACATACTAGTTATACTTTCAGTCTTGAATGAGTGAGTTTATTAAGTATATAGCAAGCCAAAGTAAAATAATAAATAGCAGTAGATAGATGATAGAAGACAGATGATAGATAGATAGATAGATAGACAGATAGATAATAGACAGACAATATCAAAACATCAGATGAGGATTTCAAATATCCAGGAGAGACAAACTGGAGAATCCCCTTTTGCACAACCAGCTGAAATTCTCCTTTTGAGTCCCAAGCAGAGCAGACTGTCCACTTGGTTGTGGATTTTGTGTAAAAGAACAAATAACAGCAGATAGAGGTAACATCATCAAACTTAAACTCATACGTTTCAGAAAAACAGATTTAGGAGATTAAGGCAATCAGCTGGAGTTTCCAATCGGTTTTCATGTGGCTAAACTTTCCAGTTGGTTTCCACTAGATGTTGTGAGTGCACAATTTGATAACAGTTATCTCTGTCTGCTGCTATTTTGTTGTTGTTGTTGTTGTTTGCTTTTGTTTTTAATTTGGAAGCCTCCTGGTAGGGTGCATCCTGCCCTGCCCAGAACTCTCAGTGGGGAACTGCAGCTGGCTGCCTTAATGGGATTCTTTGGTTACTTTCCTCTGAATGTTTGTAAAATTCCAGTTTGTACATGTTATCTTTCTGTTCTTTTGTTTTTAACTTGGAAGTCTCACCAGAGAGGCCATTCTGCTCTGCTCAGAAATCTCTTCTGGGAACTCCAGTCGTGTAGGTCTCTTCCCACTCCTGTCTTGCGTGTCTCTCTGGAAGCCGTTGTGCACCAACTCTGATTTGAGGGGACCCAGGTGGTGGGAAGGCTGGTGGGGAACAGGTTCTCAGGCGGCCTTGAGTATGACCAAAAGGAAGACCCAGGAGACTGTGTCAGTGGACAGAATATGACCAGAAAGAAGACCCGGGAGACTGTGTCAGTGGACGGCTCGTTTATCCTAAGGAGGAGGAACACTTATATAAGGATTTTTGGCAGGCAAGGGTTTTGATGGGCAAAATCAAGGTCGGGTTATCCTAAGCAATGTGGCATTTCAGGTGAAGGTTTTGCTTTCTATGCCATTGTAGGATCATGTGATTTACAAAGAGCCTCTAGCAGAGATGAGGAAACAGAAACTTATTATCTATGAGGAACTGACATCTAGGGTAAATGCTAAGAGGTAGAGGTCGGGGAGGATGACAGCGTAGCCTGGAGCAGAGGAGGCCAGACTCCTGCCATCCTCACAGGGAGGTTTCCGGTGTTTCATGGCCATTCTTAACATTCCAGGCCATTAAGCTTCTCTCCATACTAGTGTATTACAAACATGTGTGTAATTTCATATTTAAGGCTTTATATGGACTGAAAATAAGGGAAACCATGTTTCACAATAATCTTATTCTTATTTTTAAGGCAAGGTCTTATTTATAAAGCCCCTCCTTTCATAGCCTCCAGACTGCTGGGACTGCAGACATGAACCACCATTCCCAGCTGCAAATGCACCTTCAAGGGACTCTTTGAAACAATAAACTCTTTTCAAATAGCACCATGATTTACTTACAGTAATAATATATCTTGAATTTTATTTTTCACAACTAGCAAGTTACCACCAGATCAAGTAATTCACAAAATTTAGTCTATATTCTGACGTAGGTACGTGCATACAGTTCCCTTATAACACAATTTATATCCCCTGAAGATACATAGCACAAAATATATACAAATCTTCATGCCAGCTCTTACATAATAATCAACAATTCTATCTTAATACATATGGGTATATATATATATATATATATATATATATGTATGTATAAAATCTGAATTATAGTCATTTGATAAATTCTAAGAAAGAAAAATCATTTTATGAATTGTCTTCATTTTACATGTCAGTGTTTCCCAGCTGGAAAGCCTTAGTGAGAGGAGGCATTGCACATTTTCTGGAATTTACTTCATCCTTACTAACTAGGATAAACCAACATATTGATGTTTAATAATGGAAAAGGTCAATTCCCAATGGAATATTTACTAATATGCATTATGAATACATCTTAATGGAGTTTAGTGGATATTTTAGCCCATGCACACAGTATATTCTGGTCAAAAATCATTGATATTTTCTTCTATTGTTTCTTTTCTGTTGTTGTCATTTGTTCTGTGTTTTTTAGACAGGGTTTCACTGTGTGGCCCTGGCTGGCCTGGAACTTGTTATGTAGACCAAACTGGCCTCTAACTCACAGATATCAGTCTGCCTCCTCCTCCCAAGTATCCAGATTAAAGGCATGTACCAACACACCTGGCTTCTTTCTTTATGCCGACTTATGGATTCAATCTTCTAGACTTTTATAAAGCATATAATATATTATAAAATAATGCTTTGTTGTACAGTCAGCCCTTTGTGCTGTAGAATACCAGGATTTCCATCTCACTGTCTTGGTTCTTCTTTTCTAACTTCTTTTGACCCCATAAACCTAGAGTAGTATCAATTCTAAGTTCACGTGTTTTTTGCTTTGTTTTTGATTCTTGAAAAGGATGTTAAAACTAGGTGGGATGTTACAACCATATAATTTTGATTTGTATTCTCTAATGGGTGATCATGTTGTGTGCTTGTTGGCCATTTGTACTTTTCTTGAGAAATATTTATTAAATTATTTGTCCAAATTTTAATTAGATTACTTGGATTTTGCTGAGTAATTTTAGTTCCTTATATATTCTGGATCTAAGTACCTTCAAATTTCCAGACATTTAGATCTTTGATTTACCTAAGATATATTTTATTGCAAGGGGAGAGATTGGGGTTCAGCTCAATCTTCTGTAAATAGATATATCCAGTTTATCCAGCATCATTTATTGAATAAACTGTCTTTTCTCCAGCATATGAGTGTTATTTTGTTTTGTTTTGTGAGTTTTTATGGGTGATTCTTTGTGGTACTTGATCAAGAATAAGTTGGCTATGCAAATATGGTTTTATTTTGTAGATATTTATACAATTCAATTGGTCTGTGCTTATTTTGTGCCAATCCAAATTTTTTGTTGCTACGGCTCAATAATAGATATTGACATTAATATTGTGAAATCTTCAGCTTTGTTCTTTTTACTCAAGATTGCTTTGGCTGGTGGTGTATGTTTGTGTGTGTGTGTGTGTGTGTGTTTGTATGCTTTCATGCATGTATTGGATTGTGCGCTTCCCTGTAAATATTGAAATTGTTTAACTATTTTTAAGTATTCTTTTGGTGTTAAAAAGAGGATCCCTCTAGTCTAAAACTCATGTTAGATAGTATGAATATTCTCTAATATAAATTTTTCTAATATTTGAACTTGGGAAATGTCTTAAATTTCTTTTAGAAATGACTTGTAGTTTTTAGTCAAGAGGTCTTCATCTTTCCTGGTGAGATTAATTCCTAGATATTTTGTGGCTATTATGGATATGATTGCTTTTACAGTTGCATTTCAGCAAGTCCATTATAACATATTTTTCTATGTTGATTTTGCATCTTGCTATTTTATTTAATTGATTTATATTCAGAAAGAGGTCATTTGACTTCCTCTTTTCCTATAGCTTTTATTTCTGTGGGTTATCTAAGGGTCTTTAACCCTAGATGTACTATACTGAATAAAAGCAATAAAGAGCATATCTTTCGTGTCATAGATCTTAACAGAAACACTTTTGGCCTTTTTTTATTCTGTATTGTTAGTGGTAGGTCTGTAGTTGCATAATGAGGTTTTGTCCTTCTATTTTATTTGTTCAGGCTTTTATTGTTATTATAATGAAATGTTGAATATGTCAAGTGAAATCATATAATTTTGTCCTTTATTATTATTTGATATGTTTATGATTTTCATACTCTGAACTATTAGTTACTTTCTGCATTGTTGGAAGAAAATACCTGACACAAACAACTTAAGGAAGAAAGATTTGTTCTGGCTCACAGTTAAAGGTTACAGTCCATTATGGTGGGGAATTCAAGGTACCAGGAACCTGAGGAAACTAGTCACATGCATGTGCCGTCAAGAAGCAGAGAGTTAGAAATGTTAACGCTCCTCTCACATTCTTTTCTATTCATTCCTGGACCCCAGCCTTAAGAATGTTGCTATTCATAGCTAAGATGGATCTTCCCACTTGACTAACCTAATCTAGATACTCTCTCCCAGGCGTGCGCAGAGGCTTGTCTCTCAGGTGATTCTAGATCCTAGCAAATAGACAATCAATACTAATCATCACCAACCTTATAATCCTGGAGTAAATTTTACTTAATGATTTATAAATCTTTTGTTATTAGATTTATAAGTATTTATGAGTAATTTCATCTATGTACCTCAAAGTTATTGGTTTAAAACTTCATTTTTGTTGTTCTTTTGTCTGGCTTTGAAATCAGGGTAGTAATACAGTCTTCACTGAATCTTTTGGGTACTTTGAATAAGTTTGGTAAAATTAAACTGTGAATCCACTTAATTCTAGTATTTTCCTTCTTAGACTTTATTTCAATCTCACTGATTGATATTTGTCTATTCAAAAATTTTTGTGCACTCAGGTTCCATTTGCTTGGTTATATGTCTTTTGTAATTTGTTATTTCTTCTAGATTTTCTAATATATGAGCACATAATTTATCATAATTGACTTCTCTGGAGCACAGCTGTGGTGCAGATTTAAGGAAATTACCCTAAGGAGCTCTAAGACATTCCTTCCTATCAGGAGGCTATCAGCATTGATAAGGGTGCTGTCATCCAGCAGTGGAATCTGTCCCATTCACCCTTTTTTTGGATGGTGGGAAGTCTTCTCTGCTAGGGAGCAGGGTCAGGGTGTCGGGGTGCTGTATGCCACTGTCTACTGTCTCTGGCATTATTCTGGGTCTCTTGTTTCTACAGATTTTCTTTCACTCCCTTGATGGGTTCCAGTGCACTAAAATGTTATACCCTCAAGAGCCATTTGCTCTGTTATTTACTGTTGGCTTCTCCATCTGCAGATTCAATGTCTTTTCAGGTTTGGCAAGGACACTGCTCTGAGATTAATGTTAAATTAACTGTTCACCTTTACATGCAAATCAGTGTTGAAATAATGAAGGCATCAACCTTGTTATAAACAAGTCATGCATGCCATCATTTATAGTTACTAGGTCAAATTTTGCTTGTGATGCCATAACTGACAACAATTCTTAGTTTTGGGTTCTGAAGCATAATTTTCCTTATTCCATATGATGCTTGCTATATATCACAGGAATCCCTATAATATTTTCTTTAGAAAGTATATAGCTGCTTTATTTTATTTTATTTTATTTTAAAATGGGTCTCCCTATAACCTTGCTTGGCCTGGAACTCACTATGTAAACCAGGCTGGTCTCCATCTTACAGAGGTCTTCTTGCCTCTGCCTCCCAAGTGTTGGGACTAAAGGTGTGTACCACGATGCTTGGTTCAGCTGATTTAATTTGAATATCCTAAAAACTTACTACAAGGATTATTCCCAATTGTAGTTTCCCTGCCAGAGACCAATGTTTTTGTCACAAATTGATTTTTGTCATAAATTTGTTTTTGATAAAAATATAAACTGATCAAGTATGGTGGTACATGCCTTGGGAGGCAGAGGCAGGCAGATCTCTGTGAGTCTGAAGCCAGTCAGGTGTACACAGCAGTGAGTTCCAGGCCAGCAAGCGCTACTTAGTCAGACACTGTCAAAAAACTAATAAACAAATATTTATATTTTTCATGTTTTTCTAGGAAACTGTTTAAAAACCGACCTTGTGATTGAAAATGGGTTTTTGTCTGAAGTGGAACACACTTATCCTTTTGGTAAAGAAGCACAATATAAGTGTAAGCTAGGATACAAAACAACAGACGGAAACGCATCAGGCACAGTCAAATGTTTGCAAGACGGATGGTCTACTCAACCTATTTGTACCAGTAAGTAACTTAATATTTCATTTATATATCAACAGAAAGTAATTTTAATTGTTTTTCTCTTTCTAGGCTTATGTGCACTAAATAAACTAAAGAAAATAAAACCCCATTTAAAATAAAATATATTAATAAAATATGTTCATACCTATATAAAGTTGCTCTTAACCTAGCTGGTGTTATGTTTCTGCCTCTTCAAAGAGACTATTGCTCCTCTTCATTCTGCTTTCTTTCCTGGATGAAGGGAATAGGAGTAAAAAGAAAGAAGAGGAAGAGGAAGGGAGCAGAAAACTATACAGTTTTAGATGTCTTCTGCTGCACTTTTATTAGAAAGACATTTGCACAGTTTCCTTTGCCCCTTTAAAATTATCAGTCTTCTACAACTGGCTTCTATTAGGATCCTGATAAAAGCTGTGTCTGTGAGAAACAGGTCAGTTCCACAGTACAGCATTCAGGAAACCTCATTCGTAAAAATTTTCAGCCCATAATTTGTTTTCGGAATAGACTAGTATAGATATAACGATTTATAAATACATATAGGATATAGCTGTGGTGGGGGGTTTGGTTTTAGAAAATGAAAGACTATCAACTGATGTCTAATTTTTTAACCTCAAGGAAAAGAATAATAGTCACAGTTTAATGTGAGGAAATCGGTGTTTCAAGGACCAGAAAGAAAAAAATGTAACTTTACAGATAGAATTTACAGTTAACAGGAAGATTTTTTTTCCCCTTTCTTAATGAAGAATTCCTCCAGTTTATGTCATACACTTGTCATCTCAGTGGTTAATTATCAACTTGATGCAATCTGGAATCCCTAGCAGACAGGCCTCTGGATATGCCTGTGAGGAATTTTCTAGATTAAATTAATTGAAGTCCAAAGCCCACCTCGAAGGTGGGCGGCATCGTTTTATGGGCTTGGGCCTCAGGCTGCATAAAAAGGAGAAAGAGAGCTGAACACTAGCATCCATCCCTCTCTGCTTTCTGACTGCGAACTCTGTGACCAGCTGCTTCACTCTCCTGCTGCCATGATTTCCCTGCCATGGTGACCATACACTCAAAGCATGAGTCAAAATGGACCCTTCCCTCCTAAGGTACTCTGGTCGGGTGTTTTTTTGTCACTAATGGTACAAGCATTTAATACACCCAATAGAAGCCCACTTCCACCATCATCTTTCAGGTTGTTTCCTCTCATGATCTCTTATTGAATAAGTATAATATCTTTTTCAAAATACTGTTTGTGACGTTCTTAAAATCAAAAGTGTACTTTTACCAAAATTAGGATAACATATCATAAGGTATAAAGGAGAAATTTAGCTGATATATGCAACATTCATTTTCAGAAAGTTTGGCATATGAGGTAAGAAATATACATTTTAATATTTTAGTAATTGTAAGAGGATGAAAAAAATCCTTGAATAATAGTATCAGATAATTTTTTTTAAATGTGCACTTCGGTAAAATGTGCTGTATTTAAATAAGTAATGTGAAATGCAGCTAACTACAAAAATATAGCTGACATTTACAGACATAAAAATTAGGTTTAAAAATGTCACATTGGGCTGAGGAGCTGGCTCAGTGGGTAGGAGCACTTACTGTGTTAAGCCCAAGAACCTGAATCTGAAAGATCAACACCCACATAAAAAGCTGAATATGGCTACACCTGTAATCCCAAACATTTGCTGGCCATCCAGCATGGCAGAAACTGCAAGATTCTGGCTCAGTGAGAGACCCTGCCCATGGGAGAGGGATAAAGAAAGACACCCAACCTCTTTCAGTGGCCTTCACATCTGCACACAGAGGCAAGTAGCTGCACACTCATGTGTATGTAACACACACACACACACACACACACACGTCACATAACTAAATTAAACTAAATTCTTCTGATACTTGATATCAGAAAAAAGAATAAAGTGGAAGGATCGCAGGAGGCTTTAAGGATGCCACAGCATGGGGCTGGAGAGATGGCTCAGCAGTTAAGAGTATTAGTGGTTCTTGCAGTGGACCCAAGTTTGATTCCCAGCACTCACATCACAGAGGCTAAAAAACATTGGTAACTTCAGTTCCAGGGGTTCAGACACCCTCGTCCAGCCTCCAAAGCACTGCACCCATGGGTGCACTTGCATACATAGAGGCAAAATATTCATACATATAGAAAATAAATCAAAAAAATTTCAGACTGTGCCGCAGCAGTTTGTCTTCTTGGTGATAACTTATCAAGCAATATACTTTTTTACACGCTTCTACATACCTTTTCTACATCAATAAATTTATTGCCATCTTACATTAAAAAGCAGTTCTCCATCAATTTTCAAATTATGGCAGACTTTAGGCTTTCTAAATACAGAGCACTGGTCATCTTGTCTAAAGGATAGATAAACAGAAAACATGCTGTGACCGTCAGCTGTATGTCACTGAAAGGAAATGTCTGAGACAATCAACCAAAAAGGAGGCCCAAATTTGGGCCCATATTTCAGAGGTTTTAGCCAATGCTTCCTGGTCTTTGTCACTTTGGGCCTGTAGTGAGAAAGCATAGCATAGCATAAGGGCTTGTTCATGGAGCTACTCCTCTGCGGGAACGGAGGAAAGGGCCAGCATCCCCTCGGGGGTAGGTCCCCAATGATTAGGCTTCATTCCAGTAATGTTCATCTTCTAAAGTTCCTCCACCTCCCAGCAACTCTATTGGTTGGTGACCCCCTTAGCATACGTGCCTTCGGAGACATTTAATCCTGCATAGCACATGTTTGGGTAGCTAAGAGAAATATTACGGATCCGGTAAGATTTAGGTTTGTTTCTCCGGAGCTATCTGCTTGTATTGACAGTATTAACCATAATGAACTTCCTCTTCCCTGAAGATTTGCCTGTGCTTTAGTGTGAAGGTCTGGCTTGCCTTGCCTTCTCGGGAAAAATCATCCAATGTGCCAGATGTCCTAGAAATGCTCTAAATCTTACAATATTGTTTTTTCATATATTGAGACATGGTTTCAATATCCCTGGCTGACCTGGATATTGCTGTGTAAACTAGGCTTTCCAGATTAAAGGTGTATTCCACCACACCCAGCTCAAGGGTTATAGTTTTAAGAGTTTTCTTCTAGGTGCAAAGCCAGTAAAGAAGCAGAGTAACATTCTCTTTCACATATGATGATTTGGGACCTGGAAAACTTGGGATTGGAAATTGGCACTGTGGCTCTCTGGTTTTTGATCTACATAGATAGGCAGATGTTAGATAAGTAGGTAAAGAGAGAGAGAGATGGAGAAATAGAGAAACAGACAGAGACACAGAGAGAGATGAGAAATGAGAGATGAAAGACAAGAGGCAGGGAGAGAATAGATGATAGATAACAGATGACAGATAGATGATATGCAAGACTGCTATCGATTCATTGTTTAGTATATCAAATACTCTATACATGATAAATGTAACAATATGTAATACCCATATATTTATATATTTAATATTTACTTAGCACAATTTATATGAGTTTATGAATGAAGATGATATAGATGAAATCCGTTTTAATAAACATTATTAATAATAAGACCAGGTGTGGTTTTGCATGCCTTTAATCCCAGCACTCCAGAGACAAAGGCAGGAGGAGATCAAGGCTAGCCTGGTCTATATAGTGAGTTTCAAGGCAGCTTGGGCTCTAGGGAGACCCAGTCTCAAAAAATAAATATCAATAATAGTGTTTTTAAAAGAATTTTATTAGTTCACGATGATTATTAAAGGCTTTGTCTGCTTAAGTACTTGCAGCAGCAGAATAAATGAGATCCTGATTTTTGATGTGTCCCAGAGTCGTGTGATATGCCAGTGTTAGTGAATGCCAGGCACGGAGGAAACAGCACATGGTTCAAGCTGAACGAGAAGCTGGAGTATGAGTGCGAGGATGGGTATGTCAGTGGAGACGGACACACCGCCAGCTCCACACTGTGTGGCGAAGAAGGCTGGTCCCATTTGCCCATGTGTTATGGTAAGTCCTTTTTCTTCTGGATAAACAAAAATAATATCGAATGTATATTTTCTGTTTTGTGTGCTTTCTAGAGAGAAGTTTGCTAAAAAAAAAAATGCTCAAAATTGACAGTGTCTCCATTGCATCTATAAAAAGATTTAGTAAACATGAGGTTGAATGCATTCTACATTTATCATATTCACAGATAAAAATCAGTTCTATTGTCAAGGAATCTTAAATTCAAACATCTAGTTGATTAAAAGCTAGACGTACATTATCAGCATTATAGTTTGCTATACATCTTTCCACAACTACAGATACTTTTCTTCTTGACCTAGTTCCTTTCCCCTCTGTCACATATCATTTGTAGTCAATGGTCTTAAAATCTGCATACAATGCCAGCAAAGTTATGTAAACTTATATTCTTCCTTACATGTCTGTACATATTAATCTAACTGTAAAACCTTTTAAGTGTCGTTAATATAAGCTGTCCACAAACTTAATATCTATTAAAAGAACACTATATTATTTTAGAGTTTTGGAGGTCAAAAGCTTCAAATGTGAAGTTCCAAAAGGACTGTACCACCCTCTGGAAGTTGTAGGAGAGCATCTGTCTCATCTTGGACAGTTCCATGTGTATTTCTCTGCTCTTGGCTCCTTCCTTGTCACCCTACCTCTGCTTTGATCCCATGCTCTAATTCTTACATCCCTGTATGTCTCTTAAAAGTGCCTTTATGGCTACATTGGAGCTACCACAGAAAATTCAGGGTGCTCCCTCCATCTTCCGGGGTTCCTTAGTCACATCTACAAAGGCTGGCTTTCCATCTGAGGAAACAAATCACAAGTTTCAGGACTTCCAACATGGACATCTTTGGGGGTCATAATTCATTTAAAATGCAGTGAAATAACTACATGGATAAACCATTAATATATGAATAAGACAGTTGCAAAATCATGAATTAGCCAGAATTAGTTTCAGTCGTATTTTTTTGAATTAGAAAAAAAAATTATTATGACCAACCAAAAGAGGATTTCTATGTGTAATATTATAATAAAGCAAAGATATAGGTGTACAAAGTTCATAAAACCCAGTGCAGTCACGTTCCTGAGAGATATGCTTAAATAACTTTCTACTAAGCCAGATATAAATATATATATATATATATATATAAAGATAGATAAGTAAAACTTATAATACTAAAAAGTAGTAACTCCACTTTTGTGATGTGTGCTTAATTTTTTGTATTTATTTTGTCTCAAATATCAATATCTTTTCACACATGAATTTCAACTTCTAATTTTGTAAACTATTAATGAGCGTTTATTTATTTTTATTTCATGTGTATGAGTGATCTGCTTGCATGTATGTAAATGCACACGTGTCATGCAATGCCTGAGCAGGCTAGAAGAGGGCTTCAAATACCCTGGAACTAGAATTACAGACAACTGTTAGTAGCCATGTGGGTGCTGGGGACCTAATGTGTGTGTATCTGCCTCAAAAGCAGCCAGTGTGCTTAACCCCTGAGGTATCTCTTCAGCCCCTAAGTAACAACCATTAAATGAGAAAGAGAGGAAAGAAAGGAAGGAAGAAAAAAAGAAAGAGAAAAAGAAAGAGAAAGGAAGAAGGAAGGAAGAATTGATTCAAAGCATTTCTCAGAATGTATTAATGAAGTAGATTTTATAAACATATAAATGAATTAGAATAGAGTCAATATAGAAAACTAAGATGACAGGTTGATCATATTTTCTTTGAAAAACCTCTGGCATGTAGAGATTTTTTTCCCAGATAGTTATACAGCTCATTAGAAGTACGTAGCATTGTCCTCCTCAAACCAACACAAATGGAAGCTCCCTTTTCTCTCCCCCTCTTCCTCCTCTCCATTTAGACATGGTCTCAGGTAGCCAAAACTTGCTTCGAACTTACTATGCCAAGGATGATGTTGAACTCCTGGTACTCCTGCTTCTGCCTCCAAAGTGCTAAGACTACAGGCTGTACTGGCTGTTTTTTGAAGTAAGGGATAGTGGAAGAGTTGGGGTGGTGGTGGTCATGGGAGCTCACCAAGAGAGAGACTAGAATCTTGTAAGAGTCTAAGTCTGAGCACAGAAGAGAAGTAAAGCAAGCCTGTGACTGCTGTCCAGGCTATCAAGCCAGGGGAAGCAGAGACTTCCCCTTGCAGAGGAACTATTGAATAAAAAATTCCAAGTACACTCCATCAGTGTGAATTTCAGATTCCCTAAATACTGAAAAGTTGCACATGTTTGCAGAACACTTAGGGAAGCAATCACAGTTCCTCCCAGGCTCCCACTCCTCCTAAATCCAGGTAACTATAGACTGTGCAGCATTCTCAGAGAGCAACAATGTTCAAAATTCATGTCGTTCTGAACGTCAGAAACCCTTGCTTATCTCCACTTTTGGCACCCATAACAGACATTCCACCACACTTCATGGATGAGAGGAACAGTCCCACAAATCCAATTTGACCTTGCAGACTATGCAGCCTATCTAGAACCCCAGCATCCCATCTTGTTCTGCATACTATAGTGTATGGGAAAGATGTTTCAACATCTCAGAAAAAAATTCCTCTCTGAAATGGCCTTTATGATATCAGGGTAAAACTTTTTCAGGCCATGTCTATTTTGTGTTCTTTGGACATTTTGAAAGTGCATGCCGATATCTTTCCCAAGATTGGAGAAATTTCCTGCTCTTATTTTACTCAATGTATTTTCTGTGTCTTCTTTTTGTTCTCCATTGGAGACTCCAAACACGTGGGTATTTTGCAAATCTCAATGGAGAAGCACAAGAAACATGAAAAGAAGATGTTAACACTTGCTTCCAAAACTATGTAGCAGCTCTCTAACAACCAATCTCAAAGAAATTAATATTGGGGACTGAAAAGATGGCTCAGCAATGAAGAGCAGTGAATGCTCCTAAAGTGAACCCAGATTCAGTTCCCAGTACCACATAGAAGCTAACTCCAGTTCCAGAGATCCAGTGCTTTTGTTAGGCCTCTGCAACGCACACAGTATACTTCTATACATGCAGTCAAAATACTCATACACATAAAATGCAAATAAATAAACAAATAAATAAAATAACATTTAAAAAACTTTATTGATCTTAAAAATGATTGAAAATAATAATAAATGAAAACAGTATTTTCAAAATAATTATTATAAAGAAGTTCAGCGGTGTTAATGCAAATGAAGGATGACATTAGAAGAATAATGTATGTTATGAATCATGAATTCAGCAAAAGAGATAGATATCTTGAAAAAGAAATGGAAATCTTGGAAATGAAGAGCTCAAAACTGAAATAAAACTATAATTAAAAGCTTTAACAGAAAACTGGATTAAACAGAATATCTAAATTTGAAGCTCAGTCTTTTGAAATTTTCTATTCAGAATAAAACACACAAAAATAAAGAAATCCACGGAGCTCTTCCAGAGTCCATTAAGTAAAGAAATATCCACAATTTTGGAGTCGCCAAAGGAGAAAAAAAAGGAAGATATGAAAACAACATGGCAAAATCATAGCTGAGAATTCCCCGAATCTTGGGAAAGATACGGACATCCCATTTCACAAGGTCAAAGGACACCAAATAGACATGACCTGAAAAGTTTCAAACTGATATGTTATAGTCAAGCTGCAAAAAGTTCAATACAAAAATTTTAAATACTGACAGACAAAAATCCCAAGTCACATTAATTATACTGCTATTAGATTATCAGCAGAGTGCTCATCAGAAATTTTACATGACACGATCACATTTTCCTAATTCAAAAACTCCCAATCACGAATACCATAATCGTTACTGATGAAGAAAAGAGAACACTTTTTATGACCAGTCCATTTTAAAAGGTAATTTATCGTCACCAGATTTGCTTCACAAGCACACAAAAACTATGTCTAAATGAATCCTACAAGCAAACATGAGAAAAAAGATAACTGTCTTCATGAGGACAATGAAACTATAAAACCTACTGGCAAAGTAGATACACAGAGAACAAACGGGAAAGAATCAATGCTTACTAATACAATAAACACGAAACCACAAAGATTAAAACAAGAGAGGAAGAATAAAACAAATGATGTTTAATGGCAATAGAAGAAAACTGACAAAAGATGTAATTGCTCCCATGTCTTTAGTAACTTTAGCTATAAATGGAATAAGAACCCAGTTAAAAGACAGAGACTTCGGGATTTGGAAGATGGCTCAGCAATTAAGAGTACTAGCTACTCTTGCAGAGGACCGAAGTTTGTTTTCTAGTACCCACATGGTGGCTAACAACCATCAGTAACTCCAGTACCAAGGGATCCAATGTCTTCTTCTTGCCTCCACAGACATCACACACATTGGTGCATTTATATACATGCAGGCAAAACACACACACACACACACACACACAAACACACAAAATAATTATAAATTATTTTTTTTAAAGAAAAGAACTGAGGGTGTAGATAGAAAAACAAGACTCAGTGATAATTCTGCTTACAAGAAACTATCTTCATTAGTTAAGAGTGAAAGTGAAAGGTTGAAAAATGTTACTACACACATAGAACACGAAAGAACTACTCATACAGCAACCAAAACAGAATTATACGAAGATGTAACACAGAGGTGAAAAAGGTCATTATAGAATGATCGAGGAATCATTTCAACAAGAAGACTGAAAAATTATAAACTTTTGTATGTATTGCCAAATCACTCAATCTTTTAATGCAAACAATGTTAGACTTAAAGGGAGAGATCCATAAATGCGATATTTATCTTTTTTTTTAATCAATTGACAGATCACCTATACCAAATATCAGTGAAGAAACAGCAGAGTCAAACTATACTACAGTTCAAATATACTTAGTACACATTTAGAAAATGTTTCATCTCTTAAACACAGAATACACATCATTTTCTTTACCACATGGAACATTGCTTGGAAGAGAATTTGTACCAGAACAAAAATAGTATCAACAAAATGAAAAGGGTTGTAACATATTATGCATATTCTCTAACCAGAAAGAATAGCACTGCAAATGAAAGGAAAGAAATTTCAGAAACTAGACAAATTCAGAGACTCAGCCACAAGCTACTGGACAATTAATGAAAGAAATCAAAAGAGAAACTCAAACGTTCCGTAAATAAATATAAATGAAAAGAAAACAGATCAAAATCTATGAGCTATACCAAAAATGGTACTATGAGGAAGTTTATAGTTTAAATACCTCCCTTTAGAAATAGAAAGATTTAAAAAACAGTCAAAGGATGTATCTAAAAGAAGAGTAGCATCAATCTAAATCCAAAAATCAACAGAAGCAAAGGAATAGCAAGTATCGGAGTAGAGACAAGGGAAACAGAAGCTGAAATTTACAAAGTTCAAAGAAACAAAAAGTTAAAAGAGTAAAGCATTTGAAAAACTTAATAGTAACAAATTGTATCTGTGCTAGCAAAAAAAGAGAAAAGTTAAGTTTATTAAATAAGAAGCAAAATAAGAAGGTATTGGTGCTGATCTCTCAACTTGACCCAACCTGGGAAGAGAGTCTTAATGAGGAATTATCTTGACTAGGTTGGCCTGTGAGCATGTCTGTGAGGGATTCTCTTGATTGTTAATTGATGTAAGAAGATCTATCCCCATATGAGTGGTACCATTTACTCCACAGAAGAGTAGGGAAAGCTAGCTGAGTACTTAACAGGCAAGCAGGCATGAATGTGTTTATTCTGTTTGCTCTTTGCTGTACATGTGATACAACCAACTGTTTGAAAATATTGCCAATAAAGGAGTGTAACCTGGAAATGCAAGCCAAATAAATCCCTCTTCTCCACAATTGGATATGGTCAGGATATTTTATCACAGCAACAGAATGATAACTAAAGAAACATTAAAATTGATAGGTCAGAAATATAAAAGATGAATAGACTCTTATGAGAACTATATGCCAAAAACACAGAAAGCCTAGAGGGCATGGATAAATTTCTAGATATACATAACCTACCAAAATTGAATAATAAAGACAGAAAAAGGATAAACATAACCAATGAGTTGCAAGACTGACTCAGCCATAAAGGCTTTCAACATCATAGAAAAGTTGAGACGACGTCTAGATTCTATTAAATTTTCTTTTAAAATGGTCTCCCCATATGGTCCAGTGGTCCTCAAACTCACAGTTTTTCTGCCTCTCCCTGCTAATTAGTGGGACTAGAAGAATGTGCTACCATGCCTGGCTTCCATCAAGCTTGTAAAGAGCAATCCTTTTCAAACTGTTCCAAAGAACTGAAGGGAAGGGAACTCTTCCTACACATTCTACAAGGCCAACATTATCCTGATACCAAAACCAGATAAGAACTCAACAACAGGAAAAAAAGAGAATACTGTGGGTCAATATCCCTGTCAACAGATATCTTAATAGTCTCAATTACAAATAAGTCAATTAAATAAAATAGCATGTCAAAAAGATCACTCACCATGATCAAGTTAGTTAAGAATGGCTCAAAGTACAAAATATGATTAACATCACATCAAAAGATGAGGAACAGTTGAGGCTAGACAGATGACTCAGCAGTTAAGAGCACTGGCCGTTCTTGCAAAGGACCCAGATTCGGTTTTCAACACCCACATGGCAACTAACAACCATCAGTAACTCCAGTTCCAGGGGAATCCAAAACATCTTCTTCTGACCTTCACTGGCATTGCACAACATGGGTGCATTTACATACATGCAACCAATATTCATACACATAACATAGAAATAATAAATAAAATATGTTTTACAATAAGGGGCAAAAATTATATGATCATTTCAACAGATGCAGAAAGATGTTAAAAAATAACATATCTTCTTAAGAACTTTTAACAGATTAAAAGCTATATAACAAAGAGAGCCAACACCATGTTGATGGAGGAAAAGAATGCATTTCTTCTAATATCTTGAGTAAGGCCACAACACCCACTCACTTCTCTTCTTCAATATAGTATGGAAGTTTTAGAGAGAGAAATTAGTCAAAGGTACTAAGAGGAGGAAGGAAGGAAGTTAACTTATTCTTGTTTGCTAGTGATCTGGTAAAGTTTCAGAACACAAAAGCAACATACAAAATTCAATATCATCCTTATATACCAACAACACCATTACTAAGAATCATGAAAGGAAACCTCTTGCACAACAGCTAAACTTCTCAGCCACAGAGACAAATGCAATCTTGTCATGTGCAGCAAAAATGAATGGAACTAGAAGACTGTAAAAACTTCATCTGAGGACACAAACTTGACTCACTAGGCCTTACCATATATGGAAGAATGCATGAAAACCAGTGGGGGGCTATAAAGGGTCTATATAGGGTGTCTAGATATGATTAAGGAACATTGTATGAAAGTCACAACATATCAGGAAAAAATATATATATTGAAAAAAAGACAAACTTAAAGACAAGCGCCATATGTTCTCTCTCTTATTCAGAAGTTAAACGGAAAATGTTCACCTGAATGGTGAATAATCATCACTAGAGGTTGGGAGTGAAGGAAGAATGGATTGAAAGTGGCTGGATTTGAACAATACAAGTGCTATGCGTGTATCAAAATACTGATTCTAATTAAAATATGCAATTGCTACATGTTAAATAAAACTTCAAAGTTAAATAACAGCACATTTAATTATACACTTAAAACAGCAATTATTTACTTTTTTCCCCAAAGTAGATAAGAGATATTTTCTAGAACCAAATATGAGTAACCATAGCACAAGAATACAGATTTACAGATTTAGGTCACATCAAATTTTGTGTTCCAAAGTAGTAACAGCTTCATGAACAAAGAAAGACACTTTTCGAGTGCATGCTTTTAAATGTTTCTGTTTTAAATGTATTAGACATGTATTTTCTAGTAATTCCAAATATCTATGTTTTAAACATTTTTATAAAAATTGCAAACGAATGTGATATAATTACATTTTTATTGTTATGAAAATGTATTTTCATATGGATTTGATGTAAAAACTATCTAAACAATTAAAATAAATTAAAACATAATGTTAAATAATTCATTTTGTACGTAACTTATCAGAACTTTACTGTTATAATCCTGAAGAAAGTCTAGTGCAAAATTTTTCTTTGTCTCTCTATTTTCTCATTTGCCTTAAGGGCCTCAGACATATAGACTGGATGTTAGTAGCTCACTAATATGTTTTTTGAAGGTAAGAACATATATTATGCTTTTCTAGGGCATCTGTTTTCATATAGTGTGCATTAAATTAATTTCTCCAATAAAATTTCACAAATGTTCATATAACTGAATTTTCTTTTTAGAAAAAGAATGTCCTGTTCCACTTCTTGATGTAAATGTAGATGTTCATCCAAAGCAAGAAAAGTACAAAGTTGGAGACCTGATAAAATTCTCTTGTAGAAGAAGACTTACAAGAGTTGGACCAGATTCAATTCAGTGCTACCAGTTTGGGTGGTCCCCTAATTTTCCAACGTGCAAAGGTCGATGTTTAACATTTAAATGTGATGAAAAAATTGACTTTATATTACTGTTAGTATATTTTATTTTACTTATGATTTATTATATCTATAATCTGACACTTAGAACAACAGCAAAGGTAATATTTTAATTGGGGAGATTGGAGGAGTGCTGGTCTATAATATTCAACTCCACAATAAGTTCCATTAAATAAGGAGTAACTCTACTTGTATTTTAAAATATGTAAATCAGAGCTGGAAATATAATTCAGCAGTTAAGAGCACTTACTACACTTGGAGAAGATCAAAGTGCATTTCCCAGCACCCATGTTAGGTGGCTCATTCACCTGCAACTCCAACTCCAGGGACTCTGCAGACACCTGCATTTGCATGCACATGCTCCCACACAGAAACACACATACACACAATTTAAAGCAAATCTTTAAAAATAACAAACAGCAGGTGGGGAGATGGCTCAGTGGTTAAGAGCACTGGATGCTCCTCCGGGAGACCCAGGTTCAGTTCCCAGAATACATGGTGGTTAACAACCTTCTGAAACTCCAGTTCCAGAGGATCCACAGCACTCCACTTGCCCTCAAGGGCATTGCTCGAATGCGTGCACTTATAGACAGGCAGGCAACACACTCATACACATTGAATAAATAAAATTTAAATTAAAATATGTGAGTGAAAATATAATGGTGAACGGGGCTGGGGATGTAATTCGGTTGGTAGAATTCTTGCCTACCATGTATGAAGTCCTGGGTTCTATCCCCAGCACCACATAAACCCAGTGTGGTGATGCTTTTGCACTTGGCAGGCGGAGACACAAAGATTAGAAAGTCAAGGTCATCCTTGGTGGCAGGCGGAGACACAAAGATTAGAAAGTCAAGGTCATCCTTGGTTGCATAGTGAGTTCAAGGCCAGCTAGACTACATGACACTTTGTGGGGAAAAAAATTAAACTAAAACATATGTCTATGTATATTGGGAAATAGGAAATGCTTAGCATTTCCCAATGAAAAATGCCTGATTTAAAAATTAATTATGGAGCTAGAGAGATGAGATGACTGCAATTAAGAGCACTTGATGCTCTTAAAGATCTCAGTTCGGTTCTCAGCACCTACCTTCTGGCCTCTAACAGGCACTAAGCATACATATAGTGCACCTACATACATGCAGGAACACTCTCTTACACAAAAACAAAAATACATAAACCATTGAAAAGTATTTTATGGCCTTTTCTATATTTTATTAAATAATTAAAATTGATCCAATTATTACATATATTGTCAGGTGTGGTCATGCACACCTTTAATCCCAGCACTTGGGAGGCAGAGGCAGGCAAATCTCTATGAGATCAAGCCCAGCCTGGTCTACATAACAAGTTCCAGGTCAACTCTAACTACAAGGAGATCCTGTTTCAAAAATCAAACAAAAAAATTATTACATATGTGGATTATTTAATAGAAAACAATGACTTATCTATTCCTGATGAAAGTATATTTATCAAAATTGATCAATGTACTATTGGCATTTTGAAATTTTTAAACTACAATTATATTTTGTATATATCATTCCATATTTGATAGTTACTTTTATACAATATTGGGTTGTTGACTTTAAAATTTTTCAAAGGTCCAACTTAGTATACTCAGTAATCAATTTCTAAAATATTGGAAGCAGGGTCAAACAGGATATTTAAATAAAGAAAGGATCTAAGATAGACTTAAGAAATTATGGTGAATTTTGTGAAATATGTTTCAAATATACAGGCAAATCTCTGCATTTGATAGGCATTCTGAAGAACTAGGAGTACAGTCTCACTGTCCATCAGATACTTTATAAAACACGCAGGAAAGAAGGCAAAGTGTAAATATTTGTTATCTAGATGATTAATATGTAATATTCATTATGCAGTCTGTCAAATCATTTGCTCAAATTTATTTATAAGAAAAAAAGCAACATTTGAGCAAATGAAAATAATAAAGACACTAAGTATGCAGGAAAAATAGATCTGGAAAAATAGGAATGCATTAAAAGTGCAATTGTGATCTAAATCAACCACAATGTCAAGTCCTCTGTTTGCTAGATTTTATGATTATGAGATCAATAAAGCACTTGTTTACATTTTCTTTATGACAGAGCAAGTGCAATCATGTGGCCCTCCTCCTCAACTCCCCAATGGGAAAGTCAAGGAAGGACAGAAAGAAGAATACAAACACAGTGAAATGGTGGAATATAACTGCAATCCCGATTTTATAATGAAGGGACCAAAGAAAATACAATGTATGGATGGAGAGTGGACAACTTTGCCTACTTGTGTTGGTAAACAGATATTAATGTTTAGAGTAATAGTCTCTTTATTATGTACTTATATATAAATGCAGATGTAAATAGATTTTTACATATTTTAAGTTGAAATATACAATACTTTATATTTTTCTAGAACAACTTGAAACATGTGAATATCTACCTGAACTCAAGCATGGCTATGTCCCTCACCCTGCCCCTTCCTATCAACATGGAGTTTCAGTTGCCTTGACTTGCAAAAAGACATATACAATGATTGGCAATGGCACAGTAACTTGTATTAGTGGAACATGGACAGAGTTTCCTACATGTGTGGGTAAGAATACACTTGCAGACATTCTACATGATTATTTTCAATTTTGAGTGAGACTACATTAATTTTATAAACATAGTAATAATTACAACTGTGTTATATTGACTATTTCTCCCAGGAATTTAATACATCAACCCATTTTTCAGGTATCTTTGGATTTAACTGGTATAATGAATGGGATTTTAAATTAATTTATATATTTGAACATTTATATTTTCTATATACAAGACCATTATTTAGTTGTGTATACTGATTTTATTTCCAGCAATGTTGCTGGATTCTTATATTAGTTCTAATATGAAATTTAGATACTGTATTTCTAAAATGATTAATATTTAAACTTTTTTCATTATTTTTTTGTTTTCGAAACAGCAACCAAAATAATTGCATATCCTTTACTCTAACATTTCTGAGAGTGTCTGGAATCTTTTGGGGAAAACCGAGGGATTAGGACCAAAGAGACTTGACTTTATACCTGTTCTGCACCCATAACTCTCAAGTCTTGATTTTCTGAATCACCTTTCTGCAGTTTCTCCATGAAAATAGTGAATTTATTCCAGTTTTTCTATGTCCCTTCAGCCTGCAGCTCTGCCCTTATTTTGCTAATTGCATCAGGACACATAATGAATAACTATTTTCAAAGTTGTCCTTTTCTATTTTACTGACATTTCAAAACCTGAAAGAAATGGGTTAAATGTAGCTCCACAAAGAATATCTTTCAATCAAACTTTTGAACCAAGGGAATCACCTAGAACTTAAAATTTTTTGACATATTTTTCCGTCAGTCAGAGATACAGTTTTGAGGGTGTTTTGTGGTTTTTTTCAACAGTATAGCCATATCATGCAAGTGAGGTCAGGAATAATTTTTGTGATGTCTATGAAAGCATCAACCATAATTTAATCATGTGAATATTTCCCATTTTAAAAAAACTTTTTATTTTAATTTATGTGTATGAGTGTATTGCTTGCATGTGTGTAAGTGCATCCATGTTGTGTAATGCCTGTGGAGGTCAGAGGGTGTCGGATCCCCTGGAACTGGAGTTACTGATGGTTGTTAGCCACCCTATGGGTACTGGGATTCAAAGCTGGGTCCTCTGCAAGAGCAGTCAGTGCTCTTAACTGCTGAGATATCTCTTCAGTCCTATATCTCACATATTTTTGAGAGGTTGGTTTGTGCTTATACTCTTATCATTAATTAGTACATTAATTTTATAGCTACACATGAGCTTAAGAACTGTACACGATCAAAACTTGGAACAAGAATATTCAGACCATATCTGACGGAATTTAATCATAATGCTATAATAAATTATAAATGTTTTGGAACACACAAATACAGTCAAACAGTCTGCATTAATGGGAAATGGGAACCTGAACCAAACTGCACAGGTAAGATGTGTCTGAATCATTTGTTGATCCTGTTGATTCTTTCCTTTAAAATTTTTCTCTAATGGTATATTAAATATATTTAATATGGCTGTATACAAAGTTAGATAATAATCACAATGCTTTTTAAGCACAAATATTATCCTCTAAAAACACTGACTTTCTGGTAAAGATAATGGAGTAAGGCCATTTTTATCTTATTATACACAGTCTCTGAAAGCCTGAAGAGAAAAAGAAAAGAACTCTAGAAACAGAACAAAACAGTATTCAGTGACATTCAGAAATAAAAGCCAAACTTCACATTATAAACAAGACTAAAGCATGTTTGCCATTTGGGAGATCTTAGTCTGAGTGGAAATTATTCTGAAACTCTGAAGTCTAAGACTTTAACCGCATTTCCTCCCCACATTCTCCCCTTCCTCCTGCCTAGTCCCCCTGCTAGCTCTCTTCATGCTCCAACACAGTCCCACTTCTGTCCTCATGCTATTAACGTATCAAAGTGATTTCATTCCATTGTGTACGTACACCATTTTTACTTTATCCATTTACCTGTTCATGAATTTCTAAACTGATTCTATAACTTGGCTATTGTAAACAGTGCTTTAGTAAATATACATGTGCAGGTATCTCTGTGGTTTCAGAATATACTCAAAAGTTCTATAGCTAGGATATAAGGTGGTGATTACTTTTAAGGAACTTCCATATTAATTTCCATGTTCCAAGCTTGCACCTTGCACTGCCATCTGCAGTGTATAAGGCTTGCATTTTTCATGCATTCTCACCAGCATCTATTGTTACTTGCTTTCTTGGTCATAGTCATTCTGATTTAGGTGAAATGGGATCTCAGTGTAGTTTTAATTAGCATTTCCCTTATGTCTAAGAATGGTGAGTATGTTTTTTTTTTCAAACAGGTGGAAATATACTTCTATTTTAATTGAATTTTGTGTATCTTATGCAATATATTTTAATCATATTTAGATTCCCCTCCACTGTCTGCACACTTCCCTAAAGTCTGTCAATAGGATTCCATGTATTCTGTTATAAATGTTAAGGCCTATCAAGTCAAGTTTGTGTACCCGATTTCTCTCAGTGCAAGTTCATCCACTGAGCCTGTTCAGTCTATCTAGTGTCACTCCCTTAAAGAAGATCAACTGTCCCTCACCCCGCGGTTATCAGGTAGCTGCTACTAGTTCTTCAGCTAGCGCGCATTTCCGCAGTTCTGTGCTGGTTTTGGAATGATTGAGTTTACATGGCCATGCTCTCATCATAGCTGTAAGTTCATATGAACAAGTTCCCAGAGGCCTGGAATATTCTGTTTCTTTATGTTGGTGAATAATCTATTCATATGTTTATTGTTTATCTGTACTTCATCTTTTGAAAACTGTTAATTTCATTAGCCCATTTCGTGTGTTGTTTGTTTGTTTTGTAGGTTTTTAAAGTTCTTTATTTATTCTAGATATGAATCCTCTGTCAAATGCCTAGGTAGCAAAGACTCTTATTCATTTTGTAGGCTGTCTCTTCACTCCATTGCTGTAAAATTGTGTAGAAGCTTTATAATTTCATGTATTGCCATCTGTTAATTCTTGATTTTATTTCCTGAGCTATCAGAGTCCTTTACAGTTGGTCCTTAACTATACCTATCTTGATATTATTTTCCATGTGACTTTCTCCAGAAGTTCTAATTTCAATTCTTAGGTTTCAATCTTTGGTCTATTTTAGATTGATTCTTATACAGACTGAGAGATACGGATCTAGTTTCATTACTTTGTATGAACATACCCAATTTTTCCAGCCCCATTTGTTGAAGAAACTATCTTTTTGTAAATCTATGGTTCTGGAATCTTTGTCAAAAAAACAGACGGTTGTAGCTATGTGGATTAAATTTAGGTCCTCTGCTCTAGTCCATTGATCCATGCGTTTTTTTGTGTCAGTGTCTTGACTAGAGCTATTTGGTATTCCTTGAAATCAGATGTGGTGAGAAATCCATCATTGTTATTTTTATATAGGATACTTTTGTCTATTTGGGGTACTTGGTATTGCCATGAGAATTTTATATTGTTTTTCCCATTTCTGTGAAGAATATCATTGAAAATTTCATATGAATTTTATTGAACCTGCAAAGCACTTTGAATAATGTAGTTATTTTCACATTGTTAATTTTGCCTATCCATGAGGATGGATTTCCATCTTCTAGTTTCTTCTGCAATTTCTCTCCTCTTCATTTAAAATTTCTGATTTTAGAAATCTTTTGTTTCCATGGATAGATTTACTTCGTTTACCTCTAGGTATATTTAAAAAGCTATTGCTAATGGGATTGTTTTCCCTTAATTCTTTCCCATTATGTTAATTATTGGTATATAGAAAAGCAACTGAATTTTGTATGTCATTTTTTAAATATTGCTACTTTGCTGAGAATGCTATCAGTGTTAAGAGTTTTCTAGAAGAATCTTCAGAGTCTCTGATATACAGGATCATATCTTCTCAGATAGACAAATAGCAATATTATGTATCAAAAAAGGGAAGAAATCTCTAAGTCAACAAGATACCTATATGTCTATATTTATACAACACTAGTCACAATAGTAAAGTTATAGAATCAGCCTAGATGTCTATCAATAGATTAATTCATAAAGAAAATGTGAGAAATAGATATAGATATAGATATAATGTATATTCCTACCACTGAGCCACATCCCCAGCCCCTCCATCTTTTTTGCATACTTATGTGTGTGTGTGTGTGGTGTGCATGCATGTATACATGTTTGCCTGTGTGTAGGTTCATATAGGTGTGCACATACATGTAGAAGACAGAGGTTGACATTGAGGGTCTTTCTTGATTACTTTGCATCTTACATATTGAAGCAATGTCTCTCACTTGAACCCAGGCCTTGCTGATTTGACTAGCATAGCTAGCTAGCTTGTCCAGAGTATTCCCAATCTTTTCATCCCCAGCACTGGGATTATAGGCCAGCCACCACACCCACCTGGTATTTATAGGTCTCCAGATTCCAGTTCCTCATGCTTGCACAGCAAGTGGAAACCCCTTTGAGTCATCTCCCCAGTCTCTTCAATATGGGTTTTAAATGAAGAGAATATATTTGGAGGGGAAAAGATATTTATTGCTTCTTATGCAATAATCCTGGAGAGAAGTATCAATATACCATAGCCCCCAGACTGAAAAATATGGGTCTAGGGAGTGTTGTTGGGGATGGTGCTTTGGCATCGAAATTGGTCATTTAAAACTTTTCTCTGATCAAATCAACAATCCAGCAATAAGTGCACTACTGTCAGTCCATCAGAGGCACTCGATGATGTAAATTGCCAGCCATTCTGAAGGACACATAAATATGAAAATATCAAATCCTATCTATCAGATTAGGTCATTAGAGGGTGGAGGGTGGCTCAGTCGGTGCTATTATTGTTGTCTTTGTAATGCTGCCATTGTTAGTTTTTCTGCTCTAACTGGTCTGAGTCTGTGTAACACAACGAATGAATACCAGAGGAGCCATAAGCTTCATTAATGACGCCGTAAAGTTATAAATCCCTTAGAGTGGTCAAGTGGCCCTAAATTGGAGGTGGGCCTTGCTCAAGCCTCATCAACTGGTCACTCTGTGGACCGAGGAGACTGTTTATGGAGCCCACCTATCTCCTTTAGTGCCTTAAGATAGATACCTGCCCTGCCTGAAAAACTACCCAAGGACATCAGATCCTGGCACAGAGTTAACACCCGCAGCTGTGTTTAGTACCTTTCATATAAAAATATCCAAGGCCTCTTTCTATAGAAGATGCCTTCTTCACTCAGAAAAATTTATCCCCTTGGCTCTGTTCTTTAAATAAAAGAATACATTCCTTGCCTGTTGCAGGTCTGACTCTGCTTCTTATCTCTTAACTCTAAACTCTATTCTTTTTTCCTCTCCAAAAAATCTGATTTTTGGTGACTCATACTGGTTTCAGGAATCGTCTCTTGACTTCGTCTGAAGGTCGCTGGGCTGCTCTGGCCTTGGTGACCGTTGAGTGTCTAGCACCCCGGCTGAGCCCACCGAAGCCCACCCTTATGGGTAGACCTGTCCATCTGATGTTCTCAAGTAGTTTCACTTTACTATTGTCCCCTCCCGGTCTTGGTACACAACCCATCGAGAGCATAGATGCCCTCTCAGTCTACTAACTGTGCCAACAGCCCCCTGACTAGACTAGGGACCCATGAGGTCCTAGGGGTTGAAGACTACATGGGGGAGTGGGGAGGGGCAGGCCTCTTGTCTTGACCCCAGGTTGGGTTCCAAGGAGAGGGCAGAGATCATCTTTCACTCAGAGCCCCTCCTAATTCTCCCCTTTGTTCTTGAATATTCTTTGCTCTCTCTTTCCCTCCAAATCTGGCCAGACCGCCAGGCAGAAGAGCCACTTTCCATTTCGTTCGCCTTCACATCCATCACACCGGGAGACAAAGTAATACTTTGGGTCTGGTTTGAAGGCTCCCCGATTAGGTTGATGGGTCCCAATGGCCTCCCTCCAACCCAATCCAGCGGTCTTAAGACTCAAATCTTGGGGGGGGGGGTGTCTAAAAAAGCCTCCCATTAAACCCTGTAGTTAATAGTCCTGATACTCCCCATGGACTTCTGTAGTCTTTTGATACCCCGATGTTTCCGAGAAAGGGGACACCCACGCCTAGACACGAGGTTCATTCCAGTTAGTTCAACCTCCAAGGGAACCTTGGAAGGCTGGAACTAATTTCCACTCCACTCTTGCCATTTCTCCCAAAACACACTAGTTGATTCAAATTACTTGGCTCTGGGGGGGACCTACCCACAAGGGACCCTATGAGACTTCAGAAGCCTACCCACTTGGCCAGCAGAGGAGGTCCTGGGTGCCGACCCACCATGGGTCCCATATTCTCTGTTCCAAAAGCCGCGCCTTTAGCTTGTCTCCAAACAAACTTTTAAAAACTCTGATTAAAAATACTCAAATTGACTGAGCTTACTCGGCTCTCCTCCCAAATGTGGCACCTTTAATTATAATAATTTAACAAACTTAGAACACTACATAAGCAAAACGGAAAGTGGTGCAGGGCAGGCCCTCCCCTCTCACCTCCTCCCCTCAGAGTCCCTGCCTCGTTCTGCCCCCATTAAACTTATTGCAAACCTCAATTTAATAGGGTTTGTATCTCCATCTACTGTCTGCCATCACTCAAAATCAAAAACTCTTTAAACTCTATTTTCTATCAAGTTCAGCTGATGAAACCTCACAGGTTTCATAGATAAGGTTTCAAAAGATAAGGTTACATCTGGGTATGTAAAAATATAATTTGTTAAATATATTTTTCTGGTTCTGATTTACTCCCAAGTTGCTTTAAGGTATCCATTTTGTTTATACATAGTCTGCATAAATTTATGTTTCTCAAAAATAATTTACTTGGTGTCAAATTAACTCTCATATATAAAGTCTCATATAAACTAAAACTGTTAAATCAACCCCAAAATACTTTTTCCTGGTCAAAATGTTATCTTTTTAATCCTTATCTTAATTCTAGTTCTATAATGTGGTTCCTATTATTTAAAAAAGGTAAGTTAATTTTAAATAATAGTTACTTCTACTCCAGGTTGCAATTCATCTTTGTGTTTTTTTATATAAAATAAACATTTTAAGAGTACTGTCTCTTTAAAGCCAACAAACAGGTATATCAAGGTCTATATATTTGCAAAGTTTATGTAAAACATCTCTAGACATTTCAACAATTGATTACTTGAAACTTGCTTTGGGGCTTCAGAGACATCTCAAAGTTTATATAGACCAGTATGCTTATATGTACTGGTATGTTTAAGGTGGTTATTCATGTATCTATATGTATAAAAAAACTACATATTGGTTACTTAATGGATTCTCACAACAAATAATGGATTTGTTTGTACATGTTATTATAGCTTAGGATATCAATGAAAAGGTTAGTAAGATTAAAATGGTTAAATATTTGCAAAATAAAAATAATAATGATATTCAAATAAATTTAGTAAAGGTCTAAGTAAGTATAGAAGATTGTTACTATAATAATTATTCTTATAGACAAAGCTTTCAGTCCACCCCTGGCTTATACTACACACCTGGTTACTGTGTTGGATTAAATAAATACAAACAAGAATTTGAGTTACCTGTGACTACTAAAAATGTCCTTTATGTTTCTCTGTATTATGTAAATGTTAGTTTTGGTACTTTCTTTTGCCCATAAAAAATAATTTGGTGCAAGAAGGGTTAGGTTCAGCCTCCCAAAACCAGATGGTACAGTCCAGAAAAACAATTTTGCTTCACTTTCTCTGAATCCTAAGCAACTTATTTCCTATCTATAGGTAAGAAATATGACCCCCTCCCTTCTTTCTAAAATTGTAACTCAAAGTTGGGAGGGGGTTGAAAAAAACTGCATCTATTAATACTAAAACAGCCTCCATGTGAGATAGACTGAAAATTATTTTAAGTTCCTTTCCTAGGCTACACATACTTAAACTATAATGCTAAATGTCTCTGGTTTCTGTATTAGGCTCACTAAATTTATATTACCAAGATAGCTCTTTATGCACAAAAATTTTAAAAACAAAATATAAGTAGAGTCAAAGTTTATTAAAAAATGTTTGGATTTTTCTTCAAGCTTTATTTACATATTATATAGTATTAAAGGTACCAAACTGGCACAGTTGACCTTCTTGGAATTTTAATAACCATACTTAAAAACCCATATTAATCTGGTCAAAATGGGTGTAAAGGGGCAGTTCTGTTCCTTATTCTCCAAGGCTGACTAAGTCTAGAGAACTTTGGGGTACGTCAAGATGTTTTGCAACTGTCATGAGTCATCTGTCCTGTTCAGGGAGGTCATAGAGACCCCACTACAGGGACTCAAATCAGTGTCCTGTCTATAAAGAGCAGATTCAACACAGGGGAACCTTTCCCCCAAATTAAGCCATGGTCAAGCAGGATCTTCTGACTTAGACTCACAAAGATAAAACTGGTAAAACAAAAGTTAAAGGAGCCAATAGCTCCAAGTGACCCCTAAGGACGAAATCCTCAACTTCAAAGTAAAAAAATTCGTTTATTTGGGTCAACTCTATGGTCTTAAATACCCGAACAAAAAGTATAAACATAAAATAAAGTAATTGTTCTTATACCTTGCCATGGGGGTCCCCCCAGTACAAACTTTAAGGGAGACAGACTATGTAGGTCCCCTTATCCCGACTACATAGTAACAAAAGCTCCCAATGGTATTTATTTCTTTTTTCCCAAGGGCATCTTATCCTACCCCCATTCCAGACACCAATGTGACCTTGTGTACTTAGTTCCAGACCTCATAGTAATTCCTCCCAAGAAAAAAATATAAATCCAGTCAATTTCCACCCTAATAAAAAGAAACTCCATGGTGCTCTCCCTCCTGTTGGAAATGATAGGATCTGCCATTATGAGAAAGATAGCTATTGGACTCCCACAGGTACAATATAGCCAGCTCACACAACGGGTTACAAATAATCTGCCAAAGGACAGCATTAGCATGCTTAAAACTCAACTTGAAGAAAAGGAGGGGAGGGGGAAAGGAGGGGAGGGAGACGATAGAAGGAAGGCCCTGAAAATCTCAAACCTGCAGTTACTACACAAATGCATTTTGAAAGTGTAAACTGTATTATCATGAACTACATTTAATACTATAACTTCACATGTATGTGTAGCTGTATGTATATCTGTGTGTGAAGAGAGGGAGGGAGGGAAGGACAAACAGGGAAGACTTTTTGCTGAGTGTTCCATTATACTGAAATGCTACACTACTGAGCTGTTTTTCTTAACGTTTATTAATGACATGATTCAACTTTATTATTTTGTAGAAAGAAAGAAAGATCTCTGCCCACCTCCACCACAGATACCTAATGCTCAGAATATGGTAACCACTGTGAATTATCAGGATGGAGAAAAAGTAGCTGTTCTGTGCAAAAACAATTATCTACTATCAGAGGCAAAAGATATTGTGTGTAAAAATGGACACTGGCAATCATTACCACAATGCATTGGTTAGTAGTTGTCTGAATAATTTTGTTTAAAAATAGGTTGCTAATCTTAGCTTTAGCCTCAAAATGGAAAAAAAATAGCTGCTAACTGATCTGTTGCATATTCTGAAGCACTGAAATTGCTATCTAGGTCACCAATTCTATATTCCAATAACTTTCCTCCTGAGACTTAGCTCCAAGAGTCATGAGAGAGGAAAAATTTTAAGATACCCTAAATGCTCACTTCAATGATCTGAGACTTACTCAATTTCAACTGTGAGATGTCAAATGAGCAGTTTGGAATTTATAAGGACTAGAATACAAAATAAACAGCTGTTATATTAAGTGAGATTTAAAGCTGTCGTACTACAGGGGATCACAGAGCATTTAAAATAACTAAAATGATAGGGTGGCAAAGGGAGATAGCCATGTGGACCTCTTCATTAAAGATAAGAATGAGAACGAGCCAGAGTTACAGGAGAAAAGGGAGGAGGAGGCTGGAGGGGACAATTTCATTATTACCTCAATGTCATCTACTAAGGAGACGTAGATGGTGGATTTGGACTCACATTTTACAGGTTCCATTCCATGATGAGTTAAACTCATTATTTGACTCTGTAGTGAGAGAAAAGCACATTAAAACAGGAGCAGAGGCAGAGCCACATGCTTACACCATTAGTCAGCAAAAAAAGAAAATGAACGAGACATGGTCCCACAATCCCTTGAAGACATTCCCTGTGGCCTCTCAGGAGGCCCCACTGCTTAAAAATTCCACCACCTGTGGACTACATCTTAGCACAAAAGTTTATTAAGAATACTTACACAAGCCAGTACAGCTGGAATCCCAGAGCAGTGTCAAAGACTTCCTTCAGAAGGATGTATTTCATGGTATTGTTTCACAGAACACCAGGGATAATGAAGACTGCTTGAAACTGAGAAAGATGCCAAAAACCATGAGTGAGCACTTTCCCATAGATGCTTATTTACTAGTAAGTAAATATATAATTGCTAATTGGTGTGTAATCAAAAAGAATGTGAGTCATAAGGTATGAACAAGGCTTACACTTAAAGGAATAGAGAAATGAGGTGTGACCTTTGATGGAGCAGACAGTGAGAAATTGTCATTACAGAAGATGGGACAGGGTCTTTAGTCCAAAGGAAGAAGAATCTTGCACCCACCTAAAGGCATATTCTGCAAAAGCTAAGATATATAAGTTAATAAACCACAAGGTAGAACAAGTTAACAAGGGAGATTACTTATATGCTGATTTTCTCCTTAGAAATTTGATAAAAAATGAAAAAAATCAATCAATTAATTTATATTAGCGAATCTTATCTCTGTCAAAGAAAAATGTCCATGATATTGAGTCAAAAAAGTAAATTTTGAAAGGATGTATTATAATACGTTTGAACAAAATTTTATAATAATATACCATTAAATACATGCTACTTGCATGAAATAATACCTGATCTTGAAAATAATTATTTTTACTTTTCTTCTTTGAATAAAAATTGAATATTAAAGAGTGGGCAGACTAAAGCTAAGATGTAATAATCGGTTGTGCTTTAAATAAAAACTTTGGTTAAATCATACATACCCAGGACTTTATGTGAATAAAATTAGCAAGAAAGAAGGCAATATTGTGGAATGTTTTCATGATAATGTAGTATGATAGAAATTCCATTGTTAGCTACATATATTATCAGATAACACATGAGATACTGAAGCTATGATATGTCATTCTTATTTCATATTATTACATTTAAACTAGTATGATATCTATTTATAAAGAAATAAGTATTATTTTCCAGAGTCTGAAGAATTTTGTGGGCCACCTCCACCAACTGAAAATGGAAATATCACCTCTTTCCAACTGTGGACATATCCTCCTGGATCAACAGTGGATTACCGCTGCCAGGCCTTCTATAAACCAGAGGGCTCCACAAAGGTGAAATGCCAAAATGGACAGTGGTCAGATCCTCCAAAGTGCTTGGGTGAGTTTTTAACATCTTTACAGTTGCAGTATAATGATTATTGACTAATTTCATAGAATGACTCATACAAATTTCATTCTTCTTAAACCATTTTCTTACGCAATGTAAACATGCAAGAAAAATGAATAAAAATTTTACTTTAAATAAAAAAAAATAGAGTGAGAGCCACAGGGAGCAGAGCGGTGGGGTGATCTAGGACAATGTAAATGATTCCTATGTATGAAAATTTCCTGGTGAAGCCCACTATTCTGAAGGCTAACACAAAATAAAATTTTTAAAAACTACAAATATGGGGCTGGAGAGATGGCTGAACAGTTAAGAGCACTGGTTGTTCTGGAGTGGACCTGGGTTCGATCTCAGCACCCACATGGCAGCTAACAGCAGCCTGTAACTCCAGTTCCATGGGGTCTGACGGCCTCTTCAGTGTCCACTGGTATTTGGCGGACAATACACTCATGCCCAGAACATAAAAATAACAAAATATTCTTTAAATTATAAATTGGCTCTCATAGTGCTCGGTATTTTGGGTTTTTCTATCTTTCTTCCTAGAAATCTTGACAATATCCAAGTAAAAAGCCATGCCAACAGTCATCCACATTAGAAAATGCATAATCATCATTAGCTTGATGAATGTTAGAATTTCAGCTGCGTTAGTGAAGATCTCCCTTAAGAAACACCCCATTTCAGGGATGAATGCAAAGTGCTGCAGTAGAGAATGTGATTTTAACATCTATTTTTAGTTCGCCCCAGGGGAAGGTTTCCCCATAACTTCAACTTTACTTTCAAAACAAAGAATGAAGAAGGAGCTCTCTTATCTCTTGACTGTTACTCATACATACAGAACAAGAATTGAAACAATTTAGAGCTTGTTTCTGAATTTGGAGATAAGAGAAATTTCTAGCTACACAGCAGACAAAGGGACCAGAGACTCCGCTGGGAGCTAACAGGACCAGTTTATTAGGAGAAGACCAGATGGGACTAGGAGTGGAGAAATGCTAGCCCCCCTGGGGGACTAGCCTCCCCAGAAGAGATGGGGGAGACTATCACCCTCATCTTGGGGCCCTGGGCTCCGGGGAACCAGGCTGGCCTGCCTGGCTCCAGATAGGGATGGAGGCGCTCCCTCAGGGAGAAGGCAAGAGGTTAACTCCCTGGGAGAGCAAGATGAGCCAAAAGCCTCTAGACCTAGCCCCCTCCTAGCTTTTTTGGGAGAGGGTTGGGGTCCCCATGACACTAATTAACATTTAAGATAAACTTCTGACCAGGAAGCAGTCCCTTTTTATAGCTGTTTGTGAATCCTGGGTTGGAAATCTTATCTATTCAAGAAGTTGTAAAAGTCAATTCTTTTCTCAGATCTCTCAGATCTCAGTGGGCTCTGAGAGTCTGGTTGGAATCACCAAGATGTCTGTCCTGGAACTGCTGGGGTGGGGGTGAAGGTTGGGGCTTCCAGTCACATCTTACAGCTATCATGGAAATAAAAAATGCCATGTCTTGCTTCCATGGTAGGAAATAAAATAAGAGGAAGAGAGAGAGAGAGAAATAGACAGAGAAAAAGGGGGTGATCGTTGGATGGGCCGCATGACTAGAGAAGTATAGAAGACTGTTCGTGTATGGACATGAAAATAAGTGCTCTGAGAACTTCCGTGTCATCATCACACAAGATGAAAGTTAAAAACTGAGATTTGGTCTCACTAACAAAGCCAGTTGAATCAGTATCTTCCAGTGAGAAGGCAGGGAACTAGCTACAGAATATTCTCTGCATCGAAGGTCTTCTATGGTAAAATAAAGCTTGAATACCTTCACCATAAAGAAATTTCAACTAAAATGAAAAGAAGGATTCAAATTATTTTGAATGGAAATTGAAAATGTGGAAAAGAAAAGGGAAATTTAGAGCAATTTATCTGTCAGGATAAGTATCAAAAAATTTGTTTGTATATCTTTTTGGAATGCATCAACTTACTGTTTGGGGACATAAGTACAAGGTTTGTGTTTAATTATTCCAAGACTCATACACTTTAATTATTTAGGAAGTACTTGTTACTACGAAAATACAAATTATCACTGAAAGTAATAATTTTCTCTGTCTACTTCCACAGAAGTAGATGTGCATATTCCTCCTCCTATATAGTCTTTATCTCTCTCAAACATCCCAAATGCTTCTAAAGCATTTAAGTAATTTCTGCTAGGCTGTCATGCTGATGTTTTTATAAACATACATGTTTTTCATGAAGAAGCTTTCAAGCTGATAGTAACAGTAATATTTGTATATTAAGTGTTTACCAGTGTCAGAACCAGAGAATGGAAGAATCATCAATAGTGCATTGGAACCAGATCAGGAATACTATTTTGGACAGGTGGTACAGTTTGAATGCAATGCAGGTTGCTCAGAAAACGGTCATTGGAGTAATGAAAAACCAAAGAGTGTGGGTAAGGTATACCCACTTGTTTTATGTTTCGATGGTTTTAGTTCTTTATAATCAACTAATATCTTGCATTTAGAAATTTACTGAATGCCAACAGCAATTAAAAATAGATATTCTATATCTGAGAACAAGTTTATAAAAATGATGAAAGGTATCAATACAACTGTAATACAGGTTTTGAATATAGTGTGAGAGGGGATGCCATCTCCACTCACTCTAGATGGAGTCCTCAGCCATCCTGTGAAGGTGAACTTATTTTTATTTTACGTATCTTTTGATATTTAAGAAAGAAGCCAGTGTAGACAAGAAAAACAGCCCACATGCATCCACATTTACTTCATGGAGTTTAGTCCATTCATCTGTTTGTACAGCATTTGCAGTTCAAGGCAATACTTGTACTTGTCTCCTGACATTAAACTCTGTAAGATGTTCAGCTACAGGACCAATCTTAAATCGATCATTTATCCACTGAAACAAAAAAATAATACTCATAAACTCTTCGTTCATATCAAGCCTTGCATTAACGAGGAACTTTTTGATCAACAGTCTTACTTCATGTAAATTCAGCATAAGACACTGGGAATTCTATTCACTTATTTGTGTGACATTTGCTGTGGCACGACTGTTTCATTGAAGCCTAAAGCTTCCATTCGTTTTCCTTGGATATTTAGTCATCTAATTCAAACTCTTTCAAAAGGTGTTTATTTATATGTATAAATGGTTTGCCTGCTTGTAAGTGTATTCCATGCATGCAATGCCTGCAAAGGCCAGAAAAGGGCATCATATCACCTGGAACTGGAGTTAACAGAAGGTTGTTAGCTGCTCTGTGGGTACTGAAAACTAAACTCAAGTCCTTTGCAACACTAGCCAATGCTCTTAACTTCTGAGCCATTTCTCCAGTTCCTGTTTCAAACTCTTACTTATTATATATTTGTTTTCAAAATGAGAAATCTCACTGGTTTTCCCAAGTGATTCTACTGCAAGTTCTAGGCTTGTTCCTTTTGAAAACCTGACGTATTTACATGTTTTCAGAGAGGAGTGAGGGAGACATGAAAGGCTCCACATCTCTAAAACATGTTCCTTTTAAACATTTCTCAACCACAAGTACAAGCAAATATTAAATGCTCAAGAGTGTGCTATTGAGTGTTCTGCATTCTTTAGGAGAGTGTTGATACGGGATACTCTCACAGACAGTTATACAACGTGCTTCATTTTATTGAAGGATAATCACATTACTAGATACAAAGTAGTTTCTTATTAATAAAAAACTGTACCATTAATTGTGTTCCTCAGCTAATATAACTATTGGTTTTGTTTTCCTGAAACAAAGTAAAAACTTGACTTTGAGATATAATTGACTTCAAACCGATGTGTCTCTATTTATCTGACATCATATAACTGAAAACGCTCTTGGTTGCAACTAAATTTACAAGAAGTTTGAAATCCGTAACAGAACAAAACTAAAACAAAAAGTATGAGATGTAATAAACCATTTTCCATTTGATTGTAACCACATCAAGGGGTTTATTTGGGGGTAATAGAAAATACTTTTTTTCATTTAACAAAAAAAATTTATAGGAATTATTAAAATTCTAAAGATAAGCTAACTAAACATGAATATCCATGAAACCCTTCTGTTTCCTAAATTGACTAGATTTTTAAAAATTGGTTTATAATATAAAAGGGATAAACTTGAAGTATCCCTCCTACTTCACCAGGCCAACCCTGGAAAAATGGCACTATACATGTGAATAATTTTGAACACTATTGTCTTCGGTAAAATGTACACTCTGGCAATGTTTTAATAGCATTTTTAGTCTTAAATATCTATAGACAGTTTATTAAGTTTAATGAAGAGGTCTGTGTCTACAACTTAGAGTAATTTAAAGAAGACAAAGTTCTCCCAGGATTGTTTCTTTGGTCTATTAAATGCTTGTCTTATTGCTGTTATTCGGTATCATATAAGTTTAACTTAAAAAAAATAGTATTGAGTTTTGTTATGTCTTGAAGAAAAACCTAAAAAGAGTTATATAAACTGAAGTGGGCTATGAAAATCTGATAAGCAAAGTTGAATAAAGAGAGGAAAAGTCAAAAATGGAACATTTAAAGGCTGATTGGAAATTAATGTCAAGAAACATAAAAAATAAAAGGCATATCTTATGTTTAGATAGTGCAATATTATTTCTAACATAATTGTTAGTAATATAAATATGTCATCGTGTGAGAAATACACACATGTTACAGCTTGTTTTTCAGAATGAATTATAAATTTAAAACTAGTTGAGAACACTACTGTAAATGCCTTCCTGAACTAAATGTATAAATATGTATGGAAAAGGAAATGTTGTACAAACAATACTGAAAACTATAAAATTCCTTTTCTGACTAAATGTAAGAATGAATAGCAGGAAAATTTTTGAGGGAAAATTTCTAGGATCCTGATATGGAGTTGTTGTTTCATGAGTTGACTATTAGGTTTAGAAGGAAAAGCATGGATTGATAGAAGAATAATGCCATAGATTTTCATATTAAAAGCTGGATATATGTTTGAATTCTTCTCGTGGGCCTGTCAACCATGAAGCCGACATAAGAATTTGGATGTGCTGAATAAATTATGATCATAAAGTAGTAGTTTTTATGCATGTCAGTATCTTGAATGTCACAAAGAATGTAAAAGGAGAAAAACAAATGGAGAATTTATACTCCTAAATCAACTGTAAGGCAAAGAAATCCTATAGGGGCTTCAACAATGAGTTGTCCAAAATGGCAATGGTATCAGTGTGAGGGTCTAGTGAAGAATCATTTGAGCCACATAGAAAAGAACATGCTCATGGTGGGAATGACCTGAAGGCAGACCAAGACCACAGTGGTGACAGCATATGTGGTCAGTTTTGAAAGAGTAACCGAGAAGATCCAGGAAGTACATATTTAGACAAATTCTGGTACATTGCATAGAGCAGAAGATGAAGAGAGAGAGTAACAGATATAAAAATAAGATTGTAAAGTAAAATAAAATTATAAAACAAGCTGGGCTTGGTGACACACACCTTTAATCCCAGAATCAGGTGGATCTCTGTGAGTTCAAGACCGTCCTGGTCTACATAGCAAGTTCCAGGTCAGCTGGGAATACATGGAGATCTTGACTCAAAAATGTATATATATATATATATATATATATATATATATATATATATATACATATATGTATACTTGAGCATATTATCTAGAAAATGAAAATGACAAGGAGAACCAGAATACAAATATCACATTGGAGAACCTCAAGAAGTCAATGACCAAAGAGGCAATCATTCTAGAAGGTTTGATTTCTTCAGCTCAACAAACAGAGAAAGACCTTGGAACATATTCCAACCATTGTAATCTATGGAAAAAGAGAGTTTCTGGATTTTCAGATTTTCAAATTGGAGCAAATGGGAGACACGTCACAGCACTGGTAGCATGATGGAGCTGCCAGAAATCAGGAAAGGCTGCGCTGAAGACTAAAAGGAAAGTGCAAAATTGGACAGAGCAAGTAAAAAACTATTCTTAAGGATTTGGACTTTGAAGAGGCAGAGCACACTAAGAAAAACAGTTGAAAGAACTTTAAAATAGGAGAAGCTTGCATATCCATTTAAGAGATAGTAATTGACGAGTGAGGTATCAGGATGGATGAACAGCTGTTCAGGATCTAGTGGAAAATAAATGTTGAAGTTGGTCATAATTAGAAAAACATTTTGCTATTGAAGACAGAGGGAACCAGTTAAGTCAGAAGAGATGTCTCCATCCTTGAAGGGAATCATTAAAACAAACATAGAGACCCCAGTCCTGGCAGTCTTGAGTTTCTTGTGTGAACAAGTATGTGATAAGGGGAGGTGAGACCTGGACTAGAGGAGTGAGAAGAGGAAGGCCTCTATCCCCTGGGAAGAGGAATAAGGAGGAATTGGGAAGAAGCCAGTGAATCTCAGACAGTCGTTAACCTTCCCTCCGCAGCTCATAGGCTAAAACACAATATGATACCAGTACTTCTCAGCAGTACTTAAAGAGTACCAAGAAATGACGATAATTAGGTAGGTGCAAACTGTAGCTCACAGACCAAGTCCTGCTTCTCTCCCTTTCATAAACAATTTTATTTTTATAGGAAAAAGGGTCAACCTATTTGATTCTGCATTACTTCATCTACTTTTGTGCAAAAGCATCACACTTAAATAGATAGAAGTGATATACCTATCTAGGCCTTTACAGAAAAAGCTTTCCAAATTTACATTGGGTTATTCCTTTAGTGTAAGAAAAACTATATCATAATATTTCAAAGTTACAATACAGATTTCTGTTTGGTGTGTGTTTCCTCCCTGTGTAGATCCTAAGGTCTGGGCTCATTATATGAATTCTAAGAATCAGGTGCTACTGACATCATCTTCTCACATCATCTTTTACTCACTGGGGCTGTGGAAATGAGAGCCTAAGAAATTAAATGGGTCACGAAACAAAACCAAAGGTCATGGTCTGGGGAAAAGATGGTAGATTGTGGGGGTTAAACCAGATGGAAAAGCATAAAAGAGGATGTGGGGAAGAAAGTACTCAGAGTGCAGTATATGCATGTGTGAAGTTGTAGAGAACAATTAGTAAAAACGGAGAATTCACACAATGTTTTTCCCACTGTATTTTTCATCACAGTGAAAGATACAGATTCTATATTTAGTAAATCATCCTGAGTAGTCCTAAGACCACATTTACTTCACAATGGAAGGGATGTTGAATCCTGACAAGTTTGTACAAGGAAGAGCCAGTGAATGTTTATAAATACGACATGTGAGAGTCCTAGGACTGAGAATAAGGAAGATGTGGAAATAGCAGTTGAAGTTATGTATGATGATGTCATGTCCAGATGTGGAATCATGACATGTCATGTGTGATGGCTTCAGGAAACAAAACTGAATAGTCAAACAACACAAATACATGAGTTGGAGAGAGAGGAAGCCTGACTCATATCAGCAGAGATACGAAGGCACACTCACTTTAATGTCATTTTGTACAGTGCTCAGAACAAATAAACAGCGTCTACATTTTTATTTTCATAGAACTAATTTGATGGGAATTAAATATTCTACACCATTTATACTTGGTTCTTCTCAGATATGACATGCAAACCTCCTCATATTCCAAATGGCATCTACTCACCTCAGCGGATTAAACACAGAACTGAAGATGAAATCAGATATGAATGTAAAGATGGTTTTTATCCTACAACAAGGGAAACTATTTCAAAGTGCACAAGTAATGGCTGGGTACCTGCTCCGAGATGCAGCTGTAAGTTTCATTCATATCTTATATCCTCACAATTCTGAAATTCCTATATCTGTTTTAGTATTTAGAGACAGACTTTATTTTTCAAAGTGGCTGAATTTGAATAATTAAAAAGCATAATTTAGGACACTAAAATTCTAATTTATTGCTCTTCAAATTTATGAAATGTGTATACATATGTGTGTGTACCTTTTTACTTAAAAATTATTCCAGATTTTAAATTATGGTGTACGAATATTGTTACATAAGTCTTCATTTTAATTATTTAATGTACTAAGAAGTATCCACCAAAAAGTATTTACTGCAAAACAAAACCTTTGTTATCCACTCTTTCTATGGGTCGTATTGGGGATTGTTTGGCAGCTTGCTCTGTATCAGTTCAGGGCATCAGGACATTGCCATGGCTTAGTCATCACAAGACTGCCAGGCTATAAAGTCTGCTTCCAGCATGACATGTGCATACAGATTTGACAAAAAATCTGAGTTCCTTACTAGATGAGCCTGCTTGACAGCTAACTTCCTCCAGTGCTATTGATCAGCAAGACAATTATGGATGCTGGGAAGCCATTGCTGAACTATGCACACACTGTTACTTTAGCAGCAGTCAATTCTTCACACACTAAACTCCTAGTACACCCAAAAAGAAGGAAATTAAACTGCACTGTTTGGAGGGAGTTTGGAAGACCTTCTGTGACTTCCTAAGACATGGAGAGCACAGTTCTAGTTTAGTCCAGAGTATTTTATTTCTGGAATGTTCCTTTACTCTTTTCATGGTTTTTGCTTATCTGCAATCACATTCCTTTCTTTTTATCTGGCAGTATGTGGTAAAGGTGCATCACACCAAGCATGTTATCTCCTGAACCAAAAATACAACGATAGATATGATTGGTCAGTAAACTCTCTTGTCATCTTTCAGAGTCTGTAAAAAGTTTACTGAGCTAAACAACTTAAAAGGAGGATTAATTTTGTTCACAGTTTCAGAGACTTCAATTCATAGTCTCGTTGAAGACCATGGTTTGCGCCTTGACAAGGCAAAGCATCATGGCAAAAGTGTGCTATGGTAAAGCCGTTTACCTCCGCAGGCCAGGAAACAGAGCAAGAAAGGAAGAGCCAGAATCCCGATATGCGCTTCAAGAACATAACCCCAATGACCTGACTTAGTTTGACTAGGCCTGCCTCCTACAATTCCCACTGTCTCCCAATAGCACCATCAAAGAAGAATTGAGTTAACTGCCACATGAGCTTTTGGGAAAACTTTAAAGATCTAAACTATAATAATTGTAATTCTAATTATAAGCATGATTCCAATGGAGGAAGTTATTCTCAGCAAAAAATACTTTAAAAATTCTTATTTATTGTTTTTAAGCTTTTATGTATGAGTATATTGCCTGCATGTGTGTAAGTGCACTGATGTTGTGCAATGACTGTGGAGTTTAGAAGAGGGTGTTGGATTCCCTTGAAGCCAGAGTTACAAATGACTGTTAACCAACACGCCGGTGCTAGAAGAGAACCCAGGTCATCTTCAAGAGCATGCAGGGCTCTTAACAACTAAGAAATACTTTCAATTATAAGGAAACTGCTTAATGAGTTAGAATTTTTATGTTCTAAATTTAGTTATCTGACAATTTTTTAGATGCACATAATGCCTTTGGATTACTCTTTCTCTCCAACTTCTCTCATTTCCCTTCCAGCCCTATCAACAGTCCTTCCTTCCTACCTGTCCATTTCCCAGACATGACCTTGAATTTTAATGTTGACATCTTTAGTTTAACCAGGGCCATATGGGCAGCACTTAAATTGGAACTATCCTTTGGAACCTGGTCGGGTCACTAGTGAGTATTCAACTGAACGCACTGACTCCTCCCTCTTTTGACTCTATTAGTAGAAAGTAGTTCATCAGTGAGGTTTAGGTCCTTCCAAACCCTCCACCACCCATGCCTGGCTCTTGATGGAGCCGTTTTTATGCACAGCCAGTGCAATCATCTGTAGTGGTTGAGGGATGCTTGCAGTGTCTGGGAATTCCCTAGAAAATGGCATGTTTCAGTCCTCATCACTCTATTGTGGCTCTATAGTCTTTGTGCTCCCTCTTCCAGTGTTCCTTGGACATTGGAGGACATGGTGAAAATGTCTTCTTTAGGGCTGAGCACTTGTCATTTATTCTCAGCCCCTTGTATGTCCTTAAGTCTCTGCTCATATGCCTGTTCACTGAAGACAGGTTTTTCTGACTAATACTGAAAATGGTAACTGTCTTAAGTATAAATACATATTTTCAGAAGGCAATTTGATGTTATGTTAATTTAGTTAAATAAGATCTACCCTAGATCTTATGATATTCCCATCATGGGCTTTTGAACAGGCTTTCAGTTACCAGCTGTAGACTCTCCCCTGTGATGCAAAGCTCAAATCCAATTTTGGTAGCCTTTTCACAATGTAGATCTGTCCCCAGTATGTCTAGACTAGCTGTTGACTGACTATATCCGAATTTCAATGAAGTTATTTCACAATGGAATTTCTTGTGTTCTCATGGATAAGAAACCGATCAATTAGATTGTTCATCTCCCTGTGACTTCACTGAAAATCACCTTATCTACTTATGATGAACAGTACTTCCTTCTCAGTCCTGTTAAATCACATATTTGTTTCATCAGATGGTTTAATATTTTCAGGGAAATGCAGGATAAATTTACAACTACAATGATTCAAGGAATGATGATCATGAGTCTTCATTTTTACAGATTATGCAAAGAGAATGTTTTTGCATCACACTGAGTCTAGTAAGATGAAATTTAGCAGTAATAAGTAAAAGATCCAGAGATAGGTCCAAGAAATTAGCAGCTCTAATACGAATTAGTAAAGTTATAATATTAGTGCATATTTGCCTGAGTCAATATTTTGGTAGAAATATTTCAGGTGCTGATGTTGTTTCAACCGACATCTGGAGAAATTTAGGACTCAGAATGAGGCTACTTAAGTACTGGCCATCTACACTGATCATGACCTGTAGGTATTCACATTAGATTTGTTTCAAGGAAATGCCACTAATAGGGACAAAGACAGATTCAACCGTGTCCATGTGAGAAAGAAGATATCCCAGGAGTTCATAACTATGGTAGTAATGACACACCTATTTTAAACATGTCTCATTTTAGTACCCTTTGAAAAGAAATCTCAGCAAGTTAATTTATTGATGTTTATAGAGTATAATATTTGCATTTGTTGAAGAAAGACACCGAGGAGAAACAAGAATTTAAAACACATAATCACAAAAGAGTGTGTACAAACTTCTTGAAAAAGTTCTCTCATAAAACAAAAAATAAAATTTATAACTTAAAGAAACTAGAGTTATTGGTGTGTGTGTGTGTGTGTGTGAGAACATGTATGGGAATTCATTTAATATAATTCATACTGATTCCTAGAAAATAATCATACTTCATTGAAAATGAATTATAGTGTGATAAAGTAAAAATACTTTATATATAAGATCGTGTGGAGGGAATATTTATGGAAAGATTTCACATGAGCCTGTCAATGCAAAGAACTGTAGAGAACTTACATACACAGCAGAGACTAGCTCAGTCCAAGTAATTATGTTACTTCTCAGCTATAATATTTATATGTTAAAAATACATCATTGTCCAATTAAAATAAAAAATAAGCAGTTATATTGGATATTATAAGTATTCATAGTCCATTGCTCTGGTGAGCTGCAAGATACAATTTCATATTCATTAGGACAGACCTTCCCCATACCTCGTTAGTAGAAATTTTATTAATTTCCTTGATCTGGAAACCCTGTGTCTATGCATATAGTTATTTTAATGACTAGAAAGTAATTCATGGATCAAATGAATTATCTCTGATATGATTGCTTATTTCTGATAAAATAAAATATCACTTATACTGGTAATTTTTTGTTTTTTATTGCAAGTGAAACCTTGTGACTTTCCACAAATCAACCATGGACACCTATATTATGAAGAAAGATACAGACCATACTTTCCAGTACCTATAGGAAAAAAATTCAGCTATTATTGCAATAATGGATTTGTGACTTTTTCGGGATCATATTGGGATTACATTCACTGCACAGCAGAGGGATGGGAGCCTGAAAAACCTTGCCGAAGTAAGTCAACATCTGTGTCATTAAATCGTGCATCATTCTTTCAGAGAGGGGCACATAATTAAAATTCAGCTTTTCATGACAAAAATAAAACCAACAGAACAGTTGTAAAAGCAGAAAGACTTATTTTTCTGTCCTTTATGATTTGCGCTTCATAAAATTCACATGAAAACTAAAGATAGAGACAAGAATACCTTTATCACCCACACATTTTGATTAGAAAGCAAAAAGTAAATGATCTTTTAAACATTTGGTATTTGTTTTATTTTTGAATGTAATGCATTTAAATACTATGGAGATGATTTTAAATTTAGGGTTTTTTAAAATGAATCATTTTTTTAATGTGTCGTTCTTCTGGTCCTTAGAGCAATGTGTTTTCCATTCCCTGGAGAATGGACATTCTCCATACTGGGAAAAAGGATACTTAGAGGATCAGACTGTGGAAGTCAAGTGCTATCCTGGCTACACTCTTCCAAATGGTCAAAACACAATCACATGCACAGAGAATGGCTGGGCTCCTCCACCCAAATGCGTTCCTGTCAGTAAGTAACTGGCTCTACGATGTGAAAATACTCATGACTTTCAGACACATCTGCCTTAACTGTGGAAACATGCTATATTATTTCAACTGTGCATTAGTAAATACAAAGGTTTCTTGATAAGTGTATGGGAAAATTAACATATCTGTTAGATAATAGTCAATAAAATAATAAAAAGCTTTGATATGGTTCTGTTTAATTGATATCAACATATAATTTGAAATCATTTTGTCTTTTGATTCAAAGTAACTTTAAAATGATTGTTTAAGTAGAATATAAATATGACAACAGCTACCCAGTGTATTCATTCATATAATATACCTTGATCATATTTAGATCTATTCCTCTATCTGCAACCTCTAACCTCCCCACAAAGTTTTCATGCATTATGTCATTTATGTTGCTGTCCAAATTTCTGTCCCCAGATATCCCTTCTTTTGAGTTCATCCCCTGGAGCCTGGTCAACCTATCAAGTATCACTCCATTAAAGAAAACCAACCCTCTGTCTTCCAGTGGTCACTGGTTGCCAATAGTTTCTCAGCTAAGGTTAGGGGTTCTTGCCCATTTATCCCCATCTATGCTAGATTTTTATCTAATTTGAACTTGCAAGTGTCTGTGCATCCTTGTCTCCACGGCTGTAAGTTCATAGGAGGATATGCTCAGCTGTCTGGAGAACTCTGTTCCTTTGTGGTGTTTCACCTACCTTGGCTCTTACAATCCATTTCTCCCTCTTCCACAATGGTCCCAGTCCCTGTGTTGCAGACTTTTGATACAGATGGGTATGTTACCATGGGTAACACATTCACTCTGGAGTCTCTTATTTTCTATACTTGGTCAGCTGTGGTTTTCTGGGTTACTCAGCATTTGCTGCATGAGTAAGCTTCACTAGTGAGAGGTGAGAGATGCATTAATATTCTTTCTGCCTCCTGCTTCAATATGTTCCTTGTATGTTAGATGTAGTGGTTGCACTGTAGATATTTCATTTAGGGCTGGACTTCTTACAGACTCTTATTCTCTGTATTTGACAAGTTGTGGAACTCTGTAATAGTCTAACTGTTGCTTTTATGATAAGTGGTCTGAGTTACACTTGTCTATAAATAAAAGGACACGCATTTAGCATATAGTAAGAAATAATATTAGTCTAGGAATGTGACAGATGTAGGTTTTTCTCTACGATCTATGACCTTTCCAGCCATGTGTATTTGGCTATGCTTTTGGTACCACACATAAGTTCTTGTAGAGCAGGCTTTAAGTCCAATTAAATAGGTGTTGATTACCCCCCAAATAAGTGCTACACAGAATCAATAGAGATAATTTGTTGGGCCACTCACTGTTGTGTTTATTAAGCTTTACAACTGAATAGGACCATTGATTGATTTCCTCCCTATCTTTTTGAATAATTTAATAAGTGTTTATTTTAGATCTCATTCCATGTCTGGCAGAATTCTGTTGTGAATCCATCTGGGCTGGGACATTTAAGTTGTGAGGTTTTGTATTGACGTTTCAATTAACACATTTGTTAATGATCTGTTTAAGCTGTCGATCTCTTCTTGGTTTAACGTTGGTGATTTCCATGATTTTAGAAATTCATCCATTTCTTTTAGATTTTTAAATTTAATAGAATATAAGTTTTCAAAGTATTCATACTCTTCTGCATTTTTGGGGTGTCTGTTTTGATGTTCTCTTTTCATCTATGATTTTGTTAATTTGGATTTGCTTTGTCTTTTGGTTAACTGGGCTAATGATTTTTCTATTTTGTTTAACTTTTCAAGGAACCAGCTCTTAATAGTCATTGATTTTTGTATTGTCTCTTTGTTTCTATTTCTTTGATTTTTGCTCTGATTTTTCCTATTTCTTCTCATCTGCTAGGTTTGCGTTTGGTTTGTTCTTGCTTTTCTACAGTTTTGGATTGTACTGTTACTTGTACTCCATATGATTTTTAATGGAGGCACTTAGAAGTATATACTTCCCTCCTAAGATTGCTTTTAAGGTGTCCTAGAGATTTTGTTGTGTTGTATTATCATTTTTATTTAGTTCCAGGAATTCTTTTACTTCTTTCTTCATTTTTTCTTTGACCTATACATCATTCATGAATGTGTTTTTTAATCTCTATAAGTTTGTATACTTTTTAGAGCTTCCTATGCTGTTGATTATAGGCTTTGTTGCATTATGATCTGATAGAATACATAGGATTATTTCAATATTTTGTAATTTTTGAAGTTTGATTTGTACCCCATTTGATATAAAATATCACTTAAACCAGATGTCTCTCTATTTGTTCTATAATTAGTTGACTTGTCTATTGGAGATAGTGGAGTATTGAAGTAACCCCTAATAATGAGTTTGGGTTAATCTCTGTTTTATAGACTTTTATGAAGTTGGGTGCACCAGAGTTTGGACCATACATAGTTCTGTAGTTGTTGAAATTTTTTTTCTACCCCAGTATGTGGTCTATTTTAGAGACACTTCCATGGACCTTTGAGAAGAATGTATATTCTTTGGTACTTGGGTAGATTATTCCGTAGATTTCTGTTCAAACCATTTGTTGCATGATATAATTTCATTCACTTGTTTTGTAGTTTATTCTTTGTCTACTTAACCTGTTTATTGGAGAGTGTGGAGTACTGAAGTCACCTGATATTACTGAGTTGTGGTTCATATGTGTCTTATATTATAATACTACAGTTTTGATGAAATTGGGTGCACCAGATTTCATCATTGCATATGTTCATGATGGTAATATTTTCTTGGCTGATTGTTTCTATGATCAGAATGAAGAGGCCATCTTTATCTCTTCTGATTAATTTTAATTTGAAGTCTATTTTGTCAGATATTAGGATTATAACATCTTATTTTCTAGTGCCATTTGCTTCGATTAATTTCCCTATACTTTCAACCTAAGTTAGTGCCTATTATTGTAGGTGAGATGAGTTTCTTATCAAAATCAAAAAGATGGATTTGGGATTTGGTTTCTTTATTTAAGACACAAGAGAATTTATTTCCTAAGGGTATGTAGTATCTTCAGCAACATGGTCTTACCATGAGGTTCTGCTAGCTAACCAAGAGCAATGGCAATAGCCAATATTGTTTAGAGTTTATGGAACCCACCCTTGTCACCAACTCAAAAAGAGGGTGTCCACTTCTGGCATTTGACCTTTTATTTGCTAGCCTTTGGTGTCTGTTAGGGGCATTGTACCGCTGTAATAGGGTTACTCTATTGATACCATTTATTTTTATTTTGTATATGTGTATATTTTAAGAAGCTTCTACAGTTGTAGACTTCCATCTGACTTTTTCAAAAGGACTTTAGTGTTAGTTATCCATTCCCTTTAAGCCTTTCTATTCTGTTAGACCGCTTTTGCTTTTTATGTAACTGTGTTCTATCTTATAGTCAATATACCTCTTCATACCCTTACTAATTAACTAAACTCTAAGGATTTTTAAATTAAAACACATGTATCTTAAACATTTAAAAGTAGCAAGAGTTTACGAGAGAGAGAACATGTCAGGCCATAAGAAAAGGAAACCTATATGCTAATAAGGCATCTTTTTTCCTCTGTAGTGATTGGTAGGTTTGCTTGCCCATGTAACCGCCCATGTAACTGCCCATGTAACCGCACATTTATGCTAATACAAGGCTTGAAAATAACACAATGCAATAGGCTGTTAAGAAATGAGGAAGTGCGCCTGATTGGAAAGAGAACTGTATATAAGAGCACGCTTGAGCACTGTAAAGCGATTCCCCTGCTGCTCGTAAGAAGAGCTATAACACAATAAAGAGATGTAACACCAGAAGAAGCCGGCTGTAGACTCTTCTTTGCCGGATGGGGGTTCGGTTTCACCTTTAGGATCTCCGCCGCATCATGACGGGTATCTGGGTTGGGGCAAGCCGCACACCCGATCTCTCCCAAGCTCCCCTCCCAGTGGGCTGGGGACAGGGGTAATCATAATGAGGAAGGAGAGCACCAACCCGTGTCTGCGGCACCCATGTTGACAGCCACGAGGGGACGTGACAGATTTGGTGACCCTGATGTGACACTCCTCAGGACTCTCTCCGCTGGGAGCAACTTGGAAGAAGGTATGCGCCCTGAGACCTGCCAATCGGGTGAGCCCCTATCATGGGTAACTCAAACTCCTCAAAGGAGGAGCCAGCCCTAAAAGCCCTAAGGCTAATGCTAAGGAGCAGGGCCTTAAAATTTCAGATACAGCCACAGTGGAGGTCTGGGGGGACGTTAATGCCTTGGCCCCCTGAATTATAGCAGCAAATCTGTTTAATGCAGACACCCGGGAGTGGGTGAAGAGACTAGCCTGAGCCTGAGAAACACTAATGTGCTGGGGGCCGCCTCTTGGGTTTTACCCCACCATGAGCACTCGAAGGACCATGTTTTCCCCCCAGCATAACATCTTCCCATCTCCCAGCCGAAAGAAAAGAGGAGAAAGGTCAGGTGACTGCAGGAGACTCTCAGGCTATGGCCTAGGTACTTGTAAAAACACATACAGCACTCAGCCATGGTGAGGGAAATAAAAGTAAGGGAAAGGAGGTAGACTTTAACACCGAGGTAGTGCCCACTGAGGCCCCCCCATCTATAGGGGGGCCAAATGACCCCTGGTTCTTTATATACACCACTCCTCAAGATACTTAAGAGGAACAGAGGAGAAGAAAGGGAGGACTTTCCCCACACAGAGCCTAATCAAGTTTCCTGAAAGCCCTCCGTTCCTCCCAATGGCTCTATGAGTGAGGTAGATGCATATCCTGTGAATTTGGTTCAGACACCCAACCACCCAGCCACTTGGTATCCATGTCAGGCTAAAGACCTGGTGGACCTTAAACAGGCCATCAAGGAGGATGGGTCCAATTCCCCTTGGGCCCTGGCCCTCATCCAGGAGGTGGCCCACCAATGATGTGTCCCCAAAGACTGGATGGACTTAGCCAGGGCAGTTCTCCCAGGGCTCACCTATGTAAAATGGGGAGCTTACTATAGGGAGGAATGCAGGATAAGGGTGGAAGATAACAGGATGGCCGATCCATCCGTACCCATTACCTTTGCTATGTTGGTAGGGTCCAGGGACTATACCACTGGGGTTCAGCAGGCTGCGCTCCCAGCAGCCCCCTATAGAGATCAGGTCAGGCAAGCTGGACTGGATGCCTGGTATAAGTTAGATGAGGAGCCCACTGGGGCACCCCTGGCAGCTTCCATCAGACACCAAGAGAATCCCTGCCAGAGTTCATTGATCAGGTCCAGTCCGGCAAGGAAGTTACCTCCAGGCAAAATGAGATCAGAGATTATAAGATTATTAGTATGGGAAGGTATGAACAAGGATTAATAAAATGGCTTGCCCTGGACTACGAGACAAGTCTATGAGCCAGTGGATAGTGGCTGCCCAGGATGTTGGAACTTTAAGCGAATAGGCCAATGTCATGTCACAAGCTATGGCCACCCAATCTGCCACACAAACAGCATCCTTTACAGAGGCCATAACCCAAGCAATGATGACAGTGGCCCAAAAGGGGGAAAAAGACAGTGGAATAAAAACCTGCTTTAAATGTGGCCAGCCGGAACATTTTAAAAGAGATTGCCCTCAAAAGGCGGGGCACCAAGCTGTCATAAAACCTAAAACACTATGCCCCAAATGCAAAAGGGAATACCACTGAAAAAGGATTGCAAATCCAAATTTGACAATGAGGGGAAGCCTTTAAACTAGATGGGGGGCAGCCCTTAGCTCCATATAAACAAGAGGGAAATCATAAAACTGGTCCTGACACTAGGGCTAATAGGGCCGAGACTGATCTAAAAACACCCCAGGTCCAATGGACAGTCCCTCTGCACGAAGGACTTAGGCCTAAAATAGATATCTTCATTCAGGGAAAGAGTTTCCGGTGCCTTTTAGACACTGGAGCCAACCAAACAAGAGCAGCGACTTGAGATACAGGTACACTGGAAGGATCCTCTAACAGGGCAATGGAGGGATCCAGACCCCTTACTTACACTGGGAAGGGGATTTGGCTGTGTATTCCCTATGGATGAGCCACAGCCTTTTTGGATCCCAGCCAGAAATTTAAAATATTGAGAGACTAGAGACCAAAAAGGACTAAAAAAAGGAAAGAGAAAAACTTAACCCCTTAGCCCAGGAGGTAAAACCCTCTGAGGCCTATGTCTTCTTTTGCCAGTTGCCATGACCACCAAAGACCTACTATGGATAATGATATGGAGTTCAACTTGGAATTGGACAAGGCTAACCCCACCAAGAGGCTATGGTCCACTGGAAAATCAAATCCGACACCACCTCACAAATAGCCAGCCAGACAACCACCTTCACAACGCCAGACACTTGGTGGTCTGACTTATATGTGGATCTTTGTGACTTGGCCAGAGGGAACTGGGAAATTGGTGACTGGACAGATGTGTGTGTGTGGCGGGGGCAGAATGCCTAAACCCTCAAGAGGCTAAAGGAATGTGCAAAAACAGGCCTAACTCCATGTATTAATGCAAAACTTTTTCAGAGAGAGAATGATTTCTATGTGTTACTAATAGTCCTGCCAAAATTAAACTATGTTTCAGATCAGAAAATGCAAACAGCAACTATGACTAGAACTAAAAGAGAGACTTAGGAGCAATGACGGTGGGAGCAATGCTAATATTGGGATTGGCAGGTAACAGACTAGGAGCTAGCTCTTTGGCAACCTCACAAATTTGGTTACAAACTCTCCAAGCTACAATGGACTCACAGGTGGACAAATTAGAGGCCTCCATAAGGCTACAAGATGTGCAGATAATGGCCCTGAGATTAAAATACGACCCCATATTTGAGGTCGAAGAAAGATGTACTCTGAGGGAGAGCACCTACTTCCAAACTGGAGGTTTAGTTCCCCAAAGGGTTAATGTCATTTGGGCCTCAAAGTAATATGGTAAGTATGATCAATGATGGGCAACTTCAGGAATTATCCTAACTGACCTAAGACAGGGTATTCAGCAATAAGGGTTGAATATTTTGATGACGGGTAAGGTAGAATAAGTTTCTGATGACCTAAGACAGACATACTTGTGCTCCATTTAAAATAAATAAAAAGGGGGACAGGTCGGGCCATAAGAAAAGGAAACCTATATGCTAATAAGGCATCCTTTTTCCTCTGTAGTGATTGGTAGGTTTGCTTGCCCACGTAACCACCCATGTAACCACCCTTTATGCTAATACAAGGCTTGAAAATAATGCAGTGTGATAGGCTGTTAAGAAATGAGGAAGTGTGCCTGATTGGAGAGAGAACTATATATAAGAGCACGCTTGAACACTGTAAAACGATTTCTCTGCTGCGCCAAAGAAGAGCTGTAACACAATAAAGAGCTGTAATACCAGAAGAAGGTGGCTCTAGACCCTTCTTGGCTCAACGGGGTCCCAGTTTCAACTTTAGGCTCTCCATCGCGTCGCACCGGGGATCTGGGTTGGGGAAAGCCTCGCACCTGATCTCTCCCAAGCTCCCCTTCCCATGGGCCGGGGACAGGGGTAATCACAAGGCGGAAGAGGAGCACCAACCTGTTTCTGCCACGCCCATCGTGACGGCCACAAGAGGACGCAACAAGAACATTTGATATTTGTATTTCTGAGTATGTGACCTCAGCATGATTTTTTTCCAGCTTCATATATTTACCTGAGAGTTTCATGATTTTATTTTACTCAACAGTTGAATAATATTCCATTGTGCAAATGTACTATCCTTTCATTTTCATTCATCAGTTAATGGACATCTAGGTTGTTTTAATTTCCTCACGATTGTGACTAGAGCAGCAATGAACATGGATGAGCAAATGTCTCTTAGTAGGATGTGGAGTTCTTTGTATATATGCACAGTGTGGTATGGCAGTATCATGTAAAAAATTCAAGTCTGGCATGTTGAAGAAACTTCAGTTTAATTCCATAATGGCTACACTAATTTTAACTCCCACAATAAGTGAATAAATGTTCCTCTTTCCCAGATCCTTGTCAGCATTTGTTACTTTTCTTTTTCTTTTTGATCTTAGCCATTTTTACTGGGGAAAGATGAAATTTCAAAGTAGTTTGAATTTGTATTTCACAATTGCAAAGAGGTTAAACATTAAAAAATATTTCTCAGCTATTACATTTCAGGATTTGAGCACTTGCTGTTTAGCTGATTGCCCCAAATTTTAATTAGTTTTTTACGTTTAGCTTTTTCAGTCTTTTTTATATTCTAGAAGTTAATTCTCTGTCAGATTTATAACTGGTAAAAATTTTTCTTTTCTTTTCTGTAGGCTTCTTCTTCACCAGATTGATGGTGTCCTGCTGTACAGGAGGTTTCTTGTTTCATGAGATCCCATTAGTTAATTATTTGGCTTAATACCTGAATTACTGAAATCCTCTTCACAAAGTCTTTCCTTGTGTCTCTAAGTTCTAGTATATCTTCTCTCTCTCTCTCTCTCTCTCTCTCTCTCTCTCCATATATATGTATATATATATATATATATATATATATATATATATATATTTCATGGTATCAGATTTTATGTTGAGCTCCTTGATACATATAGAATTGAGTTTTGTCTCTGTTAAGAGATAAGGATTTTTCATTATTTTATATGAAACTGCCAGTTTGACAAGCACTGTTTGTTGAAAATGCTACCTTTTCTCCAATATGTATTTGGCCCTTTTGTAAAAAACCAGATGACTGTAAATGTGTAGACCTAAATCTGGGTATTCAGTTCTTTTGCACTGACCACTGTATGTGTTTTGTAGCAGTGTCATGCTTTAAAAATACTATAGGTCTGTAACATAATCTGAAATTAAGAGTGGTGATACCTCTGACAATTCTCTTATTGATCAGGATTGTTTTGGTTCTTGTGGCCTTCTTTGTGTTTTCCCCCCATGAAATTTTAAATTACTTTTTCAATTTCTATAATTAATTGCATTATAATTTTAATGAGAATAACATTGAATCGGTAGATTGGTTTTGATAGGATGGCCATTTTCACAAAATTGATCCTACCAATCCATGAGAATGGGAGATCTTTCCATCTTCTGATATCTTCTATATTTAGTGTCTCAAAGTTTTTATGGGACAAGCTTTTAATGTCATTTGTTAGATTATTTCAAGATATTTTCTAATTTTGAGATTATTGTGAGTGGGATCGTTTCCTGCTTTCTTTCTTTCTCAATGTGATTGATGTATAGGCAAGTTACTTGTTTTTGTGTATATTTTTTTATCCTGCTACTTTGTTATATGTGTTTATCAGCTCTAGGAGTTTTCTACTGGAGCCTTTTTGGGTCTTTCTCTTTTGTATAGAATAATATTGTCTGTAAATAAGGATACTTCATCTTCTTCCTTTCCAACTTGTGTTCCCTTTGTGCCATCCACTTGCTTTACTACTTAAGGTTAAATATAAAGCAGTATGAACAAGAGTGGAGAGAGTAGGCATATTTATTTTTACCTGATTTTAGTGGAAACATTGAATTTTTCTGTTTAGTATCATGTTAGCTGTGGGTATGCTGTACATTTCCATTGTTATGAAGAAATATGTCCAAGTAGATTAGATTCTACATGACATTTATCATGAAACAATGTTTGATTTGTCAAAAGTTTTTTCTGTGTCTAATGAGATGATCATGTGGCTTCTATCCTTGAGTTTGTTTCATATGGTGGACTATATTTAATGATTTATGAATGTCAAGCCATTCTGGCATTTCTGGAAGGAAGCTGATTTGATCAGAGTGGATAATCTTTTTGATGTGTCCTTGCATTCAGTTTTGAAGTATTTTAATGAGAATTTATGTGCCTATGTTTATCAGATATAGACCTATAATTTTGTCTCTTGCTGTTCGGTGGTAGTCTGGTTCTGGTATTGGGGTAGTACTAGCTTCACAAAAATAATTTGCAAGTGTTCCTTCATTTTCAATTTTATAGAATAATTTGAGAAATATTGGTGTTAATTCTTCTTTGAAGTTCTGGCAGAATTCTGACTTGTATTCATCTGGTCCTGGGATTTTCTTAGATGGGGGATTTTTAGTGACTGCTTCGATCACATTAGTTGTTATAGATCTACTTAAATTGTTTACCTCATCTTGATTTAATCTTCATAGGTTATGCATATATAGAATTTATTCCAGTTCTTTTAGATTTTCCAGTTTAGTGAAATGTAGGTTTCTAAAGTACGTCCCATGAATCTTTGAATCTCCTCGGTGTCTACTGTCATGCTTCTCTTTTTGTCTCTGGTTTTAGAGTCCTCTCTTTCTTTTGGTTGATTGGCTAACAGTTTGCCAATCTTGTTGATCTTTTCAAAGAACCAGCTCTTCATTTCACTGACCCTTTGTATTATTTTTCATATATGTTTCATGAATTTCAGCCTCAGTTTATTTATCTCTTCTTGTCTATTCTTATTATGTGGTGTTTGTTCTTGGTTTTTTAATGCTTTCAAGTACATAATTAAGTTATTAACATGAGATTTCTCTAATTTCTTGTGCAGCCTGTTGATTCTACAAACTTTCCTCCCAGGACCACCTCCATTGTGCTTACAGATGTTTGACGTTTCGTTTTCAATTGCACTCAATTTTAAATTTGTTTTTTAATTTTCCCTTGACTTAACTTTTATTCCATGAATTTTGTACTTTTTACCAATTATTTTTATTCATATCCAGCTTTATTCCTTTGTGGTTAGAGAGAATACAGGATATTATTTCAAGTTCCTACATTTGATGAGAATTGCCTTCTAATATATTGTCAGTCTTGGAGAAAGTTTCATGAGCTTCTGAGAAGAAAATATACTCTTTGATATTTGGATGCAATGTCATGTAGATGTATATTCAGTTAATTTGCTTTACGATGTTACTTAACACTAGGTTTTTCTATTTAGTATTTGTCTGGATGATCTGTCTGTTGGTGAGAGAGGGGAATTGATGTTGCTATCACTGTTGTGAATCAATGTGTGATTTTAGATCTAATAGTTACTTTTATGAAATTGATTGCTGTATATTTGGTTCATAAATGTTTAGGACTGTGACATTCTGTTGGTTGGGTTTTCCTCTAATGAACTGAAGTGGCCTTCCCTATCTCTTCTGACTAGTTCTATTTTAAAGTCTATTTTGTGCTTGCTTCTTAGTTCCATTTGATTTGAATACCTTTTTAAATCCTTTTATCCTCAGTGAGGTATGTTTCTTGTGGTCAACAAAAAGATGGGTCCTTTTTCTAATCAAATCTGTAAGTCTGCATATTTTTATAGGGAACTGAGATCATTAATATGAAGAGTTATTAATAACCAAAGTTTATTAATTCTTGTTATGCTGGTTGTATAGTGTTTTTTAGGCCTCTTCTGATTAACTCTTCTGGAATTATGTACTCTGTATACTTTCTTGGTTTTATTTAATCTTCTCTTCAGACCAAAGTATTTCTCCTAGTATCTTCTGTAGAGCTGGTTTAGTTGACATAAATTACTTAAATCTGCTTTTACCATGGAAATTTTTTTCTTTCTCCTTCTATAGCAACTGATAGTTTTGCTGAATATAATATTCTGAGCTGTGTTCTGCACTCTATCATGATTTGTAGGTCATGGGTTCAGGCACTCTGGTTTTATTGTCTCCATTGAAAAGTCAGCTGTTATTCTTCTCAGCCTGCCTTTGTATGTGATTTGACCCTCCTCTCTTGCAGCTTTCAATATCTTTTCTTTTTTCTTGTACTTTTATTGTTTTGACTATTATATGACATGGAGAGTTTCTTTTCTGGTTCTGGATATTTGATGTTCTCTAGGCCTATTTTACTCTTTCCTTAGATTTGGTAAATTTTCTATGATTTTGTTGAGAAATATTTTCTGTGTTTTTGACCTGTCTTTCTTCTCTATATACACCAATAATTCCTAGGTTTGATCTTTTTATACTATCCCATAGGACCTGCATGTTCTGTTCCTGGGTTATGTAAGATTTAACTATTTCTTTTTGACTGAGTGATCCATTGCCTTGACCTTGTCTTTGAAATCTCATATTCTCTCTCCCACTTAATCCAATCCATTGTTGAAGCTTTCCTCTGAGTTTTTTGTCTGCCTTGTTGTGGTTTCCATTTCAAGTTTTATTTCAGTTAAGTTTTTCTTCAGAAATTCTTTCTCTTTATTGAATTGTAATTATTATCTTGAATTCTGTTACTTAATTTAATTCAACTGATTGTGTTTTCGTGGTCTAAAATCAGTCTTTTATTTATATCCTCTTTGAGTTCCTTAGGACTATTTATAATTGTTGCTTAGAAATAACTGTCTTGTACATCAACTAGGTGGGTTTGTCTCAGGAATCACTATGATGGGTTTGCTAATTTGTAGAAGAAACATTTTGCCTAGGCTATTCGTGTTGTTTTCTTTTATAATGAACCTAGACTTCTGGAGTTTGGTTGTTGTTGGTATTTCTTAGTATGCATACCTGGTCTTGACTTTGTTGTCTGCCCATTTGTGTCTTTTTTTTGCTATTACCCCAACCTGTTGGTTTCTATTCCAGCCAAGTGGTGTTTGCTGTTCAGTCTTGAGGTTACTTTACAAATATGATGTGATAAATGGTATAGGTTCAGGTTCAGATAGGTTCAACTGTGAGCCTGACATTCCGAGACAGACTCTGGGAGGGCCGGGTGGTTGCTAAGTGAGCAGGAAAGTAGAAAGGTCAGTGTTTAATTCTGATTGACAGGTGGGTGATTCAAATTTAGTGGTAAACAAGGAAACATGCCAAATTAACCCTTGCCTGTGTCTGTCTTAGGTGATGTACTGGCTGAACGACCACAGGTATTAGGAGTTTGTGGGTAGCTGCAAGAATAGGAATGGTTCTGTAGAACTGAACAAGCAGATCCTGTGCAAGGACTATTTGACCCGACTGAGGACCGTAACCTTGGAACCACAGAGAGAACATTGGTGTGGTGGAACTCACAGGCCTGGTGTGTGTGGCCCCTAGCTAGGTTGAGGAGCTGGGATGGTGGACAAGGAATGCAGGCATGCTATGCATGCTAAGCTATGATCTCATAGCTCTGAGGTACTCAACAGTGTGTGGGGGCACTGTCCTGCAAGAGTCAAGCAGGCCTGAGAGCTGGGAAGGCAGGCACATAATGTGAGGACTCACAGGTCTGGGGAAGTCAAATGTCAGGCAGCATTCACAGGTCTGGCCTTATCTATCTACTTTTGCATTTATGCCTATGATTGACTTCCAGTTATTTTTTTTTGTATGAATAATGTAATGGAATTTATGCTTTCATGTGGATTTTTAGTTCTAGTCCAGTATTTTTGAAATGGACGCTTTTTAGAATTGAATAATTTATCTCATTTGCCAAACAACTGATTGTTGAATTCTATGGGTGTGCACGGGTATACATATGTATATCTATTTATGGATTTTTAATTATTTCAACTGCCGTATATATAGAAATTAATATTCCTTGTTTTGATTGCTATAATGTGGGTCCTTCAACTTTATTCTCAATAGTAGTAGAAAGAATGATGTCTCCTCCAAGTTGTCCCTGGTCCAAACTTGGACGCTGTGAATTTGATACTTTACACAGTTCTGTATGAAGATCTCATCTCATGATGACACTGAAACAGGAGAGATTTTGAATCAAGTATGTTGAGATAAGGTAACATTTCTGAAGAGAGAATGAAAGTGGGCAGAGAGAGGGAGAGAAAAGAGGGATTGGGAGAGGGCAGGGTGGAATTCAATACTGCTTGCTTTGAAGATAGAATAAGTGGCCATAGGTGAAGCCTTTGGTATCCTCTAGAGACTGTAAATGTAAACAGAGAGAGAGCAGATGTTAACCTGGAGTCTCCAGAGGGGAATGTGGTCCTGACCAATCCTTATTTTAGTTCTGAGGGACCAAATGTCATTTTTTTTCAGATTTTTAGCTAATAAATTATTAACACTTTATAGTATTGTTTAAATTGGTGCTGGTGCAACTTTTTAATGAATGTAATAAAATTGAATACATTATTTTCAAAAGTTATTTCAACACATCTAGGTATTTTTCCATTGTCTTTGAAGTTTGGTCTCACTTGCCCATTTCTACAGTTTTCCCTGATTTGATTTAGACTGAGTCAATCATCTTGCATTCAAAGGTCTCTCATGGTGCTCATTTATATTCACTGGTGTGACCATGAATGATATAGGATGACTCTCACAGTGCCATCTATTGAGTCTGGCTTCAGTGAGCATTATTCATGCTGAGTGTATCAGTGGTTCATTTCTCTTTAATGATGAGTCCTGTTCCACCATTCTTTCTGCCGTGGTCTCTTAATTCGTTGAAGGACATTTACTTCCAGGCTTAGGAGAGAGGATTTGGTTCACAATTCTAGGTTCCAGTGCACCCTTGCAGGAGAAATCAAGACAAGAGGGACCGAAAGCAGCTAACCACATTATATTCACAGACAAGAGCAAAGAGCAAAGAATTAATGCATGCATGCTAGTGTTCAGTCTCCTCTATATACTTGCATAGTTCAGGATCCCCAAGTCTAGGGAATGTTGCCACCCACAGTGGGTGAGTCTTCCAACTCAGTAAAGACAGTCCCTCAGGGACATTGCCAGCAGCCATATATAGATTATTCTAGATTGCGTCATGTTGACAATTTAAAAGATTATCACAATCTGTTCCCTAATGTTTAGCATTTATTAATGCTAAGAATGTTCACAGATATTTTGGGGTTATATCAATTCATTTCTTATGGATAGATAACAAGAATTGATTTGCTAGATCAATGGTAAGTAAATGTTTATTTTCAGTGAATTTGCTTTCAGTATTCACATATGCAAACTATGAGAAACTAGTTATTGCACAAACTTGCCACCACTTGCAATGGCAAGGCTTTGGTGGTGACATCTTGTTCCTGTGGTAGGGAGCTGAGGAGTAGCTTTTCTTTTGCTCATTTTTCTGTCATATGTCTTCTTTGACAGAGTCTTAAAAGGTTTGCCCATTCTATTTTTCATTCTAATAGTCTTTCAAGAGCAAGTGTTTCCTTTTGTTTCTATTCATTGGATCAGAAAATTTCTTTTATTATGTTTTTGCATCATCTAAAATTTCTTTGCCTAAGCTGAAGCCATTTATTGCTCTATAAGTTTACATTTACATTAGGTGTATGATCAGTTTTTAAATAAATTTTGTATGGTGTGAGAAATATGTAAAAGCTTATTTTTTTTGCATTCAAATGTCCCACTGTTCAAATTGTATTTGTTTTCTGACTCTTCTTCCACCACGCACTTCCTTTTGATTCCTGTTAATTATCTACTGGTCTCAGATGATTCTAGTTTGGGACTCGCTTTTTCCTTCCATTGCTCTGTGTGTTTGTGCAGTCACCAATGCCATAGGTTATTTAATTAATATTGCATTATATAACTCCTAAGATCTTGGAATATTATACTTTCAATTTATTTCAATTTAAAAAACTAAATTAAAATTTAACTGATAATGAAAATATAGACTGTAGACATTAATGGGGAAATATATTTCTATACAAGTCTATATTGTCCGATATTTATAATAGTATTTTGAAGAACTGTCTTGCTATTGTCATGTCTTTGCCTTCAGATACAATTTTTTGAATGAACTTGCTCATGTGTATGAAGTGTTCCATGTGCCCCCCCACTCCTCAAATTCTTGTTCTTTCCTTTATTATTGTTATATATACAAGGACACATTCATTAATATACATACACACATATTATACAATGCACTTAACCCATTTAGTGACATTCATGTGTACATGTATTTCCATCTGACTATTTGGGATTAAATAGTCTATCAGGGTGCTTGTCCATAGAGAAAGCTGATAAAATGTACTTTGGTCATATTGATTCCAAATTCTTCCCAGACTCACCCCTATCCCTTTCCCAATTTCATACCCTCAGTTTTTATAACCATTGAGTCCAATTTGTGTTGTCCATGTGCTTATAGCTGTGGGGTCCAACCTAGAAGCATGGTTGAACTATCAGAAGCAACTCCCTTAAAGAAAACTGACCTTCATGCTCCTTAAGCCATCAACTGTCAAAAGCTCCTCAGTTAGGGATTGTGACTCGGGAACCTCTCCCAGTTCCAGGATGGAATGTTGACAGACTTGTCAAATTGTTCTTTTAATATACAGAAAACTACAGTAATGTAATTCCTACTCTTGTTGATAATAGTAATTTGTGTCATTGCTATCTTTTCCCTTATAATGCTCTTTTAAAGTTTAGTAATTTAGGGATTCTATCATATCAAAGTTTCAAGCTCATTACATAAAGGAAAATGTTTGAGTAATACCGATAATTTATTTTACTTTAAAATTTTTATTTATTAAATATTTATTTAGTTTGGAGCATAACTCTTTTCTTTCATCTATTTAACTTTGCTTTAAATTTCTTTCACTTCTCTCACTGTCTTCAGGAAGAGACTCATATACCTGATATGGGATCCTATTTCTTTCCAATATATGTGTCAACTACAGACACCTTACTCCATATACTTTGTTGCTATTCAGCAGGTTATATATGAAACATAGATGGAGTGGGTGGTATTATAAAAACGGTTTTCTGGGATTTTTTTGAGGGGGAGAAGTATTTTCAAAATTGTCCTTTATTTCATCTTTATCTCAATCTTTTGACTAAAGCAATGGCATGTTGTTGAAATCTTTTGCCTCTAATGCTTGGAGTTGGAGACCTGGAGGATTAGATATTTTAAATCTTGTGTTGAAGATGAAGTTTGTTTTATCATTTTGATCCATTTGAAATTTTATTAGACTGGTTTGGAAAACTCCTTCCCTGAACTATTTTATTCTGAATATTAGCAAGACCTCTTCTTTCTAAATGAGTGAGATGGTAGAAAGAATGTTTCCACTTTCACATTTGAGCATCTCTCATTGTTGGCAATGGCCTATTTGATGGTACCTGTTTCTCTTCTGGCTTCTTCCGGTATCGTGGAGTTGTGTACTGCACTGCACCATGCTGACATCTAGTAAAGGAACTAGAGGACTGCTGTGCAGACTGCAGAGTTCTGCGGTTCTGTGGCTTCCCCCTTCTCAGGCTCCACACTGCGGGTCCCAGTGAACTCAGTCTCTGAGCAGTGAGTTTGATGTTCGTGTTCTTTAAAGTAGCCATTTTATAGCCGAATTCAACCGCATTGGGCTATTCTGGAAAATACCTTGAACATAAAGCCACTTTGATAAGAGACCTCATTCGTGTATTTTTTCTTTGGGATATGGTTGGGTGCTCCTTGTTTTCCAGACCAGGCAAGGGTAATTTTCAATGTTCTCAGTTCCCTCAATGTAACTGTTTTGCTTAGCTGATTTTTATAATTTTATGATACTTCTTTACAAAATCATAACTTTATTAGCTTTCTCTTGTTTGACTTGATTTCTTGTTTCTTGATTTCTGATATTTTTATTAAAGCTTTTCAAAACAGGTCCTTCTGTCTACATTTATTTCATTCTTTAAAATTCTGAAAGTGACAATGGTGGTTGATTTTTAATTTTTTTCTTTTCTAGCTGTCTGATGATGTTTTTGTCCTGGAACTATTTTAGTGTTACCTCACAGAGTTTTATTTAATGTTTCTTTCATAATAATATGTTAATGTCTTCTTTGATTTCTTCCTTATCCATTAAAAAAAAAAGCCATGCTCTGGGCAGACACCTAGAAATTGGAAGATTTCTACTCTTACAGTTTCAATATAGGATTTGAGGCATTTTGGTATGAAGTATTAGACAAATTGTTTCTTCTGCTTTCCTCTGAACTTTGCATATCCATAGCTTTGGGGGCATACAATTATGATACCTTTTCAAATTCTTGGTGCCAAGGTTATTGGCAACTATGCACATAGATTCTCCAAAACGATCACCTAACCCTAGAAATCCCGACTGGGTAAATGAGTTCTAGATGCCTAAGAGAGCCAAATTATTCCCATGTTTAAAGAAGGCACTAGCAAAATAAAACGGTATCAGAGTTCTGGAATGCTACAGAATCCTGGATCTATTTAATCAAGATGCCTTTACGCTCTTAGAAAGGATTATGAATGCTTGAAATCTTGCATTGTCACCCTCACAAAAAAAAATCACAAAGATTATGATGTGTCATTGGAATGGGTTGCTTTCTTTGGCACAGTGATGTGAATAACATCATTCTGAGTCTTCACAAACAGCTGACTAATGGCTATTAAAATATTTTATATTGTGATATTATATGAGTCCTTATGCTACTTAACACACACTTATAGTTCCTTATTTTCTTCTCTTTTAGAAACATGCTCAAGATTAGATATCGAACTTGATAATGGGTTTCTTTCTGAATCTGATTATGTGTATACTCTAAATCAAAAAACACATTATAGGTGTAAACCAGGATATATAATGGCAAACGGAGAAACATCAGTATCAGTTACTTGTCTAGAAAATGGATGGTCAACTCAGCCCTCATGCATTAGTGAGTACTTTATTATGTTGCTGTCTTTATCCTGATCATACAGAAAGATTATTCTGTCCTGAGATGGTTTATGCTATTTCATTTGAAAAATTAAGTAAAAAAAAGTTAAGAAAGAAAAAACCCAACACTATTATTTCTTTTTTCAGGACATCTCCTTTTTTCAATACTGTAAAGCATCCTATGATTTAAGAACTACTTAGGTAGCTTTGTGCAGAGTCTCTCTGGGCTCAGATCATTGTGTTATATCTGCATGGTTATTACATGTTCATACTTTTATATCAAAACATTTGTAAGGCTAGATGTAAATGTAATGATTTTGGTGAAGATATATGCCTATGTTTTATAATCTCAAAATATTTCAACCTTTGTAATATTTATGCTTGGTGCCGTAAGTCAAGGTCCATTTCTAAAATTCTTTCCTCTAGGAAATATTAATAGATATCCAAATATTGGAAATAAAGAAATGTTTTTTTGGCAAATTTTGCTGTATTAAAAGATTTTCCTGTTTAATGACCCAGAGTTAATGAACATTTTCTAAGAATAATTAGTTCAGTTTATATTATTTATCAGAAAGCTAGTCAGTTATATTTTTCAAGTACAATTTAGCATACCATTTAATTCACAAAATGCTATTACATGTTCCTAGGAAATAATGTATATCTCTAAAAGTCTGTTTATTACTATTATGTGATAAAAATGTATGTAAAATTGATCTGAGAAACTGTCTTTAAAATAAAACTTTGTGAAGCCTTAAGTGATGAGAGAAACACCACAAAAGAACATGTTCATTTTAACAACTTCTCAGGATAATCATGTGGGAATGATTCCCACATCAAGAACAAAATGTTTTATAGATTAGTATATATTAACAAATTAAATACTGTATAAAAATCTAAGACTTTCTTTTCTAACTTTCACAACATGTTTGGCCCCTTACATAAATCTCTTTTATGTTGGGCAATTTTAGTAGCCTGTATGTTGCCTGCATGTATGTAAGGTTACCCATGGCATGCAAAACTTGAAGAGGTCAAAAGAGGGCATCAGATTTCCCTAAATAGTGTTATGAATGCTTGTTAGCTGCTATGTGGGTGCTAGGAATTGAACCCGATAAGGGTGCTATGTATAACTCAAACCTCATGTGGGTGCTGGGACTCGAACCTGGGTTCTGTCAAAGAACAGCCAGTGCTTTTAACTGCTGAGCCATCTCCCTGGTCTCTGAGGTCAGAAGTTTCCATTATACAAGGACAAAATGAAAGGAAGGTTGGGGTTTTGGTTCAGTGGTAGAGTGCTTGGCTAGCCCATGGCTTTGGGTTCTGCCCAAACATTTCAAAAATAAAATGATAAAAATATGTAAATGTGTGATTCCCATGGCCTCTCCAATGTACCATGCATGACAGGAAAATGTGAAGCCAAGCAGAGCAAGTGGTAGTAACAGTCACAGGAGTGCAAATTGATGCAATAAAAGGAGAGATGTGTGCAAATTTTAAAGATTAATGTCCATGTGAGCACTCAGGGATTATGCAAGTCTTCCAAATGTAACAAAGAATAATCTAGTCTTCTCACATGTTCTGACCTCAACCGTGGATATTCACAAAACTGAATATGCATTGGCTGAGAGTCAGACTTTAATGTGCTAGGAGCTTTTCATTGCAAGAATGTGCTTCCATACAATTGGTATTGTAAAACGCATTTTAAGGTTTACAGGAACCTTAAAGAAGTATACACCTTGGAATGAGGAATTAATGCTAACAATTCCATAGAGCACCAAGATTTAGGATTCAGTCCTTTTAGACATAATGCATTCAGTGTATTTCAGTTGACACTTTTTAAAAACAACGCATTTCAATGTTTGCTATCTATCTGTGACCTAGCTCCCTTATCGGCCCAAAAGATAAAGCTTGATTTTCTTTGAGACATTACTTTTAGAAATTGTTTTTTCAACTTAAATTTGTGATTATGTACTAACACTTGACTTTTGAAAATATGTTTTCTTTTGTATATGTAATTTTAATTTTTGAATTGTCATCTTTAATTTTATAGACTAGGAAGAAGGGAGATTTCAAATAAGGACAATTATTTTTAAAATATTTTTATTTATCATTTTTATTTATTTTATGTATACAAGTGTATTGCTTTTATGTAGGTAGCTACACATGTGTTGGGCAGTGCTCATGGAGGTAAGACGAGGACGTCAGATCCTCTGAGTTACAACTGCTTGTTGTCCTCCATGTGGATGCTGGGAATTGAATCTTGGTCCTCTGCAAGAGTAGTCAGTGCTCTTAACCAGTGTGCCATCTCTCCAGTCCCAGAAAAATGATTTTTTAATAACACTAAACACTGTCACAAATTAAAGAAAATTCTAAATGAAAGGAAGAGTGTAACACAAAGAGAATGGACCTATGCTGAAGGGCATTTTGCAACACAAATTTTACCCAACAGACATATATGTATGTAAACACACACACACACACACACACACACACAGACACACACACAAATACGAAAGTACATAGAAGTTGGCAGGGGGTATTAAGGGCATACTAAGGAGAACTAAATATGATAAAAATATAGTACAAGAAATGGTAAAACTTCCATAAAAGTGGAAAAATACTAAAGTCATTAAAAACAATTACAGGCACAACAAAATAGCTTAATGTTAATGTAAATATTCAATCGCCCAACTAATGTGGCTTCAGACATAATTCCTTTTTCCATTTGTACCATACTAATGTATTATTTGTATTACTTTTCTAACTTTAAATACATTAACCATGATTTTTATGTGCTCTTTTTCCAATTTTATTAAGCTAAATACAGATTTTTATTTACATATGCAATTTAGATATTAGATATACTTAGTTTTTTAATGTAAGTGAACCATTTCCTCTTTTGAGAATAAAATTGTGGCTTTAATAACTATTTGCATTAAATTGAATCGAGGAAAGTAAGTTGAATTTACTAATTAATTTTTATTGCTAATATATTACTGTATTTTTAACACTTTTCAGGAAATCCTATGTGACTATAGGGGCGGTATCAAACACAATATGCAACAATTTTCATAACCAAGAGATTTGAACATACATTAGAAATACAAAATTATTTTACAATGGTTAATTATGTATTCTAACTAATTATCTTACTTTTCAAGAAAGAGAATGTTCTGTTCCCAAAATAGAACAATACTTAACTGTTGAGCCCAGGAAAGAAAAATATAAAATTGGAGATGTTTTGAAATTCTCTTGCCGGTTTGGACTTAGAAGAGTTGGATCAGATTCGGTGCAATGCTACCACTTTGGATGGTCCCCTAAATTCCCAACATGCAAAGGTTAGTATTTAATTAACAACCAATGAAACAACAGTTAGTGTTTTTCCTCTCCTAATTTTCTGTAGACTTCCAGTGTGCCTGTAATCTAAAACACAGCTGGAGAAACTGATAGCCATGACGGACATGCATTGTGTGGTTAATAGCACAGATTCACTTAAGAAGCTAGTCCCTAGTTGATTCTGGAAATGTGTATCCTGTGTATTCACATTTGCAGACTCAATGGCTGAGATATCAAGGATTTTTGTGCGCGTGTGTACCTTTTCATTTTGCCTGTGGGCCTTTCCTCTAGCTTTGTGGAATGTGTCTAAACAATATTAAAGCAGATATCATTGGTTAATTCAGTAGTGTGTATTAGTTAATCAACTTAAAGCATATTGATCGGATGTCTGCTTTAGTAATATTTGTGGAAAAATACTGATATATGTAGGATTATAGTTGCCAAAGAATATAAACTGAATATATTTTCATGATTAAGATTGCCAACTGCTTGGCATCCTTGCAGCTTAAGATATTTAGATTCCTGAACAATTATACAGCCTTTCATATACTTCCAATGCTATTTCAGTAGAAAAAACATAGCTGTGTTATGAGTACAGTATGTGCATTCTTTTTTCATTAAAGTGCTATAAGTAATGCTATGTAAATGAAAATCAATGTGTTAGATTTTCAGATTGTAAAACAGGCATCTAAATCATCACTTACACAGTATTTATGCAATAGGTCAAGTAGAGCCATGTGGTCAACCCCCTGGAATTCGCAATGGAGAAGTCAAGGGAACACAGAAAGAAAAATACGAACATGGTGAGGTGGTGGAATATAATTGCAATCTTAGGTTTCTGCTGAAGGGACCCCACAAAATCCAGTGTGATAATGGAATTTGGACAACATTGCCCATATGTATTGGTAATTAAAACAGTAATATTTGTACGTAAAACACTGCTTTGCATTCATTTAAATATGCTGTGATGTCGTAATGATAGATATTCTTTGGTGAAACCCCCGCAGAGGAGAAGAGAACATGTGCAGATATTCCCCAGCTTGAGCATGGCTATGCCGAGCCTTCTGCCCCTCCCTACATCCATGGCGACTCTGTGGAGTTCACCTGCACAGAAAACTACACAATGATCGGACACAAGTCAATATCATGCATTAGTGGAAGGTGGACCCAGCTTCCTCAGTGTGTTGGTGAGAACACTTCTCTCTATAGATATTTAATAAAGTTTTCCACTTTTATTGTAGAAATATTTTCAAATATATTTTTGAATTTAGTAATGGTTTGGAAATACCTAGTTTTAAATATAATGAACACAAACTTTTATTGTTTCTAATTTGATTATAGAAAAGCAAACCGTATTGATATAATTTTTGAATGTTTCTAAGAATATACATTTTACTTAGAAATTATTACATGGCTAAACTAATAATAATATGTGAGAAGATGTGACTATTTCACATAAAACCATTGCTGTTATTTTATGGAACTCTTCTTTCATGTCCCAGAAACAAATGAATAAGGTCACAAAAGATCCATTAGCTTTTCTCCCATTACAAACTTTTCTCTCTCAAAACTGTAGCAGGAATGATTCCTCAGTGTGTTTCAAGGCAGAAAGCTGAACTCAGTGTGCTGAGGACATGTGCCACAGGCCCTCTCTTCAGCTACAGAACTTGGTGATATCAGGATGTCTCAGACTGGGTTGGAACATATCACATAGGTGACTCCACTCTGTCTCTGCTGAGTATCTGGAACGAACTTGGGGTCTGTGTTCGGTTTTCACTGAGACTGAGTTCTTTTTTCGTATTTTCTGTATCTCCTTCAGAGTGGTTGGTGGTGTCTAGTCTTGCTTATTCCCTGAAATTTTAGATGTTTATTAAACCCAAGGAAATACAGAGATCATGGAGAATAAGTCTTCATATCTCTTTCTTTTCTTTCTTCTTTTTTTATGTGTACGAGTGTATTACCTGCATGTGTGTAAGTGCACCCATGTCATACAATGCCCTCAGAAGTCAGAAGAAGGCGTCAGATGCCCTGGAAATGGAGTTATAGATGGTGGTTAGCTATCAGATGGGTGCTGGGAACCAAACCCAAGTCCTCCTGAAGAGCAGCCAGGGTTCTTAACCAATGAGCCTTCTCACTAGCCCTTATATGTATTTTCTTTAGTAATATGTTTTCCATATGCAGACGTCTGACCAACTCAATAACAGTTTGTACATCAGTATGATTCCTGATGCTTATTGACCTTGATATTTTTTGTTAAACAAACACAGTTTCGTCAAAAGCTCTGCCTTCAGTTCTGTAAGACCTAACCTCATCACTGTCCTTTAATGCTTCAACCAATAATTTCATCTCTTTTAATATGGTGAAAAATCAGATACAACATCAGGCATGAAAATCAGTGCTTCATTCTTTCTAATTTATTCTCCAACCTTTGCTTTATTATTTGCTCAGATTTCAGGATTTTTGTCTGGTGGTGAATCTGCCTGTAGTCACTGGCTCATGATCTTTACACCTATCTCAGTCCTGCTCCAAAGTTAATCTTACAGTACATGTTTTTACTCTCCCACTGGACTAACTTCTTATGCAATTCCATATTTGTGCTTTTTCTTAACAAAGTCTTTGAGAAACAAATCAGTCACGCAATCACCACCTGCCTTAGAGTGCATATTTTCCTTAACTTAACATTTTGGGGTATCAGTTGCAACGTTTTGCAACATTTGTCTTCCTCTCAACCACTCTTAAACAAGAGTTGAAGTTTCAGGTTTCTGAAGTCCTTAGTTAGTCAAGTCAATATTTTAAACATGGTTCTGCAAAGTCATTATAGTGCTTTGGCTAATTAATTTTATTTTCTACGAAGCTCATTTCACACCACAGACAAATATTATCTGACACCTACACTGAGTTCAAAGAGAATTCTCATCCTCACTGAGTAATATAGATTATATATTTATATATAATATATATAACATATATTAAAAGGTGTGTATATGCTTCACACAACTCATTACAGAGATAGCACACTTTCATTATTATGGCATGATATTATTAGACTATGGGATGATATAACATATAAAATAGCTTCGAATTGACAAAATAAAGGAATATAAGGAAAATAAATGATAACTACAAACACCCGGTTTCTTAGTCCAATTCCCTGTAACATTAAATATTTTGAAATACTAATCATAGATGTATTTTTTCTTCTATGACATCTATCAAAAAGTAAATTTAAAATAGCAACATCTTATAGTTTATTCGCACAAATGCTTTTATTTTGATATTTGAAGACAGAGGATTAAAGATAATATGAGAAAACGTGTGTATATTTGCACAGCTTTCAAATGTGGACCAAATTTGGTCATGTGATGACCGTTTACACGGAAAGCATCTGAACAGTGAAGGTCCTATGCGCTTCCAGTTCCCAGGTGCAATGCATTGTCTCTGTCATTTCAAGACTGGACATGAGACCCAGGTTCAGACACAGCAGGTCATTTCAAGGGCAGTGATCATGAGCAGCTCACCGGTAGAAGATATATGTATAAATCAGTTCCATTATATGTTGTCTCTGTAGCTATTTTCATGTAATACCAAAATTGCTTGTAATTGTTTCATTCGTGGAAATATTTTCATTTTATAGCAACAGATCATCTTGAGAAGTGTAAAGCACCAAGGTCAACTACAATGGAGGTATATCAATCAGATAAAACTGAGTTTGCTCATAACGCTATCATAAGTTACAGATGCAGAGGAAAGTCAGAGTATGGACACTCGATCTGCATCAATGGAAAATGGGATCCCGTACCAACCTGCACAAGTAAGCTCTTGTTTACAGTGATTTCTGGAGCCTCTGCTAGTTTTTCCTCACTTGTGAAAGTGCTTGAGTTCTTAAAAAATTTTAGCTGTTTGTTACCGCAAATACATTTTAGCTAGAAGACAAAATTTAGAAATTAATGCAAAACTGTTTCAAAATACTAATGTAATCATGTGTGTTGGTGCCTGCACAGTAAAACACTCAGGAAATGTGGTCCTCATGAATTTGTCTCTGTGTGCTACTGGCGGTCATTATTCTGAGAGTTCAGTTCCCTATTACAGCAAATGTGATGTGCCCTTTCTATGTCTATGTCTAATCATTATGGATTCTCTATGCATGTGTATATTGTTGATTGAATCTAGCCATCTGTTTTCTTTATTTTTTAATTGAATTTTTTGCAAATTTCGAACAATAAATTTTAATCACATTTAGAGCCCTTCCCCAATCTGCACGCCCTTACTATGAACCACTTGATTTCGTATAGTCTATAATACATACAGATATACTTTTTTTTTAAAATGCCTATCAAGTCCTATTTTGTGCCCAAAGGCCCTTCTGTGTGGATGCATCCACTACAGCCTGGTTAACCTACACAGAATCAAACCCTTCAAGGAAACGGACTCTCCCCATCAAGCAGCTACTGGCAAAAGTGAGAGTTGGGGTTTCTTCCCCATTTTCCTACTTCCACGTTGTTATCTTCCCCGGATTGGACTTTCTGGGGCTTGTGCAGGCTGTCATCATTGCTGTGAGTTCACACGAGTACTTCCCAGCTGCTTGGCAAACTCTGTTTCCACTTGTGGTTCTTACAATTCTTCCCCTCCACTTCCACTGACCCCACAAGCTTTGGTAGGCATATGTTTGATGCGGGTGTCATTTTCTGGGATAAGCACTCTGAATTTTCTTACTATTTACATGTTGACCAGGTCTGAGTTTCCATGTTACTCATCATCTGCTTCATGAGGAAGCTTCTCTAGTCAGAGTTAAAAGATGCATTAATTTGTGAGTAAAACAATGAGTAATTCGGAGTGGGTTTACTACTAGGTCTGTTTAGCAGAATAATAGTAGACTCTTCCCTGTGACTTGTAACCTGTTCCTTGGCCTAATATCAATGCTAGATATGGGCTCCATCTTGTGAAGTAGCAATATCCATTTAGAAAGTGGTTGGTTACTCTCATAACATTCGTGTCATGATTTTAACAATGGCCGTGTCTTACCTGGCCAGTTGTTCTTGTCACTCATAAGAGTCACAGCTGGGAAAGGTTGCTGATCCAGTAACATGCATTCCAGAACTGCAAAGGTTAGCCAGTAGAGATGAAGCTTTGATGTCAGTCCCAGTTTGATTTCTTCCTTGTTTGTTCTACAACTCGTGTATTCAGTGTCTTCAGCAGTAAGGTCTTACCATCAAGTTCTGGTGGGTAATCAAAAGCAGGGGTAATGGCCAGTACTGTTTGAAGGTCTATGGGACCCCTGGTCAACAGCTTCAAAAGAAGGAGTCTACTCCTCGCATTGTACTTTTATCTGCTACCTCACAAAACATGAAATATCTTGGAAGATGTTAAGTAAGGAAGTGAAGGACTTATATAAGAAAAATGTTAAGACACTGAAGAAAGAAATTGAAAAGCTATCAGAAAATGGAAACACCCCCATAGTCAAGGATCACTAGGATTAATATTATGAAAATGGCCATCCTATTCAAATGAATCTACGAATTAAAATCTATCCATCTTTATAACTACTTATCTATTTATCTGTCTTGAAAATTGAGTCATATTGACATCTTCAATTCCAATCGAATAGCAACAGATTCATTTTGCCATTTTAGCTTTTCATTTCTATATTGGTTGCAGTTACTGTGCAATGACTTGCCCTCCGTACTCAATATTTTAACCTATTTCTTAAGGTCTAAAATATAGAGAAAGCATTTCCACAACATCATAAAATCAAATATATTGCATAAATTTTAATCAAGTACCTATATTCTTTTGAAATTTCTTCCAGTTTGAACACCTGTCTGATCTCACGTTTAATTATAGTACTAAGTAAGGCGATGATTCTTTTACTTTAATGTATGGATAGCCAGTTGCTCAAAGAATGTGTATGGGGAAATGTATTTATTGCATGTGTTAATTTGTTTCTAGTTTTTCCATTCTAGTCAGAAATAGAAAAATTGAAGTTATTAAAACCAATAAAGACCTCCTTCATGTTAAGAGCATGTAAGACACATCTAAAGTGTCTCAGTTATGTAGAGACTTAGGCACACGATTGCAAAAGTGTCTTAATGTCATACTGGTTAGTTATTAACCTGGATGTGTACCAGGAATTTATAAATCTCTGAACATGCAGGTAAACTATTAGAGTTTTAATAACACAGTGTAAGTCATTTGTGAACATGTCCTTTGCTTTTGTATATCAATAGTCAATGTCAAATTGGATTATTGATTGCTGTAGTCCATTATGATTGTCCATTTGGCAGGATCTACAATCACCTAGGAGAAAAAACTCTTTGAAAGTCTATGAGGGAGTATCTATACTGAGTTAATTGAGGTGGGAAGAAACTTTCTAAATGTGGGCGAACCATTTCATGGCCTAGAATCCTGGAGCAAGTAAAAAGAGAACATGAACTGAGGACCAGCCTTAAGCTCTTCTTATGTTAAACCAATATCCAGTTTGAAAAGCATGCTGCACAGGAGTATTCTATTTATGAGAGGTTATTCTTTGACTATTTTAAGATGATTTTTAAATGATAATTCTAATTTTCAATATTTTCTAGAAATAGAAAAAGAATCCTGCCCACCCCCACCACAGATTCCCAAAGCCAAAAATATGTTAACTACAGTGAAATACTGGGATGGAGAAAAAGTATCTGTTCTTTGTCAAGAAAATCATATAACTCTGGAATTAGAAGAAATGGTATGCAAAGCTGGAACATGGCAGTCACTACCACGCTGTGTTGGTCAGTAGAGTTTGACTTACTGTATAATATTTGTTTAGTTTAATATTTTATCCTCATCATGAGGAAAACACGTGTGAAGGGGATATTGAAAATTAGGCAATAGGGGCAATAACATAAATATTGGTTAGACATAATGCACATAGTTTGGCTTAATTTTTCAACTTAAACATTCTATTAACATTTGACTATTTCATTTCTGTTCTTCATATAGAAAAGATTTCATGTTCTCAACCCCCTGAAATAAACCATGGAACAGTTGAATCATCTAGATCATCAGAGGCAAGGAGAGAAACAGCTGAGCTGAGAATTTATGAGCACGGCACTAAAGTCAGCTATATTTGTGATGATGGTTTCAGAATATCTGGAGAGAACGGGGTAACCTGCCACATGGGGAAGTGGAGTTCTCCACCCCAGTGTGTCGGTGAGAGCAGTGCAAACACCCAGCTTTGATTTTAGAACAGATCATTACAAATAATCTATTGTCACCAAAATCAGGAGAAAGGATTATTTATATGTTTTACCATGAAAATCCTTTTGGCATAAGTGACTCTTCCTTGCTTTATTGTATTAATAGTCATAAAACCAATTTTTACTCTTGCATTTCTTTTTCTAAAATATGATGTGTAGTACATTTAACCCACTGCTCATCAGAGATTGCCTTCAGTTGTTACCCTCTGATCTTTTTTCCACAATGTGCTTTCTGATGTATTTTTTACAAAATTGTATTTTCTCGTATTTAACAGTATTTTTTATTTTTTCAGAATATAATAATATTCATTATTATATTTGCATCATTTCCACTCCTCTTTTGTTTCCTTCCTTCATGTTCTTCTCATGTTCCCCTCTCAATTTCTTGTCTCTTCTTTGACTATATGTTACATATACATGCATTGAGTCCATTAGTAGTACTGGTGTGTACATGTGTTTAGGGCTGATCATTTGGATATAGAGAACTTATACAGGACATAGTCCCTGTAGGAAACTTCTTCTTCACTCCTCAGCATTCCTTGAATGCCTATGAGTCTTCATATGGAGTTGGGACCCTGTACAAGGTCTCCCGTTCAACTGACATATCAACATGTTTTGTCATTATTCACACCTTGCTAAGCTACCATACTAGAGATTTAGGGGTTCAGATTTCCTATCATGTCTAGAATGTATTATTTTACTCCTTTGGCTCCTACAATCTTTCCTTCCCCTCCTCCACAATGTTCTCTGAGCCTTACGTATAGAGGTTGCATTGTAAGTGTATCAGTTAGGGATGGGCACCTCACAGTCACCTGCTTTTTGCAGTTTGACAAATTGTGCAGCTTGGTAATAGCTCCCATCTGTTGCAAAAAGAAGCTTCAATGAGTGACCAGAGCTACATTTGTCTGTGAATGGAAGGTTACATTTTAAAATGTGGAAATAAATTATGTTGGCCAGAAGGGTTTTTTTTTTCCTTTTGATCTTTCCTGATCTGCCAAAGAAGCTCAATATATGGATACTTTGGCATCAAGTTTTTGTTCTGGTTGTGGCAGTTTGACAGACACATAATAATAGAAGGTGATGTTATGGTTTCTGTATTAGGATTCCTTTCAAATACTGCTCCATACAAAACTGGCACCTAAAATCAAATTTCTGAGCTAGTGCAGCCTGGATTCATTTCACTGTTATTCTCATTATGTTACTTTCAGGACTTCCTTGTGGACCTCCTCCTTCAATTCCTCGTGGCACTGTGTCTAAGGAGCTAGACAGTTACCAGCATGGAAAAGAAGTCACATACAGTTGCTCTGAAGGTTTTGGAATTGATGGACTGGCATCTATTAAATGTATAGGAGGAAAGTGGTCCCAACCACCATATTGCATAAGTATAGTATATTTCATTTACTTCTCTTTGTGACAGATGAACTAATTCAAACTGTACATGGTACAAATAAGAATGTACGCTGCCGGCTGGAGAGACGGCTCAGCAGTTGAGAGCCTGCACTGCTCTTCCAGAGGACGAATGTTTTATTCCCAGCATGTGCATCAGGCAGTTCACAGTCACCTACATCGCCAGCTCAAAAGTAGCTGACACCTTCAGTTAGTTCTCTGTGGGCACATACACTAAACACAACAGACACAGACATATATACATGATTCATGATAAAAATGAAAGTAAAGTAGAAGTAATCTCCTAATGATATATTCCGATAGAGAAATGTGCTATTAATAACAATAGTTTGAGATTATGAGCCCAATTACTCTGTTTTTCAAACATCTAATGTGATCTGTCAGCATCCTCTGGTATGGAATATCAGACTTCTCATCCCCACCACTGGAGCACAGCTGGTCCCATTCATCAGCCTCAGCATTATTGTGACACACTTAGCAGCAATCTCAATACAAATGTATATGCTCTAGAAATTTGAAACAATCATTAGAAATAATTTACACTTAACAAATAAAAAAGTGAAAATGTAATCCTTAAGACAGAAAGTTGGAGGGGAAATAATTTGAATACAAAATGTATAATCTAAAGGTATAAATCCACTAGTATTCAGTATCAAATGTCATTCCCATCTTATACAGTGGATAAATTTAGAGAATCAGTGTAATAAAACCAAAACAAGTAATATATTTTGTTTATTTATATTTCACCTTTTTTGAAATGTATTTAATGTGTTTGAGTGTTATAAATCTATATATCTAAGTGAGCCCATGTTGGGCAATGGCCTTGGAGGTCAGAAGAGGGCACCAAGTCACCTGGAACTGGAATTATAGACAGTTACCAGCACCCATGTAGGTGCTGGAATTCAAACCTGGGCCTTATGCAAGAACAGTCAGTGCATTTAACCACTGAGCCATTTCTCTAGCTCTGTTTATAAGACATGCATTGTATAGTATTTATTATATAATTTTTAATTTACTGAAAAAATGCATATTCTTTTTCTTCCAGGAACTGACTGTGAAAATTTACCTGACTTTGCTAATGCCATGCCCATAGAACAGAGAAAGCATTCATATAGGTCAGGAGAACAAGTGACTTATAAATGTGCAGCTTCTTACCAGTTGAATGGGTCCAACATTGTGACATGTGTTAATGGCAAATGGATAGGAAAGCCGGTATGCAAAGGTAGTTTGATGGACTTTTAATGTGTATTCATTCATTAATGTGTCAGAGGTGATACAAGATTGTCTAGAATCATTTAAAAATGGGGGTACACTAATTTTTAAGGCAAGATATAGTAGGTTTATATTTAAAATAAAACAATGGAATTGAATATCCAGTGGTTAATTCGATAGATCTCTTTTTCCCAGAAAATGGTTCCAGGACCAGTAACATCAATATTTTTGGCCAGGTCTTATAAATGTAATTTAAAGTTGATGGGCTCATACAGGAGCCACCAACCAAAAACTAGAAGTGAGTCCCTGAATCTACAAAGACCTTCAAAGTATTTGTGTTTACCTCAGTTTGGAAAATGCTACTCTAGGCTGTTATTACTACCTTTCTAAATAAAATGTTGTGTTGTTGATCATAGTATCCTTAAACATTAATTGTAAAAACACTATTAATGATTCATTTTAAAATTATGAGTTTATATTTTATTTTATCTAATCTTCTCTTAGGGTACTGAGTTATTTTCTTTGAATATCATTTTCTTTTGCTATTCTTCAAGGTGTGGTATGAATTCTTGAATTACTCTTCCAAGAGCTACCTTTGTGTTTATTCCTATGGGGTTGAACTGGCAAAGAATAAGCAGAATGATCAGAAAGCTAGTATTAAAATCACATAACCTTTTATGCTGAGTTTTTGCTTTTTAGCATTCACAATTCATTTATAGAATTTATATTGTTTATTATATTGCATTTAAAGAGAAATTTGAGGAAATTTTTAATTTTCATTGGAAAAAAATGTGTCTCAGCTTCCAGTGACGGATTGGAAAGAAACTTATAGATAAGAAAGCTTAATTTTCATAAGTAATGTATTCTTGTGCCCTGATTTACACAATGTTGCAAGTAAATTTATTGAAAACAGAAAATGAGATTATCTACTCACCTACAAATGTCTTTGACATCTTATTTGCTGATTGACACCTCAAAATAAACACTAAGTGGTCATACTTTGTTTTGCTATTTAGATAATTCCTGTGTGGATCCGCCACATGTGAAGAATGCTGTTATATTAACAAGGCCCACGACTAAGTACACATCTGGCGAGAGAGTGCGTTATGAATGCAATAAACACTTTGAACTATTTGGGGAAGTGGAAGTGATGTGTTTAAATGGAATTTGGACAGAACCACCTCAATGCAAAGGTAGAGCATTGTATTTCCCAGTTTTCTTGAGAATATGGATTGAATAAAACATATTAATGAAAATAAAGTGAAGTAATTCTTCTAAAAAGTATTTTTCAAATGCAAATAAAATTATATTTACATATGCATATTTTTTGAATACATATCTGTGACAGCTTCCCAAACCATTTTATTGAACTCAGTCTAGGTGTTTGTGTGTGTTATCAACCTTTTCTAATACTGACATTTCATATTTCAATAGAAATATGGAAATTGTACTCACCTTTAAAAAACATTTACTGTTCTCATGTTTTAAATATAAATTTCTTTAGCATCTCCTATTACATACATAGAACACCAATAACAAATGATAGAATTTTACTTCAAACATGAACATAACATAACATAAGCAAACCCAGAAATGGAAAACTAATTTATTATTTGTCCCTTTTTTTATTAGTTACTTTCCTCCTGAAAAGTAACTTTTCCTTCTCCTCTTTTACTTCTTTGAAGAATTTTAGTAGTTATAATTTAAGGGTAATTGCCCTAGGTAAGTTTTCTTTGTCGTCTTTTATCTGAAAATGTCATGTGTGCCTTTATGACAAAGGTTAGCACCACTGGACACAGAACTTGAGGTTAGCGGTTATTTTCCTTCATGTCCTGTGACTGCCATGGTGGTGTCTGGGAAGGTACTTCTTTTTGAATTTTGGTCCAAGCTGACTAGAAGAGATCCTGTTGATCCCTTTTCCAGATGATTTTCTTTAGGGCTGGAGAGACTGATCAGTGGTTAAGAACACTGACTGCTCTGACAGAGGAGCCAGGTTCATTTCCCAGCATGAACAAGGTGACTTAGAATCATCTATAACTCCAGCTTCAAGGGATCTTGTTGCCCTCTTCTGACCCGTGCAGGCACTGAACCCACAGGTACATTTACACACATGCACATAAAGTGTTCATAAAGCAAAAAATTAAAAATTATGTTTTTCTTTAAGTAGTTTCACTATATTTGTCAGCACGAGCCTCCTAGGAGTTATCCTTGAGTTCACTCACTTCGTGACAAGGATATGTCTTATGCTTTTTTTATACTTTTCTTTCAGGGTTAAACATTTTGTTTGAATCTTGAATTGTCTGACTTCTTCTAACAACACTGGAGCTCAGTTTAGCTTTACTATACTCCTCTTGAGATTTTCTTTACATAATAAAAATGTAATACCATTCCTAGTTTTTCATCCAGTCCTGAAGCCTTCTCCAGGAAAATGATCATTCCAAAAGAGATTCAGACAGGATAGTGCTGTGCCACTGTTTCTTTTCTGAATTCCTTGAACAGAGTTCTCTATGTCTCCTATCTTCATATGTGGTTTCCTAAAAATATTATGTCCCAGAATTTCAGTTGTATTCAGCAAAAGGACAACAAATGAATGCCTTTACTCATCTTTTAGAAACATTTTTGGTTTATTGTTATGTGTACTACTGTTTTGCCTGCATGTATATAAGTGCACCAAGAATGTGACGAGGTACTCATGGAGGCCAGAAGAGTACACCAGATGACCAGGAACTGGAGCTATGGATGGGTGTTAACTGCCATGTGGAGACTAAATATCAAACATGGCTGTTCTGAGAGCAGCCAGTGATCTCGTCCACTGAGTCATTTCCCTAGCTCGTCTTTTAGTCATAGTGACTGTATCAGGGACTCCAACTAATAATCTTTTAATTATTTTCAATAAATGGATGTTTCTAGGGTAATGGTGATGAAAATATGACTAGAGATACAATATAAACTGCAGTATATTTTCATATTATAAACTTTCTCAGCTATATGCCAACTTAATATTTACATAATTGATAGTATGGGAACATGCAAAGCAGGCATATTTGCTATGATTTATTAAGGATCTTCAGTGAAGAGGAAAGAAGCACTTGAAAATCTAATTGACTATTTATTATTAAAACATCTCTCAATTGCCAGGCACGGTGGCTCATGCCTTCAATTCCAGCACTCAGGAGACAGGGGCAGGCAGATCTCTGTGCTCTGTGAGATAGAGCCCAACCTGTAAGTTCTGGGCCAGCTGTGGCTACAGGAACACCCTGTCTCAAAAAACAAAAACAAAAGCAACCAAAAACAAACAACAAAAATTTCTCCCCATATTCATTTCTGTAGCTAGAAATCACACATTCTTGACATTACAGAAAACACTGTATTTGCATTAGTTTTTCTTGGCCTTGCATTTTGACTTGTTCTCATAGACATTCAAATGCTGTCTTTTAGATTCAACGGGAAAATGTGGGCCTCCTCCACCTATTGACAACGGAGACATCACCTCCTTCCCGTTACCTGTGTACCCACCAGCTTCCTCCGTGGAGTATAAGTGCCAGTCCCTCTATCAGCCACAGGGCGACAAAACGATAACATGTAGAAATGGAGAGTGGTCAGAGCCACCAAAATGCTTAGTAAGTACCTTATCCTCATGGATCTGGGAAAATCACGCTAATGATTGTGACATCTTTCTGTCTAAACAGATCACTCACAGATGAACAAGATCCATTTTGCCTAATGCTTGACTGCCCAGAATCAACATGTGTCCAAATCAAGAGTAGTAAATTCTTTTTTATATTAAATATTTGTCAAATACATTAGTCTATGTTTAAGAGTTTGATTAACATGTATTGATTTTCATATAAATGGAGGTACATATGTCTGCATACCTGTTTACACCTTTGAATGATTAAATCCCACCTCCCTCATGCATTCTTCCCTTACATAGTCCTCTCTAACCTCTACTAAGCACTATTATACAGTCAAGTGGACTTTTAAAAACTCCTCCACCATATGAGAGAACAGACATGGCTTGTCTTCCTGGGTTTCCTCACTTCACATATCTTCTTCCACTTGCATTTTTCACTCAAATTGAGAATTACTTATGATGACTGAATAATATTTCATTATATAAATGCACCACATTGTCTTTGTTCATCATACTTTGATGGGCATCTAAACATACTTTACCTCTTAGTTACCATGACTTAGCTGTGTGCTTTAAACATGGACATGCAGTTTTAGTAGTCTCAGAAGAGGGATAAAGGGATAACATATGGTAGATCTATTTTTTGAAAATGTTTCTATTGAGCTTTTGTTCATTTAAAAATATTTTATACAAATCGCCACATTCTTCACCATAATGACTGCTCAGAATCACATTTCAATCAACACTATATAAGAGTTTCTTTTCCTGTGTACATTCATGACCATTTGTTACTTTTAAGGGCTTTTTGTTTGTTTTTTTAATATTATTCTAACTTGATTATCAGGTACCTCATTGTAACTTTGATTGGCCTCCCTAATTACTAATGATGTTGAAATCTTTTTCATTGTTTGGAATATTTATTTCTTTCAAAAAATATCAATTCATTTTGCCCAATTTGGGTTAGTTTACTTATTTTGATAAGTTTGGGAATTCTTTATGTATTATTTTTATAACTCCATCCCCATCTACTTCCTGCCGCCAAATTCATGCCCTTAGCAATCTTTCATTTTCAAAAGACCTAAGGAGTCTAATCTGTGTTTACCAGATGCTCTTGGGTATGGGTCTCTCCTTTAAAGTCCAGTCAGTCTATCTGGTGTCACACTATTTAGAAAACTCCCTCCCTCCCAGTAGCTATAAATTGCCAATAAATCTTCCTTCAGCAAGGGCTGGAACTTCTTGTCCACCTCACGGACTCATTCTGTGTTTTTGTTTTATCTGAGCTTACACAGTCTTTGTGTGTGCTGTCATAAGTTCTGTAGGTTCATATGTGCAGCTGTTCTGTGGTGTTCAGACAGCATTGGTTCCTTGTGTTCATCTACCCACTGTGACTCTTACAGTCTTTTTACTCCCAATTCCCCAATGATTCCCAAGTCTTGAGAGGAGAAGATGTGATTCAGGTGTCCCATTTAGAGTTGAGCACTCTGCAGTCTGTTTGTATTCTTAATAGTAAGAAGTAATTGCCTCTGGCAATTAATACTGACAACTATTTTCTCTAATTCTGTAGGTTGTCTATTAATTCTGTTATCTATCTCTTCTGCCATTTAGAAATGTTTTAGTTAGATAGAACTCTATTTGACATTTTGTTTTTGTTTCTTATGGTGTAGTGATATTATCACAAAAACTCATCACCTGAACCAAGTCTACTTTTCCTCATGTTTTTCATAGTAGTTTTAGCCTTTGTGACTGTGATCCAATTTGATTTGATTTTTGCCCAGAATCAGAGGTAAAAACAAAATTTTAAGCATTTTCCCATGAACATCTAGTTTTCCTAGAATCACTTATTGAAGGGTCTGTCCTTTATAAACGGATGTTTTAAAAATTTGGTCATGATCAATTAAGTCTAGATGTATGGACATACTTTTGAAATTTCTATTCAATTTCTTTGGACTGTGTATCTGTTTTATGCGAACACCATGCTGTTTTGGTTACTGTGGCTCCTGGCGTGTCTCAGAACAAGGCACTGTGACATCCTCAGACTTTCCTGCTCAGTTTCCCTGCTCATTCCTTTGCGCTTCCATACAAATTTTAGAAAATTTTCCCTACATTTATGAGACAAACATGTCGCCTACTGCAGTAATGAGCCCCTATTCCCTACTTTGATAAAACATGTCATTGTTGTCTCTATGAGGACTCATGACTGTTATTTGCTTTGGGTCATATGAACATTTTATAAATTTGTTCTTTGCGTCCATAATATCAGAGATTTTTCCATTTTTCTCTTTTCATTTCCTTTTGGTGTCAATTTTAATTTTATGGTGTTAGCCTTTTACTCTTGTTATACTTGATTCATTCTTATACTAAATTCATTAATTCCCATTCGGAGTTAATGGGAATGATATTGCTTTTAATATTTTTCTCCAGTGAGATTTGTATGTTCACAATGTTTCATTTTTTAAGTTATTTTTCATTTCTGAATACTGATCTCCCTAGAGCATATTTTCTTAGTCTGCTTTGTTAGAGGTGAATTTCTTCAGTTTAAAAAAATATATTTATGTATATGAATGTATAAGTGCACCTGTGATCGTGCAGTGCCCACAGAGGTCAGAAAAAGGTATTGGATCCTCTGGAACCGGAGTTACAGTCATTTGTTAGCCACAATGTGCGTGCTGGAAATTGAACCTGAGCCCTCTGCAAGAACAACCAGTGCTCTTAAACACTGAGCCATCTCTCAAGCTCCCTGTCCTTTTTTAAATTATCTGTTCTATCATAGTTATTTTTTATTGTTTTATTTGAGATAGATTTTTCCTGCCCTTGACACTTTCAAATAGATTTTTATTTAACTTGTAGATCTATTCTTTTCCAAGGTTTCAATCTTAATTTTTTTCAAGCTGTCTTTCATACATTAATTTTTCATTCATGTTCTTCATTGTGATCCCCACTTCCTTTAAATTTTGTTTTTCATGTGTGTTCTCTTGGAACCCATTGGTTTTAAGAAAAGACCCTTGTAAACTCTCCATCTTAAATTTTATCTATGCTAGTATATTTGGAGCTGGTTACTGGAGGAGCAATGATCTTTTGGAGGATTCTTGTCATATTTCCTATGGCCTACATGGACTTTGCACATTTCTTGGATTAGTGGCAAGGCAACTGTCCACATTTTGGGAGAACCTTTCTTAGGAAGAAGCTGTATTAGTTACTTTTCTGTTGCTATGATAAAACATCATGACCAAGGCTGTTTATAAAAGGAAGAGTTTATTGGGCCTAAGGTTACAGTGGGAGTAGACTCCATCATGGTGTAGAAGCATTGTAAGAGGGAGTCAGACCAGAATGCTGAGTGTTCATGTCTTAAGACAGGCACATGAAGCAGAGAGAGACTGAAAATGAAATGTGACTTTAAACTCCCAAAGCCCATCTCCTGTGACATGCTTCCACCAGCATGGCAGCACCTCCTGCGCCTCACAAAACAGTGCCACTAACTGTGGAAAAGTGTTAAAACACTTGGGTCATATGGGTGACATTCTCATTCAAACCATCCATGGACTCCACTGGCTCACAACTATCTCATAATGCAGTTTTTACTTAGTCTAACCTTAAAAGTATGCAATGTGAAAGCCTCGGAACTTTGTACTAATAACACTGGAAAAGTGGGTTAATGCTGTAAGCAGAGTTTTAAAACCAAATTTTAATAAAATGTTTGTAAGTATACAGTCAACTCAACTCATCTTCCATTGGATCTGTACATTACTTATATGTTATAGTTCACATTTTGTAACTCTTAATTTATGAAAAATGTCATGAATACCTTGTAGTGCAAACCTTGTAATATAACTGATGTTAGGAATCTTTGATGATGAAATCCAATTCACATTAAACATTTAACTTTGACATCATTTATCATTTTATATTCAGTTAACTCTACACACAGTTTCTTACACTTTTCTAAAAGTTTTTGAGTTTTCTACAGTTTTGAGAAAGAATTCTTGAAACATAAAACATTCTACTTAAAAGTTGACAATCTTTGTAGGTTTACTTACTAAATACTTTATGGTAATTTTTTCTTTTAGATGCATGTGTAATATCAGAAGAAATTATGGACAAGCATAACATAAAACTCAGGTGGAAAGAAAGACAAAAACTTTATTCTCAATCAGGAGAGACGATTGAGTTTGTATGTAAAACTGGATATCGTCATCACCCAAGATCTAATCCATTGCGTGTAAAGTGTACTAATGGCCAGATCAACTATCCTACCTGCACCAAATAATGCTAAAAATATTAGTAGAATTTATGTGTGTACCTTTGCTCAAATTTTTATTATTAATACAAGTCTCAGTTTTACTGTGGAAGTATTAACTCATCTTTATAAATAAGTATGTATTTCTATCGATATGTGAAGATGAATTTGGAATCTGGAAGACTGTTGCCACAAATTGAAAGACACTGCATTCAAAGTTTTTAAACCAAGATATGATGTGTCCCAGCAAAAAGGAGTATTGCAAGAAATTAGATGTAATTACATCAGTGTCTGTCTTTATCTATCGCTCTCTAACTCTCTCAAAGCTTCTTAAATGGCTTTTGATATAAAATTCTGATTCACTGTAGGTGAAAGTCATATTGCCTCTGTCTCCAGAATTGTATTACTTCACAAACACTTAAAAACAAAACTGTCATGCTTCATAGTACTAATGAATATACATAATTACTACTTATTACTTTTGTATTAATAAATGAATGTCAAAAATATTTTGTGTATAAACTTTTAAAATATGTTAATTCCACACATTCATGCCATTATACAAAGGAATAAAGTTTCATAAGGTATCATTATATTGACATTAAATCTATAAATATATTAAATAACATAAACACATAACAAGCACACAGATACTTTGTGCCCCAAATTACTAATTAATAGCTGGTCAGAGTAGTGCAAGCCTTTGATCCCAGCACTCAGGAGGCAGAGACAGGCAGATCTCCATGAGACCAAGGACAATCAGTTCTACTTAGTGAGTTCAAGGCCAGCTGGGGAGGCAGGCAGCTCTGTCTCCGAAAGACAAAACAACAACAACAAAAGAATAAAATAAATAAATTACTAGTTCAAGAAAAGAGTTTGACAATAAATGGAATAAAATATAAAATTTATATTTGTCTTCAGAGATAAGAGTAAATGTTGCTGTTTATCTCGTTGATGACAGTCTCTAACAGGTGTTGATCTTATGCACTTATCTATATTGTAGATTGTAAATCTATGATATGACACTCTGCAATTGGGCAGGCAGCAGGTTTCTCTTTGTGTCGGCATTATATAAAGTAAAGAAAGGGAAGAAACACATCCAAGGGTGAGAAGTTTAATTTCCAAAGTCTTAGGGGTGGCAAGCCCTTCAAACAATTTCTCTTCTGAAAGAGCAAGCCACGTGGAAATTACGGGAGTCATAAATCTGCTTTTAACAACAGTAAGGAGGTGCACGCTGGCCTTTCCTCAAACCCATTCCTTGGTCAAACTTTTCCATTCCCATATTTTGAGTTACCTGTTTCTACCTTTAGCTGCTTAGCTACTGGGATTAGCTAGGACTGGCATAGCTATGGTCAGCCTTGAGGTGCTTCACCACATTCTGTAATGGATTGATAGGAATGAGTCAAATCATAAACTCATGTTGATACAGGAGATTATACTCTCTCCTTAGGACCATAACTTTTACTGTATTAACCCACTGCCTAATACCGTTAGTTGGGCAGATGATCAGACAAGGCCCGACTGTCAAGCAATGAGTAAGAGGACTAGAGGCCCAGCTAAGGCCACATTTAAGGAGGTGAGCCATGGTCTGGTGTAATGGGTGCCACCAAAGTTGTGGTTCTAGGCTATTGGGGCACTGGTAGACAAAGGTTTCAGTTTGGCCCATGGGTTGAGGTTCTGGGGTGGATGCTTTTTCTGTATGCTGAACTCATCCCCAGGATCCTTCTCTGAGGCATAAAGCCTTATTCCCCAGGTTCTCCCTGTCACCCAACAGTGGTGACCTACAGTATTCCAGGCTATGATCTTGATTTTTAAGGGACTGCAACCACCTGGAGAACATGTCTGGGGAGTTTTCTTTCTATATATGTGGATGTAGGGGTCTGTATGAACCACAAAGACTCTGTCTCAAATCCTCATGTCACGCAGTGGTATTGGGCATTCTTCAGGCAGGAAGCAAATCCTAGGTTGTCAAAGCCCATTGTTTTATCCCACCCGTACCTGCTGTATGGGAACAGAAGGGTGCAAAACCCTATTTGGAAGGTGGGCTGACCATTTGTGGTCATGGCTGCAAGGGCCTTTCTATCCTCAGTCTTCCTGAGTTGCCATTCCCAGGCCTGGGAGTGATGGGGACTATAGGAAATTCCTTTAGGGAGGAAAAGCAGCCAAAGCCTAGAGTTCATGTCAGTCTTACCTTTAAAGGGTCAGGGGTCCGAGGGACAATGCATCTTCCATTTTTTTCTATTGCTTCCTTTAACTGAGTGTGATGGATCCATGGGAGATCCCGGCTGTTTTTACTGCTGTAGGCATAAGGATCACAACCTTGCAGGTTGGTTCCAGAGTCCGTGCCCCTGGGACTCTTCTGACCCATAGCATGTAACCGAACTGTAACTCTTGGACTGGTTCTGAGGCGAACTGGGGACCAGGTCCTGGGACCATCTGGTGGATGGCCCTGGGTCTGTTGCAGAGCCTGTAATGACTTGAAAAGGGAGTGATTAGGCATTTTTATTTTATGTGTATCTTTTAATTTGGGAAGGATAGATGGCAGTCTCTCAAACATGATTTCATAAGGGGTGAATCCTTCCTGGTAAGGTACACCTAGCTCTTAGCAGACCAAATGGGGAGAGAGAGGTTGGCCCAATTTTCACTTGTTTCTATTATTAATTTAGTCAGAGTCTTCTGTAGGGTCCTGTTCGTTCTTTCTTTACCGAATAAGATGCTCCTGAACGAGTGAGGAATCTAACAGGTTTGCCCCCAACTTTTTCTGTCACCATGGGCACCTGGGGGCCTAATGAGCTGGAGCCCTAGCCATCAATCCTCCCTGATTAGGAGGATGGGGTCCCCCCTTTTTTCTCCCTCAGTGAGGACACTCACTTTTCTAGTATACCTTCTTTATACAATAAGTATATTGATTTTTTTTTCTTTTTTTTTTTTTTTAGTTTGTTGTTGTTTTTGGCCTCTGCCCCTAGGCTTCCTGTTATCTGTGTCTCTGAGAGCTGTCACTATTGCCTTGGTCAACCTTTTGTTTTTTTTTATACTCCATAGTGTCATGGTAATTGTAAATCTTTCTGGCAATCTTTAACAATTGTGACCTATCCATGCCCTAGAACCCTTTTAGTATTTGTAATTTTTTTCTAATATCTGGGCCAACTATGTGACAAAGACAATATTTATGGTCCATTGAATTTTAGGGAGGATCTGGATTTATTGATGGTAAAGACCCGATAAGCCTTCCAGTTATGCTCCAGGACCCCAGCCTCTTGACTGCCCTCACTCATCCTGGTTTCGTGCGCCTCCTAGCAGCAGCCTTTATTCACCTCAGAAGAACTTGATGGAGATTATCCAGACCTTTCTTCCTTCTGTTGTTAGGGTTCCAGTCTGGTCTTTTAGAGGCGAAATAATGAGGTATACGGGCGTCACCGTTGGGCAGGAATGCTGATGCGCAGTAGCAAGTTTTTGCTTTTCAATCTGATCCTGTTTTGCTCTTTCCACCGTGAAAGGGGTTTCCAGAAGCTGCTGACACTCATCCTAGTTGGGCTGGTGGGTATTCAAAACAGTCTCAAGGAGACTAATCAGTGTTTGTGGCTTCTCAAGAGAAGAGAGGATTCTGCTTTTTCAATTATATAAATCACTAGTAGCGAAAGACCCATAAACCAGGAATGGTCTTGAACTTCCAGTGCCCTTTTGTGGCCCAGGCCCCACTGGCAGGGCCTCCCTCAGAGGAAGGAGGAACTCTGCTCCTGCTGAAGAACCAAGTTGCGCAGGTCACATCAGCGGGGCCCTCCCACAGGAAGGAAGGTCATTTCCTCCGTCTCAACGAGGGCCCCTTCTTGAGCCCTGTTGTGGAAGAGACCAGGTCCTCCTCGGAGGCCGCTGTGGCCCTCTGCTCGGGCTAGAGTCGGACCAGTGCATAAGGCAGGGTGTGTAGCCCACTTCTGGTGAAGCAGAGAGGACTGGTGGGCAGTTTCATTAGTTCCTTCATTCCCAGCCAAACGACAAGAATGCAACTTCCAAGGGACAGGGCACAGATTATTTTTTACCGGGGCTGGCTGATGCAGGATCAGAAATAGCATTGCCCAAGGTACGGCAATTTATCCAGGTGCCCAGGATTCCCGGTGACCACGTCCCAGATGGCCCAAATTTCCCTTGAATGGCCATCCTCCATCAAGGGCTGGCCATTCTAGTTTACAGAACGTCCGGAGTTTTCCAGGACACAGAGAAATATCGTAATCGTTTTCATTTCTGACACCTCTAAAATGTTTCAGAACGCAATGAAGAGGCGTCTTTGGGCAAATCGCTCCCCTTCCATAATGTCACTAATGACAAAGTGACAGAAACGGAAGCAGCACAAATACAAACAACAAGACCACCTTGTGGTGGCCACCAAACACACATGCCGGTATCACAGAGGACATCCTCACGTCTCACACAGTCTCTGACACTGGGTAAAACGACTACGTCCAGCCTCTCCTAAGTGTCCTCAGCAGATGGCGCCCCAGACCAACCTCTGGAGGTTTCTAGACACAGGAGACCTTCTTCAAAAAAGAAAAATGTTTTGGTGTGGGGGGTCTCAGAGACTGGTGGAGCAGTAGTGTAGCAGAGGCCAGAGTTCCTAGGGCCCTGGAACATCTCAGGTGGCATCTCCCCTAGGACTCGGTCCTGGTCCACTCCCTCTCTGCTCCAGCTGGAGGAACCAAGTCCACGAGTCTAGGGCCTAATCCTCTGGCGTCTCAGTGAAAGCTTCAAAATATGCTGTGAGACCACTGGTTTCACCAGAGACCACTCAGACACGAGATATTGCCAAAAGAAAGTCTTAGTAGCCAGCCAGGGACCACACTGGACTAATTTGTCCCAAGTATAGCACTGGTTTTCATAGGGCCAGCCTTATAAGAAGGAAGAAAGAAAAACAAAACAAAACAAAACATAGTCAGGGATGAAAAGTTTTAAGTTCCCAAGCTTTATAGATGGCAAACCCCTCAGAGAATTCCTATTCTCAAGAGCAAGCAAAGCAGAAAGTACAGAAGCCGTAAATCTCCAGTTAGTCATAGTAACCAGGTACATACAGACCTTTCCTCAAACCCATAATTTGGTCTAATTTTTCCATTCCCACATTTTGAGTCAACTGTATCAATCTTTGGCTGCTTAACAACCGGTTTTAACTAGGACATGGCATAGCTATGGTCAGCCTTGAGGTGCTTCACCACATACGAAGCTCCTACAGATGCTAGAAGAAGGTGTTGGACCCCCTGTCACTGGAGTTACATATGGTAGTTAGTCAGCATGTGGGTGCTGGGCACTGACCCTGGGTCATCCAAAAGAGCAACCAGTGCTCTTAACAGTTGTGCATTCTCTTCAACTCACAGTTTCACTTATTTTAATGTTGGATATTTCAAATAAGCTGTCCAACATTTTTATTCAGAACTACTTTTATTATTTTTGGAAAATTTCATATAATGAATTATGACCATATTCAATCCAGAGACAGGGGATGACTACCACAGTGAGACATTATTTTCTGGACACATCAGAACAGTTGCACATATGAACTCACCCCCGTAGTAGCACAGGTATGACCTAGGCAAGCTAAAACCAGGCAAAGTCCCAACATGGAGGTGAGAGGTGGGATGAGGAGATATTGGCAACTGTTAGCTGCTAGCTGAGGTAGAGGCAGTTTTCTTGAAGTGTGATCTCTGGTAGGTCAACCACACCCCAGGAGATGACCCCATACCCAAGAGTGTTTGGGCAACACAAATTCGTCCCAAAGAGCTTAAAAATAAAAGAGGATGTGATGTTGGGTGGGTAGGGAGTTGAATGTGGATCCCAGAGGTTTTGGTGGGTGAATATAATCAAGATGCTCCATATGAAATTCTCAAGAAATCACATACAGTCATATTTAAATAAAAGAAGAAGGAAGACTCAGCCGTGCTATCATTACTTCCTGCATTTAGAACCCCAGTAAATTATTCAGGAACATTCCCTTCAAGAATATCTCTCCAAATTTCAAGTTCCTAAAATGAAAACTTCTGTTACCCATGGGAAATTTAAAAAGTGATGACTCTTGCCAGGCCTGGCAGCACATGCTTAAAGGCATTGCCCAGCATTCAAGATGCAGAGGCATGTGTGATACACTTGCTTGGTCTACTTCTAGTCCAGCTAGGGCTACAGGGAGACCCTGTCTGAACACACACACACACACACACACACACACACACACACACACACACATACACACACACACACACACAGAGCAAATTAAAGTGAGGAGTCATCAGAATTCAAAGAGCAACCTAAATTTATTTTTATTTGGAGAATAAATTTTAAGGGATAAAAGCCAAGAGATAAAAATCACAATACAAATTTCAAAGGAACTTTTGACAACTGATGGCTGTTGGCATGGAAAAAGGCAGTGTCTTAATGGGATGGGACTTCTGGTGGCCCCAGTGAATGGACTCACACTGAAGGATATTTGGGGACATAAATCAAACTCTGTATGTCCTCTTTTTATTGTTATTAATAACCCTGAGTCTAACTAGTGCTTCCCATACGCACGTGAATGTGTGTCTATCCACTGGGGCATGAGAAAACTACAGGTGTCCATGTCCCCAAAGTAGAATAATGTTCCCTTCCTTAGCAGTCATCAATTACCTCAGGAGTGGGGCCTTAGAGAATCCCACCCCATACACTGTGGAATTCCAACTGGTTTGATCCTGTGCAGGTCCCTGGCCACTACGGTGTGCAAGAACCATATCATGTCCAGCAGCTTGCATTTCATAGCACTCTTCTAAATCCACCAGTGTCTGCATTCTATTTGCCTCTTCTTCTCTATTTCCTGAGCCTTGGGAAGAGGAAGACTGAGACAGATGACTCAACTATGAATGGGGACCTGGAGACACATATTCTCAGCACTTTGACCAGTTATGAACATCTGCCTTAACCACTATCCACTGCAAAAAGAATCACCTCTGACCAAGGATGAGAGCAGCACAGATCAATGGTATAAACATAAATATTTAGAATGTGGTTTGGCAACATGACCATTTAGAAGACAACAACAGTATGCTCTCTCCTAGAATCTATGATCTCCCCAGTCATAGGCTTTGACCAAGTTTACAGTACCGGGTGTGGTGAATCTCCTCCAGAGTCTCACAGCCAATCAGAAGGTAGTTGGCTCCCCCCATAACCATCATGTCACTATTGCACCAGTGGGCATGTCTGAGGAAGAGACTCCTGAATCAAGGTGCCTGCAGTAGCTCCAGGGCTGCAGCAGTCATTGGTCATCACCCATGTTCGGATATGTTTTTGGTGACTTTTGATTCATCTATACTTCTATAAGTAACTTTAAAAAATTAATTGATTCACCAAGCTAGAAAGCAATGAATTCTTCTCCTAGGCCTCTCAACAGCACCTAACTGGGGTGAATAGACAGATTCTGTTCATGCTTCAGGAACACCACACAAGCCTTGAAGTACATTCACAAGACACATAGTATTGATTTTAAAAAGACTTTTCCATGTTTTTTGTTAATATCTTGTTTGCCTGAAATATTTTAGACTGAAGTATGTATTAATGCACTCTCTGCTACATGTTTTGTGAAGTTTCTGCTTCATAGGATTTCTGGTATATTAATTTATAGTATTGTGTCTCTTTTTGCTGGCTGGTGTAATCTTATTTCCTCAAACCATTTCCTTATTTTCTCTTGTAATAGGTGAGCTAACTTCTACAGCTGATGGTCACTAGAGGGAGAGTCAGCTTTCTTCAGTGGTATGGCACATTGTAGGCTGTCCATACTCCAGTTGATGGCACTCTACACGAGCATATGGGAAGCACTGACTGTGCACAGGACACAATAAATAAAAAGAAGAAGAAAAAGAATAAGGAGGAGGGGGAGGAGGAAGAAGAGGAGAAAAAGGAGAAGGAACAGCAGAAGAATAGCAAGAAGAAAAAGAACAGAAACAAAACACAAACACAAATGAGGAACATAAGAAGACATGAAGTTCAGAAGGATATGTGAGGAAGGGTTGTCCAAGAGAATTTGGAGAGGACAGCAAAGGGTGACTATGATCTATATACATTGTATTCATGTAGAAATTTTTTTTAAGTTTTGTTTAAAAACTTAAATCCACATGTATTGACATGCTGACAGTGAATTGTATTTAGGTGAAAATATGTCTTCAAGCAGCATACATGGTGTGATATATAATATATATCCCATTTAAGAGTATAGATACATATTCAAGTATATATATTTATATTTGGTGGAAACAAGCCCATTCTTTATAGGGTCAACCTCTGGACTGAGAAAGATTATCTGGAATTTGAGAGAGAATAAGGAAATTTCATTCTTTGTTCTATTTATATTTGAATAGTTAGAACCATTTTTACAATATCGGGGTTGCTCTCATATAAGAACAATAAATACATTAAAAATTTTACTTTTTAAAATGCCTAATCATAGGATAATTTAATTGAATCCAAGTGAATAAATACATTAACTGAATTGAACTTTTATTTGAAAATTTCACAGAAAATTTGCAAGATGCCTAATAATTTAGTCTTTCACTTATATTTAAAGAGAAATAGGTTGGGCAAACTTCTCAATTTGGTTAGACATTTTTAAAAGATTTGTTTATTTATATTACGTGTGTGTGTGTGTCTCTGAGGGTATGCATATGCACCATGGCTGTTCAGTGTCCACGGAGTCCAGAAGACATTATTGGATTCCCTGAAACTGGAGTTAAAGGTGTCTGTGAGCCCTCTGATATGCAGACTGAGAACCAAACCTGGGTCTTCGGAAAGAACGGCAGTGCTCTTAACTGCGCATCCATCTATCCAGCCTATTGGTTAGACTTTTTAAAGTTCCATTTCTCCGTTTTTCATCAACGTAACCAAGCTGGTTTCTCCTGAATTCAGTTTTAACGGATACTACTCTCTACTTGGGTTTTTAATTAAAAAAAAAAAAATTGTGGGGACTGGAGAGATGAAGCATTAGTTAAGGCACTGGCTGCTCTTTGCAGAGGATCCAGATTCGATTCTCAGCACCCACACGCCTGTAACTCCAGTTTCAGGGAAATTCAACGCCCTCTTCTGACCTCCACAGGTATTTCAAAGCACGGGTGCACTTACATACATGCAGGCAATATACTCCTACATGTGAGATAAAAAAAATAAAAATTTAAAAATTTATTTTTGTTTTATGTGTATGAATGTTTTGCCTACATATGTGTTAAGTATATCCATACATGCAAGGCCTGGTGGGGCCAGAAGAGGGAATTGGATCTCCTAGAACTTCAGTTACGGATGGCTGTTAGCGGCCACGTGGGTACTGGGACCCAAACTTGGGACCCCCGCCAGAGCAACTAATGCTCTTAATCACTGAGCCAGTCATCTCTCCAGTTCCTTCTCCAGAATTTTGATCTTTCTCTTTTATGACGGAAAAGGGCAGAGATCTGTGACTTCTTAATTTCCCCTTGAAATTTTTACGTTTCTCTGTGCGGCACCTCTCTAAGCTTTGGAATACCCCAGAGTTGTCATCTCGTTAGGGATTGCATGATCTTTTAGAATGTTGTTGTTCTACAAAGGAGGTGTTTTTATCTAAGCAGAGTTAGCCTTTTCATATTCATCATGATGGCACGTGCAACATGATGATTGCTGCAACATTATTTTCACTATCTTAAACCTCTAATCAATGTGATGAACTCAATGAAACTATTACAGTGTGTCCATCACTTGACTGGATGTGTTTCTCTCAGTTTCTTTCCGCTTCTGTTACCCATGCACATTCTCAGAGTGGGTGACTTCCTCTTCTTCACAGAGGAAGCAGAAACTAGATGTGAACCGCCTCTTTCCAACCACAGGTTTTTCCCCTCCCAGCATGACTCCTCCCTGTTCTTGTGTCATTGGTGTATCTAGTCTTGCTTTTTCAAAAATCTCCACAATAGATTATGTGATATTTTCCCAGAATCTTCCACCTGTCCTTCATTACTGACTAATTTCATCTTTCCATTATTCCAAAAAGTCTTCCTCTGTGCCCCATCCTCATTTTCCACTTACTGACAATCTCACAACATTCATGTCTACATTTTCTGTACCTTATATTTATTTCTCAACCTACAACAGCTTAAAGTTCATACAACCCTGCTCCTTTTGAGCAATTCCCACTACGAGACAGCACTTTAGACTCATGTCATCTGATTTCCACTGATGGCTGGATTTCCAATCATTGTCTTTCCACTCCTTACTATTTCCCAGTTTATCCCCATCACGACCCTGCGTACGCCTGCCTTTTTGCCACCACTTAGTGTACATCCATTACTGGACATTAGATATTTTATTTCTTTATCATTTGGAGTCTTTTGAGAGAATATTTTATAAAAACGAGCAGGTTTTGCAATAAAAATCAAAAGATTAAGAATCGTAACTTGGAGGTTTGAATAAGGACACAGTAATAAGAAACTAACATCTAAAGGTAAATGAGCAAGATAGCTGTACTCCTCTTGAGCTAATAGAGACCTCAAGACCCTCATAATGCTGCATGTACCCACGAGTGAACAGAAGTAACAACTAGTGTCAATTATTGTGTCAAAAATTAGCAAGTATTGTGAAAAAAGTAGTAATGGTACTAGTTCAGGGAATCAATGGAGCCAGGCCACACTGACATGATTGTCTTGCTTACAGTAGTAACTGCTGACTTCAGATTTGGTAAACTGCATGATTTCAACAATTATTCAACCTAAAACTATTATTCAGAAACTATAAAATATTAAAATACCAAGAGCTATTATTTGAATATATAGGTAGTATGCTGTCCCATATTTTGATTATTAACCTTGAAGCAAATATTACAGTTACCTTTTAAAGTTCTTTTTATTTTCAGGGGCTGAAGAGATGGTGCAGTGGTTAAGAGCATTGGTGACTCTTTCCGAAGACCCCGGTTTGAATCCCAGCACTCATATGGCAGCTAACAACCATTCGTAACTCTAGTTCCAAGGGATCAAGGGATCTGACTCTCTCTTCTGGCCTCCACAGGCATTGTGTGACACAGGTGCACTTACATAAAGGCAGGCATAACATTCATACTCATAAAATATATAAGTAAATAAATTTAAAGTTCTTTATATTTTGAAAGTAATCTTTTCTGTATTTCATAAAGTAAATCTTCTTACAGTTAAAGTATATCATGATAGCTGCCTTATTTCCAATGCACATGCCTCCATACTATTAAATAAATATTGAATTAAAAATGACAGAGAATCCTAATTGTAATGATTATAATAAACACAATTTTTTCCACATATACTCAAGGCAACAATGTAGTCTGACAATGGTCAATAGAAACAGAGATGATTCAATGTTTTTAGCTATTTTTAACAGGTAAAAGATGCAATAAAGATTAGGTCAGTGTTAAATAGTGTAAACTAGAAATATTTTTTTTTGCTTTGATTTATACAGAAAGAAAATGTTGCTCACAAACAATTCAGATTCAGATCTTCAGGCAGGTAAGACCTCAGGAACTTTGATCTCAACAGATTCCGTTGAAAATCATTTTCTACAGGATTCATGATATGTCCAAATCCTGTAGATTTTTTCCAGTTATTTTTCTGTCCTTAAAAGTTCTTGCTCAGACAGGCTTCTCAAAGAAATAAAATGAGAGAAAAAGAAAAAGAGAGAATTTAAAAAATGGTATTAGTGATAATTCAGTGCATATTACACTTTAAGCATTTCATAGGAGTAATGTTTTAACTTTGGTACTAACAAGAACTATGCAAGTGAATAATATGCCAGGTCCCTTTAAGAATTTAATGTCATTTACTATACAACCACCATTTTTACACTTCCTTCTAAGTTAATTGCTTCTCTCTGTTGGGAATGAGGAATCCAACTACACCAAAGTATTTAGTATTATACAAAAACTTTCATCCTTTTTTTACCGGGGTTAAAAATAAAAATTGTTTCCAGCCATATGCGTCCTAAATGTTTTTTTTCCCCCCTAGAGCATTTAAAATGTTAAATTGGGATGAAGAGCTGGCTCAGCAGTTGGCATTGGCTGCTCTTGCAGGGGACCTGGATTTGGTTCCCAGCATCCACGTGGCAGCAGACAACTATCAGTAACTTCAGTTCCAAGGGATCCAACGCGCTCTTCTGACCTCCATGGGCATTGCACGACACAGATACACTTACATACATGCAGGCCATACACTCATACATACAATGTAATAAATAAATAATTTTTTTAGAATGCTATGTTGAAAAAGTTCATAGAGTTAGTTCATTGTTTGCAGTTCTCAGGACCGACCCATATGTGCTTTGCTACTAGTTTTTAATACTCAAAGTTGAACATGAACACAATTTCCATTTTCTGTTGTATTTTTAAAAGGTAGGAATTCTGATACCATGACATAATTTACATTTTATAGTATTCATTAAGAAAAGAAAATATACTGAATGATGGGGGAGATGTTTTTCATGTGTTACCCACACCTTTGATTTAAAAAAAGAAAAAAAATAAGATTGTTTTTCATTTATTGGGTAACAGGAAATATTTTTAGTTGTCATATGCAGAAATACCTAAGTAAGTGATTTCAAGTTTGTAGGTAAAGTATGGACAAATACCATGGTTTTAATCTCTGTTGTAAACATGTTCTTGCCTTAGTAGAGAGTTTATATAAGTATTGTTATACACAAACTTATCACTAGTGAGAAGTGGAGGAAATGTGATTTTTTTTTCTTCTACCAAAATATTTGAGTCAAATTTTCACATTTAAATATTGTAATGTAAATGGATTTGTTTATCCATTTGTCAAAGTATCCCAAATATCACATGGTAAACAGCAATTAGACTCCATCAAACCCACAAGTTTGTTAATAATATTTCTAGGAGTTTTAAATATAAAACATGGATAAAATATTATTTTCCTTTCCAATTACCATAAATCAGAGTACCGGAGAATATAATATTTCTAAAATTTATGAACTAGTGAATATTCTGAATAACATTCTGACAAAAAAAAAAAAACGGTTGTAGGTGTGTCTTCTTACCTTTCCATTTGAATGCACCTTGGATATTTCAGCTGCCCCCAGTCACACCGCACTCTAAGTTCAGAATCGGCTACGTATAAACCTCTCTTACAAGTAAATGTAACATACTCGCCATTGAGAATATGTGGTCTGTTATCAAAATCCCATTTCAACGTTAGATTATTTTTTTCCATTTCAGCAAATGATAATGTGCAAGGCTCTGGAAAAAAGTAAAAGGAGAAAACTCTGTTGACATGCGCGTTAGTACTGACAGCACTCAGGATACTGCCTACATGGGATGAAATGGGGAAGTAAGTTAGTTACAGTTAATCTCTGAGTCAGAAAGTAAGCTTTCTCCTATCCCTCTAAAGGAAAAGCGGCATTAGCTTCTGTGATATTTTAGTCAGAGAAAAATATGTCCTACTAGGCACTTAGTTTTAGCTCAAGTTTTTCAAAGACAGGAAAGAAACAATCAAAAATGCAAGGACATGGACTGTTCTTAACATTTATTGAATTTTTAGTAATAAATTCATTTTTCTTTTTCTTCTTCAGAAAGTTAAATAAAGGGCCTGAAATGTGGTTCAGTGATAAGTGCTATCTAGCATGTGTAAGCTCTGTACTGTGTTCAGTCCCTAGAACTGCCCCCCCCAATACTATATATAACATAATATTCACAAGATAAACCATTAACTACTAATAGATGTAAAAACAATCTAGATTCTCAACACTAACCCAAGCTTTTCAACCTATTCCCATCCAAAGCAGTTGAAAGTTTTTTCACTATGCTGACCAAGCTAACCTTGATCTCACAGAGATCCACCTGCCTCTGCCTCCTGAGTGCTAGAATTAAAGACATGGACCACTATGCTTGGCTTAAAAGTATCTTTTGAAGGAAAGTATAAGCATTTACAAACAAACAAAGGCTGGGAAGGGAAAGAAAATTGTTTCAGGACTAAATTAAATTATTCCAGTGAAGAACAGAAACAAACAGGAACAGGTGTAGATCCACTACATCAATAAGTATGTAAATAATTCCAAAAGAAGATTATTGCCATTCTTCCTGGCTGCTCACCAGAACTAGATGATAAAACATTGTTGTTGAAAACACTACACACCTAGGATGCACAACATAGAAGAATCAAGCTGGAACTGAGCTGGAAATTCCTCTCCCTACTGGCTAGCTTTTGTAGTCCAAGATGCTATGCAGGCTCCTGGGAAATAAATGGCATAATAGTCTTACCCAGATGTGAATTCTATGATTGACAAGACTGACCTACCAAGCAAGATGTGCCCACCTGTTAGACAGTGGTGTACTGTCTCCCTTAACCATGCATGCCTGGTACTATAAACCAGTTCAAACACCCATGGTAGGGGAGATCTCATAGGCCCTAATGGGGCATTGAATACTGTTGCTTAGCCAAATAGACACAGCATCAAGCTACCTTCTCAATATTCATGTCTATGCCCACAGATAAGCACTACTCTCATCCGTTCATGTGGATGAATGCAGAGAAGCATGGCTGCACAAGGTGACAGATGAGTGCTCAGCCCTAATGGAGTTAATGAAATAAAAACCAAAATTCAATCTAAGTGACATATATCCAACAGGGAAGCCAACCAACAACAAAGTTAATGTTTAGCAAAGGCAAAATAGCAATATACTAAAGCATATATATATATATATCTCACATATGTATGTTATAAAGCAAGCACAAATTGATTTAAAAAGGAAGGCATAATTTAAAGCATGTCAAAGAAGACTAAAATGAGAAATCAATGAACAAAAGAAAATATCTGAAATATTTAGAACTTAAAATGACCTTTTAAATCTAAATGATTTAGAGCACATAGACAATGAATATTGTAAGGGGAATGATGCTAGATAGGATGACCAGGCTCCAATGAATGAACTCACACCCAGGGACATCTGGGGACACAAACTTGACTCAATAGACCTTAACATATATAACAGAACACATGAAATCCAGTGGTGGATTATGGGGGAGAAGAGAGTGAAGAGATCTAAATTGGATTAAGATGTATTGTTTGACATGCACAAAAATCAATAGAATATATATTTTTTAAAATTGAGGTCTGGGAAGATAACTTGGTGGGTAAAGCACTTTCTGCACAATCATGAGGACTTGAGCTCAAATACCCAGAATCCCCATAAAGTCAGATGTGGTAACGCACGTCTGTAATCACAGAGCTCCTACCAGGAGATGGGAGGCAGACACAAGAGGATCCTGGAAGCTCATGTGTCAGCTAGCCTGTTGTATGCAGTGAAGAAAGAGGGACCCTATCTGCAACAGTCCAAAATGGCCAAGATCCTTACCCTAGGTTGCCCTCTGATCTGCATATATGTGCCATGGCATGCGTACCTGCACTCACACATATGAACACTCTTGCACACACATTCATCATACACAGCACACATACACAAAGATAAAAAAGAATTTGAACTAGGTGTTAGCAGAAAATTAAAATATAAAAAAGTCTAGGATGAAGTTAAAGTTGTAGCTAGAAGAAAATTTGTATACTTGAGTTCATATGTAAAGAAAAAAATAGATACCAAAAATCAATAACCTAGGTATCTGTCTATGTAAACTAGAAAAATAGTCATTAAATAGTGCAAGAATATATATGAGGAAATAAATTGAGGACTTGCTATTGTTGTTGTTAATAATTTTAACATTTTTACCTACAACATTATGGATTTTTCTTAAAGCATAATTTCAAACTAGCACATGATTCACAGGTTGTACTTAATAAAGAATAAACTGTACTATAGTTATTTGTGGCCCAAAGGAAATATTAGAAGTTAGTGATTAAGTAGGACTATCAATGAAACAAATATAGCAAATCAAGTGCTATATTACTGTCACAGCAACTCAAAATGATGAAAAGCTAAACACATGTCATTGCATTTTATCAAAGAGAGGAGTATTTTGGCAGTACATACCCAAGCATAATGGCTGTGCAGTCCACCTTCCATCTATACAATACACCTCTTTAGGCCCTAGTAGGAAATGGTGATCAAAGCATCTGTATTCTACTGAGGATCCATTTTTATAGGTGCCATCTGTTTCTGAACTAATAACCACTCCATATTTAATAGGAGGAGGAGATGTACACATTCCTTTAGATTCTGAAAAGCAATTTTAAAGAATACAATAAGTACTTTAATGAACTTCCTATTCTTTGATAGTTTTTACAGAAATAGAATGAAATATTTCATTGGCTGAAAGGTGTTATTAAAGTAGTTCTCAAATATTTGTAATATTAAAGATCATTCTTCAATAATATACTATAAAACCTGTTTATATAGAATTTCATATTATAAAACTTAAATATGTATTTATAACTATCAAAATATTCACAATATGGTTTTATTTTCCCTTTCAATCTAGCCAAAGGTAAATATATACAGTCTGTCTTAAAGCGATGCCTTCCACATACATGATATTGCCCCTATATCCAAAGAGTGAACAAAATCTCTCACATTCTGCCTTAAAAACTTCTTCAGATAATGTTCCCTAGACAATTCTGAGTAAAGTGATGTTTCATAGTGTTGCTGAATTAGCCAAACCTTTGATAGTCTGTGGATGCTTAAGATGCTTATGAAATGTCTCACTCTTCCCTTCATAAATTTCTCATTGGAATTAAAACGCGCCAGCAGAGTCTTTTTAAGCAAGTGTATGCTTCTGACTAGAAATTGGAAATAGGATCACTTCTAGTTTGGATCAGAAGATGATGTGGAGATATTAACCAAGTCAGAAACTGTTTAACAGCACTGCTCCTTACCTCTTCTAACACACAGAGGGTATTTCACATCTCCTCTGTTGCACTTCACAGATAACTCCTGCAGTGGGGTTGATGGAGACAAGTCATATCCCTGTTTACATGCAAAATCTATCAAGTCTCCATGTAAGATCTTGCCTTCATATGTCCACTTTATTTCTATGTTATTTCTATTCATGTTATCCACATTAATAGTGCATGGTTCTGAAAAAGAAAATGTTCTTTCAAATTTTTAGCAACTTGACATATGTGAAAATACATTCTACAAATCAAAATTATGACAGGCATCAGAGGCAATATAGACATTTGACAATTGTCATGATTATAGAAGCCAGGGGGAGAGATACGGAGGTCTTGAGGTGTGTTTCAGGTGAAGCAGGTTCTTCAGTCACCAGCCACTATACCTGGGACTCACTAGGCTCCTGGGGACAAAGGGAATTCCTTACTTTTAAAACTTCTCCCCAGGGGATGGTTGCTTTAAAGTTGCCACCCTTAGCTTTGTTATTGGGAATACTGACTTCCCAACAGAATTATGGTTGAGATTACAAGAATCTGGATTAGACGGGGAACCTGGCACAGATGAAAGGGGCTGGGGTTAGGCTAGCAGAGCTATTTACTAGGAGGAGTAGAAAAAAAAGAAAGAACATATTTGTACATATCCCTCCTAGATCTGCAGGAGGCAGAGACAAGTCACAGGGGTCACATTGCTAGACCCCCTTTGCCCTGAGCAGAGGAGGAGAAAGGGAACTGGACTTGCTTTTCTACCACACAGGGTCTGTCAGCTCTTTGTTTCAAGGGACAAACCACATAGGTTGCTACCTATGGCCTTAAAGTACAGGCCTATGAGCTAACGATATGGACAATAACATGCATACTTTATCACTAGCAAATTAATTGATCTGCTTCTTGTTTTCATTATGTCAGAGGTTAAAACCAATAATAGTTTAAAAACATCAAAAATACTGTTTCAGACAATTAACCAGCTAGGTTCAATATAATTTTCTTTCAATAAAATAACCTTGAAATAGAATTAATACTTAATTTATAAATATCTATAGATAACCTGCCATTAAATACATACACATATTAATAAGACAAAGACCCTTGAACTTATGGAGCTTGAGTTTAACTGAAACTCCCACAGTAAATCATAAACATAATAAATTCATGAATTGTTGAGCATTGTGAGCATCTTACAGCTAACTAAACTGTCAGTTAGGTATCAATGCATAGTAGAGAGGAAAGACTATCAAAGGGCTAAAGGAAGGTGGTTGCACTCCTAAGATGATGGGGTAAGCCTAAAGGAGATGTAGTTGTACATCTAAAGCTTATTAAGGATTGAAGTTTGTTGTTTTCTGATGAAAGTGTTTGAGGCTGAGGGCGCAAACATAGTCCTGAGATGAGATCACGGCAAAGATAACGAGGGCAGCATGGTTGGAGGAGCGCGAGAGCAGGGAGCCGGGCAGGGAGATAGAGAGCGGTTCATGCCTGGAATACTAATTCAGTTGAATGATTGTACATCCTATGCGGCTGTTTGTAGCAGAAGTACTTCCAATTCCAACAGATAATGACATGGGAAAGCTTTCTCCTCCTGCCCCACTGACAAAGGTTGATCCTTCCTTGGTATGCTTTGATTCCTTAGTAGTAAGCAGAAATATCTTCAAGCTCTTGCTCCAGACGTAGAATGGCATTTCTTTAAATCGTGCTACCCCTTTTAATTTATCTTATTGCTACTTTAATCTAGTCTCTGTCTTCAGAGTTGACTCATTTTTCAGTCCAATGAACTATCAATCACACCACCAAAACTTAATATCAAAAATGCTTATATAAATATGAGCACAACAGGAAAATAAAAGTTGAGGTATATTTGAATTTAAATGAACACACCATGTTCAGAATGACTTGAAAGGTAGAAACCACAAACAAGCTAAAATAGGTTGAGACATTAACTGAAACTATGTTTTAAAATACTATGATTAAAAATGATATTAAGAAAAGAATTTCCAATAAAAGGAGATTTAAAAAAAAAACCTGATTGGTCATAATCCTCATTCCCATTGATAGACCTTATCAGAATGTTGTTAGGTCTTGTTTGGAGATATGGCCCCAGAATATACTACCCAAAACCATAAATTGATTTCTGTTCTGTAAACAAGTCCTTCCAAACAATGAGGAATCCCTTTACAACATTCCTACCAACCCCCATAAACTCTGTCTCCACATTGCGACATACTTAAATCCCCTTGCAGCTTACCAGGGTGGTTGCTATACCAATTCCCAACAGTCAGTTCCCACCCTTCATTGACTAGAATAAACGTCCACTTGAATTATCGAGATTGGTTACTCTTCTAGTTGGGACTCCTATTCCTAACATCCAATAAATTTGATTCTCAAATGGTTAGTATAACCTATGTGGAGGCAGCTCTCATGAACGTAGACAATGAAAACTAAAGAATGAGCAATCCTTCACGAAAAGAACAAACCTGTGGCCACAAGAAAATTGAAAGCTGCCTAATTAATTATGACTAAAAATTGAATAAAAATAAATTTGCTAACACATTTATTGTTATTATTAACAATAACATGACAATTAGACTATTCAAGTCAAAGCTTAAGAAAACTGTAATGTTAATTCCCTGACGGTAGAAAATTATAAAGCGGAATAAAATATCCAAAGGAAAATCCTACACTTAAGAAAAAACTGAAGGATACCCATTCCTCTGCTTTGGAACTGCCCCTAGGCCCACCGCAGCACTGAGGCTGTGGAGAACTCCCAAGTAACTGGAGTGAATTAGCTAAATCCCTCATGTATCACCATGGAGGAGGGACTGGAAAGATCTTTAGAGTTAGAGCTGGTGGATGACAATGAAATAGTTTTCTCTGGCCACAGCAGGGCAGTGTCACATAGGAATCCAGTTATTAGAGCACACACCAGACCTACACAACCTAAAGATGGACTAAATCTCAGCATGAACATGGAAGGTGTGAACAAACCCTCACCCCTAGTTGAAGAACTGTTAGCAATTGGTGGGTGCTGGGAGAGGGAGAGTCAGTTTTCTTTAAGGGTGTGACCTAGGGATGGTCCCACACTCAAAACTATGTGAAGAACAAAAATTTGAGTTGATGGGCTTTGAAAAATTAAAAAGACACAAAGCTGGAGGGGTAGAGAGGTAGATGTGTGGTTGAATATCGTCAGTGTATTGTAGGAAATTGTCAAAAGTCAATAATATATCTTTATATATGTACTAGAGTGCATGAAGTTGGATAGGAGATAGGGAGTGCAGATGGGGAGGGGATCTACATACAATCAAAATATATTGTATAAAATTCAAAAACTTCGATTCAAAAGGAAATATTATTTTTTAAATGGAGCTGAACACCTTATTTGAAATTCCCAGTATTAAAAACTGAATGCCATCTTTGAAGAAAGAGATTGAAAGGAAATGGGAAGACCTCCTGTGCTCAAGGATTGGGAGAAATAATATTGTGAAAATGACCATCCTATCAAAAGCAACTTATACATTCAATGAAATCCCAATCAAATGTTGTCATTCTTCACAGAATTAGAAAACAAATATCCTAAAATTCACGTAGAATTGCAAAAGACCTGGATAGCCAAAGCAATCCTTAGCAGAGAGAGCAATGCTGGAGGGATTAACATACCACATCTCAAACTATATTACAGAGTTACAGTCATAAAAACAGCATAGTACTAGCACAAAAACAGACACGTAGATCAGTGGAACAAAATGGAAGACCCAAGCATGAATGCACACAATTTCAGCCCCCTGATATTTGACAAAGGTGCCAAGAACACACAGGGGAAGAAAGACAGCATCTTCAACAAATGGGGCTGGCGAAATTGGATCTCCACCTGAGAAGAATGAAATTAAACTCATCTATCACCTTAGACAAAAGTCAACTCTAAATGGATTAAAGACCTCAATGTGAAAACTGAAATACTGAAACTGTCAGAAGAAAAACTGGGCAATATCTTACAAGATAAAGGTTCAGGAAAGGCTTTTCTAAATTGGACATCACTTACTCAGGAACTAAGGTCAACAATTGACAAGGGGAACCTCATTAAACAAAAAGCACTGCACAGCAAAGAAAACCATCAAGTGAAAAGGAAACCCACAAAATGGGAGAAAATCTTCAACAGCTGCACATCTGTCAGAGGAATGACATCAGAATATACAAAGAGTTCATGAACAGTTGTTTCAAGCAAATTTACAAAAGCAGACCCTGGAAGTGGAGAAGTGACTGGACAGAACTTATCAGCAATACGCTCTGCCAAGGAAATTCTGGCTTGGTTCCCCTTCTCTCCAAATGACAGTGTGAGGGCAACACAAACAGAGACACTATGAAGAAGAGATATTTGCAGGTCGGGGAAAGCTCAAACGTTTAAATATGCCTAACACCTTTGAATTGTATGCTAACCATGTTTAAAATAATCAGTTATACTCTATGTGTACTTTACCACAATAAAACATAATAAGCAAAAAACCAAGACAGCGCTAGTGACTAAGATATCACATATCTGCTCCTTAGATCAATGTGAGGGAAATGTATCAAAATCATATCTATTCTGTAAACAGTATAAAAATATAACTATAATACTAAAATAAGTTCAATGTGTTCTTCTTACCCAGGCAAAAGGGTGGAGATGACCATTTTCCTTGTTCACAGTGAGATGTTTTAGATCCTGCCAATATGTAATATTCATTGCATCTATATTCCACTGAAGAGCCTGTTGTGTAACTTGCCAGTAACTCGCCAACAACAACCCCATTTGCAACCTCAGGTGGAGACTTACAGTTCTCATTGTTTTCTAAGAAAAGAGATTGTTTGAAAATTTAACAACTCATATCAATATAATATGTAGTTATCCAGACTGTGGTAACTCAATATTTGTACTAAATCCTTTAAGTCAGTTGTTTCTAAGTTCCTTAGAAATAAAAATCAAGTTCAACTTAAGTACTTTTCAATTTTTTGTTTAGTTTTCTAAATTCTTAAACTTTATTTATTTAATGAGTGTTCTGCCTGCATGTATGTAAGTGCACCCATGTCATGCAATGCCCATGGAGGCCAGAAGAGGGTGTTGGATATCCTGGAACTAGAGTTACAGGTGGGCGTTAGTCACCATGTGGGTGCTGATATTCGAATCTGAGTCTTCTGCAAGAACAGTCAGTGTTCTTAACTGCTGAGTCAACTCTCCAGCCCATACTTTTTCAGTTTATTAAGCAAGAATAAAAAAACAAGAAAGGGTTTTCATATTTTTTCTTGTTTCCTGGTTGGAAAGCATTTTTGTTAACAATGTTCTAGAAGTGTTTAGAAAAGGAAATGATGACTTTTGACCTAAAGATAAGACCTAGTACTAAAACTGCTCTGAGCTTTACCCACTCTTATTTTCTTCATTCTCACTCCTCTGTGTCTCTGGTCTCAATACAGCAATAATATATATGTATATATATATGTATATATATATACATATATATTATTTTCTCTTCCTCTATTAATTTATCTAGTATCCTTCAAAGGTTTTGTCTTAAGTAATAAATATCCAGATAAGCACATTTAAGAAGCTCTTTTGTATGCAATCAAGACATGAGAAAGGTGGTAGGAAGAGTAGCAACCAGGAGGGTAGTTTAGCCTGGTGATAACCTTCAGTAAGACCAAACACCAGGGGTGAGTCACTTAGAAGGTTCAGAATGGCTTATGCAAAGTCCTATCATCAGGATTTACACAAGGCCCAAGAGCAAGTGCTCCATGCTGATGTGGGGAGAGGAAGGAGGTCACATTCATGGCCAGCCATTAACTCAATATGCCTCTCTGTTCTCTAAAGAAACCCATTTCACCTATGTGTGGTCATTTAAAATGCATGGCTCATAGGGTTCACAGAGCTCACATAAAGTGCCTAGCACTAGTTTAAGTTAAATGATGTTTTAGTTCTGGGTTGTTTACATTGGCTTAAAGTCTACAGATCTGTCTATCTACTCAAAAAAAACAAAAAAAAAAAACAAAAACAAAAACAACAACACTATAGGTCCAGTAGCAATGTGTTTCTAAGCTTTGCAAGCAGTAATATTTGGCTCTGAATATGCAGATTAAACAGATTGAAAACTTTTTGCACCAAAAGCTTAGCTCTCGATGTTAAACAGAACATACATACCAACACATTCAGGAGGCAGTGTCCATTGCCCACGATTACAAGTTATCTCACTTGATCCCTGGAGATGGTAGCCTCTTTCACAGCTATATGTCACTTTATCACCATTGTAGTAAATCTCAGAGTGTGGTTTTGCTGCAGCATTTTCAACAGAGGGTGGTTGCTCACAGGCTACCTTCACTTTTACTTCTGCAAAGGTACATTAAAGAGAAGAGAGTGTTTAACTACAAAAGGATTTTAGGAAACACTTATTCAAGATGTTATCAATAAACAGAATAGAGTGGGGCTAGATATAAGAGCAAGGCACACTGATATGCAAGAATGCAAAAGTCATATTTAAATCCATTGTTAATTACACTAATTAATATAACAATACAAACTGCAACTAAAAAACCAGATGTTACCAACCAATGCATTTGGGAGGTTCTGTCCACTTTCCATCTTGACAACGTATTTCTTCTGGTCCTTGAATCACAAAATTAACTTCACATTCTATATGAGCTGTTTCTCCATGACGATAAATCGCTGAATGTTTTTGGATTTTGGAATTCAGAGGCACGGGTGGAGGAGGACATCGATTTCTTCTTCCTTAAGAGAAAATATCAGCTTGTTTAGCTATATAATTATAAAAAAGTATGATGAAGATTTATTTAGTGAGAATGTTTATGATTTCAAGCACCACAGAAAACATGGCAGACAGACTCTAGGGGTCCCCGTCTTCTGACTACTCGCATCCTTTTTCCACAAGTGGAACCTGTCACTTGTTTCTAGACACTAGGAAAGGGTATGACTTAGCATGTGATTATGCTACAGATCCTGCAAAATAAATTTGCACCATTCTTGCTGAAAGACTCTCCCTACCGGCTTTGAAGAAGCAAGCTGCCGTATTGTGCACTTCCAAATGAAGGAGTCCAGAAGAAGAAGGACAGTCGGGCTGTAGCTCACAGTCAGCAGCACTGGCACTCAGTTCAGCCAGCTGCGGAGCCCAGAATGGTGCCAGCACCCACAATGAATTTGGAATGCTACTGCCCAGTTAAGCCTTGGATGGTACTAATGTAGAAGAGTCAATGAAACTATACCCAAAAGTCTGACCTACAGAAACATAAGTAATACTCTGGTGCCACCTTGAGTATGTTACAGTCATCGTCTGCTTTAGTCCTAAATAAAAATTTTAGGAAAGGATTGTTATTTCTTACAAATCATAGATAAAGAACCTAAAACTTAAAAATTGTTAAATTAGTATTAGATGTCAGAATTGTTCTTGAGTCCGTGTCTCTCTGAATTAAAATCTGTTCTTAATTATAAAATACTGTCTTAGTTTCATATTAATAGACTGACAAATTACTACAACATAGTGACTCAAGATAACACAAGTTTATTCTCTTAAGTTCTGGAGGCCAAGAGTCTGCATTCAATTTCCCCGAGGTATCAGGAAGATCAGCCTCCTCTTGGAGGTTTTAGCAGAAGACTGACCACTTAGTCTTCCGGCTTCTGGAGACTGTCTGGATTGCTGGCTCAGCATCTTTTGTTCCACCATTTCATTGCTCCCTCCCATGCTCTAACTTCCTCTTCAGTAGTCAAGTCCCCTTCAGTCTCCTTGTGAAGACACTTGTAATTATACGGTCTAAATAAATGATCTCAGATAATAGTTACACCTCAAGATCTTGAGTCACCCCCATGATTCCTTTTGCCACATAAGCTAACCGTCTTGATTGCAGGAGGGGAAGCATCATTCAGCTTACCTTACTACAAGTAATGAATATTGACTGTAAAATAACAGGTATGTTGGCATGTGAATAATTTAGAGGAGGTGCACACTGGGGGTGCATATATTTTTGAGACAATATGCTACGGACAACTAGCTACCAACTTTCCCTCCACACCATTAAAAAACGCTGATGAGCACAACTGGAAAATTGCAAAACTTTGGAGACTATTGTTCCCTGCATTCCAAACTTGTGATAGGCTTAGACACTTCCATTACATGTCCTGTGCAGACATCTCTTACAACCATCATCATCTATCTCTTTCAACCATCATGATCATCCTTTTCTAAGTCTCACTTTCATGTCTCTGACATTACTGTCAATGGCATAATTCCTTGTATTCCAGTGAAAATAGTGGCTATCACACCTTTTGCCTCTTATTCCTAAAATTCCCATTTAGTTTCCAGACTCAGTTCCAATATCATCTGCCACTTCTTTGACTAGAGAAGTGAAAATTCCTTCATACTGTACCAATACAAATGTTAAATGTCCACTCAAGACTTTGCACTAGATTTTTTTTCCATTTGCCATATTGCAGTAATCTCTCTCCTCTGCACTACCATAATAAGACCTTCTGTGGCTACTGAATTGGTGTCTTCTGACTGTAACAATAGCACCTGTTTGAATACAATCAGTGATAGAAATATACCCTTAGCTATTACATTTCTCGATAGCTCTAACTAGATGATCTCATTCCATTTTGACTTCAGGATAATATTCTCCTGTCGTGTGTGCTTCCTACTGCTTTTGAGATGGAATTTTCACATTAAGAAAAAGATGACCAATGAAGAAAGTGTCTTCACCTAGCTACAGACCTAAACTTTATAGTAAAGCTTTTAAAATATTAAATGTAAGGGCTGGGGAGACAGCTCGGTTGATAATGTGCTTGCTTGCACACAAAAGAATCTGAATCTGAGCCTCAGCACCCATGTGAAAGCTGGGCAGGCTGACAGGGGCTAGTAACCCCAGAACTGGGACGGTAAAGACAGGAGGATCCTCCGTAGTCACTGCCTAGCCAGACAAACCTCATCAGGAAGCTCAGGTCCAATGAGAGACCATGTCTCAAAAAATAATGAGGAAAACACCCAACATCAACCTCTGACTTCTACATGCCCATACAAACACCCACATATGTTTATAGAACCATATACAGATGTACACAAAATATATACATATTAATTAAAAGAGACAACGTTTACACTCAGGAAAGCAAAATTTCTTCAGGTATAATAATTAAAGGTGGCTTAAACAGAATTGATTTAAAACACAATAATTCTTTCAAAAATGTTGCTATAGACTAGAATTATACATGCTCACAGACATTTTTCGAGGCTATAGAAATTAAAGCTGAGTAACGCTATTAGGTGTGAAATTTAAATTTTTACCTTCACATAGAGGAGAGTCTGGATACCAACCAAAGTCGTAGCACTGAATTAAATCAGGTCCATTTAGATAATAATTTTCATGACAGAAAAATTGAACTACATCTCCTTTCTCATAGGTTTGCTTTACAGGATGAAAATAACCATTTTCTATTAATCTCAAAGGAGAGCACATAAATTCTAAGAATGAAAGAATGAACAAAAATGAACTGTTTATTTCTGCTAATAAAATTCACTTAACTAGTTATAGGCTATATCTGGGATAAAAATTAATAAAGTTGCCATAATCTGCAATTATAAGATTATTATTTGCTAGATATAAGTAGTCTTATTTGAATTTAATTCCATAAGTCAAAATAAATTCTTCTGATATAAGTGATCAAAGTTCACTGCTAACTACTTACAACTAAAACAAAAATAAGAGAAATGTAATGTTACTAGTGTGACAACTTATATAAGCTTCAGTATGTGATGAATTTCTCCAGAGACAAAGGAGGTCTCACAAAAGCCAGAACCTACTTGTACACCGCGGTGTGAGGGACCACCCATGTGCATGGCACTGGGCCTCCTCAGCCTGCATCCCCCCAGCTGTGTAGTAACCACTGGCACATTTATAGTGCACTTTGTCCTTCACTCTGAATGTTCTCTGCATCGTGGAATAATTTCCATGCTGCAACTCAGGGGCCAGACATGTTTCTGAAAGAGCAAACATTTATTTTATGAACTTTAATAACTTCATCAATATCCTAGAATACTAAAAAGAAGTCTCAAAATGTATTTGATTGAATATCCAGCAAGACCAACTGTCGCAAAACTGAAAAGGGCACTTTGACTTTGACTCTGCAGATTCTTTGCTCACATTCCTGTGCGCTATCTCTATCGGTTTCTATTTTGAAATGTTGTCTGTTGTACTTGATAAAAGGCTTGACTTCAAATGAAGTCTTGTGAAGTAATGGTTTTTAATTTTTTAAAATTATTTATTTATTTTTATGTAGGTAAGTAAACCCATGTTGTGCAAAACTCAGGGCATCAACTCCCCTGAAAATGGAGTTACAAATGGTTGTTAGCCACCATGGGGGGCCTGGGAATCGAACCCAGGTCCTCTGTAAGAGCAGCCAGTGCTCTTAACCACTGAGCCATCTCTCCAGTCCATAAGGTTTTGATTATGCATCTTCTATGGATTAGTATAGTTTAAACATAATGTACTAGCCAATTATCTTAAAATAAAGAAAATATTTACATGCAATGCATTTGCTAAAGTTCTTTCTCTTTTGGCATTTCATTTTTATGTTTTTGTTGTTGTTTTTAGTTCAGGGTAAGAACTGGATGAAGCAGAGGAGTTGAGGACCCATGGATTAGGCAAACATTCAGCTTTTGAGAAAAACAAAATAATGTCCACTTCTTATGTATGCAGAAATCATGGAAAATGAATTATATGAAATAAAACTGATTATCAATGAAAAAGCATTAACATCCCAGGCAATGATGCTCAGTTTTAGGGAACAGTATTCATATATATGTACCTTGTTCCTTCCTGCAAGATGGTTGAGAAGACCACCCATCAGGCAGACACTGGACCACCTCCTCATCCTTCCCTCCCGTCGTTTTGTATCCTGAGGTGCAACCATAGTGCATATTCTCTTGAAGTTTGTACAGTAGTTTTCCATCAGTGACATAGCCATTCCTCAGGTCAGGCTTAGTACATTTTCCTATGTAGTAAAAAAATGTCTTTCTTTAGTTTAATGATGAAATTACAATGTCTATTTCCCTAATGATGAAATTAAGTTTATCCTTTGCTAAACTGGAAAATTAACACAGAAGCATAATATTACTCTTAGTTGGAACTTTGAAGAGCAAAAAAGAATCATTTATTCCACAATTCCTTGATTTAATTTAACTTTGGAAATACCTTACGTATTCTGCATAAAATTTCTTTGGAAATGGATCAGTTTGACATTGGCTTTTTTGTGTGTTTACAAATTCAATTTTCACAGACATACTTACTCTTATCACATCTTTTAAAAATATATATATCAAGAGCTTTGCCACTTATTCTCAGCAAGCAATAAATGCATTTTTTATTTTCTTTTTCTGTTGTTTCATAATATAATAGAGACGCATACTTAAAGGATCATTAAGTGATTCTAAAGAATTGTAGTATGAAAACTACATTCATTCTTTCAGAAAATATTTTGAGGTCACCTCACTGCACAGGATTCAGCAGTCAGTGTATGTAAACTGTAACTAAATAATACACATAAACTAATCTTCTCTTTATATAGAATTCTCTCATTTTTATAAGTCACATTATTAGGCCTTGATGACATATCAGTTCAGAAGGGTTACAAGACCTGCCCAAGGTTCAGAATAGCATAAATAACCTTAGTACTTGCTGTGAGGCAAACACTCTATAAGAGTTCCCACTGAAGTGACATTAACTCCATCAAGAAACAGGCTCTGAACGTTCACGACATTTTCATAGAGGTGGCACCAAATTCGCATGCAGTCAGTTGACTGCAGAGGTTCTATGAGAACCATTTTCCTCCTATGTCAATTTCTGCAGTGTTCTGTCTCCCAAGAGTAAATCCAAGGTTTATGATTTCATTCTGTGTTGTTATAATGAGACTTAATTAGTAGAGTTAATCTATGTTCTATGTTAATAGAAAAAAATGTTGTGCTTAAATTCAGGTCTGTCCTGATTATTCTAAGTTGTTTTGTTTGCTAAATCTATCAACCACAGTTACCAAACTTCCCCTTCTAAATGAAAAGGACTCAACCTAAGTCCCTTACTCTGGAAAACCTTGACTTAAAGGACCCTTGACTTGAAAGACGCATTTCATCTGAATCAAGGGAAGTCAGGCACAGTACGATGCAAGGCAATGAACGCACCTCAGAACTGCCCACAAACCTGAAGTCAGAAAAGCTCAGTTGTTAATGAATGTTAAAAGTTTTCCCACAAAGGAGTGTTGAGCTTGCAAATGATAAAGCACTTGAGTGACTTGTCCCTACTGAAGCTAGATCATAAACCTTATTCTGGTTTCCTATGAAAATTGTGAATATATACTAAGTTTCTGCTTACTGAAAGTAACCCAGCATCATTTACAGAATTTCAAATATGGCATTTTAATAAGAGAATATTTTGTTGGAAATTTTGTTGCTTTCTACCAAAAGGTTTAGACATTGCTCAGGTTTAATAGAGGTAAACAGTAGGTAAGGGGAATACTGCCATCATGCTGACACGGCCCACTGACTTACTGAAGCACCTCGGTTTTGGAGCCCAGCCTTCTGTTGTGCATCTGATCCATTCTTCTTGCTTCCCACGCTCAGTTGCATAACCAGCCAAACAGAAGAATGGTAATTTTTTTTCTATGCTCATTGGAAAGTAAAAGCTTTTAAACGTGTAATAATACTGGGCAATCCTTCCATTTTCCACAGTAGGAAAATCACACTGTTTCTCTGAAATGAGGAAAACTCAAGCTGAAAATAGAGAGACATGAAAACCGACGATATAGTGACAAAAACAAGGTTTGTATAAAAACAGCTGCAGATTCTGCAGGCTGCACTTAGTTTCATTACGTGACGTTTAACGGTGGTGGTTTTGTGACACTCTAAAAATCACCCTCTCTCCTTTAAACCTGCTTGTAACTCTAAGCCTCGGCCACTCAGGACAATACAGACAGGCTGCTTCACGGAAGCTCTTCCTACTAGCAGACACGCAATGAAAGTCACAGATGTAATCTTAACATTTCTAGTGATCACATTAATAAAAGCAAAAATAAAACCTTGAGTTCATTTCAATGATATATTTTATTTGAGCGAATATGTTAGAGTGTTTTACATTCTTAGTTCTTACTCTTTCAATCCAGTGGGAATTTCACTGTACAGCTCTCCTGAACATGGTGTTGACCCTCCTGTGTTGAAAGGGAGTTGATTTCATTCTTACAGTAGAAAAAAAAAAAAAAAAAAAAAAAACCTCCACAAAATCAACTGGTCAAAAGAATAACAATTTCTGGCCTGGACGGAACTTGAACTTTCCAGTTTTTCCAGCCCACTTGGGCACAGGACCAGCCCTAGAAAGGTAGCTTGACCTTAAGTTACGCTAGAGATGGGCAAAATACCTAGTATGTCCATGAACTGGCAATTTTTTTCCTGCCTGGAATCCCTGCCCCTTAGCTTCACGCTTGTGGACCAAGTCACAGAGATACGTTAGAATTCAGAAAAGCGTAACCTCTGTTTACTTTTTCATATTTCTTTTCTAGCTGTATTTCTCTGATGGCTTGGGCTGCCCCAACGTTTTGAATTTCTTTACCTTCTCTCTGAGGCTCCCGTCCCTTCTCCACTGAGCAGCGCTCTAGACCGTTATGTCTGGCTTCGGTCTGGGCTCTAAGTCAACTTGGCTTTACAGCTTTTTCCTGCTTCCTCTCCATTCTTCTCAAGGCAGCTGTAGAGATTTACGGCATGCCTGCCCTAAGGATTTTTCTTTAAATTATAATAAAATTGTCCTAAACCTTCTGTTTGAGTCCATTCTTAAATTCTTTTATGAATGAATCTATGAGTGAGATATGAGGCAGGACGCCATTCTCCCCATCACCATGACTCCTATGCAGATGCCAAAATCCATGAATGCTCAAATATCTTATATCAAGGCACAGAGCCTACACACCTCTTCCCACATAATCAAATTATCTCTAGATGTCAAAAAGACCCGATCCAGTCTCTGCCCACCATTAGTAGGTGTGGATTCAACACAGCACTTGACCTATGGCAAATTCAAGTTTTGGACCTTCCTGGAACTTCAAATACTTTTCATCTGCAGTTGGATGACCCTGGAGATGGGAATCCATGGTTGCCGGCTACCAACCTCATGTGTCTAGTGTCTACTATATCAGATGAAGTATAGTTACAGAACAGATGAAGTCATCCTTGAAATATGGTAACTCATAAAACTGCATAATTATCACTTTAGGAAAAATGCATACAACCAGTTAGAATAAAAGATTTGAGCAAGAACTTGAAAGAATGACCAGAGAACAATGACTTATTAATCACCAGGAAATTTAAATTTATACCCACATTACTGCAAGACTACTAAAATGGCTAAAATGAAAAAGATAAACTAACTGAATTATTGGGGAGCAAGATCACTCATACATGAGAAAACACATAAAGATCTCTCATTGGAAATCCATAGTATTGGTATCTCTGAGCAGTTTGATTTGTAGTGTTGTCCCAACATAATCATTACTAGAGCCCTTTCTTTCTCTCTATGTCTCTGAATAACCAACTATATTGTCTTCTTAATAATCACTGCTTAATAACTCCACTCAATGAAGAACCACCTGGATAAAATTCAAAGTATCAAGTGTAGAAATCTAACTGACGATTTCATTATCAAAGTCCCCAAATTAAACACTTGCATTATGAGCAAAGAATAAAAATTATGTGAGTACCATCAGTGTTAAGCATGAATTTTTGCATAAAATTAGAATTAAGATAAACATGTGGCTTGCAAGAAAACCCTTTAAAGTACATAGATCCTAGTTCCCTATGTTCTGTAATCTAGAGAAAAAGGAGGTTGCATTGCTTATTCAAATTATGCTACTGTTAAAATGGCACACTAGTTTTGTCCAAAGAAAAATTTTTATGTGTTCTAAAAACTACATCTACATAAAGCATGTGTTATAAAATTGATACATCAAAATGGAAGATTATATTAAAATTCAAGTAGTTGAAATCTTTTTTTTCACATGTTAGAGGAATAAAGACTATTAAGAAATTAAGTTTACCTTTTGCACAGAGTCTTCCTGGGATCATTAATATAATAATAAAAGTAAAGTCTCTCAATTCCATCTTCAGTGGTATGTCTCATAAAGATTTTAGTAATCTTAAAGCACCCAGGGTCTCATCATTAGGTACACAATACTTTGGAAAAAGCAAGTTAATAATTTACAATATCTGCCTAAGTACCTTTGGAACAAGCCTAAGATTCCACTTAAAACATTTTCAAGTAATTTAAAATAATACAACTGAATTAGTTGACATTAATTTTCATATTCATAATGCTCATATTCTGAGTTCAATAAATGCATACTAACCAACAAATAAGAACTGCAACATAAATAGTTAATACAGGATGAGTAAAGGAAGGTACATTTTCAACTCAGACTACTAACTTCAAATTCACAGGACAAAATTCACCTGCCCACTGCTGTTTACCAGCATTGATCGAAAGAAGAGATGGACTTAGGAGCATGAGGTCATGGAGACCTGACATCAAAATACATTGCCTAGATTGTGCTCCTTAAAAAAGTGCATGACTTTTCTCAAACCACTAAGAAAATTGTTATTAAAAACAGAAATGCTCCATACTTTCTCCTCTGCCCTCCAGTTCCACACCCCAGTGAATCCTTCCTACTCTATTTTTCCCCTTTTCCCTTTATCCTTCCTCCAAGGAAGTCTCCTGCTCTCCGTCCCACAGTTTATTTGTTTCCTGACCTCTCTGAATTTTCCAATTAAAACTCGCATATCTAAGAATTCCAGTCTAGCATCCAGCTATGAGAAAGAACATGTGACATTTTTTTTTTCTGTGTCTGGGTTACCTCACTCAGGATGATTGCTTCTAGTTCAGTAAAACCTGCATTTCAGTGGGTTTTTTTTTTGACAGCTGAATAATATTACATGTGTGAATGGGGGAGAGATAATATATATATATAATCACACACACACACTCATTATAAAAGGAGATTGAAAAGGGGACATCACTCCTACTAGACAGCATAGGATAGCAAAGTTAAAACCCAATGCCAGGGGTTAATTCCCTCTTTTGAAGCTTTGGACCAGGGAACCCATAGATCCTCAAACACTACTGGTCATTGCCCCTGCTCTTGGGTACCCACCAGAACTTGACCATAAGACCCACTGCTGAAAACACAACATATATGATCCACATAAAAAAACAAGGAGAAATCAAGCTGACCTCAAAGCTTCATCTGTACTGGTTAGCTTTTATAGTGCTGGAAGGGTCTAAGCATGCTATCAGAAGAAAATTTAATCCCATTAACCTTAACCATCTGTGAGTTCTGTGTGCTTCAACAGGTGGCCCGGCAAGATATGACCTCTGATAAAATAGTGAATCAAATATTATGGGCATAACCAATCATTTTTCTAATTGGAAATAAGGTCTACTTCATGGAGCCCATACCTGACACTGATATCAGGCTTAGGCACCTGCTGCTGGATAGGTCACAGACAATTGGGAAAAGCCTAATACTATTAATCCCCATGTCCTCACCCCCACCTTGGCCCTAGGTACCCAGCCTATTCATCCTGCCTGAGACCTTCACACTACCCTAAAAGTTCAGACCCCACCCTTGTACCCTGATCAGCTATATTCTCTCTCTGACATCAGTTCTAATTAGACCCACCCCATGCTGTCCCCATTCCAGCCTTGGGCTTAGGTGCCTCCGTTTATCTTCCTTCTAAGACCTTCTAAGCCAGGCCCCCTCCACTGAATCTTGATCCCCCTGCACCTAGAAACAGCTACATTCTCCTGCTCCGGGCCCACACCTAGCTGGCTATTAGACCTTCGACATGCTTCCCCATCCCTATCTCGGTCTAGGTCCTCTCCTGAATGTTCTGCTTGAGACCTCCTGACTAGCTTGTCAGACCCAGGCACTGCAACCCCATAGTTCTGAATTGGGCCTAGGCCCCTGGCCCTGCTGGGTGGAGGAAAGGACATTCTAAATAGGATTCCATTTGCTGGGGACTTAAGGCTAACAATTGACGGATGGGACCTCATCAAAGTAGATAGCATCTGTATAGCGTAGGAAACAATCACTTGAGTGTATACTATATTGCTCAGTTATATTCAGTCTCCTAGCTTTCTGTTGATTTTCACTTGTGCGCTCATCAGGGATACTGGCATGGAGGTCACCCTCCCCCAATGGCCTTGTCTATCTTTGGATTTACAGAATGAGTTTGGAAGCTTCCTTGCTTCTATCTGGAAAGAGGGGCAGAATTTTTCCTTATTTATTCTTGATGGGTGTCTTATAAATCTGCTTTGTATGTGAAAATACCTGAGACTCAGTACTTAGAAGAGGTTTATTTAGTTCACAGTTCCAAAGGCCCAAGGGCATGCTGCTGATATTAGCTTGAGTTAAAGGTTTAAGTGGGGATGAATGTCTGGGGAGAGAAAACGCATCACAAATGGCTTTAGACACAAACTAAAAAAAGGAAAAACAGAGAATCTCAGTGGAGGAATTGGCTCTATCAGATTTGCCAGTGGGCATATTTGTAGAGCTTTTTTATTTCTTTTTTGTTTTTTTTGAAACAGGGTCTCCCAGTAGCCCCAGCTAGCCTGGAACTTATTATGTAGACCAGGTTCACATCTCCTTGCCTCTGTCTCCTGAGTGCTAGAATTAAAAGGATGTGTAACCATGCCCAGCTGGGACTTTCTTGATGGCTAATTGGTAGAGGGCCCAGCTCACTATAGGTGTTGCCCTCCATGGGCAGAAGTGCCGGAGCCCGCCAGCAGAAATCGAACTGTACCTGAATTGGGGAGTGAGGATTGAGAGAGAGAGAGAGAGAGAGAGAGAGAGAGAGAGAGAGAGAGGACAGATTTGGGAGGGCTCTCAGTCAATACTGAGGCCATGACTTTATTTTGCTCAGTGTGTTTATAGGAACAATACAACCATCATTTACATATACAGGATTATTCAAAACACCTACATCTACTTAACAAAAGGTGCTAAGCCTAGGATTTAAGATAAGCTTTCCTCTGGGTGATTAAATCAGACCTTCCTACAAGGATTTACAAGATCCCTACAGGGATTTACAAGATCTTCAGCCTTGGGATTACAGGATCTTCAGCCGTGGGTTTACAGGATCTTCAGCCTTGGGTTTACAGGATTTTCAGCCTCAGGCCTAAGATAATCTCTCCTTCAAGTGAATAAATCATTCACATTGCAAAACGCCCTAATCCCACAGCACTTCTGGGAGCAGCAAGACTGATCTCTGCTTGATCAAAGTTCAAGGCAGTCAAATGGCTCCCGACATCTCCCCCCTTTTTATTTTTTAAAGAACCATAGCCTTCCCAGCTATGGGCAGAAAGACTGTGCCTGTCTTAGGTTGTTCCCTCTGAGACATAAGCCTTACCTGTCATTGGCATACCCAGTTCCTTACGCCTGGATACCCTGTCTTAGGTCAGCTTAGTTCGAGAGAATCTTACCCGTCTCTGAGTACCAGCCTCTGCAAGGGGCAACTCTACTTAAGGTAGAGTTCGGAGCCAAGGATTTTGTAAGTCAGCCTAAGTATCCCAGGAATGTGCTGAGGCTATCACCAATGGAGGGAGCATGCAAATTCTAAAGAGAATACATAGGCCCACGGCTATAACACCTTCCAACCCTGAGGTTAAAGAAGATCCTGAAAGCAAAAAGGCTCTCAGTTTTACTAACAACTCAGCAGCAGTTTTTGCTGCTTCAAATCCAAGTTGCTCTGTATTTTTCACCCTTCACTATTACTCAGTATAAACTGGATCAGATCTAAGAATAAAATTTTCATTATGCCAATGTAGTCTTTTCTCCCAATCATATTGACTGACTGTATATCTCAGAAGCAACACAAGTCCATAGATACATCAAGTGAGGTTTTGTAATGTTTGTAGGACCAATGTCCTGATTCCCTGATCAATCCATAACTACAGTCAAGCTTTTGTTGTACTGCCATTCTTCCCATGCAAGGATGTCCTGATAGGCAAGTATCATTCACCATCACTACAATTTTCTTTTCTTCCCATATGGCTGGATGCAACGTAGTTGAATATGGTACATGAGTCCAATACAGTTCTCCGTGTATCATCAGGCAATGTCTCCATCACAGACAGCCACAACAGTGTCACCCTTCCTCCTTTCAGTCCCTGAAAACTGGACCAGCCTCTCTGGCAGCCACCTGGCATCATCAGCATCCTGTGGAAAAACACAAACATGCCCTCTTCCCCAAATTAATACTGGGTCTGGACCATGCATTTTCCATCAATCGGATCCTTCCATTTCACTTGCACATAGGTATCTAAAGTCTTAGGATGCCACAACCTATCTGCAGCAGAAAAAACAAGAGCATCCACATTTTAAAAATTTAAAACAAAAAGAGTATGATTCAAAGAGTTCTGTGGAGATCTGGGGTACAACTCCCCCTTTTTTATTTTTTGCAATTGATTTTTTAAAGTTCCATGGGCACGTTCAACAGTCCCTTGCCCTTGGGGATTGTAAGGTATGCCTGTTTTATGCACAATGGATAACTGAGCACAGAAAGTTGGGAAGTTTGACTAATATATCCTGTGCCATTGTCTGTTTTTATGATAGATGGTAAGCCAGCTATAGCAAAACATTTAATGCAGTGTGCTATTACATGTTTAGTAGCTTCTCCAGTTTGAGCAGTGGCCATAAGAAATCCTGAATAAGTATCAATGGACACATGAACGTATTTTAGCTTTCCAAATTCAAGGATGTGAGTTACATCCATTTGCCATAATTGATTAGGCTTTAATCCTCTAGGGTTTACTCCATAATGAGGCACCAAATGATGTTTAGGACAGGAGTGACAATGTTTAATAATTTGTCTAGCAGCTTCCCTAGTAAGGTGAAACTGTTTCCTCAAACTTTGGCTGTTCTGGTGATGAATAGCATGAAATTTTTGTGCTAATTCCAATTGAGATAAACCTATGAGATGCGTGGCCTTATCTGCTAAGTCATTCCCTTAAGCTAAAGGACCTGGAAGCCCAGTGTGGGCTCTAATATGCCCTACAAAGCAGGGCTGAGAACGGGCATGTAAGCACTTTTGTATCTGACTAAATAATTCCTGAACTTTGGAATTATTTGTTTCGATATAAGGCACAGTTTTGAGCATCTGTAAGGCTCTAACAATATAATGACTATCAGTATACAAATTAAAAGGAGCAGAGGCCATAAGCTGAAATACAGCAGCTACAGCTCGAAGTTCTATTACTTGAGCTGAAGCTGGAGAAGTTTGAAAAACATAAGATTGCCCCTGCACTACATAAGTAGCCCTACCATTAGAAGACCCATCTGTATATATCACTAAAGCATCCTTAATAGGTTCCTGTTTCATAATTTTCGGAAAAATAAAAGCATGAGTATTTGCAAATTGTAATAACTTGTCTTTTGGATAATGATTATCAATAATGCCAGAAAAATGAGTGAAAGCTATAGCCCATGAATCCGCATTTTGAAATAACCAATCTAACTGTTGTTTTGTAAATGGAAGTCCTATTATATTAGGTTCTTTTCCAAAATATTTTCGAGATTCAACTCGAGCCATTTGAACTAAACATGCCACAGCCTCATAATAAGGAGTCAGCACTTTAGCGGGCGATACTGGTAAATGCAACCATAACAAAGGCCCTTTCTGCCATAGAACTGCAGTTGGAGTATGAATAGTGGCCAAAATATATGCTGCCCACTCTTCAGTATAATCTATGTATTGGATTTGTTGATTTTCAATAGCTTGTTCTATTCGAGACAATGCCTTTCTGGCCTCCTCTGTCAAGCCTCTGGCCGATTTAGGATCTGGATCACCTTTTAAAATGTCAAAAAGAGGCTTCAGTTCTCCTGTAGCAATTTTTAAATGAGGTTTAAGCCAATTTATATCTCCCAATAACTTTTGGAAGTCATTCAAAGTTTTTAACCCATCTTTCCTAATCTGAATTTTTTTAAGTAAAATCGTTTTAGGATATAGCTTATGACCCAAATATGAATATGGAGATTCTGTTTGTACCTTTTCAGGAGCTATAATTAGCCCTTGTTCTTTCAGAGCCTGCTGTAAATGAGCATAGGCTGCAAGTAAAATTCCCTCCTGCTTATGAGCCAAAAGTATATCATCCATATAGTGAATTATATACATTTGAGAATAAGCTTGTCTAGTTTTTGCAACTGCTTGAGCCACAAATTTTTGACACAGGGTGGGACTATTTGCCATACCCTGAGGTAGTACTTTCCATTGAAAGTACTTTTCATAGGTTCCTTAAAATTTATTGAAGGCACACTGAATGCAAATCTTTTACAATCCTGAGTCTCAGTCTCGAGAGGAATAGTATAAAAAGTCTTTTAAATCTAAGATAATCTTATAAGTATCTTTAGGAATAGCAGAAGGAATGGGCAATCCAGGTTGCAGAGCTCCCATCAGCTCCATTGTTTCATTATCCTTTCTGAGATCTTGTAATAACCTCCACTTTCCTGACTTCTTTTTTATTACAAAAATAGGTGAATTCCAAGGTGAATTAGAAGGCCCTGTAAACCCAAGGCTGAAGATCCTGTAAACCCAAGGCTGAAGATCTTGTAAATCCCTGTAGGGATCTTGTAAATCCTTGTAGGAAGGTCTGATTTAATCACCCGGAGGAAAGCTTATCTTAAATCCTAGGCTTAGCACCTTTTGTTAAGTAGATGTAGGTGTTTTGAATAATCCTGTATATGTAAATGATGGTTGTATTGTTCCTATAAACACACTGAGCAAAATAAAGTCGTGGCCTCAGTATTGACTGAGAGCCCTCCCGAGTCTGTCTGTCCTCGCCTTCTCTCTCTCTCTCTCTCTCTCTCTTTCTATTTCTCAATCCTCACTCCCCAATTCAGGTACAGTTTGATTTCTGCTGGCGGGCTCCGGCACAGAAGGACCACCTGAGCTGTATAAAAAAAGGCAAGAGGGCAACCAAGAGTGAGCAAGCAAGGAAGCAGCATTCCTCCATGGTCTCGGCTTTAGTTCCTGCCTCTCAGCTTCCTACCTTGGCTTCCCTCTATGATGGACTGCAAACTGTAAGTTAAATAAACTCCTTCCTTCAACATTGCTTTTGGTCATGATGTTTCTCACAGCAATAGAAAGAAAACTAGAACCAGGTAGAGGAAGCATAAGCCAAAACCAAGGGTACCCGAAGAAGCCTTACAGGAACCCATTGGCTTGTAATCTACTTACAAAAAATTATATTTAAATAAGTGCATCTGAACAAGAGTTCATGCATGGGTGGACACTGCTGTGCCCAGAAGACAGGTTAGCAAGTGAAAACCTCAGAGTTGGGCATGGGATACCTCCCTACAAGTTAATCATCATGGAAGCCCCAAACAACACAGGTTATTGTCAGTACTCTTGGCTGTCCAGCATAACTAGAGGGTAAGACTCTGTTGATGAAGGTATCACTCACTTTAGATGCAGGACATAGAGAAATCAAAGTGGAATCTCACCAGAATACTCTTTCCCTGCTGGCTAGCTTACAGTGACAGAAGGTGCTAAATAGGCTGTTGGAGGAGAAAAAACATCCATGGTCTTCCCCAGTGCTGAACCACGCATGCTGGGAAGATGTGCAGTAGTGAGATGACAGCTAAGGGGGTAACCAACTGCTTTCTGACTGAACAGGAGGCCTGCTCCAGGAGCAATTTTATGCCTGGCAAAACACCAAAACAAACATCAGACCAGGGGCAGGTCAGTTAACAAAGAGGTTTTCAGTTAACAAACAAATTTTGTTTAGGAAAATCAAGTTCTTAGAATTGCAGCAACAATGGCTCCATGGAGATGGAGGTATAGACGGGTAAGAGACACCTACCAGGCTAGTCAGAAGTGATGGAGGTATAGACGGGTAAGAGACACCTACCAGGCTAGTCAGAAGTGATGGAGGTATAGACGGGTAAGAGACACCTACCAGGCTAGTCAGAAGTGATGGAGGTATAGATGGGTAAGACACCTACCAGGCTAGTCAGAAGTTTCCCAGGATTGTAGAAACAACGCATCCCCTGGAACAACACATGCAACTTTCATGGCTGACTGGTTGCAGTGGGAGCAGCTGGGCACAAACACAAGGTAAAGCAAAAGTCAGCTAGAACAAAATGGATCCATTTTGTTCAGCAGTCAAACAGTTCAGGAACTGTTTTGCTAAGTGGTCATGCTGTCAAACTGCATTCTAAGTATTATATTTAGATCCAGATATTTAGATCTCAACTTTGGTTAGAGAAGTATTGTAGTGGTTACGGCAAAGTGCCAAGCATGAGTGCTCAGTTGTGAATGGGTCATCTACAACAACCTCCCATTGTCCAAGGTTCAGGGAACTTCATGGAACAGGGCACAGACACAATGTTAGTGATGGAAGACACAGAGGAAAGTTGTCATGGAAATGACATAGCTGTCACATACATCAAAATTCATAGCAGCTAGGATTACCTACACCAGGTCCAGCTAGTCAAAACTACAGCCTGAATGGAGGAGGGGCCCTGAAGACACCACCCTATTGGAGGAGCTGTTGGTAGTTGATGGCTCTGAGGGAGGAAGGGTCACTTTCCTTTGGTGTCATGGTCACTGGTAGTTTGCTCATGCCCAACTGAATAGTTACACCCCATGGACAAATATATGGCACTAAATAGACTCAGGGTTATTAATAACAATAGAAAAGAAAACAAAGTTAGGAGGGAGATGGGCTCGAGGACACTAGGGGAAGTATGAAGTAGTGGTAGATGGCTATGATTAATATATACTGCATAAATATATGAAATTTTCAAGGAATGCATTTCAAACAGACTATTTTATCTGGGTATGGTGGTACACACCTTTAATCCTGTCACTTGGGAGGCAGAGGCAGGTGGATCGCTCTGAGATAGATCGCTCTGGTCTGGTCTATATAGTAAGTTCCAGGTCAGCAAGGCTATAGGAGGATGTCTCCAAAAAACAAAACAAAACAAAACCACCCCCACAAGACAACATCCTGCTATTTTGTCCACCATTTATTGTTCTTGTTGGCTTTAATGCCTTATGTATGTAATGGTATTCTTTTATTCTATTTTATTTTGGAGTCCATTTACAGTTTTGTGTCACGGAGCCTTACCAAGTGTCTTGTAGCAGTTGATCTTAAGCTAGCTGTCTTAGTTACTTTCTGTTGCTGTGTTGAAAGCACGGAGTAAAACCAGAGTATGGAGGAAAGGTTTACGTGGCTTACAAGCATAGTCTATAGTCAAGGGAAGCCAAGGCAGAACCTGGAAGCAGGAGCTGAAGCACAGACCAAGGAGTGCTGCTTACTCGCTTGCTACCCTGGCCCTTGTTCGGCCTGCTCTCGTATACAATACAGGACCACTGGCCGAGGGGTGTCATCACCCACAGTGGGCTGGGCTTTTCCTCATCACTCAACAATCAAAAAAATTCCCACAGACATGGTCAGAGGCCAGTCCAGTGGGGACAATTCCTCAGCTGAGGCTCCCTCTTCTACTCAGGTGTATCAAGCTGACAAGTGAAGCTATCCAGCACTAATAATACCCCAAATAATATTCAGAAACTTCTGAATTCAAATCTCCCAAGCAAAGTAAAATACACACATACATACATACATATGTGTATTCTTGCACATATGCATGCTATTCCCAGTATTGTCTTCCTCTCTGTTCACATAACACACAATGAATAATTAGCAATGTAGTAATATATACATTTTTATTTTATTTTTGATACAACGTCATATTTAAAAATTTTACATTGAAAGTAAAATACAAAACAAAACACTTCATATATTCATGATTGGCTGTAACTTTCCTATAGAGCCCACACTGTAAATGGTCCCATTTGCTAACAAGGAATGCCAAGAGTATCCATCACCATCTGAATAGCTTGCAGGGAATTTGTGATTTCTTCCATAGTATCTCGTCTTAAGACCCAATGTGGCCGAAGTCTGCTTAGAAAAAACAAACAAAAAACCTCGCATTAATCAAGGTCTGCTCTTAAAAGAGCTACCTTTTTGTCAAGTCAAATTTGGCCACTCTAAACATATCATTTCTCTCACAACCCTCTGCACAAGGGTTGGGGAGCTCCCCATTCTCATCCATTACAGCTGTGGATGCTGGTCTCTTCCTGGTTGCTGCTACTTGCCTCCCACCCCACCTTTTCTGGTCACCTCCCAAACTACCAATGAGATATCTCTGCGAACATGGCTCTCCAGTCTCTCAGCTCTTGCCACCATTCTTAGCAATACCAGCATCCATGTGACCAAACAACCAGCCTTGAGAATGTTGTGTTCCTGTCCCCTCAGCTGCCCCCCCATTCTTTCTGTGTTTCCTCAGCCACTCAACCATCCTTTCTCACAAGATCACAGACTAGGTTTTATCTTCACCAAAAGGTGCACCATCAGTGATAGCTCAATCTAAGACCCATTCTGCAACCCCACTCAAGACTGCACCACATCATCTGCATTAATGAGGCTTCTAAATCAGTCCTGCAACCTCACTGAGGCTGCTAATTTACTTAACCTTAACATGCATCATCATTCATCAGAATGCGGTGCCTACTACCTTCTTTAAGTATATCAATAATAACATAATAACGCACTCTGAAAACATCATCAACTTTAATTATCCCTCCTATCAAACTCATCTGGAAAATCCTATTTCGGTTCTAAATGGAATAAAAATATCTGCTTTTCCATTGCTGCACAGATAAATATTGGTAAGAAACAGATCATAAAATCAGGCTGGCATCTAATTTTACACCCAGACTTTACAGGGGCATTTGAAATTGCTTAGCACACTGCCTCTCTCCACAAAGACAGTGATTTCAGTCCTTTCTTTTTCCAAGTATTTCCTCTACACCGACTCTCCCTTCCTTCTGGGTTTGAGTTTAGAATCATACAGATTGTCGATGACTGAGACAATGAGCTCAGAAGTCCTCACAGAAATCCCTCTCTATGTACTTTTATCTTCCTATTCTTTCCTGCGCAATGATTAAAGAAGCTGGTCAGGGGGTAGAATATGAAACATGGCACAGGCAGATGCTGAGCACTCTTAGGGACAGAAAGAAACCTCTAATTCATGTCCCCTCATCTCCTGGCCTTAATGCTATCTGTATCTGAAACAAATGGTACTCACTGTACACTGCTGTGGATATTTTGGCTCTTTTCTACCAGAGCTGGTTTTCCAATGGATTATTGGCAATGTCCTCTTTTTGTCAAAGGTTTCCCAGAGTTACCAAACAAAACACATGATTGACCCTTCCTCCCGACTCTGTCCTATCTTCTCTTCAACTTTTCCTTTCCTTTTCAGTCCTCAGGAATCAGTGTGAATATTACAAAAGAGAAAAGATTGCTTATAGTCACAAAGCTTCTAGCAATTTGTTGCAGCATTCCACAAAATATAATTACTAGGTCTCACAGAGAGCTCATCTATTCAGGGAAATTCAGAAAACTGAGGTAATTATGTGAGGAATGGAAGCTGATATTTTGGTCAAGAAGGACTTTTGACAGCGATATACAGTGTATTCTGTCCTTAATATGGAAAACAAAGGTGATATAACAAAATTAGAACAAACTTCCAAGCACTCCTTCTTAAGGACTCAATAATACAAGGAGTGTGTTAGGTAGCTACAAAACAACCTACAGGGGCACTCCACTGTCTTCTCAGATTCCTACTTTAGACCTGCCCCATGTTCTACTCTTGTTCCAACATTCTGAGTCTGCTAAGACGTAATACTCACTAAATGAGTCAAGTATATAAAAAATTCTAGTTCACTCAACTGCTTACCTTGAAACTATACGGGTCCTTGTAGGTCTTTCTGGACTATAGGAAAAGCCTTTATAAGAATTCTGATTCATGGGAATTCTTTCAGTATTCATTTTATGTTTTTGAGCTGTAAATTTGTAGAGACTGTAAATATGGTTAATAATTTTGGGTCTACTTCGCACTTCCTTAAAAAGAAGAAGAAGTAAAACAAAGAACCGGTCAGTAGGCGCATTTATTTACATTATCAACTAATTTGCAAGTCAATTATAAAGAAAACAAATAAAAAGTTATACATATAACATTATATTGAATAAAAAAAGAAATGTTTTAATCCATCTGCCTATCATATCCAGTGATCAATCTTACAACTTTTTCCAAAGTCATCCACTTCCCCATCGGTGACAGAAGCCCAGCTGAAGTGTCATCTCTTGCCAAGGCCACTGAATATCCATTATCTGCCCCATTCCAGAGTCTCCCTTATCTACACATGCTCTTCCAAATTCATTCTCTATCAGTAACCCCAGAGTGACATTAAAACCCTCACAGGAAAATTTTCTCTGACTTAAAAAATCTTTACTTGTTTACCCATGTACTTCAGGAAAAACAAGCCACAATCTAGGTTCAGACGATGTTTACCCTGTGTTGATATTGATAAGTAGAGACTAGGTAATCTCAGCATTGAAAAGCTATATGTATTCATGGTTGCAACAGTAGGACAACGAAGAGTTTTTATATATCAGGTTCCTACCTTGCTGGAGTAATGTGTTATTTTTCTTTAATGAGTTGCTTTACATAGATGTAATAAATTCTATTTTCATAGTTTGGCTTTTCTTCTTTTAGACTAGGGTATAGGGTCTTGTGAACGCTAGGCATGTGTTCTACCAATGAGCTATCTCCCCAACCTTATAGTTAAGTTCTCTATGATCAAAAGAAAGTATGCATAAATATATTTTTAATCAGTGAAAAAAGCAGGTTTGAATACATATAAAGCCATATATTTTGTTGATAATTACTAAAAGGATAAAAGTCAAAGGCATTAAGAATCTAGAGAAACAACCTCAGAGAAGTGTAACTGATCAGAACTTACAGAAGCCCACTGTGTTGTCTTCAACAGCACAGCCAATAAACAGCAAGCTTTTGTGAAAATGCTTCCGCTCTTTGCTGCAATTTTGTCCCCAGGCTTTTCTCGGTACATCTGCAGAAGCTCCAACAGTGTGTCTATACAGTTTGATGCATCATAAACTGCTGATACCGTTTTCTCATACTTAGAGAGACCAGAATGAAATTAAAAGTTACAGGTAACCTTTAAACAGCCCAACCAGAAAATAAGTTTACAGCCAACTTTTTGGAGTGTCTGCAGGAAGTGAAACAAACTCAGGGATGACATTTTGTTATTTCTGATCCGATCTCATATGCATATTCACATCTTCTTTCCCACACACTACAAAGTAAAGCCTTTAAAAAACACTGTACTAAGAATCTCAGAAGGTAACTTCTGTGACAGTCACAGAGTCAAAGAAAAGACCTAAGGAGTTACCCTACGACTTGTTTCTTGAGAAGATGAGTTTGCTTTAAAATACAACATTAATCTTAATACAGAGCCTAGAATATATTTTCAAGGCCTTATTTATTTAATCATATCATTAGATTCACACTGAATTTGCATGATAACATTAAAACTACAAAACATCGTTAGTTATACCTGTATGGTCACGCACAACCCCATCTACTAACGACACTAGGATAGCCACTGTCACTACACTGGCTTTACAGATGAGGAACGTGAAACAGAGAACAGAAGTAACCTGGGATAATATACAGATCTGGGACTGAAATTCAGATAGTTTGCCACCGGCGACTGTGCTCTCCACACTGCCTCTCCAAACACCAGGCTTGGTGTTCTATGTGACAGTATAGGAATATGTAATGGAAAGAAATCTTTCATCTAAATAACTTGGATTGTAACTTTTCTAAGTTTTGTTATGATTTCTTCTCCAAATGAAACATGAACTACTTTAGAAGATTACCATAAGGATTAAATTAAATAATGCATGAAACACTACTATGTCGACACTAAATGGTACTCATCGTTAGTACTGCTATAAGGGCAAAAGAAATCAACAAATAAAAATTAGCATTTCTATGTATAGATATGCTAATAGAATAAACATCTGTACTCTTAGAAAGGATTCTGAACATAACTGAATTTTAATTTAGAAGCCTAAGTTTTAGTGATCAACAAGCATAAGTTTAATCGACTGGTCAATTTGTTTTCTTTTTTTCCATTTCACTTATTTATTTATTTTTCCTTAGTCTTTTTTATTCAGTGCATTATTAATGTATTTCAGTATATACCTATGGTAGTCATATTCAGTTATTTTACATATTGTTGCAAACATCTGATTCCTTTACAGTATGTTCATGTACTGTCAAGTTCAAGTAGTTATATATTAAAGCATACATCATTTCAAAGCTTTATTTTCTTCTATATAATGACAAGCATAATACTAATTATTTTGAAGTTATATAAACGTGCTGGTTTAGGAATCTAATTTCAGAAAAATGAATAAAGACTTTCAACAAGTTTCCTTTACAAAAGCATTCTTGTGTCAGAAAGCTTTAAGAATCAATGATGACAGCTGATGCACAAGTGGGTGCAATTTTAAGCAGAGGGTCTATTTCTTAACCGATGAATACTTTATTAGTAAAATAGAAAGCTACCTTTGCTAAATTCAGGAGGACCTGGACAGCATATGTGATGACTTCCATACAAGGTACACTACGATTACAACTTCGGATCACAACAAATATTTTAGAAACTGCTCCACTCTCAGCCATGTTCTCACAACAAAGTGGAGATAATCTAGTAACTACCTCTGAAACAGAAACAAACAAGTAAATTAACAGCAACAAAAGGAAATTTTAGGTAACACTGTATTATTAACACCCTTTAATCATTCAAAGGCAAAGATGCCTCCTAATCTTAAACTCAGAGTACTAACCCAGGTGTTTCAAAGCATCCAGAATGGCAGACAAGTGCTTGTAGGTCAGAAGGTGATGGAGTGCACGTGCAGTTCTATTGTAGAGCTTGTCTTCTTCTACAACATTCCTATTAACAGCTCCAAGGCTTTGTCGTATAGCTTTCATTTTCATACAATCATTTTTCTTCCTCCAAGAATAGCCTCTCCATAATGCCTTAATAAACAGATATTAACAGTAATTTAAAAATGACTGCCAACGGTGTTTCTAACCTTCATCTCAACTGATGCCTCAACTCAGATTCTAATCTTGCACTAAGATGACAGACTTTCATTTAACCTTACTTTTAGAAATTTTGCTGTTCTGCAGATTTTTGGCCCGCTTACAGCAGGATTCTGAAAGGATTGCAGGACTTCCTGATTTTGGCAACCTTGTAGTCCAGAGAAAGCGTGAGTGACAGACAGAACTTATTCTTCTCAACATCAAATTGATACACTCTTATAGTAACAATCACAGAAATCACAACCCAGAGAAATTAAATAGCTGGTCAATGCTACACAGTCAAAATAGTAAAAAAAAAAAAAAAAAATCTCAGTTAATATTTATAAGTATCTTGTAAAACAGTTATTATGGTCTCTATTGTTAGTTAAAATCTCTATTCTGGTGCGATGCTCTGTGGTAGAGCACTTGCCTAGCATGGAAAAAGGCTTGGTTTTAACCTCTAACAATGCACAAATACATACACATACACAGATAGCCACACACGTAGCAAAAAGAAAAAGCAAGTTTTACTCATGTAAATATAATTCAGTAATTTAATTTCATAGGAGAAATGACAGGTGACTTTTCATAAGATCAGTCTGGCTTTTCTTGTCAGACAGTTGATGTAATCCTAACTTAATACATTCAAGTAACAGTCATTAGTCCTGATTTTCCTGGTAAATCTGGAATCTGTAACCTGGATCTAAGATCTGGAATCTGAATACTCCTTCCCTTCATTCTGGCTTGCTGATACCATGTTTGTATCAGTTTTCTTTTTCCCCTCTTAACATCTTAGGTTGGGTTTGCTCAATTCCTATGTTCTCAGACCAAAGTCTTGGGGCCTCTCCTTTCCACATACTCTTCCTACATTAATCCCTCCACAGGCTCAATTATTAGTTTATATGTGACAAAAACATACAAATGAAACGCAAGAATCCACACACTCTTCTGACGTCCAGCCAGCTGCCCCTGGACACTTCAGTGGTACCCTTCACACAAAGCGCATCACCAGGCTCAAAACCTGCTCCCCTCCCTGCGGCAGTGAGGGCGTGTCTGCTGAGTTTCTCAAGCCAGCGGCATCCTTTATTCTTATGACTCTGACCCTGTACTGTTTAAATTCCTCTTTAGCTTCTATTGGCCTGGAAGATACAGACTACATTGTTTTCCATGTCCTATAAAGTCATCCTCAATTTTACTTCCTCTACAGAAGCCTGTTTCTGTATTGTATTTTTATAAAGATTTATTTTTATTTATGTGTACATGTGTGCCTGTGGGTGCCGGTGGGTGGAGACAAGGAAACCATGTTGGATTCCCTGGAGCTGGAGAAAAGAGGCAGTTGTGAGCCACTTAGCAGGAAGAACAGCAAGTGCTCTTAAGCAGAGCAATTTCTCCAGGCCCCTGAACTGCTTCCTATCAGTACCACTGTGTATATAGTTAATTTTCCTTGCTTAAGGTGCTTTGAGAATAGCAGTTAAGTACAACTAGACACTCTATATTCCTAGCATCAAGTGCAGTGTTTGGCACACCATTAACACTAGACATTTGCTAATGAAATTATTACTTCTGAGCGCAACAGCCACTTGGCAAGATCAACATATATGTAAATTCGAAGCCCAGTTTTTTATAGATAGAACAGAAAATGCTGTTGTACTCAGGTTAAATGTCTGAATCTGTTGCTTTCTATGCAGAATTAACTGCTTCATCTTACTTGGCTCTTTCCTATGTTAAAAGAGAAATAGTACAATGGAGGATGATGAAATAGACAAAGGACCTGCACACTGAGTTTGCTAAGTTTACTAAGTTAAAGTTTACTAAGTCAGCCTAAGTATCTCTGGCTAAGAAACTAATAGAAGAATACAATGATCCTGTTTGACCTAAATTATGCCTAATTTCTCATTAAAAAAATAAAGCCAAATAGAGAGCTCCTATCTTACAATTCTTTCAAAAGTGCCACAACTCAAACCAATTGAGTCATGTGATCAGAGGTGGACAATTCCACTTCTGTCCTTGCTGAATTAGTTATTGGTGTTTTCACTCACTGTCAAAACAGTCTGTCCTTGCTGAATTAGAAACTGTCAAAACAGTTTCCCCTTGATAGACACTAAAATGAGCACCTGTGGTCTGCTTATGATCATTTTATTAATTCTAAGAAATACTGTTCAATGTAAACTGTTTCTACTTAAAACTAAATAAACACATACCTGAATTTTTATGATGCTATTTTTAATTTTCTGAAATTTCCGTTTCTGTATAAATCCTTTAATTCTAGCTTGAATGACGACAACATTCCTCCTAACTTGCAAATAAACTTCTCTTTGATGTTTAGCAGACAGAAAAGCTCTGCAGTGACTTTGTAAAACCACTGCTGCTTTTCTGTAGAGTAAAAACTGGTTTCTGGCTTGCCACATCCTGAAGTAACACTGTAGTGTGACCACGGCTCTTTTCTGCTGAACAAATCTCCTTCGATGCACAACCATCCGAAGAAAGGACTGAATCCGAAGGGCAGCACATCTCTGTGTTTCCACTTTCCTTGAGACCATTTTATTCAAATCTTTCTGAATAAGTACTGCAGCCCTACTTTGAGAATGGTACTCTGTTTCCTGTGAACAAGCACACAATGAACTGTTAACGCCCCTCTGAGCTACTTCAAGCTGAGTTTGCCTAACGTTCAAAAATGGACGCGCTAACTCTGCCGCCGTCTCTTCCTCAGACGTCTTCTCAGCTCCTGTCTGAAAAGGCAACATCAATAGTTCCTACAGGTTTCTTTATTGTTGGTCTTTTCTTTTTAAAGACAGCATCCCACATGTAACCCTGGCTTGCCTAGACTTCCCTATGTAGACCAGGCTGGCCTCTAACTCACAGAAAGCCACCTGCCTCTCTCCTGGAGCTGGGATTACAGGCCTGTGCTAGTACTCAGCGTTATGTCGCTAATTCTTATTTCCTTAAAATAATAAAACGGGGCTGGAGAGATGACCCACCAGTTAGGTGCACTGACTGCTCTTCAGAGGACTGGGGTTTGATTCCCAGCACCCACATAGTGACTAACAATCATCTGCATCTCCAGTTCCAGGGGATCCAACGCTCTCTCCATGGCATGGGTGCACCTACCAATACGCTCATATACACAAAAAAATAAAAAAATATTTAAAAAAATAAAACAGATCAAAGACATATAGTAATGCTATACTACCAACATGACAATGGCAACGACAACAAAAACCTCTCTTTGCTTAATAAATGGCATCAACATGTGCATTTGGTGGAATGATTCAACCATCATGGTAGCCAGATGCATGTGTGATCCACCACTTACCTGACAGCCTCTGGACGCCTCCACAGCAGAAAGTGCTTGGGCACACGATGCAGGCAATGCCCTATGGTGTGTCTGAACAGAAGTCGGGGTGGCTAGGGGGCCAGAATGCCTCCGCACTTTGAAATGCTTCTGGGTAACAGCAGCCTCCTGTTTCTGAGTGTTTGAGTCCTGAAAACTTGCCTGAATAAAAGTTGTTTCTTCCTTACATACATTGTGTTGAAGAGCTTTCCGTCTCTCTCTATTTGATCGATGTTTCTCTTGTATTACTTTTGTCTCCCACTGAAGCTTCCGGGAGAAACGATACTGCCTGTACATTCTATATGTTCTTTGTATTACGACAGCGGCTCTCTGCTTTTCTTTGAAAAGCTGCCTTGCTTTCATTCCTTTATATGCAGCCTGAATGATCACAGCAGAATCCCATTGCCTGGCAAATTTTTCTCTTTGCAATTTCACAGTTCTGTATGCCCGATAATGTTGCTGAATTAGAATGGAGGCGCGTTTCCAAGTGTGAAATCTAACATATGCTCTATGCATTCTAAAAGTCGCCTGAATGAGAACCGCAGCCCTGTGCATTTTTTGTAACTGCTTTTTCACTACCAGTCTTCGATAAGATGACTGTATTGTAATGGCTGCCTTCCGTAACTGCAAGAATTGCTGCGATTTGTGCCTGCTGTGTATGGTGGCCCTATATTTCCTCTGAATAAATATAGCAGCTCTTTTGAGAGAAAGGAATCTCCTCCTTACCACTAAGGATCTAAATCTACTCTGAATAAGGGTTGCAGAAGAATGCATAGTCTTCAAATGACTTCTGGTTTTCATACCCCTAAAGGCAGCCTGAAGGGTCAGAGCAGCACGTCTTTGTCTGACAAAAAGTTGCCTCTGCAGTTTCGTGGCTCTGCACGCTCGGTATTGCTTTTGGATCACAGCTGAGGCTTGTCTCAAAGCCTGGTATCTCACACGCGCTCTGTGCATTCTGAAGGCAGCCTGAACCACAGCAGCAGCCCTGTGCATTTTTTGCATCTTTTTCCTTACCAGCCATCCTCTGTAGGATGACTGGATTTTAACAGCTGCTTTTTGAAGCAGAAATTGTTGTAGTTGTTGCCTGGCATGAAGATTTGCACGATATTGTCTCTGAATCCAAATAACAGTTTTCTTGAAAGATAGGAATTTTCTTCTCATCAATAGCATCCTGTATCTCCTCTGAATAACAGTGGCAGCTAAATGCATAGCTTTCAAATGTCTCCTAGTTTGCAGTCCCCTAAAAACAGCCTGAATGTGTATTACAGAATGCCTCAGTCGGTTGTACCTCTGAACTTGTACATTTCTTTCCTTCACCGCTCGGTATCTCTGTTGCATCCATTTTGTGACCTTCCTTAACTTATTAAAATACGTTTGCTGCCTGTACCTTCTAAAGCAGGACTGAATGAGTGTCGCTGCAGTGTGCATCTTTCTCACAGCCCGTCTCACTCTTGCACCTCTAAAAGCCGCCTGCAGGGCTTTAATGGCCTTCAAAGCTGTCAGGTACTTTTCGCGCTGCATTTTACCTTGATAGTGTGCTCTGTATCTCACTTGAATTAGGACAGCTGCACTTCTCATTCTGCGGTATCTAACTCTTGACTGATGCATTCTAAACATGGCTTTAATAAAAGTCGCTGCCACGTGCATCTGCTGAATATCTCTCCTTACCCTAACACCTCTGTAAGCAGCTTGCATTTTAACAACTGTCTTCTTTAAATTAAGAAACTCCTTACGCTGCTGAGTGGTAACTCTAATATTTCGATACCATCTCTGGATTATAATAGCTGAAGCTCTATAGTCTGCATACTTCTTTTGGGTTGCATAAGCTCTAAATTTAGACTGAATAGTGACTGCTGCTTTGTTACAGTCTCTTACTCTTTTTCTCACTCTCATACCACGGTAAGCTGACTGTAAAATTACCACAGCTGCTTTTGTTTTCAAATATAAATGATGCTGTTCTTTCCCAATCCTGTAAGCCCTATAACACATCTGAATCTTAAGAGCAGCTTTTCTCATGACTCTCCACTTCTTTTGCTGAACATGCATTCGGTAGTAGGACTGTATGACGACTGCACATCTGTGCTGCCTTAGTCTTCTCAGTGTTTTCCCTCTCCAGGCAGCCTGACACAGCAGCACCGCGTGGCACAATTCAGTGTACTCCAGGCGTTGCTTCTTCCCTGCAGTCCATGCCCTGAGATGCTGCTGGATGACCACTGCTGCTGCTTTTAATAGTTTAAACTGTTTGCAGGCCTTGGCCATCCTAAAAGTAGACTGAATCTTCACTGCAGCCTGATGTTCCCTTCTGAGCTGTTTCCGGACTCTCCAGCCACGACAGGCAGACTGGAGAGAAATCACAGCCACTCTTGTCTTTAAAAAGTGCATTCTTAGATCGTGAGCAGTCTTGTGTGCCCTGTACCATCTCTGAATCTTCACAGCAGACTGATGCACACTCTGATACCTCAACCTTTCACTGTAGCCTCTGAAAGCAGTTTGAATTTTAAGAGCTGCTGCAGACTGCTGTTTGACTAGCTGGCGTACTCTGTAACCTCTGTAAGCTGCCTGCAAACAAATAGCTGCTCTTTTGACTTGCAGGAAGTTCTTCCTTTGATTGACTTGTGCTCTGTAGGCACAGTAGAAGTTCTGAATGACAACAACTGCTTCACGTATTTTCAGGTACTCCTGCCTCACCTTTTTCATTCTAAAATAAGACTGCAATGAAATGGCAGCTTTTCTTTGCAACCTCATCTGCCTTCGGACCAGGCAACCTCTCACGAATGCTTGCAATTTGATACAAGATCCACGGACTTGCATAAATTCTTTTCTCCTAAGTGCAGTCAGTTTTTGGGATCGGTACCCCCGCTGGATGAAGAGTGCAGCTGCTCTTAAATGCAAATATCGTTTACGTGTTTGTTTCATCTTGACAACTGACTGAAGCTTTATCACAGCGTTTCTGAACCTGTGAAATTTCTTCCTAGATATATAAGCGCGGTAATATGATTGGATTTTTATAACAGATGTTAGAGTATGATGGAACATTTTCCGGGCTTGCATCCCTCGACACGCAGACTGGAGAACAATGACAGCAGACCGTGTTTTCTGATAAGATGCCAGAACTTTCCTGGCTGAAATAGAAGCCCGGAAATGAGTCTGAATTATAATGGTTGCTTTCTTTAACTCTTTATATTTCTCTGACTGTTGATGTTTTCTTATGTGTGCCTGCAATTTGATAACATTCTTTTTAAGGTTTAAAAACTTTAATCTTTCCTGCCTCATTCTCCAGTAGGACTGCAGAACACAAGCAGCCCTAATCTGTCTGTGCCGACTGCGAGTCTTCATCTCCCTGAAAGCGACCTGTAGTCGGATGGCTGCAGCTCGCTTCTGCAAATAGTTGGTGCGTTCGAGCTTTCCTTTCTGATAAGCTCTGTAGTGCTTCTGGATGGTCAGAATGGACTCTATCTGTCTCTTATATAACTTTTGAGCCTGAAAGCACCGAAATCTTCTCTGGATGATGACAGCACAAGATTTCAGATAAAGGTATTTCTGCAATTCCCTGTGCATCCTGTACCAAGACTGTATGACAGCAGCAGATCTTTCTCGAGTTTGTTCCCTGAACTGCCATTTTCTGAAAGCTCTCTGCAGTGTTATGGCAGCATCAGTTTGTGACTGCAGTCTCCGCCGCTTCCACCTTCTGAATGCAGACTGGATTATAAGGGATGAAGATTTCAGCATTTTATATCTTTGTTGATCTTGTTTTCTTCTTAAACAAGCACGCCAGCGCCTCTGAATTGCAACTGTGGCCCAAAGATACCTCTTGTAAGACGTGACAGCAATTCTCATTCTCATCCTAGACTGAAGGATGACTGAATAGTATCTCAACTCCAGAAATTGTTTTCTGGTAGAATACTTTCTCCAATAAGCCTGAGAAAAGTAACCAAAAAAAGGAATCAATGTGTGAACGAAGCTCCCAGAAAAAAAAATGCATCTTAAAACTAAACATCCTGCAAGGGCTAACTACAACTTCAGTGACTGTGGAGAGTCTGGAATGCAGCAGGTTCAGAGTGTAATTATCATTTATCTTGGGCTATCTTTAGCTACCTAAATAGTCACTCCTTACCCACTTTTATTTCTGACTTAACATCCTGTGACTATCAGATAAAAACCTTTTGAGATGTATTAACTTAGCAGACTACCAACTTACAGCAACCAAAAGGCTGAGTGTCATTAGAGCATCTGAGGCCTAGAGTTAAGATTTCTCTTTTGCTGTATCTGCCTACTTAATGTTTCCACCAATGTGTTTGAAATGAGTCTTGATTTATGACTTTTCTTTGTTCTGTTACTGTTACCACATTGAAACATAGAATTTGGGGTAACTTGAATCTGTTCCTGGGCCACGGTCACTCATATCTGATTCCAGGATAAACTATTTCTCAGCCCCTCTGAGCTAAGAGTTACACTTTTGTGTTAACAAAAGTAAAAGAGACATAGATAGCTCTCTGAACCTAACACTTTTGGAAATGCTAGTTTTTCTAGCATTCTGCTGTAAAATAAGCACATTAGGAGCTCAGCAGATAAGAGCATTGGGTGTTCTTGCAGAGGACCTGAGTTCCAATCCCAGTATCCACAGAAGGCAGCTTACATCATCTGAAACTCTAGCCCCTGGTGAAATGGCATACTGCTGTGGTCTCTGTAGGCATCTGCATGTAGGTGGTATGTACACACACATAGACACATATAAATAAAAATAGTTCTTTAAAACATAGTTTTAAAAAGTACATTGAATTGTAAAATTTTTGCTACTTCTCTTTTATTTGTAGTTGATTTTTACATTGACTCAGCTGTAGCCAATTCAGAAAATCCATCTCAGTTTTAAGTATATTTAATCTGTATTTGAACTGCAGTCATAACAAATATAAGCAACTTCCCTTCTATCTGAAGCAAAAATATCAAGAAAAAACTATGGCATTATTTTTGGTTATCTTTGATTTCCTATCAGTCCCTAGATCATACGTTTCTCTTATTTCATATATGTTAAACTATCTCATACTAATTGGAATTAGCTATGTGAGGAATCCTACAATATATAACAGGGCACGCATTGTAAGAGAAGCCCCAAAGAATTAGAATTTCACCAGGAATTCTGGAGGTGAGGATAGGCCAGAGCCTGGCTTCAAGGGAGGACCTCTTCTCCAAAGAAAACTTTTGATAAGTTGGCTTATAACTACTAAGCCTAAGTGTTTACTGGTTTTTGTTTCATCCTCTCAATGCATAATGATACTTGAAATAGCACTACACAAAAGTTAATTTCCAAAATTCCAAAAATGAATGCTCATCATATAAATTATCAAGAAAATATAAATTAAAACTACTCTGAATGTTACCAAATACTAAAGTTACCGAGATTTAAAAGAAAATTTCCAAATATTTACATAAGGGTGCAATTAATGAACTGTGGTAACAACGCTGTACTTGGAAAAGTCTCTGGCAGTGAAATACTGTACAATACTCACAAATGTAATATCAAATGAAAGAAGTTATAAAAATCTATGTAAAATTCATAAACAGGCAGAACTACTTTATACTGTTTAGAGAAAATACATAGGAAGGAAACAGATACGGTTAAGCAAAAGGCAGTTAATATTACCGGAGGCTGGCTGGACAAGGACACTAACTGTGAAATGCCTTATAAGATTCTAGCCATGTTCTGGTTCTTGACTAGGAGGCAAATATATGAGTGTTCACTTTGTGGAAAATCACCAGGTTCTACAATTTTGTTGCATACAATTTTGCATGTAAAATATTACACAATTTAAAAATGATCCAAAAAGAAAAAATTTATGAAATCAATCTCATCTAGCAGTTTGGATGACCAAAATCAAAGGCTTTAAAATGTATAAAGGATATAAATTTGTGGGGCAAAGTTTCAACGAAATTTATAAGGGAAGAATGTAAATAGCACAACTGTTTAATGTTAAATTAAAATTTATTTTAATAAATTCATATTGATGTATATAACATATTTTGTTCTTAAAAGAAAATGAAAATAAGCATTTTATTAGCCAGTTATAAGCACTACTGTGACAGACCACCCCAATGGGCTAGAGAAGAAAATGTGTACTTCTCTAAAAGGGCTCCAGGTCGAGGAGAATACGATGGTGTGGTATGCCAGCATGTTCCATGGAGTCAAAGATTATAAACTCCCAATGCACAACAAAGACAGCAACAAGAGGCACTGAATTAAAATGTTTCCTCCTTCAAAGAGAGTAAGGCACTTCAACTATGTGTCAGCTTTATGCTGAATACAGCAGAGTTCTACAGACAGCAGGAAGTGTTAAGTGCTTGCTAAACCAAGCACAGTAAGCCCCTTGTAATATCCTTGAATTCAACCTATTGACAGATGGAAAATATCTGAGAAAAGAAAAACTATACATAGTGAAAATGTAAACACTGTTCAGCGACTCACGCAGCACTTCCTCTATATTTCGAATTATACATCAGTACTGCATGCTTTAATGTATATGGAAGGATGTATATAAGTTCTAAGAAAATACACCATTTTATGTGAAGGACTTGTGAACCACTAGATTTGGATATCTGTACATATTTGAAAAAGAATTTTGAAATATGGTCCCTAAAAATCTGATCACATTTTTCCTTCTTCTCTTTAAAAAAAAAAAACAAAAACAAAAAAAGAAAGTAATTTAAGATGTTTAAGTCTAAAACTTAGTCCAATTGGGCACAGTGGCACATGCTTTTAATTCTAGCAATTGGGAGGCAAAGGGAGGAGAATCTCTATGAAATCGAGGTTAGCCTGGTGTACATAGCAAGTTACAGTTCAGCTGGGGCTACCAGGAGACTGTCTCAAAAAGTCCAAAAAAGACAAAAATCACTCCAGAATACCTGAATAAGTGATGCTGATTTATTTTGGAGTTTTTCTAGTTTTTCCTCTTTCAGCAGTATCAACTTTTTTTGTGCCGAGGCTCTTCGCCAGTATTTTTGAATGACCAGTGCAGCATCCATCCTTTTTTGCAATCGTCGTCTAGTTAGAAAATTGAGAGCAGCCGACTGAATAATTCTTGCAGCTTTGTCTCGTTCCTTAAATACACAAAAAAGCAAAAAGAAAATCTGAATTAAACAATCACTTTAAGACATTAAGCTATACCTAGTAAGATAATTTTTAAACATTAATCAAACAAACCTAGAAATACACCTCCCTACCACAGACTTATGTTCCTTTTGGGATATAGATGCTTTGGGGCAATGCAAGAGAGTAAATAGTTTGGTTTATAGATATATTTACATGGATAAACAAGGATTCCTACGAAAGGATATAAGATAAAGATTGCACACATGGTGGATTGATCACAAATGCTCAGAAAACAGAAAAAAGATGAAGTGTAATATGATACCGTTCTCATGTGGATCCAGTGAATTCATGCTTGACTTTAGTAAAGGAGCAGCATGAACTAACAGAACAGAACAAATGTTTGCAGTATAAGATAGTACTGATTTATTACAATTCTAGCAAGCCAATGCATAGAAGACAGAGCATTCGGATATAGTATGGCAATAAGCCACAGAGAAGAGGGCCCAGAGTAGACTTTAAGAAAGGCACAGCTGACAGAGTTACCCAGGAGCCACCTGCACTGGGAACAGAAGAGGCCAGCACTCTCCAGTCCTCCACTTGCTTACTTCTGAAAATGAATATCTAGCAATAATAACTATTTCATACCCAGTATTTCATAAACAATTCATTTAAACCTTGTAAGAACAAATGAACAGACAAAGACTTATGACCTGAGCTAACTAAGGTACAGAAGTCAGACAGCTTGTCAGTCTACAGGCAAAGGCCAGAATGTGACCAGGCTTTTGTTTGCTAACCCCACACCTTTAATCATTTTGCTAGACTCTCCTTTCTTAACTGCAGTTAGAAACTAGACTATGAGCTGTTTCCTTGGGTGGAAAGAACATTATATGGCATGTTTGACTGACCACCTTTTATGTTGCTGTCTGTGTCAGTCTATTGTCCAACGTTATGGACAGTACCTGCACATATGCCAATTATTAGTCAATAAGCACCAGAGGATGGTGTCTGCATGGAGGCCACCACTGCGGAACTGCAACTATGAAACAAATCAAACTGTTACCTGAACAGTAATTAAAAGATTAAAATAAATACTAGGAAACTGGAAGGATCATGTACTAGACCACTCCAATGAGGAGGAAAGAAAATTAACTAGTTGAGTATTTAGGTCATAAGTTAAAACAAAAAAAGTAGGACAGCAGGGTGTGATAGCATACTTTTAATTCCAGAACTCAGAAGCAGGCAGCTCTCGGTGAGCTGGATGTTGGCCTGGTCTACATAGTGAGTTCCAGACCAGCCAGGGTTACTCACTGAAACCTTCTCAAATAAATGAAACAAAACAAGAACAAAAATTCCAAAGGCATCTTGGACAAAATAGACTAAGGTGAAATGAAAATTATTTCAACTGCAAGGTCAATTTTATTTCAAGAAACTAAATCCTACAACTTTATCTGTCACTAAAGAAACTAATGATAGAGAATACAATGCCATTCAGCTATCTTTGATGTACCTCACATATGGACCAAATACCATGATTTACTTTAATTTAGAATTTATGTCTGGGATGGGGAGATGACTGGACAGTTAAGAGCACTTGGTGCTCTTGAAGTGGGTCAAAATTTGATTCCCAGCTAACAATCACCTATAACTCCAGCTCCTCAAGATCCAACACCCTCTTCTGAACTCTAAGGGCACCAGCAGTCACACATGCACATATACACATACATTACATACATACATACATACATAATGAAAAATAAAAACAAATCTTCAAAAACAAAAGAATTTATATCTACTTGTAGATAGGAAAAACTGAGAGGCTGAATATATTGGGACATCCAGAAATTTTGGTTACCTACCAGTTTGTTACAACACAGCTATAGTGACCCACCCTCCCCCATTCTCAGTGGAGTTTGTATTAATTATACTAGTGGCATGAAAGCAAAATAAAAAGTCTGAGGAAGTTATCTCAAGCTTTGCCAGCTTATATTGTACCTAATAGGATCCAGGGAGAGGATGCCACACATAACGCTCCCAGGAGAATGAGCGCAAGTGGATGCTCGTAGCACTGTGTGTGGCAATATGGCCACCAGGAGAAAGCAAAGAATCGGTGGTCAGAATGGATAAATAAAATGCAATCCCAGCTATAGAAATTTCTTGCACATTAGCCCTTTGTGATGGCTGATCTTGTCAACTTGACTGAATCTGGAATCAACTGAAAAGCAAGCTAATGGGTGCTCTTGGGAGGGCTTTTCTTGATCAGATTATTTGAAGCAGGAAGGCCGTGGGCAGCACCTTCTGGAGGCAGTCCAGAAAAAAGGACACAGAAGAAGAAAACATTTGTGTTTTGCCTGCTTGCCTACTCTGCTGGCAAGTTCACCTATTCTATTGCTGCCACGCTGCATTTCTTCAGATATTGGAACCAGAGTCTTTGGGCTTGCAATGTAGGCTGAAGCCGAGATGCTCTACAGGGATCTTCCAGGGCTTCAGTACTAGATTAGGACTGCTGGGACACTGAGCCTTGTGGACTGAGCAACTACTAGGTTCTCAGCCTCTCTAGAGTGAGAGCGCCATCGTTGGATTACCTGGATCATATCATGTAAGACAGTCTACTAAGTCCCCTTCATTCTATATTCATTCATTCAGTTCTATTTCTTTAAGGAACCCTGACTAACGTACCCTACACAACACTGAGAAATTTCATAATAAAGAAACGGGGATCACATCAGCATATTGTTTAAAGAAAAAAAAAGAATTTTCAAATGATAACAGACACTGGGGCTGGAGAGATGGTTCAGGGGTTAAGAGCACTGTCTGTTTTTGCAGAAGACTGGGGTTAGGTTTTCAGTACCCACATGGTGGCTAATAACCATCTAGCTGTAACTCCAGTTCTAGGGATCTGGTGCCCTCTTCTGACCTCTGTTGTCATGGCACGACATGGGTACATTTACATAATGCAGGCAATAAACTCAGACACATAATATTAACATAATACATTTTTTAAAACGAAACGGATCTCAATTAGGATACAATTAGACAACAGTTCTCATGGATGCTTTAAGGAACACTGTCATCCACCAGGTGATCTGTGGGTAAGAGGTAGATTCTGAGACACTGAGAGGCACAAAGGCACACAGTGCATACACTAGCAAGACGACACTTCCAAAAGTTGCTACAAGGGCTTCGAATAGCACAAGAGCAAATTATGTCAATTGTTATTTCTAAGTCAGATATACTAGGAGAAAACACATGATGTTTAAGAGTTATTAGATGGTTGCTGTTTTACACAGCTGAGAATTCACTATTAAATGTGATTCAAAACTGAGATGCAAACACTGCGTAGTACCTATTTTTGAAATATCTATGAGAAATTCTCATTAGATAATGCTGACTTATTTTGTTTGACTTTTTCCTAAGTAAATTTGAACAGTATTAGTGAATGGGGTAGAAAGATGAAAAGATTAAAATTATTCATTTTGATTAAGGGACCATTTCTCACACTTTATTTAAGATGACATCCTCCCCCACCTTAGAATTAAAAGGAAAAAAAACTCGTATTTTGTATTAGTGTAAGTTTTTGCGAAATTGGGATCATAAAGACAATAAAGAACACCTCTATTCCTATATATTAAACAGCTTGAAAAATGAAACAATTGAGATCAAAAGCAGTAACTTAAAAATGTTAGTGAAGATAAACTGGAAGAGAGTAAATGCATGACCAATGCAATGGGCTCGTGAATTACTGCAAACTAAGACACTCAATGCCAGGGTCCAAGCACTTGAAGAACATCAGCAACAGAAAGCACACCCCGAAACACTGTTGACAGTTTCTGATGTCTGGAGATGGGTTGCACTCAAGCCCGAAGGGAATAGGTGAGCAACTGCACCTCGCTTATTCTCCACAAATTTACAAAGCAGTAGGTGACTTCTGTTCTGCAATAGACTAAATGAAAGCAGAGACAGAAGCCAGAGGGTACATCAAATGAAGGAAGTAGCAGCAATCAGATTTTATATCTGCTTCTCAAAACAGATTACTGTAGGGCACAACGCAGGATGGGCCTAGTCAGATCACCTGCAGGAGGAATAGAGGAATGGCTCCTGTGGGCGTGGCCTTCTGCTCTGACTAGTGAGTAGTGAGACCAGCTTCTGTTTAGCACCTGGAAAGAACCTGCCTATCTGGGGACAAACCTACTACTGGCTGTATTTGGGACCCCACCCCATAAGATCATTGGCTATCCAGACCTATAAGAGCTTGTGCACCTATTCAATAAACGAGCTTGCAGTACCACGTGCCTGGCCTGCTTTCCACTCAGCTCCCTGAGTCCGCATCTCCCCCACGGCGGAGACCCTTTGGTCCCCTCGGGCTGGCCCCAAGTGCTGCGACCCCTGACAGATTACCATGCAATTACTAATTTTATCTGTTTTATCCATTAGTAAAATACGTATCAAACCCCAATCAAGCTGGTGCCCTAAGAAATCCTGTTTTCATTTTCTACAGTTACCTGGTGGCATTTTAGGTCTTTTCTTAGTTTGTATTTCCTCCATGTCGCCTGTATACATCGGGCAGCTCTTATCTCTTTACGGAGATCCAAAAGCCTTGCACAAAGAAATGACAAGTAGGTAATAACCACCTAAGAAAAAAATACAAATAGAGATTCAGAAGAGAATGTGTGACTTGTTACCTCCCTCTGGGACTCCTTAAGACCTATCACCAGGAGTTTCCACTGACCTTCTCATCTGGAATTGTATTGGACATATCTGAATGATGAATCATAGCAGGTATTCCACCAAGGTCTTTAACTGCAGCCCCCACCAAATGAAAATTTTTCTTTTCATTTTCTAGAAGCTCTTTGTATAGTTCTGGAGTATTTTCTATCATAACAAGTGAAAAAGAGAAATTCAGACTGTTGTAGCCAAAAGTCAGATATGGAAAAAAAACCATAATTCTTAAACAAAAGGGACTAACCATGATCAAATGCTTCGAGAGAAAGATCCAGATAACCCCCGTCAGATTCGGATGAAGAATTCAATACCACTGAGCCAGTCTGTGTGCAGGCCACAGACTGAGTAGTTCGCTGACATATAGCATCAAATGGCACATAGCAAGGGTGGTAATGATGAATCAGATAGCACAGCACACGGCCATCTGTGAAAGACACTGTAAAGTTCTCCACCTGGAGAGAGCAGAAAGCAATGACTCTACTTACGATATTAATATAAACATATTGTTTAGTCTTTTATTTCCTTGTTAAAGCTAAAAAAGTATATTGATTTCTAGTAGCACACAGTATAATACTATAGTCACGGCCAAATTCTTAGATCTTAAATTTTAGCTATTTCAAAAGTGAGATCTGATTGCAGTATTATTCCTGGGTTGGACAGTGTCTCTCAAAATACCAGTATCCCTCCCAGAACCTCAGACTATGACTTTATTTGAAAACAGTGATTACAGATATAATAGAGTGAGTTCTTAACCCAATAACTAGTATCCTAAGAGGAGGAGGCAACAGAAACAGAGGGAACACCATACGATGAAAGAGGCAGAGGCTGGAGTAATGCACCTACAAGCCTGTCACTTCCTTCTGCACATTGTATTTCTTTGCATTTACATTCACTACAAAGTCAGGATGCTTTCGGGTTCCAATTTTATCCATCTTTCATTAAAAGTTTTTTTTTTTAAGGTTTTTACTTTGTGTACAAAATTTTACACGTGTATATCACTGTAGCATCCTAACTGCCACCCCTCCTCCCTAGGAACATTACACTTCCTCCCTTCAAACAGCCTCCTTCTGCTTTCATATCAAATATGTATAAATATATTATCACATAAATGTATTTAAATTTATATTGAGCATAGGAGAGAAAAAATACAATGTTTGCCATTTATCAAGGATTTTTTTTCTTTCTTAGTGCTAAAATAAAAATTACTGCACACTGTATAATTGGCAATAGATTATATAATGCACAGACAAAAGATTCATTCAGTTGAAGCAAAGTTTGCTAATACATGAATGTTTGTGTAAGACTATTTAAGCAATCATTTAGTCAAGGTTTATTCAATGTGTTATGCTAAAGCAAAAACAAAGAAACTAACCTTTTTATTATAGAAGGCACAAACAGCGTTTACCCAGTCCATCAACAGCCTCACACTTTCACTGTACTCCTCAAAGCACGCATTATTGCTTTTGTCTCTTTTCTTATCAGGAGCAGCATAGCATGATGGTGCTGACATTTCTTTTTTAATACTGTGTGTGTGTTTGAGAAAGTCAATTTCTTCCTTTAATTGATCTAAATTAAGGGAAATATTCACCTGAAACATAAAAAAGAGGCTAAATACATTAATTTCTACATATTTTCTTTTTGACCCAAGAAATTAAAATAACAGCCTCTACTAAGAGAAACTGATTGGATAGAAAAAAATATAGCTTAATCAGAAGTGTTAAAATGTAACAAAAAGGGCTGGCAGGATTGCTCAGTGGGTATACGCTTGGTGTACAAACATGAGGGTCTGAGCTCAGATCACCGGTGCCATGTAAGGCTGAGCTGGCAGTTCACATCTGTATCTCTACTGCTAGGGCACAGAGATAGGTGGATCCAGCGGACATGCTTGCTGGCCAGTTAAGATGAGCAAGTGAGCCTTAAGTTTAGTGAGAGACTTTTCTGAAAAATACGGTGGATAGTGATTGAGGAAGACACTCAGCACCAACTTCTGGTCTCCACATGCACATATATATGCGCACACACACGCACATAAACACACACATGGAAACATACATGAAAAAAAATTTTTTTAATCTAACCAAAAATACCCCAAATGTATATTTTGGCACAAAAACTCTTCATTTTTAACAGCACATAGTGCCTATAGAGAAGTAAGTAGAAATGTTTAGTGATTAAAACTGTGGAGTTTGGGGCTACCTAAGCCTGGGTTCTGACTTTAGCTTTACTTCTTTTCAGTGATGTGAACTTTAGCTTCAGCTTTCTTATAAGAGAAGTGGACAGAGCTATGCTTATGGATGATATAATAAAGATTAAATTGGAAAACATAGAGTAATTATCACAGCTACGAGGGTAGAATAAAGCCCAAAAAGTGATAGCTACTATTATTAATCTTTACTTGATTACAAATGACTTTATAGCCAGGCTTGGTGGCACGTGGCTTTAATCCTAGCACTCAGGAGGCAGAGGCAGGTGAGCCTGGTCTCAAGGTGCAGGCCAGATGGGGCTACAGGGAGACCCTGTCTCAAAAAACTAAAACATAACAAAATTATTAATTAATTTATTAAATAAAAACAAATTATTTTATAAATCATTATTTAAAATTGATTTTTAAAACAGCATGTTGAATACACAATACCTGAAAAGCAAATGCTATTTTCCAAAGCAATCCAAGCGTCTTTTCTCTGTGCCTGTCCACAATATCCTTAGACAGGATAGTATTCCCTACAAGTGAAAAGACTGTCCGTCAGCACAATACACACACAGATCAACGTTCAGTGACGACAGTGAGTTTTATTCCTATTCAGTTTTTACCATGTTCATCATTTAATTGAATTCCTCGTGCTTTAAGAATCTGAAGAACAATATCAACATTGTGCATCTTTTGAAGACGACTTATTGCAGGAATCCTGAGTTTCTTTGATAGATTCCAGTTCTGTGTGAGAAGTTCCATGGTTCGCCTAGCAATAAAGAAATTTTCAGATAAAGCTGCTACATAAAAGCACATATGAAAGTTAATTTAAATAAAGTTATTACTCAAAGAGATCACAACAGTTTAAGGACATTAAGGTTAAAAAAAAGCACAAAAAACTACTTCAAAGTTGCGTTGCTTTACTTGCTAAGTAGATTTAGTCTAGATTTAAGTCATTTTAAGTCTGGAGATTTAAAGTCTCAAAACACATTATAAAAAAGAAAAAAAAATGAGACGAGTGAATGCATGAATAAATTAACAGAGATTATGGAGGAGAAAGGAGAGAGAGGATGCAACAAGGAGCCGTTCGGGAGGAAAAGTGAGGGACATGCATTGTATTAAGATGTGGTGCATTCTACATGTCACAGTCTATACACCTTATTTAGTCATTACAGCAAATCCCAGGATTAGGCATTGGTATCACCATGGCTTAGAGAAGCTAAGTGAATTTTTAGTCATATAGCTAGCAAGTAATGACAGAAGATGAGAATGACAACCCTGTGTTATGAGACTGCATAGCTACTCTCTTCTATATGCAGAGGATCACTATGAAAATATTTGAAATTCAACTCTGGTATACACCTAAAAGAGAGCTATATCAACTATCATGTATAGTATTGATGCTTTTATCATGCATAAAATAAGATCAATATAATTAAAACCAGTCTCAGTTGATTCATGAAGCCACTGTTGGCATAAAGTATTATTTTTAGCTGTTAAGTATTTAAATTAGTTTCATTTTCTTCTGGACTCCTATTCTGAGACATCAGTAGCTCTCTTCCACAGGCCCTATCTACTTCTGGGTACACATGATTTTTCTCAAAAAAGAAAACTCGGGCTTTTTTTTTTTTAAATCATCAATCTATTCTAAGTTAAGTGTTATGGCAAATGCCTTTTAATATAGCACTTGGAGGGAGAGGCATGTGGCTATTCACACCAGCTGGAGCTACAGAGAGACTCTCTTAAAAATAAATAAATTAATTAATTTAAAAATTTATTCCATTACAAGAAAGAATAAGAAAAAAGTATTAGTACAGAAAATTATGTTTTTCACACACAAAAAATTTTGGCCTATCCCATTAAGTAAAATAAAGTTACAATTTATACTTACACAAGGCGCACCCCACATTGCAAGTCCACAGCAAGATTTCTAATAGAAAAATCAAATTCATCTAGTGGTGTCTGAACGTGGCTCACAGGCAATCCCAATAAGCAAAGGTGACGGGAAAGGTCACCTTCGCCACTTAGGAAATCTCGTGAAAAAGCCAGAAGAAGTTCTTTGCTAGCCTATAAACAAGAAACAAACACTATATTTCAAAATAGCATAATTTTATTTCAATAACAGCAAATCTTCCAAATCTTCCTGTGCTTACAGAAATAAAGAATATAAAAATGATTGTCCAAACCTAAGGTAAAATGCAAAGTTCATATTTCCAATTTCGGACTACATTAGAAATTGTTCACGATTAACATTACATGACAAAAGGGAACGTTAATTTGATAACATACTACATCAAAATTCTGAAGACATTTCCCCCAAAAATAATTCTGTAGAAGCATCACCTAGTTCATTTTCAAGTCAAAATTTAAAGTACAAATGAACTGGTAAATAGTCAGTGGACAAAAATCAGGCAAGGGTAAGGAAGGGGCGAGTAGGTAGATTCCCGCTGCGCTTCAGAACAGCATTCCCTGGAAAAGGGAGGTTCTTTCCAAAAGAAAACATGCCACCAGAGCAAGCAAAATCTTCAAGGTAAAATATAAAGTATAAGAAAGAAAATGAAAATACCTTAAATTCAGCATCTTTACAGAAGAGACAAGGATCGTGATCAATAAGTCTGGAAATTTTAGCATAATCAAGGAAGCAGACCAACAATAATAATTTTTTCAATGTAAATTTGGACAAAGCTTCTTCATGACCTTAAATAGAGTACAACAACAAAAAAACAAAACAAAAAAAAAAACCCAGCAAGTTAATCTATGAAAGGCAAGTTCACCTTAAAATCTGGCAATCATATACTAGCACAAATGGCAAGCACACCTTAATCAACATGTACCTTTTCTTAGTACTTTCTATAGAACAAGTGTCATTTCGTATTTCCATTTCAGAGGTAGGAATAACACAATGTGGCAGGAAATTTAGCTGGTCTAATTCAGCAAATACTTAATGAACACTTACTGTATGCATGCATCATCCATCGTAGGAGCTACGTAGGTAGTAGAAAACTAAAACAAATAGTCCCCAGAGGACTTACAGCTATTAGGGTGTGAGAATAGGTAGAGACTAGAATAAATTATAAACAATGATAGAGTTAAAAAGAAGGACAGGACAAGGAACAAGAAAACAATGAAATTAGATTAAGAAAGCAAATTCAAACTAACAGGAAGAACGACAAGCCATTTTGGCAAAGTGTGAAGAAAATGTGGTGCAGAAATCCTTACCATCTCTATACAGGTGAGGAACAGTGGGGTGCCTATATTCAGCTGCTATATCAGGATTCCAAAGTAAGCGATTAACAATAAACATAGCCAAGCCTGTGACATCACTGTTGTCTGTCAAAGCTATCAGCTCTCCATAAACTGTCTGAAAAGAAGTAAAGGCAAGGCCAAGATTATTCTAAAAAGGAAAAGGATGCGATCGGAGAACAGATAGCTGTCTTGTAAGGAACTGGCATGTTTGGTTTCCTACATGGCATAGAAGTGATCTGATTAGCAAGTTACTTACACTGTACATATAACTTTTATGCATTTTTAGTATGTATGATATACTTCATAATGTAGAAGGGCAAAGGTCAGAACAAGGTTGTTAATTATCTGACAAACAATATTTACACTCTCATTTTTTTTCTTCTCAGTTAAAGATCTATCAAGTATAGACATAATGCTCAAGGTTAATTATAATTGTCCCAGGAAGTATGTCATTAAAGTATAACAGCAATCTAATTAATCAAACCTATATTACAGTTAATATAAACCACCTAAGAAAATAATTGGAGAAATATAGATATGTTAATAAATGTAAAATTATTTCAACATTAATATGCTTAGTGATGATTTTTCAAGGCTATTAGAAAAATACTAAAAATACACTAAATTATATTCTATAACTCTACACTGAAAAGTATGGAAAGATAAAAGCATATAAAAGTATTAATAGTAATAGGTACCCTAAATATAGAAATTTATCTTGATTTACTAGATTTTTGGCCTTTGAAGTCTTCTTAATATCTTCTAAGTTTTCTTTGCAGAATCCTAAGGTCTGGTGGGAAGGGAGACTGTATCATGCTTCCTTCCCTATAAAAGGAATATACATTCCCACTACCTAGTGGTTTCCGGCTCTCTTGTGAAAGAAAGGTTAGTACATTCCTGCCTTGATTGTGCTTCAACAGATTATGTAGTCTGGCCACCTTAATATTGATGGAAATGATACAAGTACATCTAAGCAGAAGTTTTAAAAGGAATTAGATTGCAGTAAGAAGTTTTGGGCTCTTCTTGCATAGTAAGGTGACAGCAGTTATTAAGGATAAAATAATGAACTTCCACTCAAAAATCTAGACAGGATTTTGAAAGTTTTCAACATAAAGAAATGACAAATATTTGAGTAAATGTTCATATAATGTTATAATTAAATGTTATTTAATTATATATTAATTTAGATGTACATATTATTGTATATATTGTATATATACAATATAATGTATATATTAATTTAGATATACATATGGATATGCATTTAATGTACAATGTATACATGCATCAAAACATAACATAGCACAAGTAAGTTTTAAAATTTTTATTTATTGGCTAAAATAAATTTAAAAGTGAATAGCTAATTTTTAAAGGGGAAATTTTTTTCAAAAAGAAAAAACATATTGCAAGTTTCTATCTAATAATTCTTCCTCTTTCTGTTACCAAAAAGACTAGGTCCCAAACAAGGGAGGAGTATCTGCCTCAAACAAGACTCCAGAATTATTTGACATATGAAGCAGAGCCAGTTGATTTACTGCAAAACTACCTTTCAGCACTCAAGACTCTTCTAAAATGGAATACAATGACGTAATGAGATGTTATAAGAGGAAGACAAGAGACCTAGTAAATCACATAAGCATCTTAGTAAAAGACTAAGAGTTGGGAAACACAAAGAATGTCTTACCATACAAGCATGCTTTAAAAGCCAACTACTAGTAGTAGCTTTCTGACTTGGTGGTTTTTTTTTTTTTTTCAATTTCTTGGTTTTTAAGATAGGTTTTCAATATACAGCCCAGGATAGCCTGAAATTCGCTATGGAGCTGAGACTGCCCTCAAATTTGCAGAGATCCTTCCCCAGTGCTGGGAATGTGGGCATGAGCTAACACCTGGCCATTCAGTCAGGTTAAAAAAATTTATTTATTATTTTTATTTTATGTGTACAAGTGTATTGTCTGCATGTATGTAAGTGCACTGTCATGCAATGCCCATGGAACTGGAATTATAGTCAGTTGTTAGCTGCCATGTGGGTGCTAGGAACAAACCCGGGAGCTATGCAAGAGCAGCCAGTGCACTTAACCACTGAGCCATCTCTCCAGCCTTTTTAGTCAGTTTTAACTCTAGATATTACTGACCCAAGTACTACATAAATAACCCTGATGCCTTATTAAGAGAACTATTTCATCAGAATGGTTAGAAAACTGTGCTTTGGCATCAACTGATAAAGATTCAAAGCCTTGCCTGAGCTAACCTCTTAGCTATCATTTTATCAGTGAGATACAAATAATCATACCTATATCACTGGGTTTAAAAGAGTTACATTAGAAAATACAGTTGAGTCTTTTGATATGTGAATATTCAAAAAGGACTTGACTATACTTGTCATTACATTCAGCAACTGAAAAATTATGTATAAAATAAAAGAATATAACAGTAAATTACTCTAACACTATGCCAATAAGTTATAATGGCATGGCCTATTCACCCAATAAGTATTTATTAACTGACCTTACATCTTATGCAGGAAGATGAATTAGGCTAGCCAAATGACCTGATAACTTTAACAAGTAAAACCATGTTTTATTAAAGAGTGCATTCTATTAAAAGTGTACATTTTTTTTAAATTACCTATTTAAAAATTGAAAAATATGCTTACCTCCAGGCCGATTCGAAGCCACAAAGGGTTATATGACAACATCCAATTCAGAACTTTTTGGCGGTTTCCTGAAATGTAGGTTTAAATAAAATTAAGAATGCATCACTAATTAAACAGACAATAAATAAACCTACACAGAGAAAATATCAGTGCAAAACAGAAATAATGAACTATATTCCTTAAATATAGGACCACATTTATGTCTCTAAGATTTAGGCAACAAAACTGATGTATGTTTATATAGTTTTGAAATGCAGACTCTTGGATATATATATAAAAAGAACTGAAATCGGTGTCTGAATGAGATAATTTACATGTTGTACATCACCATTCACAATAGCCAATACCTGCAACCAATCCAAGCATAACAACAGATGCATGGATAAAGAGAGCATGTTGTGTATGCATACATACATGCAAAGGGATAGCATTTTTTTTCTTTTTTTGGTCTTTTTTTGGTTTCCCTGTGGCCCCAGTTGGCCTTGAACTCACAGAGATCCACCTGCCTCTGCCTCTGCCTCTGCCTCCTGAGTGCTAGGATGAAGGCATGCACCACCATGCCTGGTGGATATCATTCAGCTTTAAAAACAGGTAAAATCTATTTGTAACAACATGGATGAACTTGAAGGTCTTTAAGTAAAATAAGTTAGGTAAACACAGACAAGTGCTACCAATCTCACTTGTACATGTAATCTAAAAACAGCGTATTCACAAAGCAGAGAGAATGGTGGTCAGGGGCCAGGAAAATGTGTAAGAAGTGTACAAAGTTTCAGTTACGCAAGGTGGATACTTTGCAATCTGATATACAGTATGGTGAATATAATTACTAACATTGTACTATGTACCTAAAAGTTACTGAGTGGCTCTTCCATGTCCTTACACATACAGACAGATGGACAGACACACATACACACACACACGCACACACAGATATACACAATGGTAACTATAAGGTAATAAATACGTTAATTAGCGTAATGTGACTATCATTACACAAGGTATACCTATATCAACATCTCATTTTAAGTAGGTACAATATTTATTTGTCAATTAGACCTGAATAAAACTGGAGAAAAACTAAAACAAAATCTTTATAATGTTTTTAAAGAACTAATCTCAAGATTAATCCCCAAGCTTCTTACCAATATCTTTCCAGAGGTGTCTATCTTTTCGAACAATTAACCGTCCAACTTCAATTTCAATTTCAAGCTTTTTAATAGCTTTGACCATTTTTTCAGAAGTAAACAAACAGCATGCAGAGCGACGGAGTTTATTCATCCTGCAGCCAGCGGTGTAAGCTCTGAGAGACACTTCATCTTTTGTAGGTGCTCTCGGGACACTTACTTTATGTTGACTCTCCACCCCCAAAAGAAGAGTAGCAGCATTCACTGGATAAAAAAAAAGAAGATGATGCTCCCAATCAGACATGATCGACACCTTTCAAAATCCAGCAAAGAAATTCAAGTTAAAAATGCTTAGGAAAATTCTTTCCTACATCCTCCAAGATCTCTTCTCTCTAACCTTATAGGTGTCATTGTGACTAAGGACCTCTGGCCAAACTCTACCTGCAGAACACATAACAAGCCTAACCACTCCTCACAGCCTCTACCACCACACAATGTCCAACAATAGAATCTCTAACTCAAAACTAGTGACATGGCCTCCTAACCACTTCCTGTTTCCATTCTCTTTATGAATTAATAAAAAGTTAAGATTATAAGGAATATGATCCAACTGAAGTATGATACATAATTTGATTTTTGTGTATGGGTATGTGCTTGTAGGTAGGGAGTGTACATGTGTGCACATGTCCGTGGAGGCCAGAGAACAATCTAGTATGTGGTTCCTCAGATGTCACAAATTCCTTTTTTTTAATTTATTATTTTTATTTTACATATATAAGTGTATTGCCTGCATGTGTGTAAGAGCACCTGCATCGGGCAATGCTTGTGGAGTCAGAAGAAAGCGTCAGATTCCTCTGAACCTGGAGTTAAGGATGGATGTCAGTCACCATGTGGATGTTGAGAATCAAACCCGGTTCCTCTGTAAGAGTAGTCAGTACTCTCAAGCACTGAGCCATCTCTCAACTCCAGCCAATTCTTTCTATTTTAATTTTTTGAGGTAGGTCTCTCACTGATCCAGAATTGACCAAGTAGGCTAGGCTATGAGACCCAGGATCTGCTTGTCTCTGCCTCCCCAGTACCTTACTGGCTGTTTTCCTGAGGGGTTCAGGCACTGAACTCAGGCCTCCATTCTAGCATTTTGTAGACTGAGCTATCTGCCTAGCCCTTTAACTAGAATTTTCATAATACATTTTACCTTAAGAGGAAAAAAAGGACTAAAAATTGGGCTTTATTTATTTTTGAACAAAAAGAAAATTAATGACAGAAATCATAAAGTTCAAAGACTCCTTTAATGCAGAAACCCTATGCAAATTTCTCTGAAAAATATAGACCATATTACAAGCAGTATCTGTTGGAAACTGCAAACAGTGAGAACACCACGATTTTACAAGGCAGCCTACGTAACAGCTTGAAAATTTCAGTGATCATGAGGTTTGCTATTATCTCAAATTGAAATGGATCCCCTATAACTTCTAGGCAAGAGGTAACCTGAAGATTAATTTCCTCCTTTTTCAGAAGAAAATGCTTCTAATGTTCCCACTCTGTCCCACACCAGATACTTTGCTTGAAGAATAAACACTGAAATACTTTTAAGTTCTTCATACGAATTGGCTTTTGGGTTTCTCATAATCACATAACTTTCCTACATACTCCTTAAACTCTCTGAAAAGATGGCAATACACCCAGATGAATCAGGCCACAAACAACTGACTACATTGGCTGCTAAAAGAATGAGAAAGAAAAGAAAAAACATCAGAACTTTCAGCACAGAAAATATATGCATGCAAATCTACATAGGCAAAAATTATTATCTACATACTCGTCAGCATTCAGAAAATAAATCAGTGAAGTACATTAACTCATAATAACTCAAATGTCATGAATTCCTTTTTTTTAAGTACAATATAATAACATACACACAAGTAAAGAAAGTTTACCTTCGGAAACATTTGTTGTTACAGTGAAGTCATCAGGAGTTAAGATGTAATTCAGCCACCAAGTGAAGCCCTGTTCCTGCTTCTCCTTCCAGCGTTCATCATAGAACATGTTTTTTGCAGCAAATGGCATGGGATGCCTAGGAATACCTAAGAATATAATCATTTTATTTCATGTGGACATTTTCCTTTAAAATATCATACAATATAGATTAAAATCATTTATTAATTCATTTTTGGTGTATTACCATTTTGCCTGCATGTATGTAAGCATATCACACGGGTGCAGTACCCACAGAGGCCTGAAGAGGGAGTCAGATCCCCTGGAACTGGAGTTACAGATGGGCCACCACGTGAGTTTGGAAACGGAACCTGTATCTTCTGCAAGAGCATCAAGTGCTCTTGATTCATCCTTCTAGGCCCTCCAAAGTTTCTTTATACTAGTAAAATATCTTTAAAATACTGAACAATGTTTGCTTTCACCACTTACTGGAAAGGGAAATAGAGTCAAAGCAAAGCAGAAAAAGCAGTATTTTTCAGTTATCACATTCTCAGTTTGTCAAATCTATAAACACTTGCCTGTTTTCAATGGTTTTATGAAGGTCAAATTCGACTGTGCAATAGCAACAATGGGTCTTGTCCTTTTCCTTGTTTTAGAAACAGGTGTTTTAAATGCTAAAGAGTCTAAAATGAATTAGAAAAACACAGTAACATTACATTTACAGGGAAAGCATACTAGGATCAATAGTCAAATGAGGATAGGTAGATATATTCCCCTACAAACCCCAGCCCTAGCTGAGGAGCTACAGGCTTTTGACAGCTGCTAGGAGAGGAAGAATCAGTTTTCTTTTCAGTTGCAGCCCATGGTAGGCCAACCACAATCCAGGCAGGTTCCACACCCAAGAGCATTCGGGGAACACATCTGTACTAGATAGGGGTAGAGAGGAAAGTGAAGTAGGATAGGGTAGAGGTTGGGGTGTTGGAGGAGGCAGGGAAATAACCAAAATACATCATGACGTTCTCAAAGAATACAAAATGTAGGCTTATTAACCTAAAACTCGATATCTCCCTTCTTAATCTAGTGGTAGAGATGCTGCCTCTCTAGCTTTATCAGAGCCCTTGACGATGACACGCACAGACAGTGCTCTACGGACGCAGATCAAGAAAGCTGTTCTTGGGATATTTGCAACGCCTGACTCTCTTAGTACCTGAAATTAGTACTGGTCGCTGTGCCACAATCTATTAGAGAAGATTGGGGAAAAGCTACTTAATCTTTCTAAGTTTCAAGTCCCTCATCAAAGGCACAAAACAATATAAGGTTCACATTTTATTGGTCATAAGTAAAATTTAATAAAATTTTGTTGTCAGTAGTTTGCAAAGCCTGAACTATTATCTGAACCACTAGAGGAAACATGCTCATCCTTGTTTGAGATGGCTCTCACATCTATAACTACTGTAAGATTAAAAGAATATGACTAAGCCCCACTAGGTCACCATTGCCCTGCGCTTTGGGGTCAACCCTTTCATGATATTCCTGGGCTCACACCCTACTTAGCTAGTCAGAGCCTGCCCACTTGGCTGCCGCTTCCTGCACCAGGACTAGGACCATTCATGCTGCTGGAGAACGACCCACTAGCCTGACTAGACCCATACTGTCCCTCCAATAAAAAAATCAAAAGTGAGAACCTGAAGCACAGACCAAGTAACTATTCATACCTGATCAGAAAGTGACCGAGCCACAGCAACAATAAAAACAGAACCAAACTTCAATTCGACAAAGGCAGCATAGGATAGAATTCCATATCAGACACATAACCAACAAAACAAGTCCATATGCCCAGGTCACAATGCAAAAATACAAATAATATGAAAAATCAAGATAGTATGTTCCTGCTTAATCTCACCAGTCTTATATAAAGGTTGTACAATGAGAACCAGAGGAAACCCAGGGCACAGAACTTCAAAGAAAAATCATAAACACGATCGAAGAATTCTAGGATTTTAAAGAACACACAATTACAAAGAACTCAAAAAGGATAGGAACAAATTCCTAACTGAAACTCAAGAAAATAGAAATATACAGCTGAAGGAAATGACAAAGACAATTCAGGATGTGAATTCACAAAAGATATAGAAGTATTGAAGAAAACTCAAGCTAAATGAAAATGGAATTGAAAAACTCAATAAGCCAATTTGAAACAGGAGAAAGTCTCATAATCAGAATTAATCAAACGGACAGCAGAATATCAAGTCTAAACGATAAAGTTGAAGAACTAGACTGCTTAAGCGAAGAGTATGAACAATAACTAAAAACATAGGAATGAAACATGCAGGTAATGAGGGACACTAAAAAGACCAAATGGATTATAGGCAGAGGAAGGAGACTCTCAGGACAACGGCACTGACCAGATCTTCAACAGCATTACAGAAGAAAACTTTCCTAAATTACATACCCATACAGATACAAGAGGCACACAGAACATCAAATAGGAGCAGAACAGAAACGCCTCATGGCATATTATAGTGAAAACACTAAATGTACAGAACAAACAGAGGGCAGTGAAAGCTGCAAGAGAAAAAAATAAAGAAAAACCCATCAGAATTACAGCTGACTTTTCAATGCAAACTATAAAAGGCAGAAGAGTCAGAATCCCTGACCAGGACACCTATATCAAACCTCTGCCACCTAAGGCTCAGAAACCACTGAGGAAGAGGGAGTATTAAGATTGTAAGCGCTGGAGGTAGTTGATGACCACCTTTTCCAGACAGCAGGAAAGTTACTCACAGGAACTTCCAGCAATGGAAACAGTATGTGTAAGCTCAGACAGACACCTGCAAGCTCAAGCCATACAAAGCTGCAGCACAGAAGAAGGGGAGCCCCAGCCTTAGCTGAGGAACTACTGACAGCTGGGAGAGGGAGAGTTGGTTTTCTTTAAGGGTATAATGCTAGACAGGTTAACTAGGCTCCAGGGGCTGGATACACACTGAAGGACATCTGGGGACACAAACCTGGCTCCAGAATCATTTTATATAGTAAAGTACATGAAATCTGGCAGGGGGGGCTGCGAGAAGGGTGCAGATAAAAGGGGCCTACATAGGATCAAAATATATTGTATGAAATTCACAAAAATTCAATTTAAAAAAGAATACGACTAAATTGTAACATAGTATGTATCCCATTATAATGTTCTTCTAGTTGGACATTTAAAACCAATTTCTGGAAAACGTGAAAACTTGAAGAAGTTTCTCATCTACCTTGAGCCAGTCAGTTTATTCTTTAAGAACCTTTCCTGGCATTTTGTCACATCTCATTGCCATTCACACAAAGCCTTAGCTTCTGTTCTGTGTAACTTAATAGGTCGGAGCTGAAGCATAACTGAGAAAAACTTATGGCTAAAAATTGTATCTTTTCCTGCCAGGTACACAGAATCTAGAATTACACACAGCATTTAACAGGTGCCTTATCAGTGATAAATAAATGTATCTTGCAAACTGCCTTCTTTCTTTGTTCTCTTTGGTTTGTCAGATGAAAGCCAGACCAACTCTTCACGAGTGATCTAGGTGTCATGTGGACTACTAATAAATCAAAAAACTAATGCATATAGATCTCTCTAAATCTAACAAAGGTGGTGGCTGCTCCAAATATATAGTAGTTTTGAGGATCAAAGCTTCAGTAGTCATTTATTTATTCATGAATTAATACATTCATCATCATTTATCATATGCTTCATAGAAGGCCAAAAAATATACTTCCTTAAAAATCAAAGAATTTATTTGTTCAGAACATATCTATACAGCACTAACAGGTCTATACAGTCTATATTTGAAAATTTAACCAGAGGAAAATCCATTAGGCAACAGAATTAATAGAAGTTGAGATTTTAATACTTGGGGTCAAAAACATGAATTAAGGGAACAGTCAGGAATGCTAATAAGATGCACGGTGACAGGACTACCAAGGTCAGTCCACGGAGATAAGGACATCAGGTTGGATGAAGAGATCAGACAATGGATAGCCTTAAATGATGAACAAGTTTCTACATCATGATGACCAGCAGGAAGCCACTTGAGTTTCCTGATCAGGGAGACAAGAACACCCTGCTGGACACTGACTAGCTGGTCTTCTATTAGAACTGGTGAATCAGAACTTTTAAGGCCAAAAAATTCCTGTGCACCTTAATCACTGTAATTTTTGGTACGTGCCCTAAACAAAATCCTTTTATTTAGCTTTTCTCCTGCCTAAAGCCCCATAACATTTCAGGATATGATGAAAAGAACACTTATTCTGTAGCTAGGTAAACTCATATTTAAATTGTAGTTCTAAATATTTCCTAGCATCAGTAACCTCTGAAAACTTACTCTTTGTAAACACCATATTATGAAGAAAACGGAGAAAGAAATTCTCAATGAAAGGAGAAATACCTTGAGAAGAGAATATTTGGTTTCGAAGATCACAGAGAAGCTGGGGATGGGGGAGAAGAGAGAGCAAGGAAGAGAGAAGTAAAGGTGATAGAAGAAGATGGATAGTGGTGAGACATGGATCTTACAGGGCCTTGTCAATCACTGAATTTTGGCTTTCACTGTGTCCGGAAGCTGATCCACGGGGTGGAACTGAAGACTCTAAGGCTCCAATATTTTAACAGTAACACTGCAGAAAATGTTTTGAAAAGACAAGGGTGAAGGTAAGACCTGTCTACACACCCTGCCATGTTAAAGACTGGTCCAAACAGAACTTCGACAGTGGCGAGACATGATCTGAGTCTCACTTGACAGAAAGATAGGATTTGTTGGATGGCTGACTTTGGAAGCAGGCATATATTGGACTATAAAGAGAAAGGATGGGGGAGAACCACAATTAAGGACAGTTCCAAGGCATCTGCCCTGAGTAATGAAAAATTTATCAGCATTGTTTACTAAGATTTGTTTTGAGTAGAGAAACAAAGGATTTGGCTTTGTAAAGGAGACTATGGGAGAGTCCAGCAGAAACATAACATTGAATTAATACTGAATTAGGGGTCCATCCTGGAAAAATACGTATGTTATACATGAATGTTTAGACAGTACTGAAAGCTGTGACATATGATGACATAAAATGAGTTATTAGAAACAGGAAAAGAAATTCCTATAGTGCCAAGGTTTAGGGGCAGTAAGAAACTTTTACAAAAGAAAAGCAAGAGGGAACAGGCAGGTTAGTGGGAAGACGCAGGAGAGTGGTGATGGCAAAATAAAATGGTCCAGGAAGGGAGAGGTTCAAAGGTATAAACCGTCTGCTAATGCACTTCAAGATGACTTAAGAAAGAAATGATCTCTAGATTAACAGTGTGGAGGTCACGGATCACTCATCCCTCCAGGCTGTGCTTTAGTCGCCTTTAAAAGCAAAACCTAGAAGAATGGATTTTCTTTGAGTTACAGACTTACTTGCATATTTTTCAGTGTACAGATTTTACTTGGATGAAAAGTGTTTTGAAGCAGGTGTGGCAACGCACACCTTTAGTCCCTGTACTAGGGAGGCAAAGGCAAGCGGATCTCTGTGAGATAGAGGCTAGCCTGGTTTACATAGCAAGTTTCAAGCTAGCTGGGACTACAGGAGACCCTGTCTCAAAAACAAAGGACAACAGAAAAGTTGTGCTCTGAAAAGGTGCTTATACTGGTTGTTTCTAATTCTTCTCCTATGCTTTGAATGCACTTGTTTTGACCACTCTGTTGACACTTATCATGTCAAGGTCAAAGACCACAGGTTTATTGGGACAATATATTCCATCAGAGATAGAGTAACCTCTACTACTTCTATTTCCTTAGTGAAATAGAATAGATGATCAGTTTGGATGAGGTTTTAACTCAAGTCACTGCCTAGGTGGACCCTCAAATCCATCACAAGTAATTATGAAGTCTGGGAATACTACTCAACTTCTCAAGGCATCTATTTTCTCATTTGTACAACTATTCCACACGTAAAGACAACCCTGACTTCATATGAATGTTCTAACTACTAAGTAAGGTCAGAGTAAAGCACTTACAATTGGAACGTGACACCAGTAAATGTTAGCTACTAGAATCTTACATGATAAGAGGAAAAGGGAGCTTTAATTTTTCTGTTTTCAGGAGAAGAGGGATGGATGACATAACTTACAAGAAAGTTAAATACCACTAAGATAAGAAAATAGAGGCAAAAAAGAGTTAAGGGTGTTACGGCAGTTAGAAGCCATAAAGACCAACAGGCATAGAGTAGACAAAGCTAGATTAGATGGTGCTGGGCTGGGATTTGCTGGATAAGAGCAAGGAAGGGAAGACAGGTGAGTGAAGTGATTATGAAGAATTACAGAATCCAAGCTGCGTAAGGAAAGGACAGACACTTCAGGTGGGAGCAACGGTGGATTAGGAAACAGTGTTGAAAAGGCACAGAAACTGCTGGTGTTTAGTTCAAGAAGAAAACCCTAGAATCGCAGAGATGGCAATTGGAGCTTGAGCTGCTCCGAGGAGAGCAGAGCCCAGGGATGTCACAGCTAAAGGCCAGGCTACTGGAAGGATCTACTGCAAGGACTCTGAACTCTTGAGAGCAGTAGTTTGAGAAAGTGTCATGAGTCAAGTTCAAAATTTTGACGTTATTCACTGCACCAAGGAAAGATAGGAACAGTCTGAAAAATGAGCTTCAAGCTACTTTCTTTTATGTTTTTTTTTAAAAAGAAACACTAGTCTGAAAATAAATATGAAAAATATAAAGCAGATATGAGTAAAAATCCCACAAGGAGACCCAATATCACTTGAATACACATTTTTTTTTGAAACAGGGTCTCAGTATGTAGCCCAGCTGGCCTGGGTACTCAGTATGTAGGCCATCCCAGATTGGCCTCAAACTCATAGAAATCCACCTGCTTCCGCCTCCTGAGTGCTGGGATTAAAGGTACGCTACTTTTTTCCATTCGGTTTTGTAAATGGCATACGATATATTTTGGTCATATTAGAACTCTCGCCCCTATCTGTGCCCATGTGTCATTCCCCACCTGTTTTCATGTACTCTATTATTTTAAGGCCTACTGAGTCAAATTTGTGTCCCCAACTGCCCTTTGGTATGAGTACATCCACTAGAGCCTGACTGACCTACCCAGAGTTACACCCTTAAAAAAGACTGCCTTTCCCTCTATCAGTAGTCAATAGCTGCTCAGTAGAGGTGGGCTTTCTTACCCACTTTGCCACTTCTAGTCTGGGATTTTGTCTGCCTTGAGCTTACATGAGACTTGTAAATGCTGTTACCAGTGCTGTGAAGTCAAAATATCCAAAGTTTAAATTTGAACAGGATCCCAACTATTTCAGAGAGTCACATGACCTATGTCCTATCTTTAAATCAGCAAATTGCTAAAAAAAAAACAAGTTAATACAGGCTTATCAACAGCAGATTAACTGAATCAGAAGGAGAGAGATTTTCACTAAACCCAGAGAGAAAAATACATCTTCAAGTATACTTTCACTAGAGATTTTACAGACAGACTTACCACTTTTCTTCTTGAGGCTTAATTTCTCCTGGCTTCTAATACGTTTTGAGATGGGTGTTCCTCTCTTTTTGGGTTTTTTAACAGTAGATAAAGGAGAAAAATGGGTTCTTTTGACTTCACAGACTTCTGAGTATTCTGTAAGAGTAATCTGCCCATTTGCATCATCCATTTTTCCATCGCTCTTTCTTTTACAAGCAACTGAAGCTGTAGCTGAAGAAGCTATTTCATATTTATAACTCTGAGGTTTACTTGAAATGGGCTTTATAACTGGAAGACAAGAATTCAAACCTTCTTTCTCTTTTTGGCTATCTACTGCTTTTTCACATTCAGCTACTGCACTCTTGAGACATCTTTTAGCTTTAGGGTTATTAATCTCAGGCTGGTTTTCTCTGGCATGGATGGCTTTTCTTTTAGTAACAGTAGCAGAAAGTATTGGGCGTCTCTGAGGTTGCTTATTGCGGCTACAAAGAGAAGCATCATGAACCTCAGAAAACTTATGATTGTGTTTTGTAAAAGCATAGTTATCTGACTTCATTTCTACATGGTTTTGTTCTTCAAAAATAACTTTGGGAGTTTCTGAACACTGACATTCAGGAATATATGCTAGAATTTCATTTTTTCTCCAATGCCGAGAAGACTGTGGGCCCTGAGAATTTTTATTTGATAATGGTGATGCTTTACATGTTTGCTGAGCAATATGCACCGTGCTATCCTTTACAAACTGTGTTGGAGATAAGGTGGGATCCACTAACTCCGATATTAGACCTTTATTCTGTCCGTAATTATCATTTAAGAAAGAATCTGGACTTAAAATTCCTTGATAAACTTCATGCACAGTTTGAGATTCCAAACACAGAGACTTTGAATCATCCTTTCGACATGCATCTGATGAAAGACTTGTCCCTAATTCTAGTCCATTATTAGCTGTACAGTTGTTATTCATAAAAGAATCTGGACTTAGAAAATTTCTTTGACTTTGCATAATTAAAGGAGAAGAGCAGTTTGGGGTAAGAATAAGCTTACTATTCTCTTCACTTTGGCCACTAATGTTAATGGAATTGAAAAGAGTGTCATTTATGATTTCCTCCTTAAAGTCTTTTGAAATGCTGGCCTCTTGTACTTTGAACTGTCCCACATTTTCAGAAGCATGAAGAGATGAATAGGCAGTAGACCGGCGTAAAAAAGGTGGCAAGCAAGTGTCACTCTGGCATTCTTTGAAGACAGGGCGAATCGGTGAGGTGGGTGTTTTGTTTGCATCAATGGATAAAGGATTGCTTTCTGTTGGAGAACAGCATTCACTCATAGTCAGATTTTCACAAGCCTGCAGTGGACGCCTAACTCTGTCAGTTTTTTGTGAAATACTAAATGTTTCATTAACATTTTGAATTTGTGAAGTCTTTTTATGATATTGTGAAGAGGCTGGGATTTTCTTATTAATGGCATTCCAAAGACTTCTCTGCAAAAATAAACAAGATATATTAAAGAACTTGCCTGCTATTTCCTATTTTTATTGTTTTTTTTTTTTTTGGTCTTTTTTTGAAACAGGGTCTCTCTATAGCTTCAGCAGCCTGGAACTTGCTGTGGAGACCAGACTGACCTAGATCTTACAGAGATCCACTTGCCTCTGCCTCCCAAGTGCTAGGATTAAAGGCATGCACCACCATACCTGGCTTTATTTGCTATTAGTTTTAAATAAGTAAAATTAATGCGTGTTACTTCAACTCTTTTATCAAACTAATTTTATATGTTATTAAACACTTTTTGTCAGTAAATCACAGAATTATTAAAATATTACCTTTTTCTTTTTGTGTTCTTCTGCATTTCCTAATAATATAGCTTGATGTTTCAGAATGTCATTTACAAGAAATGTCACAATCTCTCTTACTCGCCCTTCTTTCAATGGTGTCCAGTTAACTGAAACAGTAATTTTTTCTTTAGGCTGTAATCAAAATGATACATTTTAATTGATTATGACAATATAAGTATATGATGATCAAACTATACAATATACAACTTAGAACACAGAAGACTGATAATTGCTAACTACTACACCTTATGGGATTTAGTAAGTACTATCTTTCTCTTACTCTCTTTACCTGCTTTGTAAGAAAAAAGGCCACGAGCAATGATCCAAAATAAAATAAAATTATAAAGACAAATAAAAATTTAATAAAATCTAATTGCATGAGAGCAGTAGAACTGATAGTCTCCATGTGATTTTAATTGAATGGTGTTAAAAATGTATTTGTACAGTCTGGGGATGTAGTTCAGTGATTAGTTGCTTTCCTAGTTTGGATACTTGCTGTGATAAAACACTATGGCCAGCAGCAACTTGGGGAGGAAAATGGTTTGCTGGGCTAATTGCTCACCATCCATCACTGAGGGCAGGAACTCAAAGCCAGAAGCTGGAGGCAGGAACTGCTGGAGAGACCACGGAGGAATGTGGCTTACTGGCTTATTCTGGCTTACTCAGCTTTTTCTACATAGGCTGTGCCCACCTGCTCAGGGATGGCATTGCCCAGAGTAGTCTGGGCCCTCCCACCTTATTTAAAGCAACAAAGAAAAGGCCCCACAGACATGGACATAGGTGGATCTGATAGAGAATGTGCCTTAATTGAGATTCCCACTTCCTAAGCACCCCAGTTGTCAAGCTGTCAAAAGCTAACGGGTACAAGTGCTTAAAAAGCCTTAAGATACAGAGTTCAATCCCCAGCACATTAAAAAATCATGTGTTTATGTTTACTTCTTTATTCTTTATGTATAATACTTCTACTTCCAATATGCCTTATGCAAAAAGAAAGATAAGATGATCACTCTATCATCCACACAGTATTGATCTTGATTAAACAACAGTTATGTTCCAAGCACAGGAACAGCTATGTCATATAGATTTGGTGCTGTCATTCCTAGGAGCCAGGGACTATAATTATTCACATTTTACAGATGAAGTTAAGTGTATAGTCAGTGTACAGAAAGCTTTGCCAAACTCACATAGCTAGGAATGAAAACCCAAGCATATGAGTCCAGATTTCAGACTTAACAACCATGCCCAGTGCAAAGCACTGACAGGACAAATGAACTTATTTTTCTAGTGAAAGCTAAGGTTTTCTTGAAAAGCAGAAATCACAACATCCAAAGCAACTAATTAAAAGCAAAAACAGTGAATTTTTTCTCTAAAAACAATTGGGAACATGACTTCTACATCATAATAAAATGGAATAATTAAAAGAATTGAATAAAAGGGAAAGAAATCTTTCTATAGAAAGTAATGGGGGCAGTTGTTTATAAAACAGAAGGAAGGAACAAATAGGTTCTGAGTATGAGGAACACTAATGACAGGCCAATCTGCCTCAGATTAGACTCTTTTTAAGGCCTTCCTCACTAGTTGGTAGTCAACTTGTGTAGGCCTCCTCAGCTAAAACACAGCACAGTTTGGGAGGTCCTACTCAATGAAAACTATACAGTAATCAATCACAATGAGCAAAATTTCTGGGTTTTGCTGATGAGAAGTAGGAACATTACTCTGGCCATGTGGGAGGAGGGAGGATTTTTGAAACATCATCTATACAATGAGATCAGATGTACCACTAAGGCTCTATTAGCAGCAAAGAAAAAACATGATTAAAATACAAAAGTACACATCACATATACATATTGAATACAATCTTGAGGAACTCTTTTCGGGGTTTGGCTGTAGATAAAAGTTCATTTTTCCACGAGAAATGTAGTTCAACTGACTCTTAACATACATAATGCATAAGGCGCACTAGAAGTAATTAGAAAAGAAAGCTTTCATGAATGTACTGACAATCTCAAAATATCGAATGTGACAGAGTACCATCTAGTCTTTGAAAACTGTAACCATATTTCGCAATGCCTAAAGTCTATTAAGAACGTTTGTCTGTTCAACAGAAACTTTCTGAAACGCTTCTAAGGAGGCCAGGTGCACGCGCTTTGATTCAGGGTCCACGCAGGTTACTGCCCATTCCTGCCGGGCATCACACCACCGGTCACTGACAGCTGACTTAATGTTGTTCACGCCCAGCCTCATCTCTGCAGAGGGACTGGCAGGGCGCTGACATGGTGTTAAGAGTCCTGTTCTTAGCCCCATCTCTGCAGAGGGAGGCCCGCACCCGGGGCCCCTGGCAGGGCACAGACTTGGGTCTGGGGAGCTGTTCTCCCCCAAGCCCGGCCGCCGCCCTGCAGGGACACACCCCTGGCACCCACCTGCAGCTCGCAGCGACGCGGCGACGCGCTGAAGCCTCGGTCGGCGGCGCGCATCAGCAACAGCTCCACCCGCAGCGCCTCCTCGTGCGGGTTGTGCAGGACCAGCGGCCGCGTCCGCGACCCGCCCACGCGGACGTCCCCGAAGCAGAGGAACGGCGGCGCGCAGAAGTGGCTGAGCGACAGCACCGGCGGGGTCGCCTCCCCGGCCGCCTGGCCCCGACGCGCGCGCGGCCGGCTCTCCGCCGGGCTCCAGTCAGCCCGCCACATGGCCATGGCAGCTCCCGCCGCGCTCGCCGCGCGTTCCGCACCGCTCCCGGCCGGGCGGGTCTCCCGCCGCCTTCCCAGACGCGGAACAGCAGACAAAGAACACCGCACCACCGACTCCCAAGGCGGAAAGACAACACTACTCCAGCCTTTCGAACTTCGGTTCAAATTTCTCGCTTCCACCAATGGGCACCTCCGGGAACCGCCCACCTCACTAGACGACCAGTCAATGAGCAGGACTCCCGTCCACATCACTCAAGGACCAATGAGAGAGCAAGAGCTCCTGGCCAATGAGACAGCAGCGCCTTGTTTAAATGATGGCGGGGCTGCCAGCTGCAGTCAGTGGAGGAAATGAACAGGTACCTAAGTAAGCCCCGCTTAGGATTCATATTGCCTTGTAGATTTTCTAAAACAGGGGATGATGAAGAAAAGAGTAACAGCGTGGTGTTAAACCGCGACCCGCGGCTGCAAACGGCCCAGGAGGGCTATGGGTGAGACTTCTGAACGAGTTTCTAGAAAGAAATGGCATCTTCTGCAAGGCTGATAAACTAATTGTGATAAACTTCAAGGATTGTGAAGTTGGAATGTTGCAGGTTGAGAGCATAATTTCAATTATCTTGGACAATAGTTAAGCCCTATATTAATTAACTGAGACCCAATCCTATTAGTGTAGCTGTGGCTGGCTTTGAACTCACAGATTCTCCTGCCTCTGCCCCCGAAGAGCTGGTAATATAGGACTGCGCCACCATATCCAGAAATCTTTAGCACTCTTAATAGCCATTTATTGCCCTCCTCTGTACCTGACCTAAACTTTCTGACCATTAGGCAAATCATTAGGAATGTACAAACCAAATCAGTTTTTGAACCAACGAAACACCCAAGAAAATTGTCAAGATAGCATCTAGTGCTATAACAGGTCTCATTGCTTTAACACATCTACTTAGTGTTTCCACCAATATATTTGAAAAGTGTCTTTATTTATGACTTTGTGCTGTTACTTTAAAAACGACCTCAAATTTACCACGTTGGAACACTTAATTTGGAGAAAATTAAATATGTTTCTGGGCTACATTCACTCACATTTAGTTTCAGAATCAGGTACCACTCATCCCCTTTCAGGTGAGAGTTGTGTTTTTGCATCAACAGACACCACACAAACCGGTAAACTTACATTTTATTTTTTTTTATAACTGGATTGCATGGTTGTCCAGCCTTATGTCACTATCTGAAAAAGCTGAACAACCCTCTCACTCCCCATAACCAGAAACAATCCTTTAAGCCAAAAACTTGGTGTAAGCCACGCCTTCTTTTCTGAAATGACCAGCACAAAATTAATAAACCTTAATAAGTTTCCAGGGCTGACCAAGGATTTAAAGAAAATCAAATTGATGGGGATTTTTATTGTTGCGTTTCTATTTTTTTTAAATTATTATTATTTTTTAGCACAAGGTCTTGCTATGCAGCCCAAGCTAGTCTCAAACTCATGGCAATGTTCATGCCTCAACCTTTGGAGTGGTGGGATCACAGGAGTAAGCAAACAGCCCAGTTTAAAAATTTCATTTTAATGACTCACCATAGCAGGGGTTCAACAGATCTGTGTGCTGTTTCTTCAGGATACTGAAAGCAAAACTAGATAAATGAAACCTAAGGTGTCTAGTAATTCCCTAGCGATTATCAGTTTGACAGATAACACTACTGGCAAATAATGTTTTTATAGGTATCTAAAAATGATCATAGTTTACATGGCACTCTGTGTCGAGAGCTGTTTTGTAAGGGCTTTACATGTTTATCTAAACCTTGATCCTTGTGAGGTAGTTCACAAGCGCAACTGTATTATACAGATGGTGAAGAATACAGGGCACATTGCTATGTACCAATGATAAAGCCATGTAGCCAGGATTTTAGCTTTATAACACTGCCTTCTAAAGGTAGCAAGAGCTTTAAAAAAGTAATGTATATACAAAATAGGTAGAAAAATCTGAGTTGGAAAACAACGAAGAACAGAAAATTTTTTAAAACATTTGTGTCCCTTGTATGCAGGCTAGAATTAGTGACTCACAATATTAGCGAGGCAAAAATGATGTTATTCCAAGATTAGGTTTTGGAAAAACAGCTTAAATCTCGGCTATGTGCTCTTGGTTTGCTTTCTAGGGCCTAAGCGTAGGATGGGGAGCCAGTGCTGTATCACTAGCCACACCAGACAGCTCTGTGGAGGGTATACATGGTACAGAGCTGTGACCAGGGACTACATTAGTGAGTTTGAAGTACTTTTCTCCCAGGCAAGAGATTGCAACCCTGGTTAACTGATTTTTACCTCACGAAAGACTCGGCTAAAACCACTTAGCTCAACTGTTCCTAGATAGAAGATCCTAAGAATTATGAAGTAAAAAATATCTGTTGTTTGAAGCCATTAAGTTTGATATGATTTATTAGACAGCAATAGGCAACTAAATACCATAAACATTATCTATGATCAGAGGACTCATGCAGAAATGAGGTCATGATTAGAGAATTTAATGCTCTTCTAATACTCAGAAGCAGCTGCCATGATAAAATAATGGCCCATCAAGGGCTGGAAGGGAGCGGGAACTGACTTTGTAAGGTTGGGATGCTGTCTGTTAACACCTTATGGAAAGCATTTCTCATCAAACCAAAATGGACAGCTGCAGGAATGGACAAAAGAGGTAAGAGAGACATAAGAGTGTCCAGTTTTAGTATTACATGGGGCATCTTATTTCACTAATAGTATTTTGCTACACTTTACAGACTTCTCCAAAAGCAGCATTAACTGCTTAAAACAAGTCATCACTGGTATTTGAATGTACACAAAACATTCAAAATTAAAGTCCAACAATTTACACATATATAATTTAAATATGCAATTAATTAGAAATAAAAAATTTTAACTGTCCCAAAGATACTTGGTTTTTCATTTGCTCATGGTTTTGGCATTCAGTTTTTGTAGAGGCATGCTGAATACTGTTCCCATATTCTGAAAAGGTAATTAAAAATAAAAATCCAGATACGGTTTATTATTAGGACCAAAGAACTTTCTATTTATTTTTAAATATCAAAATAACACAAAAAATTAATTCAATATACAAGACACCTCCTATTCTTCACAAATAGCTGAATGTTTGCTATAAAGACATTTATACTTAAGAAACATGAGACAAACAAAACATCTACTAAACTCAAGATATTTTACATACAGTTGACAATAATGAATTTGATTTTTTTGGATTTTCCTTTGTAATTGCTTTTAAAACTGTCTTTAATTTTTTAAAAAATCCGATTTAAGGAAACAAATTCAAAAGCATTTCTATTTTAATGTACATCATCAATCTCCTCAAACAGAAGTTTTTACACAATATGGAGCAGCTAAATACCCAGCTTGTATAATTTTTTGGCAGTCACACTCATCAACTGTAATACAGTTTTCTTATAGAGATAAAAGTGATTGTTAGGAGGAATAAAAATTTGATAATTACATCACAGTCCCTTATCCAACTTTACGCAAGCAGGAAAATAAAAGAGGCACAATAACAGAGAGATGTGTACATGCTCTTCATTCAAGAAATGGGTTAGAGCCTCCAGCAGTAATGCAAGCACTGAAATTATTTTTCTTTACCTAGAAGTTTGAATTTTCTTTTAAAAAGACGTTTTCATCTTTGAGTAACATCTATTCTCTGAATAAAATTCTTTTTCTCTCTAAATAAATGCCTGCAAAGACTAAATAGTTTGGGGATCTTTCAAAGGCCATAGACTTACGAGCAATATACAGCAAGTGGAAATACAAACACGCTGTTCTCCCCTTCCATGTACTAACCCTACTGCTTCTATCACACTGATGCTACCCTCAGAGAAAGCTCAAAAAGCATGCTAACACTACAACGAAAAGTGTCTTAAGTAAAAATTTTATAGGAAACAAAAGAGGACCCCCTCCCCCACCAAAAATAGAACCCACACAGACTATACTAGGGGGAATGTGCAAAATAAATGGATAGGATATATAAAACTGTCTAATTCCTATATGTTTAGAAAATTATTTTCATTCATTATTCATGTTAATAGCAAGTAACATTTAACATAATTCTACCTAAAGATTTAGAAATGCTACTTGTTCCTTATTAAATAACGCATTTTCAGTCATTTTAAATTTGGCACAAAATCTTAGAATATCCAAACATGACTTTGTCTAAAAGTCATATTTTTCCTGAGTCATCAACTCAAGTTCTATATGGACTGGGATGTTGCTGCTCCCAATGAATAGCTAGCTCTCTGCATACACTCACCTCATGTTCAGTTTTAGGCAAACTCAACTAAGAAGTCTTCAAGGCAGAGCTGTGTGGGTGTGGCAACAGATTATTTAAATGAGAGGAAACAGAGATGGAGAGCAACAAGAGGGACATACATAGTATTCATTTTGTCAGATTCTTCTAATAAGCATCCAGAGACAGGCCCAAGAATGACTTGTAATAACTATAAAGGCCACAGTAGAGACTTAAAAAGATGATATACAAATCAATAAAAACAAATGTTCACACCTACTAATGTCAATTTTCCTAAGTTACCATAAAGCAACCTAAAAGAATTGTTGCCCACCCAGCAGGCAACACACACATAAGACTAGGCACCAGAAAATAAAACAAATTACTTATTAACCAGTACAGCCTAGGCAGGGGAATAAACTCTAAGCAGCTATATAACTTTGAAAAGAAACTAAGTATTCAACCCAGAAAAGATGGTATAAAACGACCCTTTTAAAAAACTAATGTTCAAACTTGGCCTTGTGTCAATAATATGACACACATGGTGGAAGAAAATTCAAGCTCATAAACACACCAGTTTAATTATGTCTAGTTAGCCCATGATTACTGAGTTAAAAACAATGAATGATATTAGCCCTTAACACTTTATAAAGGTGTTTGACATGTTTTAAGGTTGAGAGAAATTAGTATACTTATTTTATGCTACCATCACCTAAAAGGTAGTCACTTATTAAAAGCACCAATTTAAAAATGCTTTTTATTCCTCTTTTCCCAGCAGTAAATATCTAAATTAAAAGCATGCAAAGTTTACTACTTTTGTAGGTGGTTTAAAATACCTTGCTGGCTTGAGTAATAAACCCTAACCATAAATGGTATCTCAGGCTGCCAAAAAAAGGTGGAGTTCTTAAAAAAATAACCTTGACTTGTCCTAAAAAAATCTAAGGCAGAAATTATTTTTATAATGTAGTGTAAAATATAAGCTTATTATTCAACAATTAATAGTGTTCACTAAAAAACAACATTCAATTAAACTGAGGAAAAGTGAGTATCTAACTTGTGGTTGGTCAGTATGACTGTTCCCAGAGTATTTTCCTCTGCTCTTTTATACACATAAACACAAACATTTAATACTTAATCTCAGTACTCAAACTAACAATTTTTAAAAATCCATTATCCAAGGTCTTCAACTGTGCTTCTTTGGACAAATATATATTTAAACAACAAAGAATTTAAATTCTTTTTAGCTATTCAATACATATGAAAAATCTTTGGTGCATTTAAGTCAGAACCAAGTAAGTTAATAAATTTCTGCACTCAATAACTTATTCAATGTACAGACTACGTGAGAACTGCTATCTATGAAAAATTAATTTAAAACAATAAATATACTCACAAAATAAAATATTCACAATAAGACTAACTGTAGTCATGAGATTCAAAATTTTAAGCATAATTATAAAATAAATGATTTTAGAGTTACAGAAAGGTCAACTAAAAAGAATAGGCCTCATTTTATGAATATTGTGCCAACTTCAAAAGCTAATATACATTCAGTTTTCCTAAATCCATGTTTTGATAGTCTTAGAAACTAGAGGGAGCAGGTTAATTTTCATGTTACTATATTTCTATCTACTCATTTCTTCATAAGCATTATAGTGCCTACCTTGCAGACTGTGATGGGCTTGAGAGACCGTGGTGCCTAGCACACAGCAGTATTTATTAATGCTACATCGGTCCTTCCCTGCAACAGTTCTGCCACATGAGTCTTTTACTTTAGCCTCAGACACTTTCTTTGTACAATGGAAATGTATCATGTCCCTTCTATTTCAGAACAGGTTATATATGAGGTTCCAATGAGACAGTATGAAAATATTTTAGAAACCAGTAAACCACTATTCAGGTTTACCTACAATAATAACTAATTTATGTAAGAGCTAAATGCTTGAAAAGTTCTATGTAAACCAACTTCTAAAATTAAATCATATATTTAAAGTATTAAGAGCATCATTACTGAAAGAACCTTAGACACCTTCAGAAAGCAAAGTATTCTTTCACTGTGAAGATGTAGTATCCTTTTTCTGCCACCAAATATACAATATACTACATACATACCATATATACCATTTGCCTCTTTTTAATAAGTTCAAACTTTCTACATTAGCTTATTTCTAAGGCAGAGTAAATTTTTAGATGTAATTTATTTAAAATTCAATAAGATTTAGTTAAAATCTTATCCACCTTTATGATAAAAATCATAAAGATACACTTTTAACAGTCCATTGAAAGACCAAGACTCACAGTACCTCATATAGTCAAGGCTCAATCATTAAGTACCCAATATAACATTTCCACATCAATAGAAAATTATGTCTACTGAACGTAAGATAAGTATATTCATCTTTGATAAGTGAGGCAAAACTCAGGTTGGCTTTATTACTTATATCAACTACTTTGGTTAACTGCCTCAATTCTCAACATGCTCTTGGTTTGAAAACTAATATGGCACATGTTCCTATAAAGTACCTTCAGTTTTTAAGTGCTTCAAAAACAGTTTCCTCCTTACTGATTAAATTTTATTCACTAAAAGTTCATTATTTTATTTCTGATATTTTTTTCTCACAAGGGCCAGACTAGACTTTACAGTTTACACACAAAAAGTGCTTAAAGCAATTAATTAGGAGTGTAAACAAAATCAAAATAGGAAAAATGTTAAATTGCTCTGTCCAGTGGTTTACATACAATTACATGCTGGTAACACACCCTGCCTGGTCTGCCCCTCTTACCACCGCACTAGGAAAACCTCATCCTAGGCTAAGTTTCAATGAAGTTGAAAAAAACACAAAGTGCACATCTTTAAAGGTATTTTATAATTTCGGCAGATTTTCTCTTCAATTAAATTTAATCAGTGAGGTTTTCCTGTAATTGCTATTTCATTTCACCAAGCCCTCAACTATTGTCTCATTTGAAAATAAGAATCAAGGCTAGACAGAGGCTCATATGAAAGCAAAATAAAGATCTAGATTGAAGCCAGGCCTTTAATTCCAGCACTCAGGAAGTAGCCTGGTCTACAAAGTGAGTTCCAGGCCAGCTGGGGCTACAAGGAGACCTGTCTCAAAAATATTTTTAAAAAAAAATCTAGCTTGAATGTAAATCTGTATACAAATAGTAGTTACATTCAAGTGAAAAATAATAATTAGGTGCAAATTTGAGAATGCATTTGGAATCTTTTCTAACAATTATACATGAAATATCTAGTTCTGTTTCCCAGTTTCAGTCAGTCAGATGAGACTCAAAGTACAATGTTTAACTGCCGTTAACTTAGTTCTGTGTCCCTTCTTTACTGATATGTAGATGATGTAGCATAATGTGAAATAAATTATGAAATAGAAAGGTGCACATATCTTAAAGATACCTAGCTAAAACGATATTTTTCTTTTAAGATATTGTCAACTTGGTAATTTCATGTGTAGATCTGTTTACATTTCTTATTCATCACTGAGTACAGACAAGACCCAATTACCTGGATTAAAATCACAATCCTTCACTTCAGTTAACATGCTAATCTTACATTCCTTAGCTTTTGGCTTTGTTTTTCAAAAGCCCAAAGTATAATGGCAAAGATGATGGATAAATAACACCATAGAATTATCCAAAACTTTCTGACATGAATATGTAAGAAATCTGAATAAGTTCTAAGTTCAATTTTTAAAATCTGGACGAAATAATGAAGTTTAAGCCAATATAAGGAACAATTTCAATTATTAACATACCCTTACATTCTTTCTTACAGGCTACATGGTTCCTAAACTCATTTGCAAAGTGGGAAAAGGAGAAAAGAGGCCACTAAAGAAAGACTAGGTTGGGGGGCTCATGCCTAAAATCCCAGAACTAGTTGACTGAGGCAGGAGAAATGCCACAAATCTGGGGGGCCACTCTGGACTTCAGACTGAGATCCTGGCTTTAAAAAAAAAAGAAAAGAAAAAAGAAAAGACAAATTCCACTGGTGGTTTTAAAAATACCTCCATGCTTCATGTCAGTAGCTAAGAATCCTGAAAAGTTTGAAAACCCATTAAAAATCAGCACTTGAGTCTTAAAAAAAAAAAAAAAACACACAAAAATTATACTTCAAATATTATGTCAAAATGTGTCCAATATTCAGTCAATAGAAAGACATACTTTTCTTGATTTGAAGCTTTGCTGAGGACTTGAGCAACTAGAAATAATGAAAAACACAGCAGCCCCACTCATTTAGAAGCCAGTAGCTTTTGGCTATCATTAGCACAGAACCATCGAAGGCCTATGGAATGTTCACTCATGAATGATGCTCACTGGTAGACATATTCTGAACAGCAGTGGTATTATCAAGGCCTAGTAACGTTCCAAGATAAGACTGTTCTCTAGGATCTAGCATCTGTTCAGGTCGAACCGGGTGAACTATATTTGCAGGCTGAGGAGTAAGAGTATATTTTTCCAGAAAAGCTAAATCCGCTGCCCGCGGATAATCAGTTGATTGTGGCTGTGGTGGCAGGATCTCATGGGAAGATGGTGGAAGCGTTGTAGTATGATGCACCAGATCACTGGGCGTGTCCGGCATCGGTACTGGAACCAGGGTTACTGGAACACATACTTCAGCAGACACATTCTGTAACATAGTCTTGGCTTCTGACGGATAAACTTTGGACTGATCCATATATTGTTTTGTTTCTGCTTGGAAGATTTTATCATCAGATGAGTACTCTACTGGCAAAGACACAAGTTTTTCCTCAGAAGTACTGAGTGAGTCATCAGGAGATTTTATCCCATGAACATGGTCAATGTGGTATTTCAGCTTGTCTTTCCGCTTAAATGTTGCATTACAGTGTTGACAGTTGAAAGGCCGAGCATCAGAGTGAATAACCAGGTGCTTTGTTAAAGTTTTCTTAATTCTAAAAGATTGATTGCAAATCTGACACTTGTATGGTTTTTCACCTGTAAGAACAACAACAACAAAATTAATGTTAAATATACTGAGTTAATGAGATGGTAATTTTAAATAGCAAATTTTCCTTATGCCTATCTGTAAAAACTTTGAGCTGAGTATGGTGCCTTTAATCCTAGCACTCAAAGAGGCAGAGGCAGGTAGAGCTCTGAGAGATTGAGGCCAGGCCAGCCTAGTCTCCATGTTGGGGTTCCAGGCCAGCTGGGATAAACAGAAAATAAAAAACAAGAACAGTAATATTGTATGACAACACAAATGAAGACTGCACAGTTGAGAGAGAGAGAGAGAGAGAGAGAGAGAATAAGTTATGTCAAAACAACCTCTGTTTAAGCTGTGGATAAAATACTTGCTACCCAAAGCTTAAGTAAGCTACCCAATTTTTAAGCCTGGTTTCCCCAGGAATAACAGGACCTAAACAGAAGGTGAAGTAACAGTGCTTAGCACTATTACTATACCAGTCATGACAATATTTGATAAACCTTAGTTATTACTACTACTTTACTATCACTAAAACCCCAAAAGGTTAAACTGAAACATTTGAATTCCTTCCACTTAAGGAAAATAAAATCAAAACAGCAACTCTGATTAACTTCGTTCTCTGGATCACAACAAAAATAATTAACAGTCATCTGTAGACAGACATCAACATCTAAAAAACTCATTGGAATAAGAAAGCTAAATCAGTTTTTAATTCTTCTGCAGTTAGGTTTTCCCAATGTAGTTTTATATTGATTTTTATATAAAACATTAAAATTTCCTAGGATAGCCAAAGTGCTAGACAGAATAGCCCTCAAAGACAACCATGCTTTTCTAAAGACTTACTTATTTTTATATGTGTGTATGTGTGTGCGTACCTGGGGTAGTAGTCACATGAACAGCATGTGACCCCAGGTGCCAGTGGAGAAACTCCCCTCTCTCCAAAAACTACAGCCTTACTGACACCTAGATGTACTCAATTCTGACTTAACAAACTGCAGAATCATAAACCTATATGCTTTAAGCCACTATGTTTATAGTCACCTATAATATCAGAAGATGTTAATACTGCTATAGATAAAGGCATTTTTGAAAACCAAGCAAGATTACACATTGTTATGTGGGTTCATTAATATTACTTATGTTCACCTCTATCTTAAGATATCATTAATTCTCCTAGAAAAAAAGGAGATCAGTAGGTTGCAACACTAGTTTCAAAGTATTATTGCTTAACACTTTGCAGTCCATGAGAACTTTCAAATCTCACTGGCAGAAAATTCAGACACTGGGAAGCTAGGAACCAGGCTCTACTACATTGGCGCTTGTTTCTGAGGAACACTGTTACCGATGTCACTAGAGTGGAAGTGAGCCATGAAGTAATACAAAACTTACCTTTTTTTTTTTGAGACAGAAACTATCATGTAGCCCAGGCTGCTTCAAACTTCTCATATAGCTAAGGATAACCCTGAACTCCTACCTCAATCTCCAAAGTGATAGGATTACAGGTGTGTGCCACCACACCACACCACAACTAGGAAAGGAAATTTTCAGCAGAAAAATAGAATCTTACTTCTGATGAAAGAAGGAAACTCTAGAAAAGGTAAATTAATAGATTGGTTTAATAGCCAATTAGATGCCACAGAAGCGACTAACAAAAAAGCAGCTAAATAATCTAGATAGAAAATATCTAGTAAGGAACACATAGAAAAATAGGATCAAAGATACAGAAAGAGCAAGACAGAGATACAAACAAGTAGAAAGGTCTAACATCCATACAGTAAGATTCCCAATAGAGGAAAGGGTGTATGACAAAGCAGCATCTGCAGCCGGCGTGGCTGAGAACATTTATAAACAAAAGACAATCCAGCTGCATCTCTACTAAGGTCTACAACCTTGACAAAACACAACAAATAAAAACCTAACATGCCACAACATAACAAAACTACTGAAATTCAAAGATAGAGAAAAATTTGGAAAAGCAGATAAAGGAGACATTTCCTTCAAATGCACAAAATGAAAAACAACATCCTTTTAAAAAAAATGAAAAGAAGTGCTTTAAAAGGAAAAGTAGCATATTTTAAATGCTGTGGAAAAATAACTATTAAGCTGGGTATGGTGGCTGACAGCTGTGATTCTAGTCTCTGGGAGTCTGATAAGGCATATCATGAGTTAGGAGCCAGTCTAGATTATTTAATGATATCCTGTCTCATAAAGAAAGAAGAAAATAACTACTAACATAAATTCATAGTCAGAAAAAAAAAACACCCAAAATAAAATCAAATCACTTTCAGATAAATAAAAGTGAAGGGAAATCTGTGTTTTCAGGCAAAAGGAAACAATTGCTAATGGAAGTATAAAGAGTAAACAGTAAAGTTTAAATGTGTGATTAAGCTTGGGCTGGGCACACAGCAGCAGCACAGCACAAATTTAGCAAGCAAAAATGAAATATAAAACAATCAACAATGGGAAAAATAGGCAAACCCAGTGGTTCTTTTAATGATTTAATTCATATTGCTCCAGCATATGCAAAGATACACTATCAACTTTAGGAATGAAAATCGGTTACCACTAAAGAGTCGATAATCAATTAATCAATCATTAAAAAAAAATCTTACCATCAAAAAATGAAATAAAATACAAAGAATTGTCAACAGAATCTCTTAAAGCAACAAAAGAAACTAAGGGTACTGGATAGCTTCAGTTGTCAACCTGACACACCTGGGTAGAGGGAACCTCAACTGGATGCTTCCACTGGATTAGCCTGTGGCCATGTCTGCCTGTGGGGCATTTTCTTGACTACTGAATGAATATGGGAAGACCCAGCCCACTCTGGGCAGTGCCACTCCTGGGCTGGTAGTCCTGGGTTGTATAATATAAGCAGTCTGTGGATTGGCCAGGGGTGCGAGCCAGTGAACAGCATCCTTCCATGATCTGTGCTTCAACTTCGGTCAAGTTCCTGCCCTGACTTCCCCAGTGATGAACTGTGATACGGGAGATGTAAGATAAAATAAGTCCTTTCTCCCCAAGTTGGTTTTGGTCAACGTTTTCATCACAACAACAGAAAATAACTACAACACTAAGTATTTATAAACTCAAACCTGTTAATTATTAAGGACATAGCTCAATGGTAGAGTGCTTGCCTAATATGAGCAAACCCCTAGGTTAAACCCCAAGTACTGAAGAAAAAAAAACAAACAAACAAACTTTATTTTAAAATTATTTCTGAGTTGGGAGTGCTGGCACATGTCTTTAATCCCAGCACTAGGGAGGCAGAGGCAGGCAAATGTATGTGAGATAGAAGCCAGGCTGGTCTACACAGCAAGTTTCAGGTCAACTGGGGCTACAAGGAGACCCTTTCTCAAAAAATAAATTTCTGAAGGCCAGGTGTGGCAGAATATGCTTTTAATCCCAGCATTTGGGAGACAGAAGCAGGTGGATCTCTTGTTAAGTTCAAGGCTAGCATCATCTACATAAGGGAGTTCCAGGCCAACCAGGGCTACACAATGAGACCCTATCTCAAAAAATATTTTTTTTCCCTAAAGAATACCACAAACTCAACAAATCCAGATTTAGTATGAGTATGTATTTCAACGAAACAAATGAGTTCAAATTCTTTGAAACATTAATAAGAATATTATGCCAACTTTACATAAATTACATACAAGTAGTAAAAGAATGTATATTATTTCCCAAGTTCCATATATAAATAAAAATTTAACATAGTGATCTCTGTAAGTACACAAAATATCTGTTGATAACACCTGTTCATAACATTCTGAACTAGGAATGAACAGTCTAACAAAAAAAACTATAGGAAGCATCATATATAATTGTGAATTATAGAAAACCATTTCCATTGAGTTTAGGAATAAGACATGGATATCTACTATCAATGTTTATATCTATATAGTACTGGAGATATAAACAATATGTAACCCATTTAAAAGGTAAAAAGACACAGAGAAAGGAGAACATCAATATTCACGAATGATCTGTTTATATGCATAGAAAAATTTTAAAATAAAGTATTATAAAAATTAATAAAAGAATTTACTAAGTTCATGGAATAAAATCAGCCAAATATAAATTCAAATATCTTGCTGCATAACAAAAAGGAATACAAATGAACTATACAATCATTCTTGTGTGCTAATGTAGAAAGTGGAACTGGAGAGATGGCTCAGTGGTTAAGAGACCTAGGTGCTCTTGCAGAAGACCCAGGTTTGATTTCCAGCACCCACATAGCAGCTAACAACTGTAGATAACTTCAGTTCCAAGGGATCAAACACCCTCTTCTGGCTTCTGTGGGCACTGTACAACATGGGTACACTTCCATACATGCAGGCATAGCATTCATAAATGTAAAATAAGTAAATAAAAATTAAAGTAGAAAGCGCAGATATCTTATGAGCCAAGCATTCCAGGTACATGAATAAAAAAATTCAATCTATGTTTTTGGAAAGCCACGGACAATAATATTTAAAGTGGAATGGGTACACTGGGTATGGTACATGTACACGCTGATAAAAGAAGCAAACCACTTCCTGAGACAACTTTCATACATAATAATGACTCAAAAAAGTCAAATCCTCTCCTACCAAAAAAGGGATACTATAAGATTCCATTATATGATTTTCAAACAGGGAAAACTAATTTCTAGTGACGTTAACTCAAAATAGCAATAACCTTTCAATATTACTGGGAAGGGATGCAAAGGAAGCTTTAGACACTCTGTAAGTATTCTGTACTTCAATCTGGGTAGTGACTACATTGATGTATTCATCATGAAAAAATAGACTGAGCTGTTCATTAAGATTTGGGTACTTTATATGCTATCTTCCAATAAAAATAACTTTTACGGTCAAATACAATAAAATTTTAAAACTTAAATCAAAGCTAAAATTCAAAACACTGTAAACTTTATGCCAATTCTAACTAATTTCTAACTAATGTATTACATTTCAACAAAGCAACTGCTGAAGACCATGTATGTATATACATAGTATGTGTATGTGTGTGTGTGTGTATATATATATATATATATATATATATATATGCACTCTCAGTATTCTGAGACTTGCTCAAGCAAAACAAATGGTTGAAAATAAGCCATTTATAGAAAATCTTACAAACTTCATAACTAAGTTCTCTAATTTTGTAGTTGAAACAAGATTAGAGATTAGTTATAGGAAAGCATTATAAATTCAATTAATCAACAAATATTAAGCACATACTGGTGTACAATGTTGTCTATATACTAATAATATTTACTTATTTAAGCAATGAAGTGTTCTGACCTGAGCCCAAATGAAACTATTCTGTACTTAAATAAAACACTAATATATAGGATAAACTAAGAAGATTCCAAAAATCAACAACACACAACACAGTAAGTTATTTCATGACTACAGAACAAAATTTTTGTTTCTGTATATGTGTTCATGCTCATGTGGCTGAAGATATGTGCACACACTTGTGAAAGTCAGAGATCAGCCTTGGGGTTTCATTCCTACAGTGTTTGGGACAACCTCTCAATGGCCTGAAGCTCTCAAGCACCCTAAACTAGCTAGCAAATGATCTCCAAGGATCTTCCTGTCTCTATCCTCCAGCACTGGGATTACAAGTGGGTGCCACCAAACGTGCTTTTAGGGAACTCAGTTCAGCCATCTCCACAGTAAAACAACATTTCTGGTCACCAAAGCAACACTGCGGGTCACCACAATGAGGGTAAATGGTTCAATACCCTTCATAATTTCCTATTTAAACTATACCATAAAATATTACTTAACTGGCAAATTTGGTAATTCTATTTCCTAGATGATACCCTAATTAAGAGATACTAAGATCTCATTTTTTAGAAAGTGAACTGAAAAGTGGACAATGGGCCAATTTATTTTCAGTGGCCATCATGAACCACATAGAATACTCATAACTCTCATTCACTGATGAAACTGGATTTATGGATTTTGGAAACTAGGTAAGCAGTTTCAGGAAGAGTCACTCTGTCATGTCCTATCTAGGTATCTGACTGATTATTGTAGGAATTGGCAAACTTAGCTTCTGTAAGCCAAATGCAGGCTGCTTTTGTAGTTTATTAGAACACAACTATATAACATTAACTATCTATGGTGAGTTTAGTGCTACAATAACACAGTAAAGTGATTATGTCAGAAACAGTCTGATTTGCATATCCTAAAAAACTATTACCTGTTTCTCTACAAATGTTTGCTGACCTTTAGTTTGAGTCTCTTATACTTTACTTTAGGTCCCATTATAACAAGAGCGGTTGTTTTATTCTGCAATAGAGCTCATTTCCTCAACTTTCAAAGGGGAGAACTTGTCTCTAATTCCAATCAAGTACGAAAAAGTCAGAACTAACACTACATTATCACTAGTTGCCAATTGCCATAAATTCAACCATCAATGTTCTTAATTTTCTGTAGGCTCACCATCTTTTTTCATGAGTTCTATTCAGTTTTAACTTAGAACTAATGTGAAAGATAGATTAATATAGTCTCCTTGATGTATATTCTTATGTATGTACCCCTAAGTTATAGCTTTTACATCTGAAAGAGTATAATTTTGATTTAGCAACATCATTGTATTAGTAATAAATCTTTACTGCCAACTCCAGTATTTAGACTCTTCAAATTATGCCCCATCCTAACACTTATGAAATCAATTATTTTTCTCTTCCAGATAGCAGCTTAAAAATATACAAACTGAGTAAAACATAAAGTAGTTTTAAGTGGGCTCCTTGCTTTAAGAAAAAGAAAATGTATATTTCTACATGATAATAAAGACAACAGACAAGAGGAAAAAATACATCCTACACTTTATTCTTAACAAGCACAAAAGATTTAGAAAATGACACTGTTTGGAATGTAGCTAAAACAGAGAATTATAGCAACCTAAAAACAACAGCTGGTTGTATTTGAAAGAAACTGAGAAAATAATAACCCCACTCACAGGACAATGAGGTGAGATCTACATTACTCTTTTAAGAGAAAATAAGGGGGGATGAAGAGATGGTTCAGCAGTTAAGCACACTGGCTGCTCTGGCAGAGGACCCAGAGTTAGTTCTCAACACCTACATGGTGGCAAACAACTGTCTGAAGCTCCAGTTCTAGGGGATCCAACACACTCTTTTGACAGACACCCCACCCCAGAGCATTGCATAACACAGGTCCACTTACATACATGCAGGCAATATGCTGATACACATAAATAAGTTAAATATTTTTAAAACAAAATAAAAGAGAAAATAAACAGGTAACAGAAGCCTAAAAGTCTTCAAAAAATGAAACAGAAGAATCACAAAATAACAGAAAAGAATATAAGTAACAAAATAAGAAAATTCACTAAGGAAAAAAGTTTTCCCAAATTCTTAAAAATGAAAGATTCTGAAAGTATTCAGACTTGTATTCTTTTATTAGAGAACAGAATGCCATAACACTGCTTACTCATGACTGAACTTTAATATGACTAGAAAAAATGTTAGGCGAGAATAACCCAGTTTTTAATACTTTACTTCTGAAGAATTACAGAAGATACATATAAACCACCCTTTAAGTTTTACCTGAATGTGTCCGAAAATGCATTTCCAGACTTGATTTTCCTTTGAAAATTTTTTTACAAACATCACACTGATGAAATGTTGCTTTATACCTAAAAAATAAATGGGTTTAAGTTCTTCTATATAATTTGAATAAATAATAAAAATAATTTACAACATGCCAACATTACTGCCAGTGTCCTATTATAAAACACAGAAGTCTGAAGGAGCGTGGAAACTTCTACAGCACAGAGCTTGCTTTTTCCTTCTCTAGTCAAACCTAACAATCAAGTCTTTAAAAGATTTCCTAGGATTTAAACTTTAAAATGTCTTATATCAATTCAAATTTTAATCAGTTATTAAATATAAAAGGAAATAATCCAAGGACAAAGACAGATCATTTCTGGGCTAAACAGAAAGAAGGGTCAGGGAAAAAATTCTGGAAACCGTTCTCCATTTTGATGGTGATGATGATTACGTGTCTAAAAAGAGTTAATTTCATTTTAAGTAAATTATAACTCAAAGAAATAGATACTGAGCCTTATTAAAAGAAACAGCAAAATCTGCATTCATCAAAGTTAACATTGTACTCATGAGTTCACCTAACAAATATTATACATTAGAACTTAAGAATAAAGCAAATTTCATGCTTAAATAGAAAGGAATGAATAATAATCCTTTATTTTTATTATAACAGATATAAATAAAGCTATAATTGGCCCCCAAATTAACACAACAGGCCTCATAGAATGCCTAATAAATATTTTAGGCTAATATCAAAAGCAAATTTTAATTGTGAGGACTCAGATATTTGTAAGGATTAGCCTTTAAGTGAAAGTCAATGTCTATCTTCTATCAGACTGAATTAAATGAAAGCAAAAAGAAAAAAGTATTTTTTAACTAGTTCTTTTAAGACTTAAGAAAATACGAAAACAAGAACAAGAGCCCACTAATCTATTCCCAAGTGACAAAATGAACAAAAAGTTCCTTCATCCAGCCAAGATTCGGCTAACACAGTAATTCAGAGAATTCTTGTTTTTTCACTTACTTTTGCCATACTTTCTCTCCAAGATGCACACTTTTGTAATGAACAGTGAGGTGGTCCCTCCGACCAAAACATTTTCCACATTCCTCACACTGATGGGCCTTTTCACCTAAAAACAAAATCACAAGTACTTTTTTTTTTATCATAATATAAATTTCAGTTTTGTGTTTTTTCTCCAAAAAGAAATGACAAACAGTAAGATCGCACGTGAGAAATGCACCAGGCACAGAAAGCCATCCTTTAATCTGGGATATTCCTTTATATCCTTTCCTCAAATACCTTTCTCAAAGAATCTATGCCTAATTTCATGAATCTGTATGCTTTGCTCACTTGGAGAAGAAATCAGTAGCCTTCTGTTAACAGAACAACATAAATAAAGTTACTCCAAACTCAGGGTATTTTTATAGGTCTGTATATCTAGATATGAAGCACCTCAAATGAATGCACATTAAACTGAAATGAGCTAATTCACTGTTTAGAAAAAGGACTGAACATTTTCAGATCTTTGTCTTTAAAAAGATTTCTCATCTATGGGGATTTCTTACATTTGCAATGAGCCAAAATACAAATACATTGGAAAATTCTAGTTGGTTACCTATTACTATATTTATGTACAAAGTCTTGGTCATTAAACACCACTGTCTCAATACCAACATGCAATCAATGCATGTGATTTCTACAATTAGAAATTTAGAATTTTCTTACTTGAAATGAAACTGCACAATTTCAATACAAAATGCCATCAGACCTTTAACATTCCTTGAAAGTAATAACGCAATTTGCCTCACCAAGACCACTGAGAAAACTATCTGTCACATACTTTATATTTCAGTTATGCTTATAATAATAATGATAATCACCTGTTCTACTGTGCTCATAGAGATGGCTCTTTCCCATTACTGTGCTCACATAGTTGGCTTTCTTAGCACTTCCTGAACATCAATCTGAGAGGAAAATATGAAAGAAATCCCCAGAATATAAAAATTATAAGTACATTATAAAGATCTGAAAAATTGACCAGGGTTATTAAGGTACTCTTTTCCAAACATAAGGTTTCAAAATGCATAAACTTTAATATCTAATTATAGCAATTTATGTCTGAAACACCAAACTTCCACCAACTTCTCAAAAGCAATCACAGTGAGAAATAAAGTTGTCCCTTCAGGGAAATGCCAATAGCACTGCTGCACATATCAACACCATAGCAAACTACATGCTCAGAATTAATCCAAACACAAACTTTCAAATGAGCTTTAAATTCACAACAGGTGGCCAAATGATTAAAATTTCAGCGACCATGTCATAAGACTATTTCATTTTTTACAGATGCTTTTCCAGGAAGGATTGTAAAACCAGCATTTACAAAAGGGGATCAACAAATGCTAAGGTGTTAAAAGTACAGCTAACATAAACATGAGGCAATGTTGTTCTTGACAGTGTTTTTCAAAACAATGCTGGAAGCAGCAATACAAAATACAGCATACCTGAATGTATTTTTTTGTGCTTTGTAAGGTGGTCATGGCGAATAAAAGTTTTTCCACATTCATCACACTCATATCTTTTATCATCATGATGTACTCGTAGGTGAAGTCTATAAAGAAAAAAGAAGGAGCCCATTGAAACTGGTAATTCAGAAGGAAGATGCTGGTCAGTAAATACAGGATGAAAAGGAATGACAGCAGGTTATGTGCTCAACCACCCTCACCACATCATTTGCTCTGTGTCTATGACTTCCAGAGTGCTCAGTCTTTTAAACAAATATCCCAGGTTCCTAGACACCTCTTCCAGAAGAGCACTGTGGAATTACACATGCCCAGACCAGTTCTGCACATTGCCTAAGTTCTTCCGTCTGAAATCACATCAAAAACGCTACCAAATGTTTGAAGTTGTCATCTAATTGATTCTCAAAGATGTCAGAAGTATGAGTATTTCAGGAATTAGAATCAAATTGTACGTTTCCAAATGACTAAGTACACAACAAAAACAGCTAATGGTAAGGCCAAAGATTGATGACTAATCCCATTCTCAACAAATGATATCACTTACAAATTGACAGTTAAGAATTTATTGTCTTTTAAAAGACTTCTACTTTATGAAAATTACATTCTATCACTTTTCTTCCCACTGATAAACAGTGTTTTAAACTCAAACATAGATGACAAAAGGTCTTGATTATTAAAACTCATTTAGTTTGAATTTTCACTGCCAAAATCTATGCACAGCCAAGTGAAAGGATTAACTTTCCTATTTAAGTTGCCAAAACAACTGTTGATTTCAAAGCAACTGTTGATTTTACAATAACTAAACCAGTCAATTGACTAGACTATACGTAATTAGAAAACATTCTATTTCATCTTAAAGAGGTAAATGTAAATGAAATGTTAAAACCTTAAGATTAAAATTCTAGACAGCATTAATAAAAATTAAATTATACATATTTCTTAATAAATACCTACCTAGCTATTTAGGAGAAAATACTCTATATTTTTAGAAACTGCAAAAATCAGTTTTCAGTGGTCATTCAGACATAAAAACCATTAAATATGTAACAATGCAGAGAAGACTGTCTAAAACTGAGAATTTCTGAGTCTGCAATCATATCAAATTTTCATATTAAATATATTGTTAGAAAGAAAGATAGTGATAAAAGAATGAAGAAATATAACAAGTTTGGAAAATCATAATTTTATATTTTAATAATCTAATATTTTCATATGTTAATTTAATTTTTATATTTAATATTTTAATAATTAAATATTTAAATAACGATAGCTTAGTAAAGCCCAGTAAACTTGATAATGAAGAAAAGTACATTTTATGCACAGAATGAAGATAACTTTTAAAGTTGTAGAGGAAAAAAATCTACTCAGTCATGTTTTTGAACAACTTTGCATAACCTTAAAAATTGTTTTATTTAAACAAAGCAATTATAATAAAATAGGACTAAATGGAAATGTAATTTTATCTCATTTAATATATTGAAAGAGAACATTACTTACCTATATGAGCTCCCATGGCGAAAACTTTGCCCACAGATACTACAAAGGTGAGGCTTTTCTCCACTATGGATTCTCAAATGTTCTTTCAAAGTAGTTCTGTTAAACAAATAAATATTTAAATAACAAAATTAATTCTTTGAAATATCTTTTGTTTTATTCTATCTTTTGCAATATTCTATAAGTTCTTCTTTTCTTTTTATATTTTAAACTAAAGCATAATTCAATTATCTTTTGTCCTGAGTTATTCTACCCTCTAACAGCCTTATTCATAATTATTGCATAAAAGTCCTTAAACTTTTTTTCTTTTTTTTTTTTTTGAGGCAGGTTCTCCTGGTAGCCCCAAGCTAGCAAGAACTTGCTATGCAGATGTGTTTACCTTTCTCTTACTGATTTCCCACAAATAAAGCAAGTCCATTTTCTCTTTCCACCATGAGTACATTCTATATGGCGCTTCAAATTTCCAGTGTCATTGAATTGGCGACCACATATATCACATGGAAAAGGACCTGAAAGAAATAGCATGCACTGGAGTTTAAAGATAGATATTAAATTATATTTAATAGGTATAACAAAAATTCATTCCCACCACTATCAGCATGAGTCTAAACAAAATACGCTGAAATTGTTTATATTTTTCTTCCCTTCTACATTGCTTATTCCTAGAGGATATTTCTAGACCTCTTAAGAGTCAAGTACAAAGTTTAACATCCAAAAAAATATGTAAGTCCTGAATAAACCAGTATTACTAAATTTAAATGGCCAATTCCTAATTTCAGATTAGACTGAAACAATGTAAGAAATATTACAGACACAATTTCTGTGAAAAGAGATAATGAGAACAGTTAACAGTTCATGGTTTTAAAATAGATTGCTCTTCCCACTTAACAATGTATCAAGGTCACTGAGAAGACTGAAAATACTATGCTACCATTCATTCTTATAAAACTAAACCTACACTCCAAATGGTAATGATGACCTTACCTGTTTTATGAATTTCACCATGATTTACTAAACAAACAACGCAGACAATAAGTTGCACTTATATCAAGTTAAAAGAAAAACAAAAAACAGATGGAAGAGTCTTCTTGCAATAGATGGTGATTAACACAGAGACCCACCAACGGTCAACATGTGAAAAATAGGAAACTGTAAAGTGCTCAGTCATAAATAGGACACCTATAAAGCACCTCTCCTCTGAAGGCTCAGGGATCATTGCAAAAGAGGGGACAGAAAGATGGTAAGAGCGAGATGACAGTAGATGAATACAAGTGAACTGTGTTGTCTGGACATTACAGGGCAGTTGCACATATGAACCCACAGGGCCTATACCAGCAAGGAGACAACTTGTACAAATCCAAGCCAGAAAGGAGCTCAACACTGATGAGGGAAGTGGGCAAGAAGGCCCAGCCCCAGTGGAGAATCTATTGGCAACTGATGATTGCTGGGAGAGAGGATGTCAGCTTTCCCTACTGGTATGATACATGGTAGGTTGAGCAGACTCCAGAGCATGAACCCAAGAACACTTGGGAGGTATGGATTGAAATCAAAGGCCTTTGAAAAACAAAAATTAAATAAATAAATAAAAGAACTGATAGATAATAATGATGACATGATCAGGGGTGGGTGGACAAGTAATGGGGATAGGCTGGGGGAGGGAAAGGTGGTTCTAAATGATCAAAATACAAAATACACTGTATGAAATTCTAAAATCAATACAAAGATAAACTGAAGACATTGTAATGAATTAATTGTAATAGCATAATAAAGGAATAAAGAGTCTGAACACTGGATTTCAGAAACATAATTAAAAGCAAAATCGATCTTTAACTACAGTAACTGAATTGAAGGAAGAAATAAAGCACTCAGATTCATGTATTAGCTTTCCTCAAGAAAATGATTCTTTTTATACCAAAGTGGTCAGTTCACGGTCATTTTGGTCTACATAGCTAGTTTGAGGCCATCCAGAGCTACACAGTGAGACACAGCCTCAAAAACAAAAAAACCAAAAAACCCTATTTTTTTCTATATTTGATATTCAGTTTTGCAAGTAGTCAAACTTCAACTTTCTATTTTGTGAAGTTAAGCTAGAATCTTAACACTAATGCAGATCTTCACAACAACTCTGTATTTAAGATAAAATTATAAGATCTGGACTTTTAAGTCAAATAATCTGACTATAACTCTTACACTTACAAAATGGAGATATATTAAAATTTTTTCATCCGTAACTGTTCAGCTTGCATTAGTTAGATCTCTCTCCCTCTGACTCAACAGAATATTGCTAACATAAGCAACATGAATATATTTTTGTATAAAGCAACAGTTCCCAAAGGTTGATGATCACTTTATCATCTGCAATAGCATCCTGTAAGAAACTGTCACAAGTATACTGAAGAATCACACCCTAGACCTATAAAATTTAATACGTGCTCTTGCAACAGAGCTATCAAACCATATTTTAACAATCACTTCATGTGACTGCAACATGTACCAAATCTGACAAATCACTTACCTTAAGGACATAGCAATTCATAGGAATGGAAATTTAACAGTTGAGAATCAACAGTGGCCTACCATTAAACATGCCTCTGTTGCCTGCGCACTGTTTTTACTGTCCTGTGCCTTCACACGCTGTGCATGTGCGCTGGCCCTGAGCCACAGCACCAGCCCCTACTCTTAATCAGCTACATGGTTTATTTTTATTCTATTTAGTCTTCTTCTTAAATAATGATGTAAATATATATACATATATGAAAAATATGTATAAATGATGGAAAATATAAACACATTGTTTTATTTCAAAAACAAGCTTCTCAGAGGTCTTGAAAATTATTAATAATTACAATGCGGGAAATGACAACACATATTCAGAGAAAGACAATGCAGACTATGTCGAGCTCTACATTTCAGCACTTACTACGCATTTACCTTCTTTAATCCTCAAAATATTTATTGACCCTCTTTCACAAATATGGAACCTACAGCTCTTCAAAAATATAGTAGGTGGTAAGTGTGACAGAGAAAACAGCTAGGTTACAAAGTCATATTCTTCATTACATCACACCATACCTACCAAAGATTTTCTGCAGGTAAACATCAACTTATAAAATTATACACAGTAACTGACAATTTGTGAAAAATTTTGTGTAAAAAGAGAATGATAACGATAACCATTACAATTGGACAAATAATCTCCCCAGACCCTAAGACAGAATTGATTATATAGTTAGCAGTTATTTGATAAATATTTACAACTTTCCTTGAGAATTTTCAGTAAACTTTATAACTAAAGCTTAGCACATCAATTAAACCTTAATACCCAGAATTTCTGCAACATTTCCCTTATTGAGCCAAAGTATAAGTAACCTTTTAACAAGTCATTAAAAAATTTGGTTAAGCCACTTTTTAAAATTATTTTTATTTTATGTGTATTGTGTGTATTTGCCTGCATATTAGTAAATGCACCCATGTCAGGCAATGCCCACAGAGGTCAAAAGAGGGTATTGTATTCCCTGCAATTGGCATTACAGATGGTTGTTAGCAACCATGTGGGTGCTAGGAACCAAACCCCAGTTCTCTGTAAGAGTAGCTAGTACTCTTAACCACTAACCCATCTCTTCAGCCCCTGGTTAAACCATTTTGAAACATCATATTCAAAAGCTCTAAAAGTTGGCTAGTTCATTATATGCTTAAATACTAATATACCTCCATTGATGAGAAAAATAAATGCTGTATAAGTTACCTTAATTTGTTAAGGCTTACTACTAAATAATTAATAGTGGACTAAACTTATAACAGAATTACTATCTACTGTTCTTCAAATATTACTAAATGAAAACTAGAGAGATGACTCAGGGGTTAATAGCACTGATTGCTCTTGCAGAGGACCTGGGTTCAATTCCCAGCACCCACCAAGCAGCTAACAACCATACATAATTTCAGCTTCAGGATCTCCTATACCCTCTTCTGATCTCTGTGGGCACTGCATGACACTGGTGCACATGCAGGCAATACAATCATATGCATAAAATATATAAATAAATAAATATAAATATATGCATATTACTAAATGGTATACTAAAGTTAAAACAGAAACATCAGGAACAGAAGTGGAAGTAGAATCAAATATATTAGTTATAAAAATTACTTTGGGTGATTTTTTGCAGGTTGTAACAGCAGGCCAAGACCCATGCAAGCTCAAGCTATACAAAATCCCAGCATGCAGGAGAGAGATGGATACAAAGCTGAGTAACTACTGGCAACTGACAGCTACTGGAAGAGGGAGAACCAGTTTCCACTAAGGGAGTTACCCCTGGTAGGCTGACAATGCTCCCAGGGTCAGACTCACACCCAAAAATATTTGGAGAACATAAACTGGACTTGATAAGTTTTTTAAAATAAATCAAAGAGGACATAAAGTTGGGGGGTTCTGGGGATAGAAAAATAGGAATGGATCTGAGAGAAGATGTTGAAGGGGAGGGGGTTGAATGTGATCAAAATACAGGAAAGTATCAAAGAATTAATGGAAATATCATTTAAGGAAAAAAAAAAAGAATGCTCAGACCTGAGAGATGACTCAGTGGGTAAAGTGCTTGCCACCAAGCCTGATGACCTACATTCAATTCTCAGGACTCACATGGGGGAAGGAAAGAATGGACTCACTCAAGTTGTCCTATTATCTCCACAGGGACACACACAGGCGAACTAAATAAATAAATAATGTCTAAAAAGATTTCTCAAAATTCAACAATAAAAAACCCCAAACAACCCCACTTTAAAAAATGGGCTAAAGATTTAACAGATGTCACATGGAAGACAAACAAATGACAGGCACATCAAAAGATGTTCCCAATTGTATCACTGTACTACAAGCTAAAACAATGAGATACTACCAACACCTATCACAGTGCAGTGGCCCAAACCCAGAACACTGACAACTCCAAATGTTAAATGACAGGAATTCTAAGTCATTCCTGGTAGGAATGGAAAATAATACAACCACTTTGGAAGACTACACAGCAACTTCTCACACTGAATATATTCTAAAAGTCCAATAAATAAATAATAATAAAGAAAGAGCCTTTCTTTACATTCCTAGGTTTTTATCCAAAGGAACTGAAAATTTATGTATACAGAAAAATTTGCACAAAAAAGAGCAAATTTTGTAGCAATTTTAAATTATCAGTCACCCAACTTGGGAGTTCAGTTCTAACAGCTGTAGTATGGAGATGGACTCAGGGAATGCTAGGTCTGTGCAGACCCAGTACAATGAGAACTAACTGCACCTTCTCAGTTTTGCTTTTAAAGAAAACTGGAACCTGCTTTTAAATACAGATTTTAAAAGGAAAAAAATTAGTTCAAGAGTGGTAAACTCTTCCAGGATCATTAAATAACCACTGCCATGACTTCTATAAGAAAACTTAACTTGCTTACCCAGATGGAACTTTTCCTGATGTTTTAACCGTGCAAATCGAGATTTGAAATGTTCTTCACAATAGGTACACTTAAAAGGTTTATCTTGCGAATGCAGAATCATATGTTCCTCCAAGTGTGGTCTTCGAGTAAAAGACTTCTTACAAATCTAAATGATAATGTATGTCAATTTTACTAGTTTAATTCAGAACCTGAATTAAAATACAAAGCTGAGAATACAGATAAATGTAATCAAGTAAAGAAAAATTTCTCCCAACATAAAATTTACCAAAGTAGAATCAATTTTTAACTGTGCTGGTATGTGTGCCTTCAGGGGGGAGGAACACCTAAGAACTGTAGCCAGGAATTATATCAAATTAGCACTAAAGACAGATGAATTTCAACTCATTCTGTATCTAGCAGGTCTATAAAATACTCCTAATTCTTAATTCCAGATAGCAATTTCTTTTCTTAATCTATTAAATAAAACTATTAAATAATCTATTTAAATAAAAATTATATGGTAAGATTTTCTCATTATTGCTATGTATTTGATTAGAAATATGAATAACAGGGGTTAGGGAGATGGTTCAGTGGTTAAGAGAACTAGCTGCTCTTGCAAAACACCTGGGTTCAAGTCCCAGCACACACATTTTAGCTAACAACCATCTGTAACTCCAGTCCCAGGGAGTCTGACACTCTCTTCTGATCTATGTGGGCACTACACAACACGGGTGCACCTACTTACATGCAAGCAATACACTCATATGTATAAAAAGTAAAAATAAATAAAAATTTTTAAAAAGAAATTTGAACAATAAAATCACAGAAAACCATCCAACAGTTGTCTCTTAAACTGTTCAGCAAAGACAATGAAACAGTAAGGTGAAGAGGATGTATAGTCAAATAATTGCAGTTTCTAGAAGCTGAAATCAGAGCATTGGTGACAATTTTGTACGTTTGAGATATATATATAGATATATATATATAATCTTTGAAATAAAAAGATTAAATGATACATTAAATATTAAACTATATGTAACTAAATACTGAAAAACAATACTTTAGGAGTATGACAGAATATACACTCATTCATTCCTTGCTATGACTCCCGCTGAGAAACGCAGCTGAAATTCCTCTCCCCTTATTCTGTCCTGTTTTGTTCACAGAACAGTATGTGGTGGAAGTTACGATAAAGGACTTGTGAGACCAGGCCATAAAAAGCCTTAAGCTCTCACTCACTAGGCTTCTTGGAGCATATTCACACTCTTGGAACCTAGCTGCTATGCTAGAAGATAGCTTTGTGAAAAGAACAGAACAATGGAGTCTCCTGTTCAATGAGGCATCACCAACTTGCCAACCATGTGAAGTGAGCCACTCTGGAAATGGTCTCAAACCAGACTGGATCATCCCATAACTTAAAATATACAACTTACTTTAACTGACATCATAAGGAACAGAAGAACTATCCAGAAACTCCAGTTCAGATTTCTGACCCACAAAAAAGATATGATACAATAAAATAGTAGTTTAAGGACACTTAAGTTTCTTGTTAGTTTATTATACAGCTTGAGAGAGCCAGAAATGGAGAGGTGATTTTAACACCTTACATTCTACAGCAGTAACATCAACGATCACAACTCTAAATACATAGCGTAGTAACTGCTCTAAAAATATAAACTAAGGAAGGGAAGGAAAGTAAAAACAAACTATGATCTCTGCTTCTGAGGTCTATCATCTAAAAATTAGCATATCATAGGCTAAATTTAGGGAAAAAAGGGTAATTTTACTCAATTTTAAAAATGGAATAAACTAAGTTCCATTGACTTTAAAACCTAATTACCTTTCTTGCCCAAAAGGCAACATTACATTTATTTTGGTTTTCTAAAAGAAATTAAATTTCTTACATCACATTTCCAACTCTCACTTTTAGTCTTCTTGATGGAAATAAATTCTTGTGCATTTTCAGGATGAAATCTATCAAAAAAGGAAAACTAGTATGAAATAATTATGCTAATTAAGTCAATAGTTCATATGAATCTGTCAACAGTGATGTCAAGAATCAGGTACCAGCCCAGTGTGGTGGTACCTGCCTGTTACCCCACACTCAAGGGGCCAAGGCAGAAGATCTGGTGTTGGAGGCCAGTCTGGGCTACATAGCAAAACTCTGTTTCAAAAAGCAATGAATTAGGTATTATCTGTGTCTGTTTTTCTTGATTCAGGGTCTCACTTTGTAACTCAATCTGGCCTTGAACTTATGGCAATCCATCTGCCTCAGCCTCACAAGTGCTAGGATTATAAAGATCAGTCACTGAACCCTGCTGAGTTACTGTTTGTTTTTTTTAAAAAACGTAGACATGGGCTAAGAATATATGAATCATCATTTCAATAATTTTTATATGTATACCTAAGTTCATACAGAAATTAAGAAAATTATATTTTAAATGTATTCAGGAACATATCTATTTACATATAGTCTATAAGTTTTCAGAAACTTTTTTAGTTAATACTCAATTCTGTAACCAATATATTCAAACTTCCACATTATACAAAGCTGAGTATGAAAAATTAACTTCCTAAAGTTTTAAATTCATGCATTTCTGAAGACATACTTCTCAAAATTCATTACAAAAAACAGATAATCAAAACACATCTTAAACTTTATATTACAGGCCATATTCCTCACTCTCTGTCAAAAGGCTCCAACAACAGAAAAAAATGCAACCATTTGTAGTTCTTTTGTTAATCTTCCATCTCTACAAAATAATTAAGCAATGAAAGAATTGGAAACAAGTATACTAGAGATTATTTTCAGTTTACTCATATTTATGTTAAAAGGCACAAAGAAGTCTTTTATGGAAGCAAGATAATACTTGCCTCTTCACATGCTTGGCTAAAGTCTTCTTGCTTGCATGAAGTTTATTACAGTAAGGGCACTTGTGCTCCTTCTTATGAAATTCTGTCTCATTACTGTGCTTCTTTCTGTGAACAGTTAAGTTAGACTTTGTCGAGTAACGCTGGTGACAAATATCACACTCAAAAGGCTTCTCACCTGTGTGCACACGGGTGTGGCTCTCATATTTTCCTATAAAAGAAGAAAATATTAAGTTCGTATCTGCTGTGTTGTGATTAAAATTTTACAGTGGAATAAAAACACAAGGTTCAATAAACATTTTCCACAGGGAAAATCAAAAAGAAAAAAATTACCTAAATCTCTAACTCAGATGAACATCAAAAACTTAAGTGCTTTGGGCTTACTGTTCAAGGTACACTTTTCCTCAAAAACTTGGATCATTTAAAAATGTATTCATAGCATGTATTTCAAAAATCGTAACATTTGAAAATTTTTCTAGAAAACTGTTAGCAAATTCTCGGAGTTTAAAAAAATTTAAATATATGGGGACTGAAGAAATGGTTCAGAGGCTAAGAACACTGACTGTTCTTGCAGAACACCTGAGTTCAAATCCCAGCACCCACATGGAGGCTAATAACCATGTTTAACTCCAATTCCAGGGGATCCAATGCCCTCTTCCCGCCTCTGTGGGCACTGCATGCTTACATACATGCAGGCCTAACACTCTCACATGACAAATTTAAAAAAAATGTAATGTACCTTTTTAAATGTAAAATTACCCTTTAGCAAAACATCCACTCACCATTTAACACTTACTTTCAGTTTACTTTTACTATCTGTATCTACAAACTGAATTTTCAGGATTGGTCAATCTTTTCAAATAATACCTCCATATAATGTAAGCTATTTTCTCTTTTTACAAAAGGCAGTCTAGAAAAGCTCAACATACCTCATAGTTAACAAAACCTATACTACACTGTAATGTATTCATAAAAGACCTCCCCAACTTCACTGAATGCTAAATCCAACACAGATAGTATCTAAGGAAGTAAGAAGAGTTGAACAGGTATAAAAGACATTCAGAGTCATGTATATAACATCTTCATATAATCTGAGTTCATATTCAAGTTCTGTATACATTCAGAATGGCTATGACAAGTATTTACAATAGACATAACCAAGAAAGTATAACAAAGACTTTTCAGAGAGTAAAGGCATAGTGAAAAAGAAATGGAATGAACGGATGCTCATAACAGGGTGCTTATTCACATTTCTATTTGAAATAAAATTCTTTTACACCATTAAGTAGAATATAATTTTCTACATTTCAGAGGCAGAACAGCCTCACAGGTAAACATAGGCCCTGCTGGATCTATACTCCCAAAACATAAATCCTGGCTCACTTTGGACTATGTGACCTTGGACAAGTGGCCTCTCTACACCACACATCTTCCTTACACCAAAAACTGAAATCAACTTATAAATTTTTCTGCAAACTAAATCTAAAGTGAAATTTAAACATTTCAGTCATGCACTTAAAAAAGAATAAAACTGACATCACAAAAACTAAAAAAAAAAATCCTTAAAATTTTCCAAAGCCAATGAAGTAATTATGGTTACTTAACAAAATAGCAGTTTTTTGATATTCTTGAATATAACTGAACGTAATAAAAATATAGAATTCTATCATCCATAAATGAATCATATTGCACTTACCACATAAACCAAGTAAAGAAAATCAAGAAGGATGTCAATCAGAGGCAAAGTAAAACAACGCATGATTAAAAAAAAAAAATCTATTAAATATTTAGGAACAAACTACATAGTATTGTAATAGACTGAATCTTTTTTTACATACATGTACCCAGAAAACAGGCAATTCTTGGGTACCTACTCAGTTAGCTATGATTTTAATAAAGCTAAATGTTTTAGCTCTCTCTACTTGTGTTAATAACACTTTATTGGGTTGTATTCAGTAAATGAGTTAATACATACAAGACACTTAAACTATTCTAGTACATAGTAAACAATAACGCCAGCCATTATTATTATTAACATCTGTAGCACAAAGTCTCAGGATTTAAAGATAATTTATTGACCTCCTAATGCAGAAATCTCATTTTTAATCTCAAATGAACAGTAAGAGTAACCTAAAAATCTTAAAAACACAAGAAAAATTTTCCAACAAACTGCTATTTTCTATGAAAATACTATTACTGTAAAGATCTTATATTAGTAATCTGTAGTGTTTTCACTGCATTTAAAGTCAAGAAGTTCTTCCTATTTTGAAATAAAAATTCAGATACACATTACTAACTAAACCACTGAACTGGCAAAGTTAAATTTTAAAAAATTTTGACTGTTAAACTTCTTTCCTAGACCAATAGTCTTAAAAAGATTAAAAAAAAAGAGAGAAATGTAACTGAAATTGCCTAATTAAGACAAACTAATGCTTATTTTGTATGTCTTTATGTATGTGTTGTTGTGCAGGCATACATGCAGAGACCAGAGCAAAACATTGGGTGTCTCCTTGCTGTCTTGAGTTGGGGTCTGTCACTGAATCAGAAGCTTGCTCTTCAGTAAGCCTGCTGGCTCACAAACTCCTGGGATCCACCTGTCCCTGTACCCCAGTGCACAGCCATGCACAACTTTTTATGGTTCAAGTTGAGGTCTTCTTTTTGCAGAGCCAATGCTCTTATGCAAAGAGCCTTCTCCCTAGCCCCAAACATAATGATTTTAAAAACCATTTAAAATAAATATAGCAAAGTCAAGAGACTAAAAACTTCTGAGGTAAAAAAGCTTTTCTTAAGTTATAAATTCAGTTTATACACATCTACATTGCACAGCCCATTATCTCCATGGATTAGCATTCTGAATAGGGAAGGCAGACAAGCATGAAGAAATGCCAGACTCAGAAGACCCAAGTATATCTCCAGAGACTTATAAAGAAAAACAAAATGTAATCCCCCAATATATTTCATGTTGAAAGCAACTGGGGGGGGGGTGAGAGGTATTCCTCAGTAGAAACTATCAACAGCTCCATCGATTTCTTCATTTTTATGTGGCAGAAGATATAACAATGTATATCAGAATGTTCATTTCATATCTATCGGTAGCTTTTAAAGTAGTCCATTATACCTACGCACTCTAGACTGCTAGCAGAAAACACAGTTTTCTGAACTAAAACTCAATATGAACTGCCTCAAATTAGAAACCACAGACTAAAAATATTTTCAGATGAATGAACTTGTCTTGACAAAGGTCATGCAAAATTATCACTTACACTTTTTGTATGCAGTTCTTGTGAAAAGAAATCTCATATCTGATATTGCTAAATCTTCAATTACACCTTGAACACATTCATACAGCACTCCCTAAGGAATTCAAACCCAAAATATTTAGCCGTAAAATACAGAATTCTCTAAGAACCAATTAGAATCTCTGTCCAAATAGACTAGTAATTGCTGTTTAATAAAAAAAGAGAGAAGACACAATTTTTTTTAACTTCTACAGAGACTGTGATTTAATCCAAGGAAAGATTTTAGTTCTGTGTAGGAAAAATAAAAAATATAAATTATCCAATTTTCTCTTACCCCATCTGTCATCTTTCTATTTTTGCTTTTACCCAGTAGGTCTTTAATATAAGGGGCAAGGTCAAAGGACTCTTATTTACATGAGAATCAGATGAGAAATGAACAGCTGGTAGCCTAAAGAAAGCTATAACTGGATCAGGAGTCTTCCAGCACCAGAAAGAGAAAAGATCCCAATAATGGAATCAAGTCCTTCAATTATGTATTGTGCAGCTAATGGTTCCAGCAGCAAGTCTCAGAACATATCCATCTCTCATAATCCCACTCTATGGCAGTCAAGTGAAGAGATGATAAAGAAACTTAACTGGGCTTTATAAACCGACATAAAGTAAGAGCCCAGTCTTTAAACTCAATTCAAGTAAGAAGTACTTACTGAAAAATTTTAATTATCTGGGATATCACAAAGCATATTAACCAAGAGTAAAGCATATAAACTCATTCTCATAATTTAGTTAAACCAGCATAATAAACAAAGATCTAGACGGACAATTAAAAACTCTGTGAAAGGATGAAGCATGAAATGAGAAAAATGGCTGGAAGGCAGCCATTAGTTTTGAGATAAAACATTACAATGTATCTTCTACATTCTCTTTTTGCCCCAGCTATCACCAAGCACTCTGTCTACACTCCACATTAACACTGCTCTTCCCTCATCTCACTCTTCACGGCCACAGCATCTTAGTAATCCAAGCAGCACCGTGCTTCTTGCATGTAAGACCTCCTTATCTCCTTGGCTTTCTCAGGCCCTTGTTCAATTTCCTTCTTCACACTGAAGTGAGCATGATCTTACACTGGATGTCATTTTCTTTAAAGTTTTTTTCCACGAGTTTCATTAAATAAAATGTAAACTCCTCTGCGCAGCACACAACCATTCTAGTCTGACCGCCATTTATTTGCCAGTCCTCAGTTTCTGTCATTTTTTTCTGTGCTTCTCTACCCATCAGGAAGCTACCTCATACCTGAGCAATTTCCAGAATATAACATACCTCAACGCCTTCACACACTGATCCTTTTACTTTGTAAATTCTTTAAGTTTGAGCTTCAATACTGCTTTTCTGTAAAATAACTCCTGGTTTCCTTAGTCTTCTGTATTTATTCTGATCCTGACAAAATTATCTTTATTGTAGGTATGATTTTATTTTGTGGGGCTGGGTGGGTGGGTGGACGTTTTGTTTTGTTGAGACAGGGTCTTCCTGTCATCCCAGTTGGCCTAAAACTATATATACCAGGCTGGCCTAGATCTCACAAAGATCCACCTGCCTCTGCCTTCCTCCCAAGTGCTGGGATTTGTTTTTCCATGTATTCATTAGCTCTAAGATTCTTGAGGACAGAATATATTTCATCTCTGTTTAACAGTGTTTGGCAGTCAATGTTTGATTAATGAATACAAAGAGCAGCTAGTATTCTTTGAACACCTAAATTTTGCGTAGCATTTAAGTGGTTCACTAGATAGAACTATCCCATTTAATTCTCATCATAACCCTTACACTATTAGCCTAACATCAGCATCATCTCATTTTACTTACAAAGCCACACACAGGTTAGCAATTCATACAAGACCAACTCAACCAGCAGTCTGACACTACAATAGCTCGTGGTTTGAAATTAGTATGATGAAGACATAAACAAGAACTAAAAGACCAGGAGACAGAGATGTGCTAATGTAAGGAGATAAGGAAGTGCCAGTGATAACTAGCCAGGTAGGTAGACAACACGGGGAAGAGTTAGAATGTAAATATTCTAAAAAGGTTAGATACAACCTTACAATGTAACCTACCAATTCCCATAGTATCTGGATTGAACTGAGAGAAAGGCATTTTGCAGAGTCCCTAGTTCATTAAGCCTTTAATCGTAGGTGTGTTTATCAATCTGGGTACATAAAACTTTTAGCTTCCTGGGGCATTAAAACTTATTTTGCTCATAAAAAGATTTGAGAACATGCAAGGTGAGACAAAATTAACAGGATTATTATTTTAGTATTATTACATAATCTCGTGATATTAAAACATATTATGTATTACAGTCTCCCAAACTTACTGGAACCCAAAATGCCTCCATCAATGATCTAATAGGCCTGCTGTTCAAGGAAACAGTTTAAGATCTATGCATTGGACCTACAATATGTGCTGTGAACTGACCCTTGATCACTGATTTCCAAGTCAAATTTGGCCAATTAAAGTAGAACACTGGAAGCATAGAGTAAAAATCTTTTAAGATGTATTGGATAGAATGTTCTTAAGTATCAAAAAGCTGTTCTTTGCATATGTATTGTATGGACACTGAAGGGCACAACAGCATTTATGGAGCATGACTATCAAGCTCCTTATACACTTAAGGTCTTCCAGTTGCAAGTTAACAAGTTACTCAGGAAGGTTTTTTGTTTTTTTTGTCTTTGTACAAAATATCAAAGTAAAATATTAATAATCGGTAAACTGGATTGTAAAAAAAGTATCCTGAATTAGAAATACGTTCATAAGGCATTACAAAAAGCAAAAAGAAATTACCAGTATATCAGTACATATTTTGATAACAAATGGTTGCCAGTAGCTTATAAAATCACTTTCTGCCTATACCAACAGCAAAGGTAACCCAGTACAAAGTACACAGGATATATTTAACTGTATGAATAATTTTACAAGGTCAGATTTATTTTAATGTTTTATGTGCAGAATGTATTTCACAATTTCATAACCAATTTACACGTAAACACCTGGAGGAGGAAACTTACAAAGTACCTATTTGAGCCACACATAATGCCTCAGAGGCTGTGAGTACTGCCACGAATTCCAAGCTAGGCTACATAGAGTTACAGGCCAGGGGCTATGGTGTGAGACCTTGTCTCAAAATAACAACAAAAAAGGACACATTAGATAAATAAGACATTTTCAACAATTATTTTACCAACAAATACCAGACATATCCAAGTTAAAAAAGCACTGACATAAAACTTCAGGCTACAGACCACATTTCCTACACCTTCTTTTCAAAAATTTTTCTAGTAAACACGTGAGCATTCACCCTAATTTTACAAGTGCTAGATATGGAAATGATTACTATAACTCACATGTTACAATGAAAGGGGAGAAATAGTAAACATTAAATTAAATCTAACATACCTAAATGTTCTTCCTCTAACTCAAAACTAGCACTTAGCTGTAAAATTAAACTAGTACATAAATTAAGGCTGTATACAATAATTACTGGGACTCTGGAGTCTTTCATACTAAATACAGTCGCCTGCAACCTGTCAGAACACACTGAGGAAAACACACAGGGTGACAGAAATACCAAATTCCTGCTTCTCAATTTAAAATAGCAGAATAATTTTCCGCACAGAAAATCTGAGTATCTTCACTACTTAGGCACTCTTTAAAACTTCCTTTCAAAGTTTAGGGGTTCGGGGCAGAAAACAAGTTCTCTTACCTATTCGGTCAAATGTTTTCTCACACTTGGGGCACTGCAGTATTTTTTTGTTCCTGTTCTGAATGACAACTGGACTCAGCCCCTCCTGACCGCTTCCTGGCGAGTCTCCGGCCTCGACTTCCTCTTCGGCATCATCTTTTTCACTGGGATCGCTGTCAGAGGACTCATCAGACATTTCCTCCTCTAGCTCATCTTCTTCGACATTATATTCACTCCCAGGATCCTCAGAATCATTTCGATCTGACTTCTCCTTATCAAAACTGTCTTGATTCAAATTGTCCGACCCATCACCGCTTTCTTGTTCATCATCGCTAGTGTCATCAAACTTAACGGGGCACTTGCGAGTCCTTTTCGACCTTCTGGCAGAAAAACTTCTCTCCAGCATCTTTAACCCATGTTTTTTCCCCAGTAAAAGGGACCTATGAGTTTTAGCCAAATGATTCTCTAAGGACTTTTTATAACAGAAATGTCTACTACAAAATTTGCACTGATGATTATTTGATAGTCTTCCCGTTAATTCATTTATTGTTTCTTCTGGTGATGATTTCTCCGTTAGCTCTGACTGAAAAGTAGCAATGTTTTCATTATTTAGCAGTTTGACTGCATCGATGATATCCAAAAATTTTGCAGCCTCTAAAACAAGAGGTATTTCATATTTGTACACAAAAAACTCTGACGTGTAAAGAAACTCAAGCAAATGCTGAAAAACCGAATGTGTTACATGATCCAGGGTGACAACATCCGTGCTTGGATTTTTGCTCAAACACGCATGAAAATAACTACTGCCAACAGCAACTACTACTTTATGTGCACTAAATTCCTTTCCTTCCACTATGATAAGTAAGTCACAGAAAGAGGGTTGCTTCTGCCTGTCATCGTTTAAATACTTCAGCAAATTCTTATTATACTGCAAAGAACTCAAAAGCCTTCTCTGATCCGGAGAGGGAGGAAGTTCTTGGTAGCAGTGACGCGATTCAGGGGCGGGTCTTTCTGTAGAATGAGTGTAGGTCACTCGGCCACACTCCACTGCAACATTTTCTTCCGTAGAATCTTTATGATAGCCTAGATGGATCTTCTCGTCTGGATTTGAAGTAACCTTTCTCCTTTTCTTCATTGCAGTACTGCGATTTCTCGACAAGAAACTTCATAAGTGACTTAAGAGATATCTAACCGAAAACTAGATTGTCAACATCAGCTTCTGGAGGGGCGTGCCCCGCCGGTTCATGGTCTGCAAAAGAGCGAGACTCCATGTCAAAACTCCGGGCGCAGCTGTCTTAAACAAGCAAAGGCGGCTGTCAACTAATCTCTCCGGAATCAGAGCTAAAGTGTGACAAAGTCAAGCTGGCGCTCATTAGCGGCTGAGATTTGGGGGCGGAGAACAGGAGGGCTGGGTTAGGAAAGACAAGCAACAAAAGAATAATGCGGAGGGAAGCCAGAGCACACCTTCCAGGCCCGATTCCCGAATCAGGTGGAAACCCGGGGCTCCCTCCAAGACCGCGCAGACCGGGGCTGCGGTTCGGGCGTAGGGCGCAGGGCCAGTGACAATAAGGCCGGCGCGGCCCGGCCGCTTTCCCCAACCAGCGAGGCGCGCCTTCCCAGCCCAGACCGCCTAAAGCCCGCGGCCAGGCGGGGAAGGACGGCCCAGCCCGGCCGCCCGAGCCCCAGGAAGCGCGGCCGCCCTAGGCCCGCGGTCACCCGGGACGCGCGGGCCGAGCAGCCCCGGACCCTCCCCACCCCGGCCCGGGCCGAGCGCCCGCCAGGCCCATTACCCGGAACCCAGGGCTCCCCCGCCGGCTCCGGGCCGCCCAGCTCCGCCGCCGCGCGCTCGCGCCCACCCACTTCCGGGTCCGGCCCCCCACCTCAGCCCTCCGCGGCGCTCCTTCCCTCGCGGAGTCCCGCCGCCGCCGCTCTCCAGCACGTCAGCTGCGCGCAGCCGCCGCGCCACCCGGACAGGCCGGCGTGGCCAGGGCGCATGCCCGCGCCTCCTCTCGGCGCATGCTCCCTCGGTTTCCTGGGGAACCGTAACTGCTCCAACAATCCGTTACTCCGGGTTTTAGTGGCGACTTGGGGGCCAAGGGGGCGGAACCAGAGTAGCTGTGCTGCGACAGGGGAGGTGGAAGGACTGATGAGTTAGGCAGGGGCGCAAGGACCGCGGAGCTATTTGTCACCAGTGTGTTTAGTATTTCGTTTATTAAACAGCTGCCTGCTCACAGTGCCAAACCCCCGAGAATCTGGGCTTGACCGTCTCTGCGTTCTTTGCTATTTAAGTAGCGAGATTTACATCTACCTTAATGTTAAGGGCAGCTAAAGTTGTGGAAGCTTTTTTTCCCCCTCAGTTATAATAAACATTAAAAGTACGTATAGATGTAAACCTGATTGGAAAGAAACGAAAGCCAAAACAAAGAAACATCCGGAAGGACTTGGAGAGTGGCTGCGGATTTTGCATCTCTGACAAAACCCCAGGTGGTCGGTAGTGCTTATCTGAGGATCTTAGTGGCTAGTAAGGTCCTGGGTCTGGTTTGTACAAACATGAAGAAAGTAAAATGAAGGCTGCGGTCCAACGAAATGGGTGCCCTCCTCACCCATAGGTTCACCACCTTCATAACTCCCACGCAGACAGCTAGGAACCTGAAAAGGCCTCCCTCTCCTTAGATGTGGGCGCAGACTTCTGTCTGAACCTTGTTTCCTCCAATTTGGCTAGATGCTGGAGTGAGGGTGCTTTTTAGATGTGGTTATGCTAAACGGCAGATTTGTGAAGCTGATTGATCTCCAGTAATGCAGCCCACTGCATCTTGTCAGTAGAAGTCTTGGAGAGCAAAGACTGACTGCCAAATCCGCAATTCCTCCCCAAGACTTCAACTAGAAACCCTACCAGTGTTGTCACCCCAGAAGAACTCAGACTGAAGACTGGATCTTCAACTCTTACCTAAATTTCGAAGCTGTTGGGCTTGTCCTTCGCATTTTGGATTTACCAGTTCCCACAACCACAAGACCTAATTCCTTGAATTAAATCATATCAGTCTTATTTCTCCATTCTATCATCTGTGTTTCTCTGAAAACCACGGACTAACCCACCAGCAACAAGAAATGTGTGAGGCAAAGAACTTACATCTAGAATATAAAGAAAGCCCACCAGTATTGTAAAATATGTAGACATGTACATTATAAAATAAGAAATTATTTGAATAGACATGTCATCAAACATATGCACATAAAACGTTGATTTTTAACTTGCTTTTAATATACTGATAATTATACAGACACAGTATCAAGTGTTGGTGAAGATATAGGTCAGCTAAAAATGCCACACATTTTTGTGGAGTTGTAAAATGGTACAAACACTATGGAAAGTAGTAATTTCCAAAATCATCAAACATCTTGTAAAAGTGAGCCATTCCATCCTTATCCAAAATAAATGAGATAATATATGGTAATTTTATTTTAAATGACCCCAATCTGGAAGCAGCTTCCATGTTCAAAAACAGATGCATGGATAAGCATATTGTATTCATATATAATTTACTGATATTTAACAATAAAAATAACAGACTAATGATAAGAGCATAAGTGGGTCTCAAAATAACTATACTTAGTAAAACCCCAAGTACATTTTATTTCTATATGATCAAATATCACAAAATTGCAAGTTATAAATAGCTAAAGCTACCCATTTTGTAGTTTGGGGTGAAGGCATGGAAAAGTGACAGATTATAAAAGGACAAGAGACAATATTTGCTCATTATTTTGACTGTGGTAATAATTTGACCACGGAATGTAACTATTGTGTTGGGAAAGTTGTGGAGCCTTTAGGAGAGAGAACCTTGATAGAAGAAGTACATCACCAGAGAAGGCTCAGAGGTTTTCGAACTCAGCCTCACTTTCTCTCTCTGTTTTCTGAGGGTGGGTACAGTGAAATTTAGAACAAGCCATATGAACCACATTACTGCATATTTTTGATACCAGAATTCCTAGATTCTAGAAAATCAGGAAACATATTTATGATAAACTTGTTGAAAGTTTTCAAACATGCCTTACCTCACATTGTTTCTGGCTGATATTGAGCATTTCTATTATTATCAAGCTAGTGTAAAGCTATAAAGTTGATACTGTAAAAATCCCAAATTACAGTTTCTAGTGTGATACTCTTTCAAAGACGCATGAGATTTCAAAATCATACAGAGCTATATTATGAATGTGAAAGGCGGCAATGGAAATTTTAGAAAATTGACATATGTTGTAGAAATTAAGAGAACAGCAATAATCTGTTAGAATGTAAATTTTAAACAGGCCCAATTGTCACTGAAGGCTCTATATGGGTGCCAGTTTCAATAAGTCAAAACTGGGAACACTTCCTGAAATCGGCAAGAATGAAGCTACTCTTCGAGAATATTCTACTATGTACAAGAGAATTATAAAGTGACATTCAAACCTGTTACCTAATTAAAGCACCATCGAGAAAGGACATATTCACAGAATGTGCAGGGATTCTGGGACTTATAAAAAAAGACCCAACCTATAAATCATAGGTATAAAAAAAGAAGATATCCAGAATAGTTGTTAATTAAATTAATGGAGAAAGAACAACTATCTATGATAAAAACGGATTGAAGGAATTTGGGGCTAGAAAGTTGGCTCAGAGGTTAAGAGCACTGACTGCTCTTGCAGAGGACCCACATTCCGTTCCCAGCAACTACATGGTAGCTAACAACTGTCTATAACTCCAGTTTTAGGGGACCCAACACCCTCTTCTGACCTCCATGGGCATTGTACAACACAGGTGCACTTACATACATGCAGGCAATACACTCATATACATAAAATTTAAAAAATAATACATAAAACATTTTTCAAAAAAGAATTTATGACCACTTAGCCAGAACTATAGAGGACGCTGGAAAGAATACTTCAGTCTTAAGAGAAAGTTAAATGCATCCAAGAGAGCACAGGAAATAAACAATTACAGAAGAGTTAATCAAAAGAAGTCTAAGAAAACACTATCGAAACAAAAAAGGAATTAGTATGTATTCAATAGTAGCTCTCAGTATTAATGGTCTCAATACCTCAATAAAGAGACATAGACCAACAGATTGGATTCAAAAACAGAATCCATGTTTTTGCTCTCTCCAGGAAAAATGCTTCAAGTTCAACAATACATACCATCTTATGGTAAAAAGATGACACAAGGTACTCCAAACAAATGAAACCAAGAAACTAACAGGCATAGCTATTCTAATAGTGAACCAATTATTCTTCAATTCAAAACTAGTCAGAAGAGATAAGGAAGAGTACTTAATATTCATTAAAGAAAAATCCACCTAAAGGCTAGAATTTTAACATTTAAGCACAAAACACAGAGACACTCAATTTCACAAAAGCAATATTATTAGACCTAAAACTCCAATACAGTGTTATTGATTTCAATATCCCACTCTCAACAACAAACAGTTCATCTAGACAAAAACGAAACAGAGAAACTCTGCAGTTAAGTGACATCATAAAAAATTAATCTAATGAACATCTATGGAATCTTCCACTCAAACAAGAAAGAATACAACTTTTCTTCTCATAAGCCCTTGAAACTTAAAATTGACCACATATTAGTGCACATCACAGATTTCACCAAATATAAGAAAACTGAAATAATCCTGCATTCTATCTGATCACAGAGGAATAAAGCTGGCTATCAACAGCAATAAAAGCTACAGAAAGGACAAAACCTCATGGAAGTTAAAAACACACAACTGAATGAAAATGCTTCAAAGGAGAAATCAAGAAGCAGAATTTAAAAATCCCTAAATTGGAGTGAAAACAGCATACCAAAATTTGAGGCATGATAAAGACTATTGCAAGAGGAAAGATTATAGCACTAAGTGCCTTCATAAAGAAAAGAAGGAAAACTATAGAGACCACATATTAACAACTTAATGCAGTACCTGAAGGCCTTGGGAAATCAAGAACAAATGATACTTAAAGGGAATACGGTGTAAAAGGTAAACTGAGGACTGAAATTAATTAAGTAGAAAGGAAAAACAAAATAAAGGATCAATGAAATAATGAGTTAATTCTTTGGAAAAAATGAACAAGATTCAAAAACTTTTAGCCAAATGAACCAAAAAGAGAAAGAACCCAAATTAATAAAATCAAAGATGAAAAGGGAAACATGACATGAGACACTGAGGTATTCAGGGAACCATAAAAGCCTATCTTAAAAACCTGTATTTCTCTAAACTAAAAAAAAAATCTAAAAGAAATGAGTTAATTTCAAGATGTGTATGACCTACCCAGATTAAACCAAGATGAGCTAAACAATTTAAGGTGATCCATAGCAACCAATGAGGTAGAAGAAATAATTAAAATCTTGCAGCTAAAAAATAAAACCAAATCCCAGGGCCAGGTGGATACAGGACAAAATCCTACCAAATATAAAGAAAAACTAATACCAATACTCCTTAACTAATTACAAAAAAATGGAAAAGGAAGAAACACTTCCAAATTCGTTTCTTTTTTTGAAGCCTATCTCTCACCAGGCACAAAATTCAAATCTAAATTGATAAAAGACTTCAACCTATAACCTAATAACCTGGATTTGATAGAGGAAAAAGTAGATAATACATTGGAATCTATGGGCACAAGAAGGACTTTCAAAAAAGGAAATGATAGTACAGGCATTAAGAGCAACAGGGGAAACTAAAAAGCTTTTATACAATGAAGGACACCATCACTGGAGTAAAGGGACAGACTACAGAATGGGAAAAATCTTTACCAGGTATGCATCTGATGGAGGCCTAGCGTCTATAATATACAAAGAACTTAAAAAAGTAGACATCAAGTTCTTCCACCCAGATCTTTGGATTAGCTTCCTAGTACAGACTGGCTAAACAACCCACCATAGATCCCCAAGTTAGTCCTCAGGGAATTCCCCTACCCGCCAACTTCTGATGCTCCTGATCATCCAGACATAGGAATCTTAGGTAATTCAGATCCCAGCCACAGAATCTCTATTCCATACTACTTGCCCACCCTCACCCTGTTCCCTGCCAATCCTACTCCCAGCCAGGATCCTTCCCCCAGATTTCTGGACTAGCTTCCTAACCCAGACCAACTAAACTCCCTAGCATAGACTCCTTTGGCTTTTGATCTATCTGGCACAGACCAGCCTTCCTGCTAGCCTGAGCAGCCTACCTACCCACTGCCCTATCCTACAAACCACCCAGACCAGTCTATCACCCTACAAGACACACCAATTTATTTTCCATTCCTAAACAAAAAGCAGCCAAGCTACATAAACAATATAAACAGAACCAAAACTAAATTAAACAAAAGCAGAGTAGAAGTTCCTACTAGAAACATAACCAACAAAGAACATCCATATGCCCAGACAGCAGCTCAGAAACACAAATAATATGAAAAACCATGAGACTATGTCCCCAGCAAAACCCACTAGTCCTACACAGTGCACTACAATGAGAACCACCCTAAGTAATACAAGGACACAAAATTTAAAAGAACAATCATAAGTATGATGAAAGAACTTAAAGAAAATACAGAGAAACAACTCAAAGAATTCAAAGAGGAAAGGCAAATGCTTGTGATGGAAGTTCAAGAACACACAAATATGCAGTTTAATGATATGGTAAAAACAATTCATGACTTGAAAAATGAGTTCACAAAAGAGATAGAAATAGTGAAGAAAACCCAACAGAAGTGAACATGACATTTAGAAACTCAATAAGCCAACTGGAAACAAACGCAGAAAGCCTCACAAGCAGAGTGAATGAAATGAAAAACAGACTATCAAGATTAAATGACAAAGTGGAAGATTTGGACTCTGTAAGCAAAGACTATGTAAAATTTAAAGAAAACACAGGAATGGAATACTCAGGACATGTTGAACAACATGAAAAGACCAAATATATGAACTATATGCACACAGGAAGAAGAAGAATCTCAGGTCAATGGCATTGAACAGATTTTCAACAGAATTATAGAAGAAAACTTCCCTTAACTAAGGAAAGACTCATAAGATTCAAGAAGCACATAAAACATCAATTAGACAAGACCAGAACAGAAACTCCCCATGGTGTATCATAGTAAAAACATTAATTGTGCAGAACAAAGAGAGGATACTGAAAGCTGCTAGAAAAAAACAAGAAGTTACATGTAAAGGAAAACCCAGTAGAATTACAGCTGACTTTTCAGTGCAAACCATGAAAGCCAGAAGAGCCTGGACAAAAGCATTCCCAACTTTAAATGAACATGGATGCAAATCCCGAATACTTCATCCAGCAAAACTATCTGTCAAGGTTGAAGGGGAACGGAGAATTTTTCATGACATGAACGGGCTGAAAGAAGTCGTGTCCTACGGAGAATACTTGAAGCAATACAAAGGTCCAAAGAAAGGAATGAGTATACCCAAGAGGCTACATAAAACAAATAAAACAAATAAAGATATAATGACAGAAACACAAAATAGGGGCAAAAACAGAAATTAAAATGACAGTACCCAATACACATCTGTCAATAATAACACTAAATATAAGTGGCCTCAGCACCCCTGTCAAAGGACACAGGCTAACTGAATGGATCAAGAAACGACACCCGAATTTCTCTTCTCATCAAGAAACTCATCTTACCACCACGGATAGATACTACCCTAGGGTGAAAGGACAGAAAAACGTATTCCAAGAAATTGTCTCTAAGAAACAAGAAAGCATTGCAATTCTAATATCTGACAAAATAGACTTCAATTTAAAACTAATTGAAAAGATAAAGTGGGCCATGTCCTTCTACTCAAAGGCACAATCATGCAAAAGGATAGTATAATCATTAACATATATGCACCAAACTCTGGAGCATTCAATTTCATAAAAACAGTACTCAGGACTATAAAAAAAACACAGATTAACCCCAACTCAATAATAGTAGATGACTTCAGTACCCTACTATCCTCACTAGACAGGTCAACTGAAGAAAGAATAAACAGAGAGACATCTGAATTAAATGGTCTTTTATATGAAATGAACCTAATAAACATCTAAAGAATATTCCATCCAAGAACCAAAGAATACACTTTCTACTCAGCAGCCCATACAAGTTTTTCTAAAATTGACCACATTCTGGGACACAAAACAAATCTCAACAAATATAAAAAAAATTGAAATAATTCTTTGCATTCTATCAGACCACAGTGCAATAAAGCTTATAATCAGCTACAAAAGAAGCTCTAGTAAATACACAAAATCATGGAGATTAACAACACACTCCTGAATGATGAATGAGTAATGAAAAAATTAAGAAATAAAAGTATTCCTGGAACTAAATGAGAATAAGAATACAGCATAACAAAACCTCTGGACACTTTAAAAGCAGTCCTAACAGGGAAGTGTATATATCATAATGCCTATATTTTAAAAAGTCTGAAAGACAACATGTAAATGACTCAACAGTAAAACTCAAGAACTGGAAAGACAAGAGCAAACCAACCTCAAATTTAGAAAACAAGAAGAAATAACAAAAATCAGAACAGAAATTAATGAAACAAAAAAAACAATACAAAAAAATCAAACCATCCAAGAGCTGGTTCTTTGAAAGGTTAAACAAGATAGATAAACCCCTAGCCTAGTTAACCAAAAGAAAGAAAAAAATGAAAATCAACAAAATCAGAGTTGAAAAGAGAAACATCACAACAACACCAAAAAATTCCAGAAAATTGTAAGGGAATGCTTTAAAAATCTATATTCCATTCAAAAATCTAAAAGAAATGAATTAATACCTAATATCATGGATATCACCAAAACTAAACTAAGAAGAGATCAACAGCTTAAACAAATCCATGGCAAATAAGGAAATCGAAACAGTAATATAAAACATTCCAACTATAAAACTTCAGGCCCAGATGGATTCACAGCAGAATTCTACAAGACAGTCAAAGAAGATCTACAACAAATTCTGTTTAAATTATTCAAAAAGATAGAAACAGATGAAAAACTCTCAAACTTCTCTATGAAGCAGCATCACTCAAATACAAAAAATAAGTAAAGATACAACAACAAAGAAAACTACAGGTCCATATCCCTAATGAATATGGATGCAAAGATACTCAACAAAATGCTCATGAACTACATATAGACACAAATCAAAAAGATCATGGAGATCAAGTAGGCTTGATTCCAGAGATTCAGGGATGGTTCAATATACCAATACACCATCAATAAATGTAATAAAACATATAAATGGACAAAAGTAAAAAAACTGCGTGGTTATCTCAATAGATGCAAGAAAAAGGCCTCTGATAAAATCCAACATGTGTTCATGTTAAAAGTCCTAGAGGGGATTTGTCTGAAGGGAACATTCCTCAGCATAATTAAAGCTATATACAACAAACCCACAGCCAGCATCATTCTAAATGGAGAAAACCTGAAAGTGTTCCCATTAAAAGCAGGAATCATACAGGACTGTCCACTAATCTCCACTCCTTTTTAACATAGTCCTTGAAATTCTTGCAAAAACAATAAGACCAAAAAAGGAAATAAAAGGAATACTAATTGGAAAAGATGTCAGGTTATTTCTATTTTCAGATGTTATGATACATAAGAGATCCAAAAAATTCCACCGGAAAACTGTTAGAAACTATTAATACTTTCAGTAAAGTGTCAGGTTACAAAATCAACTTTAAAAAATCATTAGTCTTTCAATGTGCCAGTTACAAATAATCAGGAAGGAAAACTTTCCATTCACAATTACCTCAAAAAATAAAATATTTAGGAATAAACTGAACTAAAGACATTAAAGATCTCTACAACAAAAATTTAAATGTTTAAAGAAAGAGATAGAGAAAGACACTAGACTATGGAAGGTTCTACCATGGTCATGGGTTCGAGAATCAATATTGAGAAAATGACCATCTTACTGAAAGCAATATATAGACTCAATGAAATGTCAATCAAAATACCCATGCATTCTTCACAGAAAAAAAATCCTAAAATTCACGTGGAATTACAAAAGACCCTGGGTAGCAAAAGCAATTTTAGGCAAAAATAGCAATGCTAGAGGGAACACCATACCAGATCTCAGATTATATTACAGAGCTGTAGTCATAAAAAAAACATGGTACTGGTACAAAAATAGACATGTAGACAAATGGAACATAATGGAAGATTGAAATATAAGTACATGCAATTTCAGCCATCTGATATTTGACAAAAGGGCTGAGAACTGACAATAGAGGAAAGACAGTATCAGTATCTTCAACAAATGGTGCTGGCGAAACTGGATCTCCACCTGTAAAAGAATGAAATTCGACCCTTATCTTTCACCCTCCACAAATGTCAACTCCAAATGGATCAAAGACCTCAATATAAAACCCAAAATTCTGAAACTTCCTGAAAAAAACATAGGCAATGCCTTCCAAGATGAAAGAGAGGACTTTCTAAATTGGACATCAGCTGCCCAAGCGTTAAGGTCAACAATCAATATGTGGGACCTTATTAAGATACAAAGTTTCTGTACAGCAAAGGAAACAACCAAGGGAGGGAAGAGGAAGGCCACTGAGTGGGAAAAAGATCTTTACCAGATACACATCTGAAAAAGTATTAATAAAGAGAATGTACAAATAACTCAGGAAGCAAAAAATTAAGAAAATAAATGACCCAATAAAAGATGAGCTATGAACCTGAACAGAGAGTTCTCAAATGAAAAATAAAAATGTCTAAGAAGCACCTTAAATAGTGCTCAACATCCTAAGTAATTAGAGAAATGCAGATTAAAAAAATCTCTTTAAGATTCCATCTCAGTCAGACTGGCTAAGAACAAGAAAACAAAAGACACCAAATGCTGGAGAGGATGTGGAGAAGGGGGAATACTCATTCGCTGCTGGTGGGAATGTAAACTCATGCAACCACCATGGAAAGCAGTGTGGAGAACTCTTAAAATACTAAAAATGAATCTACCATACGATCCAGTTATACCACAGCTTGCCATATACCCAAAGGTCTCATTCTGTTGTAGAGATACCTGTACATTCATGTTTATTGCTGTTCTCTTCACAATAGCCAAGAAATGTAAACAACCTAAATGTCTCTCAGCTGATGAATGGATAATGAAAATGTGGTACATTTACAAAATGGAGTCCTATGCAGCACCAAGAAAAGATAAAATAATGAAATCTGCAGGTAAATGAATGGAACTAGAGAATGTTATACTACATGAAGTAACACAGATGCAGAAAGCAAGTGGTGTATGTTTTCCCTCATTTGTGGATTGCAGTATCAATCCCCTATACGTGGGAACAGATCCTGATGTAACAAGACAGAAGCCAGGAAAAGAGAAAGCATGCACAAAAGTAAAGGAAAAGAAAGAACCTGACAAAGGGGGCTAGAAGGGGACAGATGTTAACAGGGAGAAGGTGCGGAAACTGGGAGAGTTTGGCTGGGAGGAGAGGAGGGAGGGCATGAAGGCTGTCACAGTGTAGGGGAGAGGGAAGTCAGGAGGAGAAAACAAGAGAGGCAGGTGTTAACGGGGGGGAGGGTGGGGATAATGTGGGTGCTGGGACTGGGAAGGGAGGAGGGAGGTCAGATGGGAGGAAAAAAGAGCAGAGAAGAATGAATCTTGGAGGGCTAGGGAACCCAGAGGGAAATGTGATATCACCAAACCCTCCTGAGAAATGCACAGTGCCTAAAGATTAGTACATCTATATACCCGGGGGCTCTTTGGCACAGCGCCTGACAGAAGGTAGCCCCCTTCATATGGTTGGTGAGAGTGGTCTAAGAGAGTCCTAAAATAACACAGGCTATTGTCAAAGTTCTTGGTTATCTCCTAGAACTAGAAGATAATGCCCTATTGCTGAAGACAAGACATGCTTGGGGTACAGGACTCGGAGCAGTGGAGCAGGAACTGATCTGGAAGCCTTCTACCAGAACATTGCCTCCCATAATGCCAGATGATAAGATGCAAATTGCTAAGGAAGAAAATCAATCAATGGTTAAGCCCAACCCTAAATTCCAATAACCATAACAACCGGCACAGCACACCACCTCTATTGGTACAATAGGAGCACTCTCATCTCATGGCGGGTAATCAGTAGCTATCTACTTGGACTTAAAACCCACTCAATGGGAGAGAACTCATGGGTGGCACTATGGGCTCAGCCAAATAAACAGTGTTGGTAGGGTGCACAGATCCCTGAGAGAACCTTATCTCTGTCATAGCTCTAGAGAAATGAAATTTCTTACCATATGCTAAATATGGATCCTTATAATTACAAACAAAAATACAGTATACCACTCATCAAAGAAGCTTCTTTTTTGCAACAGATGGAGGGGCTACAGCAAAATTCCACAACTGGTCAAACTGAGAATATACAACTGAGGGATGCCAAGTCTTAGGTGACATATCCACAGTTGGACCTCGACACCTAACACTCATGGAACACAGTGGAACAAGGAGTAGAGAGAAAAGAAAGCATCCCTGAACTCTCACCAGTGAAGCTTCCTTAAACAACATAATGCTATGCACATAGAAGGCTACAGCTAGCTAAACTGCATAGACTAAGAGATTGTATCCCTAGAGTATGTATCCCTGGAAAGGATGCCTATATTGAAACTCACCCATTTATGCCTCTATGTAAAAACCAGGGCTGGCTCATGAACTTAGGGAAGCAGAGTCTTCCAGGATACTGGAAGCTTGCATTTGTAAAATTGTGGCCGTGATGGAATTGAGCACAGGACCTACACCAACTCCTATTAGACAAGGGCCCCAGAGTGAAGAGATAGAAATTGATGGAGGGCCATACCTATACTGAGAGCTATTAGAGACTTATTACTACTGGGAGAGGGGGAGTATGCTTTACTTATGATCTCTAGATAGCCTGACCAGACTACATTGGATGAATTTTCACTAAAGGACATCTGGGCACTAATGCTTGACTGGATGGGGCTTAACATGTATAATGGAATACATGAGGCCCAGTGGGGGTTGGGAGAAGGTGGATGGGGGGGAGGTCTAAATTTGATTAAGAAGTGTTGTATTAAATACATAAAACTCAATAAAAATTTTAAAAAACTAAACATCAAAAATTAAGGAGCCTAATGAAAAACTGGGACAAGGAAATAAATAAGTTTCTCAAAAAATAAGAAATGACTGGCTGAGAAACATGGCTGAGAGAAATTCTTTAAATGTTGAACATATTTAGCCAACAGGAAGGTGCAAATTAAAATTACTTTGGGCTTTCATATCATCCCAGTCAGAATGTCTAAAATCTAAAAATAAAGGATGACAAAGGCTGGCGAGGACACGAGGAAGGGGAACATTTATTCACTGCTGAGAGTGCAAACTAGTGTCACCGCTGTGGATATCAGTGTGGAGGGTCTTCAACAAGCTGAAAGTAGATCTACCCTCTTACCCAACCATACCACTCTTGGACATATACCCAAAGGACTCTATATCCTACTACCAAGATACTTGTTCATCCTTGTTCTTTGCTGCTCTATTCGCAATAGGCAGAAAATGGGCACAAGCTAGATGTCCATCAACTGACGAATGGATAATAAAAAGGATGGTACGTTTACACGTTGTAATATTTTTTAGTTATAAGAAAAGTAACTATGAACCCTAATACACTGAACAAATCCAAATATACAAATCCACACACAAAAGAACAACACAGAAGTCTAAAATAAACTGTAGGGGGCTAGAAATATGCCTTATGGTAGAGCAATTGCAGCACATTCCTTGCTCTGTGTCCAGTAATCAGTAATACAGAAAAGAAACAAAGAAACAAAAAGCTACATAGGACATCCCATCCTCTATTAAATCCTAGAACCAGTAGTTAGGAGCACAACAGTCTATGAACCCTGAGTGGTCTGCAAGGTTAGAAAGGTAAGGAAATACCTCCTGTGCAGATTTGGTTATATTACCACAGTACTGTGAGAATGGAGAAATACCAGAAATAATATTCTAATGACAACATTCTAATGACAAATAATATTCTAATAGCAAAGCAGGAATGCTGTATGTTTGAATAAATCTGTATTTGATGGTAAGGAAAACTGCATTCATTTCATTGCAGAAAGAAGCAAATTATACTATGATTGAGAAGTATGACTTTGTGTTTTAAAAAATACACACATACATATGTAAAGGGTACATGCACCAAAATGAACCTTCTGTTGGTGGAATTCTGATATTTAGTCCCAGTTTTGCTTGTGTTAGATTTCTACAATAAAAGCACAATTTTTCTAACATAAAAAAGAGAAATTAAATTCACAGATAAATGAACGGAACTGGAGAAAATCATCCTACACGAGGTAACCCAGACCCAGAAAGACAAGCTGCGTATTATCTCTCATGAGTGAATGGCGGTTTTGAATCTTTAGATATGTTTTAATTGGAAAATCCATAGAGGTCACGAAACCGGTACAGGTCCATGTGTCAGGGAGTGTTCATGAGGGGAGAGATAGAATATGGCGATATAAAGGGGGAGGAGGAGATATTGGAATATTCAGGTTAAATGGAGTGGTGAATGATAGGACATAGCCAAGGAGGAGTTAAGGGGAAATCTAACTAACATAAAGGCCTTTGAAAAACTCATATAGAAACCTACTATTATAGAAACTTCTTAAATATATACATATTCAACATTAAAAGGATTTAAATGTAAGTATCTTACAATGGGGGTTCAATAGTCCTAGCAGTGAGCAGATAAAAAGACCAGTGCCGGAAATACGCTTCCGCTTTTTGAGTTGTTGACCAAGGAGGGTTCATAGTCCCTCAGACAATACTAGCTATTGCCATTGGTCTTTTGTTATCAATCAGAACATGACAGTAAGATCCTAGTGCTAAGACTATGTGAGTCATAAAACAAACACAGGGAAATCATATTGGTATTGATCTCAAGGTCTCATCTCTACTGGTTAACATTCATAGTGCCAAAAAGTACTATGCATGTTACAAAGAGAGAAAAGTAATCATCAGTTTTACCCAGCTATGAACCCTGGGAGCTACAATGACTGGCTTGGGAAGATATGCCTGCTGGTACAATATTACCATGAATGTTATATGAATAACCAACTACCTTCTGATTAGATATAAGGCTTACTTCACAAGGTGCAACCCTATTTACCACTGTTATCAGAACCAAGATCCTGTGACAAGACAAATCACAGGCTGTAGGAAAGAACCTACTAATAACTATTGTGCTAAATAGATATAATATTAAAGTGACTCTTAATGACATTGTTATACCCATATATTAGTGTACCTTTAAACTTTCATCAGAGTTTCATCTGGCAGTGGGTGGCGATTAACACAGAGATCCACAATTGGTCAACGTGCAAAGAATAAGATAGTGCAGAGTGCTCAACCCTAAATCAGACAGCTATATCATCCTCTCCTCCAAAAGCTAGATATCATTAGGGAAGAGGGAGTGGGAAGATTTTAAGAGCCAGAGGTGGTGGATGAACACAAGGAAACTGTTTTCTGAACACCACAGGACAGTTACCCATAAGAACCCATAGTACTTACATAAGACTTGCATAAGACAGCATGCACAAGACCTGCATGAGTCCAAGTCAGATAACACCCAGCATGGATAAGGGAGATGGGCAAAAAGCCCCAGCCCCAGCTGAGGGTCTCTTGGCAATTGACAGGTGCTGAGAGAGGGAGAATCAGTTTTCTTTAGGGTGTGATGCCTAATAGGTTACCAGGCTCTAGGGTTTGTATACACACCCAAAAACATTTGGGAAACACAAATTAGACTTGATTGGCCTTTAAATTAATGAGCTCAGGAAGGAAATATTAAAGTGGGTGTGGAAATGGTGGAGGCATTCTATAAATGATATAATACATTGTATGAAATTCTCAAAGAACCAATGAAATATTTTAAAAAGAATGTAAGCAGATAACTTGTAGCAAGTGGGAAAGTATTTGAAAATCATATATTTAAATATGATACGAATATAATATGAAGACTATAAAAGCTTGCAAATAATATAACCCAAGTTTTCACACACACACATATATGATTTGAATAGATATAATTCCAAATAATATAAGCATATGTATTAGCTACCATAATACCTCATAAACATGGTAAGGAAAGAAATATTCATTATGGCTCATGGTTTCAGAGAATACAGCCCATCAATGAGAGAAAGGCAGGGTGGAGTTCATGGTGGTGGAAGCATGTACAAAGACTCTTCATATTCATAGAAACAGAAGTTCCCTGAGATAAGGGTCTTATCCTAGCCCCACTCTTAACTGTGAGCCACATCCCTGTCTTGGGCCTGATAGAATGCCACAGCTGCAGGAAGCCAAACAACTCACTCCTCCTGCCAGTATGTCTCTCTGCTGTCCTTGCATCCCAGTTGCCAGCTAGCCATTCAGCTAGCCAAGTGAACCAAAAAAAGTTTCTTTGTTCTGCAACCCCAGAAAAAGAAAAAGGCCAGAACACCAGGAAAAGGGCCCGAGGACACCCCAGTCCAGACCTGACAGTTGTGTCTGCCTTCTTTGTTTCCATCACCCTAACCCCTCCCACCTCTGTCCAGCTTGCTTGTCCACAGAGAAGCTGTGTCACCTTTGCTGAACTGAAATAAACTGTTCAGTCTGCTGTAAAGTCTGGCTCTGATCATTTGCCTAAACTTTATTCTCTCTGTCCTTCTAAACCAAACACATATAATGTCATTGGCAGCAGGCTAGAACCACAGGCTGGACTCCTACAAAGACCACAGCTAGAAATCTACTTCCTCCATCCAGGGCCCATCTCCTAAAGGTTCCATAGCCTTGCAGGTAGCATCACAATCTGGGGACTGAGTATTTAAAACATGATAAGATTCAGATCATTACTGTGTAAACACAGATAGCTATAAATAATATAAATATAGATGCTATATATGAAAAACCGTGAGGTATCGTCATTCCATGAAGGTGTTGCCTTATTCCTCAACGAGGCACTACAATGGTTCAATGTCTAATTAAAGAGAAACTTTATTCCTGGAGTAAACAGACCAAGAGTGGACCCAATCTGTTCTAAGATGTTCAGACTGCTCTCAGAACCATATCTATTCTACTCTATTCTATTCTGGTCTAGTAGGCAATAACTCATCCTCTTATTCACCTCTATTCTGTCTAGCAAAGGACTTCCTCTATTGAGCAGCGTTTGAAGAATAGTATGAGAAAGACACAGCAATCTTGATAATGGGTTTCAGAAGGAAGAAGTTGTTTTTATGACCCTACAGACTCAGAACAGCTTACAAAGTCACAAGCAGATGTCATCAATCTATGCCTATGTGTTGTTTTCAACACCATTGTCATTTTCAGGCATGGTCTTAGATCTGATTACCACATCTCATGCATATATACATTGTTCTAAGTCAGGAACATAACTGAGTCACAAATAAGGAATATGGAATAAAATGAAAGCTATGTGTTCAGCTTAGTTTGTAAGATTTAATTGCATTGAAATTCTAAATCATTGTAGATCTGATTTCATTGTTTTCTTAGAATGAGTACATAATTATAATATTCAAAAACATGGTTAACTTGATTTATAAAACTATGTAAAATTTCTATTTGTGAAGCCTTGTTACAAAGAGTCTTCCCAGAAGTCATTCCCACCAGTCCATATAGAAATACAAACCAAAACAACTGTAAGGCACCATTTCGCATTGGAGGATCATAAATTTTAAAATGCACAATAACAAGCAATGGCAATAATTGTGAAGTGCTTTGAACTCTTACATCTCGCTGTTAGGAATGTTAACTGGCATACATTTAGAAAACCGTTCATCAGTTTCTTCAACACTTTAACATACATTTACTGTAGGACCCAGAAATTCCGTTCCTGCCCATTAAAGACAATTAAAATTACATCTTCACAAAAAATGCACAAAATTGTTAAGAGCTACATTATTCACATCAGCAAAAATAAGTGGCAACAGCATAAATGCTGATGAACTCCTAAGCAAAGTTTGGAATATTCAGTTGAATATTTTTCATGTATAACAAGGAATAAACACTTTATACACATTTCAAAATGGATCTACTTTAAAAACATGCTTAATGGAAGAAGTAAAACACAGAAGATTCCACATTGTGTGATTCTATGTATGTGAAATGTTGATTGATGATGTGGATCAGAGATACAATCAGAAATAGAAGGTATATTACTAGCTGGTGTGAAGAAGGCAATGGAGAAACAGAAAACAATGGCTACTGGACATAGTTCTTATTTTGTCCAGATGTTATGTGACTTTACCAGGAGAGACATAAACAGACATCTATTCATTCTACACAGGGCAATGAAAACAGAACAAAAAAATTATTTTACCCATCTAGCTTGGTGTGACAATGAGTTTATTATAGTACAGGTAAAGGGACACATATAGGAGAATGATTGACAGAAGGCTGCTCTATCACAGTGTGCTCCCCACACTGAATGTGAAAATTCATGAAGTTTGTATTACTGGAGCTTCCTGCACAACATGCAGGAAGCCTCACTGGAGAATCTTCTATCCTGAGAAACTTTTCACAGCTTTTATAATCTTGGGGGGGGGTCTTATGAGTAACTTCTGGGCTTCATATGTTCTGTTTAGGTTCTGAGTCTTAAAGCCTCCTTCCTTCCAGAAGGGAATATTTTAATTGAGGAGAAATAGCTACCCAGCACTCCGCTCCTTCCTCCAGCTGCTACACTCTTTCTCCTCATTATCTGTTATGTTTCTAAAGCCTTGGACAGGGTAAGATCGATATCTGATTATTTTCTTCTATTTATGGTTGAACATTTGGGTGTATGACATCACTAGTCATGAACTTTGTCTGGGATTACACCACCAAACATGAGTTACCTCCCTTGGAGCAGATCTTAAATCCAATCAGAAAACAATTGGTTTCTCTCATAAGAGTCACACCACTATTGCACCAGTGAGCACATCTTATCTAGCTTAATATTTGTTTAGTGTATAATGCAGAGTCTACAAGCAAAGAGGTACCAACTGTCCCCCAGTTGCCTGCATAAATCCTCTGGTGCAATGAAAACCAGCAAGCAGGGAGGAATCTTCCAGGTCAATTGCAGCTTGATTTCTCTATCTGATTCTGGCATATAACCAACAGCATTGGTAATAGTCATAAGGTTGTGGGGTCCCTGGTGCCTCTATAGTTCTTGTATTGCAGTTTCCTGTGAACTGAAACATTCTCTCCAGGAGGAGTGGGGTTGGCGGGGAGCAGGGGCATGGGATACTAAAGAGACTAAGGAGGAAAACAAATTTCACTTGTCTGGAAAAGCTGAAACTTGCAAGATTCTAAAATGCCCCTCCTGGAGGAGGAGACCAACTGGATGAGCTACCCAGAAGAGATGTCTCCGAGTTGTGTAGAGAGCTCCAGGATTGCAGCTTTCATGAATGCTCAGTCATGTTGGGATGAGCTTTTTGATAATGAAGCTGTTTGCGAATTGTTCTTGCTCCTACAAGTAACCCTTCAAACCATACCTCTGTTAGCAACCCCAATAAAAACTCATTGGTTCATCAAGTTGGACTTTAGTGCAGTTATTACTTTACTGTCATGGCTTCCTTATCTGGGGTGAGTGTGTATTGTGTTGTCCCAGAAAAACCTCCCGCAGATGAGTTGAGAAAGAGTGATTGCATGCTCCTGGCTATGAGGTATCAAGGCATGCAAGTGAAGCTGATCCATTTATTGGTAGAAATGCATAGGGGATATCCTGATATGATTGCCTTTCCCCATATGGCATAGTATAGTCTGCCTTCATGTTATGTCTCCAGTTGCATGACCCCTACAATGGATGCTGAACCGTGAAACCAAGACTGAGCCCTCCACATAGAGAGTAATGTAGGGCCTCTGGCCTCCCTGCATGCCTTTTTCTCTGCTGGCTCCCTGATCATGAACTAGCTTTAGTTTGTCAGCTGCAGTTTCTATGAGAATAACTTCTGCAGTTTCTGTGAGAATAACTTCTGCAGTTTCTATAAGATCAGCTTGACCAGAACAACTCAATTCTTAGAGGCCTAACTGCAGACCTTTTGATGCCAAACGTAATTGTTCTGAACCAGGTACCGCCACATACTCAGAAGTTCCCTGGGAACTTGAACTTTTTACCCCCTACCAATTTTTCCCTGGAATTTTCTCCTATTAATCACTTGCATTTGCTGGGTGCATATATGTGTGCACCCAACTTGAATAAATCAGAAGCTTCTCCACCATTTTTGTTGTCTGTGCTGTGTATGTCTTGTATGTTTTCAATTCCTCAGCCCCGCGCTGGATAGACTTGGATACAGTTGTAACGTAGGACGTTACAAGTAAGTTGTAGGGAGGGAGTCTGTCTTAAAATTTCTTTCTGTGAGACCTGAGTGGTGTCCCACTTCACCCTCCTCTCTAGGTCCAGAACAATAAAACGAATGAAATGTGATTGTGCCAAATTACAGTTTGGGAAACCAGAGTTTATTTGGGTTTACTTACAGACCAATTATCAGGGAGGGGGATAGAATTCCTCTTCTGAGGCCATGCACTGAATTCTACATTTTCACTAGGACCACTGCCACCCTCCCAAGGTGGTGAAGGATGCTCATCTCCTTCCCAGCTTCCTGTGCTCACACTTAAGTCCCTTCCCTCCCCTATACAACTCAAGTCACTGGTTGGTTTGGAGGGGTAGCCGACTCTGATGGCATCATCCTTTGTCGATCAAGCTTGTTTATGCTGTGGTCAAGTGCTCACTGTCCATTCTGCCAATCAGAGGAAAAAATTCATACCACAGTCCACTGTTTTCCTCCAGCTCTTACACACTTTCTTCCATTTTCTTCTGAGGGAGTCCCTGAGCCTTAGAAGAGGGGTTACAGGTGTAGGATGATCTTTCTGTTGCAGCATGGATTATCATTTGGTTTTAGTAATACTCCTTCTACTATAAAAACACAACAACAATAACAAAAAATAACATCCACACAAATACTGGCTGTTATAATAACCTAACCTATGGGCGTAAACACAAATGCCTGGACAGAACCTAAGTAAGTACATCACATTCATCTTACAATTACAGTGGCTTCCCCACTGGAGCCTATAATCTCCCCCGACTAGGGGTCCTTTTTCACAGTACTAGATGTGTGTTCCTCCCTCAGGAGTGGGCCTTACATCCAATTGGAAATTTGCTCGTTGTACATATAGTAGATGAGCCAATATTGCATCAGTAGGAACATCTTGCTTGGCATATGATCATGGAGCACGCAGGATCCATAATTAGGCAGAGACTTTTGTGATCATTCTTCCCTAGTGATCTGCATAGTGATCTGTGGCACTATTAAGGCCAGCCATCTATTTATAAGGAGTCTCCAGCTTGGTCCCAGCTGGACCTCTCCTTCCTATGCTCACATCATGCCACATCTTTAGCAATAGGGTCTTAATCTTCTTCTGGTATGCAACCAACATTAATGGCAATGGACAGCCCCAAAGACTTCCCTGGCCAACAATTACAGGGGAGCAACCCACACCTGGTCCTGGAATTTTTAGTTAACAATTATATAAAATATCTTTTTACTTTTCAGCATCTATAGGCCTAGCTTGCTGTAGACTTTTCTCAACCATCATGGTGGCTACTTGTCCCTTACTCGACCATAAAGATCCAAGGATTTTACAGCTACACCTGACCCTTGTACCCCGTGTGAATTTATAGTCCACCCTTGTTTCTTCAGGTGTTCTTGATGTCTTTTAAATGGGTTTCACATCTGTAAAACACTCCAAAGTTAGTATATTTTAAATCAAATGTAAACAAGGTCTAACCCATCATGTAAAGTCTTTATCCATTTATATCAACTGTTTTATCAACAGAGCCATGTTGGGTACAATGACATGTAAAAGAGGCATTAATTTAGTTAGTTCTTTGCTATATTTAGGTATCTTCTGGAATCCATTCAGTGTCCTGAACTTTTTACTTGTAGCCCCCATGCATTTCTTTATCCTTGATAAACTTATTGACACTTATTGCAGGCCCTCCTGCACAGGGCCAAGGAGGAATAAGGCCATTCTTGTCCCTGTTGTTTCCCAGGGCCAGGGAGGTCTGGGTCTGACTCTTGGCTCTAGCCATACCTGTTGTCTCTCCATTGACCACACCTGGCTTCTGGGAGAGGCCCTGCCTGGGCAAACTGTCCCTACCCCTCAAATAACTGTTTGTAGGACAGTAAACTCCCCTGTTTACTCTGTAGGGGGGAGTGTAATCAACCCTGGGATAGTTTTTATCTTTTGTATACTTTTGTGAATGGTTCCTCAGGTTTTAAACCCTTCCAGAAACTATTTAGCACAGAATTTGGCTTTTTGTCAGTTTTTTCTTTAGGAACTTGGGCTTGACACAAGTCTTGCGACATTTGCCTTTGAATAACCCAAGCAGACCTCTTTCTCTGTTTTGTCTCTTTTATATATTCTACAGATATACTTTACATACTGTTATAAGTCACTTAAATCTGTCAAAGCCTCTCCTGCCTTATAAAGACTTTGTCCCACTAAGGGACTTAGCACAGACACTAAACCTCCATACCAATTTTGAGGTCCTTGATCATTAAAGCTCTTCATTAACTCTCAGTGAACACAGGCCTACCTAATCTTGTGAACGGGGCACCATACATTGTTTTCTTCATACCTAGTTCTCTTAGTAGTTTATTATGCTCTAGTTCCTGATATCCATGGGAACCTCCACTGGTGATAACCAAGTATCTCAGCTCGTACAAGCCAGTACTCCAGAGTCTGATTCCCCCTGCTCTGCCTCAAGTTATGCAGCCTGTATCTCAAGGAGGGTGAGTGGTTATATTGCTCATCTTTCCTGCTTCTGCAGCACTTAAACTAATACTGTTTGCTCCTATGTCCCATATCCTCAGGAGCCAGGTGATAAGGGGCCAGCCCCATCTCTCTCTCTCTCTCTCTCTCTCTTTAATCCCTCTCTTACACCTTCAGTCTCTCTCTGGGTTACTGCATCTGCATGGTTCATATTTCTTATCACTGATATCAGTGGCCAGGCTGCCTCTGCAGCTGCTTGCTGATACCTTTGCTTCTGGCATGCCACTCCCGAGGTGGGCAGAGTTTGTTCTAGACCTTCTACTGTTCTCAAAGCATCTCCATATTCTTGCAGTGGGCCCCTGGTCAAGCAGGTGTGCCACTCCATACCATTTACAAGTGGATTGCCATTCTGGGATTTGCCCCCATTGATCTCATCTGCCTAGGTGGCTTCACCTTCATTATATATTCTACTATAAACTGCAGTATTCATGCAACTGACTAATCTTGTCCCTGTTGCATCTTATCTCCTATGGGGATAGTGCAGCATGCAAAATTTCCCCTGGCTATACTCTCCCTTCACCCAGCTTCCCTTCCATTATTGGTCCTCTTTCCCCATGTCAGTCCTCTTTCCCCATGTCAGTGGTAACATAATTGCTTTTCCAAAAATCATTTTCCGGTTTGCTGATCCTGCTCACAGTACCAGTTGTCTTAAAATTTTCTTTCTATGAGTCATGAGCAGCATCCCACTTTGCCTACCTCTTTAGGTCCAGAAAAACAAAGTGAACAAAGTATGATTTAGCTAAATTACAGTTTATTTGGGCTTACTTACAGGCCAACTTAGTTGGTCTACTTACTTAACAGGCAAGGCTGCAGAATTCCTCTACTGAGGCCATGCAACAAATTTTACATTTCTGCTGGGACTGTCACCTGCCACCCAAGATGGTGAAGGGTGCTAATCATCTTGCCAGCTTCCTACACTCACCTTAGTCACCCCTCCCACACACACATACAACTCAAGTCACTGGTTGGTTGGGAGAGGTAGCTGACTCTGTTGACTTCTTCCTTTGTCAGTCAAACTTGTTTATGCTGTGGTCTAGTGTTCACGGTCCATTCTGCCAATCAGAGGAAAAATTCATACAACAGAGTCTGTCGGGGGAATTCATGTTGGGCTGTCTTCCTGTATGCAGTATAAAATGACATGCCTACAGAATGAGTTTTTTTTTGTGAGTATGGAGATGTCCTGAGAATGGTTGTAGGTTTAGAGCAAGTGTTTCCATCTGAAAGAATAACACATAAGGGAAAAAAGTATTACCAGGCTCTAAAGAAGGCAGCCTGGCCACTGTTATGTGCAGTAAGAAATGCATTTGAGGCTGAGATGGCTGCTCAGTGGGAACTTGTTTCTATAAAGGAGTAGTGACAAAGGAAAAGTCGTATGCAGCTAGCATCCTCTATTAGCTTCTGATTAATGGGTAAAGTAGGTTAAAAAAAAAGAAGGACGAGATGAGATGTCAGCTTGCCTTCTCTTAGTTTGTAGGATACATGGAAAATAGAATGAAGGTTAAATCTATGCTGAACAGTCCTTGCTGGAACCCTTTGGGAAGAGTCAGATATTAAAAGAGAAGTAAAAGTTTAGTAAAGGAACTGGAGATAGAAAAGTCCTGGCTGCTCAGGTTCACGTTGCCGATTCTGGGTGCATTCTGTAGAGCGTGTCTTCCATTTGACTCTGGTTTATTCTTGATACATATGTTTTCTATTCTAAATGTGCAAAAATGAATTAAAAATAATGTCTTTTATTTCATATTCTATCTTCACCGAAGCCCAGTGTACTTATTGCCCACAAACAGAACTTAATGAGTAGCTTGAAATCTAACAATATTAAATTTTATATTAGTAGAAAATTATTATCTGGTATGGTCATGTACACCAGTAATCCAGTGCTCTAGAGGCTGAGGCAGGAGGATAACAAGTTTGTGGACAAACTGAGCTGTGTAGAAAGACTAAGTCTTTAAAAACCAAAACCAAGCTAAAAATCTTAATAAAAAGGAAGTTATTCCTGGAGGATTTTTAAGATTATTGTTTCTGGCAGTATAAAAAGATGTTTTAAAAGGTTCCCCACTATCTGAGCCAGGCAAGAGTCTGTCCTCCCCAAGCAGGAAACTCGCGAGCCCATTTCTTACCCACCTAAGTCTTGAGGAATGTCCACTTCAGAATGGTGATGGTGAACCATGCTCCCAAATGCTGGCCTCTCGTATTTCCTTCCTGCCAGCTCACTGTGAGTGATTTCTAGTCTTTCTGCAACAGGACAACCATTTCAGTTGGAAAAGGTCTCCATGACCTTTAAACCTGGTCAGGCCAGTCAGGACTGTCTCTGCCCTGAAGCTTTAAGTGAACGGGATCAGAGACGCGAGTCTGCCACTCAGACCCTATGCTTGGAAGTGCAATAGGACTTGAGGTAAAATCATGGCCATGTGTCATTGCTTGCGCACAGAACTAGCAGTCCCCACAAAGCCAGGCTGAGATGTTGGGTAAAACCATGGCCACACTTCATTACCTGCCCGGTAGAGCTGACTGGTCCCAATGAAGACAGGCTGAGGTGTCGTTATCCTTTTGCTGATCAGGGTTGGTGGCTTTGCAAGCCTCTGGAGCTACGCTCTCAACAAGAACCTAGTGCCTCACGCGACGAAGGCCTGTGCTGGGGATGACAGGGCACAACAGAGGACCCAGAGCCTTGGAAGACCTTCCCAACATCCAACAGAGAGAGAAAGGAGAAGCAAGACTCCCTCAAATCTCAGATCTTGCTGATTTCCACAAAACAAAACAATTTTCCTGATTATGGAGGAGTGGATGTGAATATTTTTGGAAATGGAGCCGAATTCTTCACTCAAGCAGCCCTTGGAGGATGAGATGTGGGTGACGTCTTAGCTTCACAGATGTCTAGTTCCTAATGTAGAATTTTAATCAGAATTTCACTCACATGCTGCAAATATGAACCAGTTTTAAGAAGGGGTGCTCCCACAGGGCCCAATAGCCCAGCTCATCCTTCCCAGGGAGGGGTGCAACCTTTTGGAGGCTCCTGAAAAAAGCACAGGTGTCCTTGCAGCCCCTGATGCATAGGGTGACATACTCTGGGCTCAGGCGTCTCCCAGGCCTGCCAGTGTGTTCGTTGGTGCTGTGTAGCCGTGTCTCTTTTACTGGTATATTGACTTGTATACTATTCACAAATATTTTAATGCAACAGAAAGGGAAGGGATAGTAGAAGGGGAAGGGAAAAGAAAGGAAAGGAATGGAAAGAGAAAAGGAGAAAGAAAAGCAGTGGTTCACAGGGACAGATAGGGCCGTGTTCACCAGAGTTAAAGATTTATCAGGGACCTCAGGACTGGGTTGGAGCTTTAATGGCTTTGGTGAGTTACGTGATGTGGCATGATCTTTGGAAGTTAAGAAAGGCTCTGAAAAACCTAAAAATCTCTACTGGTATGTGAATAGAGTTTGTAAAATGCTAAAGTGCTCAGGAGGAGATGAGGAAAAGAAGATATAAATAACAGTTTCTGTGTGAGTTAACTCAAAAATAAATGTGGCACGATTTGTGTCAAGCCAGAGCCCTGGACGGGGGTGGGTGGGAGGGGGGTAATGATAGAAAAAAAGTGTAGATGGGATAGGGAATCTCCAGGCCCAACCTCTTACAGAATCACTACTGGAAGCTGATAGTTGTTGGGGGAGGGAGAATCATTCCTGGGGGAGGATGTAGCCACTGGTAAGATTCCCATGCTCAGTGGATGGCCCCAACCCATGCACAGATAGGCAGCACTAACTGAACTTAGTGATTTTTCAGAAAAAAAAACAGTTATGAAGTTTAGAAGAGGCATGTGGGAGGTAAGGGAAGCTTGGAGGGGAAATCGGGAGTAGATACGATCATAGTTCATTGTATTCCTGTGTGGAATTGTCAAGAATAAAGAAAAAGATCTAAATATTATGAGACAAGAGAAAAAAAATTATTTGTATTTGGTAAGGCTGAAGATGTATCCTGGTGATAGAGCAATACCAAGAAAAAAATCCACTGTTAATTTTTGAAATGAAAAGAAGCCCTGTACTTGCTCATTCCTTCAGGCAGATGAATAAACAATTCTTACAGGTGAATCCTGCTGTCAGTTGGTATGTATTATAACACACATTTTTTTTCCTTCTTTCTTTTTTTCCACTCAGTTAGTCCTAGATAAGATGGATTGTTTTGAAGGTTATTTCTACATGCGGTGAATACTTTTTTGAAATCTGAACTTTTACCCCAAATAAACTGATTATAAAAGACACAAAAAACGAAGAGAATCTGATGCTGTGCTTCTGAGTTTTTGGAAGATGTTAAAGCCTGACTGACATTTCACCACAGGCTGAAAGAAGTAGAAAATGGGGAGATACAAGTGGTCCTCACTGTACCCCTTTGCTATGAAAGGAGATGTTCTGGGTGGAAACCACCCCACCCACACCCCTGACATGGTGTACCAGGTTGTCCATTACTAGAAGACATACATGGTAATCAGTGAGCTCATAATGAATAGAGATTCATTGATCCACTACCGATGTACAAAATACTTGGGTCTTGGTAGATTCTGAAACTGAGTGTGCCACAGTCCACAACAGCACCACAACGCACCAGGAACAAGGGGCAGCAGTAAAAGGATATGGGGTAAAACAGCACTTGTGTAAAGAATCAGTCTTGGTCTAGCGGTGGGCAATGATCCTCTCGGAATAAACTGTAGACATTTCTCTCCTGAAAATAATGTATGCTAAGGGTGGAAATTGTTCACCTAGCTTGGGACTTACAAAACCTAGGTGTGGCAGATGGAGAGACAATGGGAGTGTCTATATCTTCAGTCCATGAAAGGGGCCCTCTCTACTCTGTGTAGCAGGCACACCGGCAGCAGGCACATGATGCTGTCATCCCCTCTTGGCCCTGGCGTAGACCAAACAGCTTGAGCCAGCCCCACGGAAGCTATTGCAGTGGTAAAATGCAGGGCGTCCCATGGAATAGGTAAGCCAGATAATTGATAGGAATGGATGGAATTTTTCATACTGTATTAGATAGACTTTGTCAAGGCACTTTTTAGTATTTTCTTAGTGGCTGGATCCCAAGACCAATTTGCATTCACTTGGAAAAGTAAACAGTGCACTTCTAGAATACTTCATCAAGGTTAGCTTCACAATCTCATTATTTGTCAGGGTTGGTGGCCTGGGACTTTGCCTTGTTATCCTGCTTCCCCTCTGGAAAATGACTTTATTACACAGAGGACAATGCTAACCTCTGAGTGTTTTAAAGATCTGAGAAACAACTAAAAGATATACATGTTCACCTAAAGGAACAAGGACAGAAGATCAATCCACACAATACTCAAGGCCAGGAAGAACTATAAAATTCTTAGAAGAATTATGGGTCAATAAAATGTGTATGATATATGACAGAGTTATTGAGAAAATCTTATAATCATCCATGCATATAAATGTAAAAGAGCTACAGGTACTCTTGTGGCACCTGGGATATTTGTATGTTTTCATATCCTCCCTTGGCCAAGTTACCTGTTCTCTGTTCATCTTGTTAGAGAAGTGTCATATAGGATTGGGACAGAAAGGCTCAAGAATCTTTAGAGCAGGCTAATAATATTCATGAAGAACAAGAACAATAGCTGTGTTCCTCATAGTCCAGTGGGGACAACAGATGTGAATGGGACACAACCTAAGTCAATTTGCCCCTTAGATTATATAGATTATTATGGCAAATAGATAATATAGGCTCTGTGCTGGTCAGCGAGGGATACAAATATACTTTCACCTAGATAGACACTGATACAGTTTTTTTACAAGCATTTCCAAGCAAGCGAGTACTAAATAAAGCTGCCATTAAGACTCTTATCCAACTCCGTGTTATGAATATGTATAAATGTCCATGAAAAATTGATAGTGACAGTGTAATCATTTCACAAGCACTGATGTGCACACACTATGAAGGTAACCTTGATGAAGTATTCTAGAAGTGTGCTGTTTACTTTTCCAAGTGAATGCAAATTGGTCTTGGGATCCAGCCATTAAGAAAATACTAAAAAGTGCCTTGACAAAGTCTATCTAATACAGTATGAAAAATTCCATCCATTCCTATCAATTATCTAGCTTACCTATTCCATGGGACGCCCTGCATTTTACCACTGCAAATAGGTTCTGTAGGGCTGGTTCAAGCTGTTTGGTTTACCCCAGGGCCAAGAGGGGATGACAGCATCATGTGCCTGCTGCCGGTGAGCCCTCCACACAGAGAGGGCTCCTTTCATGGACTGAAGATACAGACACTCCCATTGTCTCTCCATCAGCCATGCCTATTTTTTGTAAGTCCCAAGCTAGGTGAACAATTTCCACCCTCAGCATACATTTTTCTTCAGAAGAGAAATGTGTACAGTTGTACAGGTGCAAGGGCAAGGGTACTTTCACCTGTCATGCAACCCTCCTGAGATTAGGCTAATTTTTTAAAAAGTTAAAGAGTTTAAGTACATAAGGCACCCTGTACTGGTAGAAAATGGCACTCCCTAAGGCTGTGAGTTTGTTAAATGAAAACCCCTGTGCCACAGGTAGGTTATGTCTCTGCCAACTGTTGTCCTATAACCCATAAAGGCTATTGCCACTACTGTTGATTACATGCCAGAGATAGACAACGAGACTCTGTTGCTGAAAAAACAGCATGCTTTAGTTGCTAGACATGAAAAATAAAGCTAGACAGAGCTAGAGGCCACTTCTTTACTGGCTGGCTTTCACAGTGCTGAAAGGTGTTGCTGAGGGAGCACGGGGTTTGAATAGTGTGTCTCCCCCTATACCAAGAGGCTCAGCTATTTGAACACTTGGTCAGTTGGTGGTGCTGTTTTGGGTGGTTTATGTGGTGCAGGCTTGCTAGAGGAAGCATGTCATTGGGGCAGGCTTTGAGAGCCCATACTATTATCCCAGTGGCCGTTTCTCTATCTCTGCTTTCATGCACATGCTTGAAGGCATGAGTGCTCAGCTTTCTGTCCTGGTGATCTCTGTTGCTATTCCTCCCTGCTATGACAGACTCAACTCTCTGAAACCATAAGCCCAATAAACTGTTAAAAGTGGCAAATAGCCCCAGAATACTAACTGGGATAGATGAAATTATCTCTAGGGTATCTGCTGAGAAAACACACTTTTCCAATTTCACTGATCAATCATTTACTCGTATAGGACCACCCCTAGAGAGGCAGGTTCACTTTAAGTTCTGCTAAATAGATGGGCAGAATGCCTAGTGTGTTAATGAGGTAGTGAGTTTTTTCTGCCTGCAAGCCTACCTTCTGGTGTTGTGCACTCTAATTCCAGGCTCAGAGTGTGCAGTCACTGGCCTAGTTAAATAAATTTGACTGATTCGGAACATGTAGCGTCCAAGTGGTCCTTTCCGGGGATCTTAGTGCAATAACATTTGGAAACCCCAGTGAGATCCTGAGAAGAGAGACCCCCGATTCAGAGCAAGTGCTTGGGGTCTGGCCTGATACAGGGAGGAAAGCCTTCACGACTCCTGAGGACTGTGGGATCCCCAGGGCATTCCCCCCCACACCTTTTTTTTTTTTTTTACAAAATTGCAAATTCTAAAACAAATTCTAAAATGAAAGAAAATAGGATTGGCAAATCGTAAAAAAAAAAAAAAAAAAGAGCTTCTGGAGGTGCCTGGCAAATCTCCTGGTCCAGACTAATGGGGAGACAGATGGGGAGATTCGATGTGATTCTTTGATCTGGTCTCTAGAGGAAGAGGAGACTCCTCTCACCACTCTGGTTTCTGATTCTGGTGTGTGATTGGATTTAGCCACTGTCTGTTTTCCTGGCTGGTCCTGATCTTTTCTGTCTGGTCTTTTGTTTTGTGGACTGTCTCCATTTAGTACATCTGTAAATCACTGGAGCAAAAATGGGGGGAGAACCCACACCGCTAAAACCCCACTTGGTTGTACGTTGAAACATTTCTAGGAAAGGTTCCATGAGGAACTGCAATATGCAGTGAAACCATGTGGCTGCCAGGCAGCCATGTGTCTGACCTCCATGCATGTTCTAACCAGGTTAACCCCTTATCTGTCTATTTTACTGTGTTATCCTCAGGGCATTTGAGACTTCAAATGGCTTGCTGCTGGAACTGTTAGAGAGCAAATAGTGATCTAATTGGGATAGACTATAAATTTTCTAGTTTATCTGTTGAAAGACCCACATTTCCAGTTTCACCAGTCAATCACCTGATCATAGAACCACCCTTAGGAAGGTAGATTCATCCAAAGTTATACTAAATAGATGGGCAGAATACGGAGTGTGTTAATGAGGTAGTGAACTTTTCCTGCCTGGAATCCCGCCTCCCAGAACAGTGCTTCTTGACTCTGTAGCTCTCTGTAAGTCTGCTGTGCTTTTCTGAATTCTTTAAGATCCTGTAGAATCTACTAGAAAACTCTTAGATTTACTAAGCACAGCAAAGTTGGAGAACAAAAAAAACACAAAAATGCAGTAGCCTTCTGAGAGTTGAGAGATGCATTAATCTATGGGTATAACAATAAGTCATTAGGAGTTGGCTTAAAATCATGTCCACTTAGCAGAATAATAGCAGTAGATTCTCCCCTGCAGCCTGTGATCTGCAGGTTCCTAGGCCTGATATCAATGCCAGATATGGGCTCCATCTTATAAAGCCAATCTTAAATCCAATCAGAGAGTGGTTGGTTACTCACCTAACATTCATGACACTATTTCATCACTGGACATATATTGCCAAGCCAGTAGTTATTGTAGCTCACAGGATTCACAGCTGGGCAAGGTTGATGATTACTTTTCCAGTAGCATCCATAGCAACTTCCAAACACTACAAAAGCTCTCCAGTAGAGATGAAGCTTTGAAGATAGTATCATCCTGATTTCTCTTTGTTTGTTCTAAAACTCATATATATAATACCTTCAGTAATAGAGTCCAAGAGTAACCACAATAGCCAGTGTTTTTGAGAGTCTATAGAACCCCTGGTCAACAGCTTCAAAGAGGGAGTTCATTTCTGGCATTGTGACACCCATAGATTAGTGCATTACTGTATCTCGTCAGAGAAGCTTCTTGGAGCACATAACATTTAACACAGAGACTCAGCTGTTCAACATGCAGAGAATAAAAGACTACAGAGTACTTAGCATTAACACCTGTATCAAACTCTTACCTCCAGAGGTTCAGGGATCATTGCAGAAGATTGGGTGGAAAGCCTGTAAAAGCCAGAGTAGGCAGATGGCTACAAGGAAACAGCATTTTCTAGATATCATGGCAGTTACTCATGTAATTTCACAGAGGGTGTGACAATGTAACTCAAGCCAAAGGAATTCCCAGCAACAACTGTGTTGTATGACTTTTACCATGGAGACATGAGCAAACGTCTATTTGAATAAGATAGAGCACTAATGTCAGACCAAAGAAACTATTTCATCCAAGTCTAGCTTAGTGACCTAATGCTTTTGGGGATGTAACTTATATGAGCATAGTCGACTCAAAGGCAGTTGCATCACTGGAAAGGACATCCTTGTATGGTAAAGACTCATAAAAGTTTCAGCCTCAGTGCTCCCTGAACAGCATGTAGGAGTCTACATTGGATAGTCTTCTCACCTTGTCGGGAGTTGACTGCTTTTATAACCTAGGAGGACAGCCCTTATGAATCTTGTAACTTTCTGAGTTTCCTGAGCCTTGTAAATTTTGTTTAGCATTTCGGTTCTTAAGAGCCCTCTAATGTTCCAATTCTAAGAGAATAGCTACACAGTACACAATGAAATTATTCTAAGTTAGAAAATGGTAATGATAACCCTATCTTCCAAGCATACTGACATTTACGGAATTGTGCACATTAATATGCAGAACTTTGTGATATATTAATTTATTTCACTTTTATTTTAAGAGATAACATAAAATGCCTATATAATGACTTTAAATGAAAAAATAGTATGTTTGGTTCATATTGAGGTCAGGAGTCAGATTCCTACCAGGCAGTCAGTTATGGTACTGCAATGACCCTAAAGGTCCCCACTGCCGTGTAACAGCTTGCCGTTTGACATAATCACTTGCTGACCACAGCTGTAGACATCTTGGTTTTCAGAAAACCACAGAGGTAAGTGGACAAAACAAGAGTCCCCTGATGGACAGCTTGTGACTGTTCCCTCCCACCACACCCTCTTTTTGCAAAGCCCCTTTTAAAACCCTGAGCAAAAACCCACCTTTGGGAATACTTCTTGATGGAAGTGATGGGGACCAAGATCTGAGGCAGAGCACTTTGCACTGCTCTCTGGAAATCTCCTTCTCTGCTTCTCAATAAACAATTCACTTTTTCATTCATCTGTTGTCTGAGGGTTTCATTCATAGGACTCAAATGACCTCAAACCCTATGTTGGTCTCTAGCATCTGGTGGAGCTCTGGTGACTGTTGGTTGCCTGACACCTTTATCCCAATACCATGCCCGTCTGTGTCTATTGACAGCTTCATTGTGCTCAAGATGATCCTCCAAATCTCAATATCGATGTAGTTCCCTGAAGCAATGGAGCGTATCACAGCTCAGATGGGTTTATCACTGGGAACTAAAGTGTCAGAAGATTAACGGTCTCTAGAATCACTCCGAGACAGTGGCTCCGGCTGCATTTTCTTCTATCAGTGAAGAATAAGGAATGCAGACTCAGGCACAAACAAAGGAAAATAGGTTTATTAAGGAAGCATGAAGAAGACTTTCAAGAGTGGGAGGAGTCTCTAAAGAAGGATCCCACTAAGCAGCACGGTATAGAGGCCTTTTATGAGAATTTCAGCAGGAATTGATTAGTTTTGTCAGCATATCGAGAGCCAAGCCAATGAAGGCTCAAGAGTTCTGTACATGCCCCTTTGGCCCAACCAGGGAGATAATCGGAAATCGTTTACTTTGTCAGGGGATTGGTCACACATCACAGTCACTCCATTTCTTTTTGTCTTTGGCTTGGTTTATTAGCCATCAACTTTGGCTGGGTCTGTCAGCCGTTAGTTAAACTATGCTCTCTTTGTTCCCAGATCATGTGACCAGTTTATAGTTTACCATGGACCCATGTCTATGAGAAGCTAATTCGTGCCTCAATGTGCCATGCAGCTTAGTCAGGAGTACATAAAACAAAGTCACAGAATAGACTGGAAGAGACTACACCAAACTGTTAACAAGGAGTTTTCTTTAGGTGGTGGAATAGTGTAAAATTTTATTTTCTTCATTTAAAAACACTTTCAGATCAGCTAGGTGTGGTGGTGCATACCTTTAATCTCAGCACTCAGTGGGCAGAGGCACGTGGATCTCTGTGAGTTCAAGACAGTCCGGTCTACATAACAAGTTCCAGGCCAGCTGGGGCTATAGGGAGACCCTGTCTCAAAAAGACAAAAAATACTTTCAGCTCTTTTATTTTTATTTTATGTATATGAGTGTATTGCCTGCATGTGTATGAATGCACCCATGTGCAACACTAGCAGAGGTCAGAGGAAGGCATCAAATATCAAATATTTTAGAACTGGAGTGATGAACTTAGCTGCCATGTGGATACTGGAAATTGAACCTGGGTCCTATTCAAGAGCAGCCAGTGCTCTTAACTGTTGAGCCATCTCTCCATTCCCCTTAGCTCTTCTACTATAAATGTGTTTTTATGACTCTATTCTAGGCCTATGGAGAAACAGAACATGACTGGGTGAGGAACAGAGGCAAAAGATTCTTCCCTTCTCATTGCCGTAGGAAGCAGAGGAAGAAGGGATGGAGAATTAGGCATAACTTCCCAAAGCACTTTTCTGGTGGCTTCCTTCCTCCACATAAGCTGTACTTCCTAAAATTTCTACTTCTTCCCGAAACAGTCACTAGCTAGGGACCCAGTGTTCAGCACATGAGCCTGTGCAGGACATTTCACATTAAAATCGAAATACAGAAAAGTTAAAAGTTTAGAAAATGGAGATTACACTTTAAAAACAGGTGAACAGATATTAAGAAGTAAAATGAACAGTTTATTAAAAAATAAAGTAAATCATAGAACAAAAGGTAAGAACTTAGAAGTAGAAATAGAACATGGAACCAATGGCATAAAAATATTGAATTAGGAAGAAGGTATTCAAGAGGGCTAAGAGAGATTGGAGAGATGTCTCAGCGGTTAAGAGCACTGGCTGCTCTTTCAGATGATCCAGGTTCTATTCCCAGCATCCATATGGTGGTTAAGAACTGTCTTTAATTCCAGTTCTAGGGGACTCTGATGCCTCTTCTTACCTTTGAGGACATTGTACAACATCTGTGTACTTAGATACATGCAAGCAACACACACACACACACACACACACATACACACACACCCCACACTAAATTTAAAAAGGAGGGATGAGAATGAAAATAAATTTTCTCTGTAGCTGAATGCCTAAACTGAGCTGGTTGCATACAAGGTAAGTGAGGGGTAACAGGAGGCTTTAGGAATCAGGTCATTAGTTGAAAGAGCTTTAGGAAACAAATGTCAGCACTAAATACTGTGTTTGTTTGCTTTTGAGAAGATTTAGTTCCGTGTGTCATGGGCAGAAAATGTTTTGAAAAGTTGTAATGTAAGCCGGGCATGGTGGCACACGTCTTTAATCCCAGCACTCAGGAGACAGAGGCAGGCAGACCTTTATGAGTCCAAGGCCAGCCTGGTCTATATAGTGAGGCAAAAAAAAAAAGTAACATAGCAATAATGATTTATTTCTCAACCTAATTTTCTATAAGGAAGCCAATAATCCTTTTAAAAAGATGCTAAGGGTACAAATAAAAGTCCACCATAGCTAGACTACCACAATTTCATTTTTCCTGGAGTATGAAAGCTGTGTAAAGTGAGCCTGAGGGAGAAGTATACTTAGGAGATGGTCTGGGGGCTAAGTTGTGGAAAAGAAGAAAGGCGAGGAAGGACGAGTTTCCAGTTGGGGAGGTGGCTGATTGGACTAGGATACCTGCTGCAAGTCAGGTGAGCTTTGTTCTATCCCTGGAACCTACATAAAGGTAGAAGGAGAGAATCAGCTTCAAAAGTTGTCCTCTAACCTCCACACCAAGGCACACGCCCCAACACATGTGCATCCAGTTCTAGGGGAATTCAACTCCCTATTCTGACCTCTGAGGGCATTGCACAACCTGGGTGCACTAACATATATGTAGGCAATACACTTGTATATATGCAATAAAAATAAAACATTTTAAAAAGAAATAGCATAGAGCTTTGTGGTTCAAGTCCATCTGTGTTTGAATATGCCTCATCACATTCTCTGCCAGCTTTTCTGTCGAAGGGAAAATTAAAAAGAGATATATCTTATCTCGTATTCCAGCTCTTCTTTAAAAAATTGTGTTAATAGGAATCAACATTTTACACAGAAGAAAATGAGGTAGAATGCAGTTTTTCTGCAGAGACTTAAAAAACGGTATAATGTACGTCTATAACACTAATAATCCAAGAAGAGGAAAAGAGATCGAAAGGCAGTGGGGGCAGCTGGGAGCAGCTGGTGGGGCTGGGAGGGGTGGAATGATGCAAACACAGTACTCAGGCAGGAAATCCTCAAAAATAAAAATTAAAATTAAGTCATTTCTTTTCATGGGTGGCAACTCCTGGCTGAGCCTTCATGTTTCCCATCGTCCACATCCAGTTTGTTTTGTCATTAGAAGGCATGGGGTACTTTGAAACTGGAGTTATGGAGTGATTATTAGCCACCATGTGAGTCCTGGGGATCGAACCTGGGTCCTTTGCAAGAGCTTTCAGCGCTCTTAAGCACTGAGCCATCTCTCCAACCCTGTGATTTTCTACAATATATTTTGATATTAAATTCCCTCCCTTATTCACACCTCCCCATTACCACTCCCTGCCAAATTCAGTGTACTCTATTTAATATATTGTAAGTCCTATAGAGTCTAATTTGTGTTCCCAGATGTCTTTCACTGTAGGTTTATCCACTGAAGTTTCATTAATTATTAAGAGTCTCATCCTTGAATGAAACTTTTTCCTTTCCAAGCCGTCATTGGTTACCAACAGTTACTCCAAACAGTTACTCAGCAGGGTTGCAGTTTCTCACCTATTTCCCCACATCTGAACCTGTTTTGATCACTGTAAAATGATTGTGTAGAGATGAGAGGTAAGAACATGCAACAAAGCACCTAGTCCCGATCCTAACATAAGAGACAGGCTCAAAAGTCTTCATTTTCGTTTCCCTGTTTATCCTCTCTTCGATGTATGAGAAGAGTATGTGATGCCTCAGTGTTTATTTACCATTTTAAAAGATTTCTAATCCAATACTGACCAACTACAGACCTTTCCAACTAAATAAAAGCTTTGTTCAAAGAATACTAATGAAAGTTAAGACAGAAACACAGTATTCTGAACACGTAATAGATCTAGGCATTTTATTATATTGAATATATTACTGAGAATATGCCTTTAGAAAAATTTCAATATGCGAGGTGTATATGTTTTAATTCATCTTACACTTTTCTTTTAAATACATTTTAAACTTCTTTTACTTTTCAAATATTTAATGTCTTATCAACATAATAGACTTTGAAACTCAGAGCAATATGCTAGGTTTCCAAAAGGTATAATTGTATAGATAAATGTGGGTACATAAATATTCTTTCAGGCTTTATTTTTCAAACATTTAAGCAGGACAGTTGAATACATTAAACTACAATGTAGAAACATACTGCATTTTTATGGATAAACAACTTTTTTCCACTGGAGGGTGCAATTTGCCAGTATATCAAAATTTCCAGTCCTTTAATGACTATGTTTGAAAATAATATCAGAAAACTGATTCTTTCCAAAACACAAATAAAGAATACTGTAAATAATTCATAAAACCTTAAATAAATAAAATTTTACAAAGGGAAATTGGGTTTTATTACACAGAATAACTATGATTTAATTGGGATCAAATGACATAAACTAAACCTAATCTTTATTCTTTGATTATCTTTTTTGAATACAATGTTTGGATTTGGGGCTATTTATACTACAAACACGCATAGTAAAAGTTCGTGACTGAGATATTCTCTCACCTGTAATAAGAAGTTTTTGCTTTCTTTAGCAGCCTAGGCACTTATTTATAATTCTGTATAAAATATAAATGACTTTTGCTTTTTATTATAACTTATACTGAATAATACGGAATGTAAGATTTAACATGAGTCTAGTAAGCACAAAGTTAATAAAAGTATTGAACTGAAATTTTTCCTTTTATTATATATCTCATATAGTATTATTAGATGTTTTCTGTATGTTTAAACAAGCAAAATATGAATTATAATAGCATTTATTAGCACTAATTAGGTATTAGCACAGCTGTATGTGTCTTAACTTTCTATTTTAGTTTATTTAATCCTCACAACAACCTCATCAGGTAGGTACCATGTTTTCCATTTCATAAATGAAAAATCAAAGGTGTTAAGTGACTAGTCTAAGTCTAAACAGGTGGTACCAAGACTCACTGAAGTGGCCTACTCCAGAGGCTAGACTTCATTGATATTCAACATTGTGTTAAACATTTAAGTCTACCATTGCTATTCAAACAGTAATTTTGGCTTTCATTTTTGACATAAAAAACAGGCACTATCTACTGTGAGTTGATTTCTCCAAGATAATCTTTCAAAATATTTTGTGTTTTCTGCTCGGACTAAGCTGATAGAAGTCATATAGTTATGACTTAGATAAGTAATCTTGTGGCAGATTATTATTTGTACAGCTCAGCAGTTCATCTTTTCGTCCCACCTAGTACTTGAACACCAATATTTTTTAAACATACTTTATTTTGTATATAACAACACAATTTGCATATTAGATAACACTATTATAGAATGATTTGATATAGTTTTGAACAGAAGAAAAAAGGTGACAAATTTCAGATTACAAAAACCCTTTCCTGAGAACAAATTTAAAAAGTGTCAGTGCAGAAAATGTATTCAATGGTGAGTTATATTCAAATCCTATTGCACTAATAGTCAATGGAATGAAAACAAAAGCCCACTCCTACCAATCACTGACTACCTCAAAGGAAATATAAAATCATAGATTGAAAACTTCTACCATATCTAGTAATAATATCAACTAATATTGTTATTAATATTATATAATTGTATAATGCTTATGTATTCAAAAATGAGCTAAATTTATTATAGATATCAAGTCATTAATCCTTAAAGATTAATCCTAAAAGAGGCCTTACTACTTTACAGCTCAGACCTGGAGATGTTAAATAATTTCCTTAAGGTCACTCAGCTAACTTGGAAATAATAGGACTTAAAATAATGGCCTTATACTTCTTAACTTTATTGCAAGGTGCTAATCCATTCTAAAACTGTTAAAATTATTGTAGTGGATTAACTGAAATAATAACTATACAAAGCTACATTTGATATTTCTTTTAAAGATATTTTATTTATTACTTTTATTTTATGTGTACGATTGTATTGCCTGCATGTGTTTAAGTGCACTACATGTGTGAAATGCTGTGCAGAGGCCAGAAGAGGGGGTCAGATCCCCTGGAGTTGGACTTACAGATGGTTGTTAGCCGTCGTGTGGGTACTGGAAGTTGAATTGAACCTGGGTCCTCTGGAAGGAGAGCAAATGTTCTTAACCACTGAGCCATCTCTCCAGGCCCTATTAGATATTTCTTAATCTTTGCTTCTTAGGCAATTATTGTGAATGAAGTGAAAATTTATTCAAATTACTGATAGGATATTTATTATTAATTGAATGATCTGATTTTAACCAAATTAGATACTTTCTTAAAAAGCATTTATACTAGTTACACAAATCTTTGTATCTTTTAATTTTTTTCAATGACTTTACCACATATAGGTATTAAGATATATATTTTAACTGAGGTTTAGAGTTACTCATGGGAAATGATCACCATGTGACAAAAAAAACTCAGTCTGATAAAATATTGATTGTGTCTAGTGATCTTTACTTATGACTAATTATGAATGTAAATAAAATTGCCCACTTCCACATTGTCCCATGGCCTACACCCTGTTCTCCTTCTAGCCTCAAGCACAGGCATGCTTTTGCTCTTAGCACCCCACATCTCTGTACTACCTTTTTAGTCTAGACCCAGCCTGTACTCATACCAGATCAATTTTCAGTCTACTTTGTTAGAGCCTTCAGAGGCTGTCCCCATGCCAACTTGCCGTTGCATTCCTGAGACCAGCCTTTTACTCTGACAGTGCCCAACCCCAGATGCCAGAGACCAGCCTTCTTCCCTGAAAAATCAGATCGTGCCCACTGTGTCTCCACTCCCCTTCTGCCACCATATTCCCCGACAACACATCCTGGTATCGTTCTAGTCTTAGGCACAGGCACACATACACTCTTAGTCCTTAGATCTCTGGACCACCCTCTTACTTTTGCCTGTGAGCTCTCTGAATTGCACCCTGCCCATCCCTCTTCAGCCCCTGCCACTGGGGCAGTTCTTGGCTTCTGTGTCCTTTAGTAGGGGCCCAGACCTTTGCAGACTACCTGAGAAAGCCTGAATTCAGCCTCTGCCTAGCAAACGTATCAAATTGTGTGGTGCCTGTCATCCCAGATCTTAAGGGAGAGCCTGAAAGCACCTGACTCCTCCAATATAAAATCAAAAGAGAGAACCCAAAGCCTTGACCAACAAACTTTTCATATCCAATAAAAGAACAGCCAAGTCACATCAGTGATATAACAGAATCAGACTTCAACTCAAAAAAGGAAGGCTTGAGTTCTGCATCAGAATTAAGCAGCAAAAGAAATCCACATTCCACAGTCACACACACAAAAAAATGATAATATGAAAAAGCCAAATCGTGTGTCCACACCAAAACTTCACTAGTCCTATAGAGGAATTCTACAATGAGAACACCATAAAGGTAAACCAGGACATAGAGTTTATTTTTTTAAGAACTATCATAAACATGAGCAAAGAATTCAATGAATTTAAAGAACATACAAATCAAGAACTAAAAGACTATAGGGATAAACTTCTGACTGAATTAAAAAAAGAAAAATATTGGAGAAAACTCAGGTTGAAATGAAGAAGGAAGTGAAAACTCAGTAAGCCGATTTGAAATGACAAGAGAAAGCCTCACCAATAGAATGAAGGAAATTGAACACAGTATCAAGACTGGAAAATAAAGTTGAATTGGAACATTCAAACAAAGATTATGAAAAATTAAAAAACAAAACCACAGGAATGGAATATGCAGGAAATGTGGGGCACCATGAAAAGACCAAATTTACACATCAGGCATAGAGGAAGGAGAAGACTCTCAGGATAATAGTATTGACCAGATCTTCAAGTAGATTGTAGAAGATAATTTCCTCAAATTAAGGAAAGTCATGCCTGTATAAATGCAAGAAGCACATAGAACACCAAATAGAAGAACCAGAAAAGAAACTTTCCATGGTATTTGTCATAGTAAAAACACTAAGCATACAGAACAGTGAGAATATGGAAAGCTGCAAAAGAAAAACAAGTCACATATAAAGGAAAACCCATCAGAATTACAACTGATGTTTCTGTACAAATTATGAAAGGCAGAAGGGCCTGAACCAAATTATTCCCAGTTCTAAGTGATCATAGATGCCAACCTAAAATACTTTACCCAGAAAAATGTTTATTATAGTTGAAGGGGAAAGAAAAATCTTCCATGATACAAATAGACTGAAAGAATGTCCACAAAACCAACCCTACAGAGGATATTCCAAGCAATACCAAAGGACTGAAGAAAGGAATGACTATACCTAACAGAAAGACATTAAATGAAGTTATAACTGGGGAACCATAAAGTTAGAGCAAGAATGAAAGCAGAAATTAAAATAATGGGAAACAATACACATTTTTCAACAGTAACTTTAAATATGAATGGAATGAACTCCCTAGTCAAAAGACACAGGCTAGTTGAATGGATCAAAAAAAAATTGAAAACCATCTTTTTGTTGTCTTCAAGAAATTCATCTCACCTTTAAGGACAGGCACTACCTTAAGGTAAAAGGATGGAAAAAAAAATATTCCAAGCAAATGTCACTAAGAAACAAGCAGGAGCTGCCATTCTAATAGCTGACAAAATAGACTTCAAACTAAAACTAATCAGAAGAGATAAAGAGGGTCACTTCATTCTGTTCAAAGGACTAATTAGCCAAGAAGATATTCAAATCATGAACATATATGAACAAAACTCTGGTGCTCCCAACTTCATAAAATCAGTCCTACAGGTCAGATTAATCACAACTCTTTAGAAGTAAGGGACTTCAATTCCCCAATGTCTCCATTAGACAGGTCAACTGAACAGAAAATAAACAGAGAGACGTCTAAATTTATCAATCCCACATATCAAAGTGACCTTACAGACATCTATCGAATGTTCCATCGAAGCACCAATAGAATATACATTCTATTAAGCACCCCACAGAACTTCCTTCAAAATAGACCACATACTGGGGCACAAAACAAACCTCAACAAGTTTTTAAAAACTGAAATAATTCCCTGCATTCTATCAGACCCCAGTATAATAAAGCTTAAAATAAGCACAGCTAGAAGACTTAGTAACTTCAAAAACTCATGGAGTGTAAACAACACACTCCTGAATGATGAATAGGTCAAAGGAGAAATTAAGAGAGAAATAAAACTATTCCTGGAGTTGAATGAAAAGGACCATACAACACAACAAAACCTCTGAAACACTTTAAAAGTAGCCCTAAGAGGAAATGTATAGCTCTAAGTGCCTAAACTAAAAAATTAGAAAGAAAACAAATAAATGACTTAACATTGCAACTCAAGAATCTTGAAAGGCAGCAACAAATGAAATCCAAACCTATCAGACAAAAAGAAAAAAATAAAAATCAGAACAGAAATTAATGAAATATGAACAAAGAAAACAATACAAAGAATCAATTAATTCAAGAATTTTTGCTTTGAAAAGGTAAACAAATTAGACAGACCCATAACCCAATTAACCAAAAGAAGGAAAGAGCAATTCTAAAAGAACAAAATCAGAGATGAAAGGGGAAACATAACAACAAAAAGTTCCAAAACACTATACAGGAAAACTTTAAAAATCTATACGCTATTATTAAATTTGAAAACCTTAAATAAATGTATGTATATGCAAACTCATAAGAATCACCAAAGCTAAATCAAGAAGAGATCAACAGTTTAAACAGACCCATAACATAAAAGCAAATTGAAACAGTAATACAAGCCCCTGACTAAAAAAGCCCAGGCTCAGATGGATTCACAGCAGAATTCTACCAGACATTCAAAGAAGACCTATATCCAATAATGCAATTATTAAAAAAGATAGAAACAGAAGGAGAACTCCCAAATTACTTCTGTGAAGCCAGAATCACTCTAATACCCAAATCAAATAAAGATATAACCAAAAAATATGATTCTAGACCCATATCCTTAATGAATATACATGCAAAAATTCTCAACAAAGTATTTGCAAACACTATACAGATACACATCAAAAAGATGACCCACCATGTTCAAGTTGGCTTTATTCCAGAGATGTAAGGGTGATTCAATATAGTTAAGTCAATAAACATCATAAAGCACATAAATGGGCTCAAAGACAAAAATCACATGGTCTTGTCAATAGATGCAGAAAGGCATTTGACAAAATTCAACATGCATTTATGTTAAAAGTCCTAGAGGGAAGTGGATGCCAGGGAACATACCTCAACATAATTAACACATATGCAAAAAACCCACAGTCTGCATTATTCTAAATGTTGAAAAACTGGTACCAATCCCATTAAAATCAGGAACCAGACAATGCTGTTCACTATGTCCACTCCTTTTCAATATAGTGCTTGGAGCTCTTGCTAGAACAAGACAAGAGAAGGAAATTAAAGAAGTACTCATTGGAAAAGAAGAAGTCAAATTATCCCTTTTTGCAGATGATATTATACCTAGGAGATGTCAAAAATTCCACAAGAAAACTCCTAGAAATGCTGAACACTTCTAGTAAAGTGACAGGTTACTCAGTCTACAGAAATCAGTAGCTTTTCTATTTACCAGCAACAACCAACTGGAGAAAGAGTACAAGGAAACATTCCCATTCACAATAGCCTGGAAAAAAATATATATATATATATATCTTGGAATAAACCTGACCAAAGACATTAAAGATCTCTACAATGAAAACTTTAGATCTTTAAAGAAAGAAATTGAAGAGGAAACCAGGCAATGGAAGGACCTCTCAGGCTCTCAGGCTCATGAATTGGAAGAAATAACATTGTGAAAATGACTATCCTACCAAAAGCAATATATAGATTTGATGCAACTCCAATCAAAATACCCATGATATTCTTCACAGAATTAGAGGCAATCATCCTAAAATTCATATGGCATATGGAAACTCAAGAGATCCTGGAGAGTCAAGACAAACAGCACAAAGAGCACTGCAGAGGGGATTACTCTACCAGATTTCAAATTATATTGCAGACATGTACTCAATAAAACAAAATGGCACTGATACAAAAGTAAACACATAGACCAATGGAATATAATTGAAGACTCAAACATGAGTAGATGCAATGAGTTCAGCCACCTGATATTTGACAAAGGCACCAAGGAACTCACTGGCAAAACTGGACCACCTATAGAAGACTGAAACTGGACCTTTACCTTTCACCTTGCACAAAAGTCAACTCCAAATGTATCAAAGACCTCAAGGTGAAACTTGAAACAGTCAGAAGAAAACATGACAATAAACTACAAGATATAGGTATAGGAAGGACTTTCTAAATCAGACATCAATTGCTCAGGAATTAAGGTCAATAACCATAAGTGGAACCCCATTAAACTAAAAAGCTGCTATACAGTGAAAGAAATGACCAAGGAAGTGAGGAGAAAACCCACAAAGTGGGAGAAAATCTTCACCAGTAACACATCTCACAAAGGCTTAACATCTAGAGTATATGAAGAACTCAAAAAACAAAGAATCAAGAAAACAAGTAGCCCAATTGAAAGATGGGCTAAGGATCTGAGCAGAGAGCTCTCAAAGGAAGAAATAATGATGGCTGAGAAACATCTTTAAAGTGTTCAACATCATTAATAATTAGGGAAATGCAAATTAAAATCACTTTAAGATGACCCCAAATGCTGGAGATGATGTCGGGTAGAGGAACGTGCATTCACTGCTGGTGGGATTGTAAACTTGTGCAATCCCTATGAAATGCAGTGTGGAGAATTCTTGAAAAAATAAAAGTGAATCTACCCTTTGACCTGGTTATACCACTCCTTGGCATATACCCAAAGGACTCATCCTATTGCAGAGATACTTTTACATCCATATTTATTGCTGCTCTTTCAACAATAGCTAAGGGGTGGAAGCAACCTAAGTGTCCTGCAAATGATGAGTGCATAATGAAAATAGGGTACATTTATACAATGGAGTTCTACTCATGGTAAAGAAAGACGAAATCATGACATTTGCGGGTAAATGGATGGAACTAGAAACTGTTATGCTAAGTGAAGTAACACAGACTCATTAAAAAAATGATTTATGTTCTCCCTCATTTGTGGATCCTAGCACCAAACCCTTATGTGTGAGTATGTTTCCTGATGTGACTGTCAGAACCAGGAAAATGGAAATGAACACGGGAGGTAAAGGGAAAAGAGGAACCGAGAGAATAGGAGGCAGGTGTTTCTAAGGGAGAAATAGATAAAAGAGAGGTATTTAAATGGGAGGGAGAAGGAGGGTTACACAAGGATCTGTGGGGATAAAGGGCCAGAAGGATCTCAAGAGAGGTAGGGCCATAGGAGACTGGTATTATCAAGGAAAAAATGGGGAACTAGAGACACTTTTAATGGGTTAGGCATGGAGGGAGGGTTAGAAAAGGAGAGGGGAGAGATAAATAATACCTAGCTAGTGTAAAACACAAGAGAGAATCATATTTATCTAACAACATAATGACAAATTCCACAAACAATATCTCTATATGAGGCCATGTGCATAGCAAGAAACAATGCCAGACAGGAGAAAGCTTTCTTTGAGTTGTCTACCAAGGTGGTCCAAGAGGCTCCCCAAATTACACAGGCTATTGCCACAGACCTTGATTGCTTCCTGCAACTTGAAGGTAAGACCCTACGACTGAAAACAAGACTACTTCAGAGACTGGATTTGGAGCAATGGAGCGGGACCTCACCTGGAAGCCATTTCCCTTGAAGGGTAGTTCTTAAAGTACTGGAGCGCACTATGCAAGCAGCCAAGGGAGAACATCAATCGATGGTCCAACACAGCATTCAACACTGGGGCGGTAGTGTTATTTTTATCTTAGAGTCAATCATCAGCTACCTAATTGGTCTTAGAGCCCACTCAATAAGAGGAAACTCATGGGTGGTACTATAATGGTACAAATACACATGGCTGAAGAGGTCATTGATCTTAGAGAAATCCCCTAGGCTGTTACATCCCTAGCCTAATGTAACTTCTTACTAAGTGCAAACTATGTATTCTTATATTTACAGTCAAGTATCCCAGTCACCATTCATCACTGAAGCTTCTGTTGCATCAGACAAAGACTACTACAGAGTTAGTAACTGTTCAAACACAGACATTGTGACTTGCCTATGTCTAAAGTGGCGCATCTACAACGCAACTTCCACACCCAAGAGTCACATAGCATGGAACAATTGGTAAGGAGGACATTAATGAATCTCTTAACACTCATTAATGATCTTCCTCATGCAAAAGATGGCCAGTGACACAAAAGGTCACAAATGGCTAAAGCATGGAGATGAGGAATTTGCAGAGTGTGGCTCCCTGGACAGGATGCTTATATTAAGTTTCATTCAGTTATGGGTACTAATGTCAGGGGCCATTGAGCAAGAGGGGCAGGAAGACTGTAAGAGCCAGTGAGGAGGTGTGTGACCATATGGAAACCGAATCCTACAAGCTTCTGGGATCCTGCTCCTATGAGCCTACAGCAATGATCTTGGCATACTCAAGCCCCATGCAGACCTGAGCAAACAAAAACCCAGCATGGAACTGGGGAAATGGGTAGCAGATTCCAATTTTTGCTGAAGGAAAATAATTGTCAACTGATTACTCTTGGGTGAGAGAGTCTTCCTAAGCGAGGGACTCCAGGTCGGCTGACTAGACCTCGGTGGATGAACCTACACTGAAAAACATTTGGGGACACTAACATGACACAATAGACCTTAATATATATGAAAGAATGTATGAATTCCAGTTGGTAAGTTGTGGTGGGGTTCCAGTGGGGGAGGGGGCTTAATGATGATTAAGATTCATTGAGATGTTGTGTATGAAATGCACAATGATTCAATTAAAATATATATAAATAAACAAAAATTGAAATTGTTGTCAACTTCCGTGTCTTTTATCAGCTTACAAAAGGTGCAATCTATAGGACTACAAAATCTTTTATTCATACCAAATAGTAATTTTCAGAGGAAAATAAATTTCAAAATGATAAACAACTTGAACAAGATAATTTACCTAAGGAAAGGATAGAGGTAAAATACAGAGAGCATGTACTGTACTGTCAAAATATCTAGCCTTGTTCTCAGTTGTGCAATTCATTAATTAAAGCATGGGTATTTTATTAGGATCCTGGAATATTAAATTTTTAATAAAAATAATAATATCTTGTAAAATTATTATGAGGATCAAATGATAAAAGGGGCAATGTTTATAAACTATTGACAAAAAAATTAGCTGCTATTAATAGATTTTGCTTTGTACCATATAGAAGAAACCCTCTAAAATACAGCATGAAGAATTTAGAGATGATTTTGAACCCTGCAAGCCAGAATTATAGCTGACTTGGCAAAATATGCCTACTTGTGCTAAGTGGTACAAACAGTACAACCAATTACCTTCTATTTGGAATTAGAGCCTCATTCACAACAGGGAGTCTACACCTGACACTATTATCAGAGCAAGAACCTGTGCCTAGACTAATCACAGTCCATAGAGGAGAACCTCTACTACCATTCTGCTAAATAGTCATAATAATAAACTGACTCACAATGACTTGTTATCATAGATTAGTACTTCTGTTAACTGTCATCAGGGAAGGTTTTCTTGCAGCAGAGGGCCATTAGCACAGACACACAAATGGTCAATGTGGAGAAAATAAGAGATTGTGGAGTGCTCAGCCCTAAATGGGACACCAATATTTCACCTTCTCTTGGAAACTCCAGGCATCATTGCAGAAGAGGGGTTTAAAGATTGTAAGAGCCAGAGATGGTAGATGAATACAAGTATTAAAAGTATTGTCTGGACACTACAGAGTAGTTGCATCAATGAACCCACAGTGTTCATGACTGCATGCACACCACTTGTGCAAACCCAAGTCAAACAGTGGCCCACACGGATGGAGGAGGTGGGCAGAAAGGCCCAGCCATAGTTGAGAATGTACTGGATATGGATGGATTTTGGGAGAAGGAGAGTCAGTTTTCCTTACTGTGATGCTTGATAGGTTGACCAGACTCCAGGCGATGGACCTTCACCCAGGAGCACTTGGGAGGCCTGACATAGGATCGATAGGCCTTTAAAGACAAAAAAAAATTTTTTAATAAATTAATATTTAAAAGAAGAGGATGAATAATAGTGGATGATATGAAATTGGGGGGTATTACAGAGGGGCTGTAGAGAGCTGAGGGGGTCTGAATGTGATCAAAATACATTGCATGAAACTCTGGATTAAATAACATTATTATTAACAAATTTTCTAAAAATTTTCAACCAAGTCTGAGTATGATGGTACACATCTTTAATTCCAGAACTCAAGAGGCAGGTGGGTCTTTGTGAGTTCAAAGCCAGCCTGGTCTACACAGCGAGTTACAGGACAGCCAAGGCTGCATAATGAGGCCCTGTCTCAAAAAAGGTTCTCCACAGAAAATACTTAGAGATAACTTGTATAGACACATGAGCAGGAGACATGATAGCTTCTTCAAAAATGTTTTTAGAATAGTTCGGGCATTTTCCCAAATACTAATCTACTAACCCTGTACTCAGGGTTGTTTTAGTCTTTACAAAGCATGAGAAAGAATTTTGACAAATATTCTCAAATGTTTAAAAGAAACTTTTTAGTTTTACAGTTTTAATCTGTACGTTTTATATTTTAATTTCTCTAGTGGCTTTTATAACATAAAAGGAGGCCATTCCAGCACTACGGTGCAAGTGCACTTCAGGAAATGCTTTAACCTATCAGCAGGTGTCTCCAAAACATTTCTTGGATTACACAGCATTCAAAAGCGATATCCCAAACTTCTGTGAAAGAGTAACTGAAAGCGAGTGTGACCTCCAGGTGGCCAGGCATAAGTGAGCCAAGAATTTCTCAGGCCTACAGCAAATTGACGGAGTTGAATCCATATTCATGTGCACAGGGTGAGAGAGCTGAGGTCTGTGAAAAACAGAAAATCTTTCTCACAAAGCAAAGAGTTTTGAATACGTGATCAATCAAGTGAAATTCTGACAGTACTCACTCCCACATAAAGGGAGAAGAGCCAGCCCTCCATTTTTGTTTCCAACATCCTCCCTCACTTCGACTCTTCCTTCAGGACTGCAGTTCATGCATGATCTTGCTCTCCAGAGCGAAGAGAAGAAAGCCTCTGGTCAGTTCTGCCCTTTCCTCCCATTCCCACCGGTCACTCTTCAAAATGGCCCGAAGCAGCAAGGTGAGTCCTCAGATGCAGGAAATCTGCGAGTGCAAACGTTCACGGTGGGTACGTAGCTGCGAACGAAGTGGGGGGATGTGTGGATGAGATAAGGTACGAAGCACAGTTTCCCCTTTCTGATTTTCTATTTAACAACAACCTGACACTTATAATTAATGAATTCCATTTCACCTGCAATGCAGACTGACTACATCAGAAAGATCAGTAAGGAGCAGAGCAGCATTTGTTACTAGATGACTTAGATAGCAAAAAAAATCTGGTTAAAAATTGTCAAAGTAAGCATGGGAAAGAGAGTGCACAGGGCATTTCATATAGAAATATATGAATATATATTTATATATATATACATATATATGTATATATATGTATATATATATAGAATAGATATGATGCCCATAGCTAGAAGGTGTATGAAAGGCACCCAGATGTCCTCAGGCCCCAGAGGGAAGTCTCCTCTATTCTTTTCAGTGTTTTGAAAAAGTACACATACTAACAAAAGTGAATCATGCAAAATAGCTTATAAAATTGGAGGCTGATTTAGTGTACTGTGTGATATTTCCTGAATGATAGCACAAAAGGTAAACTTTAATAGAACTCAAAGCTTTGAAAACTAAGATTTGACCCGTAGAGATGGTTCAGCAGTTAAGAGCACTGGCTGCTCTTGCAGAGGATCTGGGTTCAGTTCTCAGCATCCACGTGGTGGCTAACAACCATCCATAATTCCAGTTCCAGGGGATCTGATGCCTTTTTCTGACCTCTGTGGACACTGAATGACATGGGTGCACTTATATACATAAAAGCAATACACTTATACACATTAAACAAAAATAAAAACTAAGATTTATGGTGACAAAGCATGTGTATAGCATGTATGAGACTGTGGGTTCAATCCCCAGGAAAAGAAAGAAAGAGAGAGAGAGAAAGAGAGAGAGAGAAAGAGAGAGAGGAAGGAAGTAAGGAAGGAAGGAAGGAAGGAAGGAAGGAAGGAAGGAAGGAAGGAAGGCAGGCTGGAAGGAAGGAAGGTTGGTTTTAGTAAATATGGTTAAGGGCTTTCTATTAAGAAAGTCATTTGCCCAATGGAAGTTAAACAGCACTACCTCTTCAACATCTTGTTTTGGGTACTTTTCGTGAATGATCTTTAGTTTGAAAAGAGCAGCTGTCATCTGTGTGCTACCAGACTCCTCTTTGATGGTATTTTGCTGGTTCATTGCCAGGAGAATAGGCATGAGACTGAATTCTAAGGCTGCTAGAATCAAAGCAGGACGAACCACAAACTTGGACAAAGACAACATTGGAGCACTATACCAGCCTTTAACAATCTAGAAAGGACTGTGGGAAATGGTAGAACTGTGCTGATAGATTGACATTAGTGTCATGGAGAAAGTATCATTCCACGGTCAACAAGAGATAAATGGCCCAACTAATATCCAGATGTTAAAAGAAATACTTGAAGTCTAGGTGAAGTGTGAAATACAGGATGCAACCAGAATACCCACAATGGAGAAGGAAGATGTACTGTTTACAATTGGGAACATGTTAATCAAAGAGCCAAAAACATCGGAAAGAATTTCTTCTCTAGATCTGGGATGATGATAGTTGGTGCTGTTTGTAGAGGCATGGTGAATAATGGTTCCACAAGTGACCTTGTTTTAGTCATTGGAATCTGTGAATAAACAGCTTTCATGGCAAAATACTCTTTAAGGGCCTTAAAATGAGATTATCCTGGATTATCAAGAGAGGGAAATAATCACAGTCCTTAATAGAGAGATGTGATTGTCAAAGTGGATGAGGGACATTGCAGCAGAGGTTGGAATGATGGGACCACAGGTCAGGGGATGCAAGCTGCCTAGGTAGAGACAAATACAACAGTTTGTTTATCCTGGAGACTCCAGAAGGAATGCAGTCCAACATTTTTATTTCTATCCACCAAAACATATTTTGGAGTTTAACTCCAGGTATACATGAGAATAAAAATTTTATTATTATTTTAAGTCACTTTTTATAATTTATGACAATAACAACAGGAAACCAATATATTTAAGTAACTGAGACTTGAACCTAAAGCCTCAAACATAACAGGCAACTGTTTTCCCACTAAACTATATCTCCAGGTTTCTCTTCTTCCTTATTTTTCTTTTTAATTTAAGACAAAGTCTTACTAGGTTGCCAAGTCTGGCCTTGAACCAGCCTTGCAGTCAAGGCCATCCAACTAGCTAGGATTATAGGCTTCTGACATCAGACCTAGCTGAAATGGTTGTTTTAAAAATCTATTATTTTTATTTTATGTCTATGAGTATTTTGTCTGCTGGGCGAGATATGTGACTGTCCCATAAGAACCAGCACACAGCATGAAGCTATTTGTGCCACTTATATTGGGTTTAAATATGTAAGCAGTTTTTCATACAACCCTCTTCAACAATGGAGCCTAATTCTCTTCCCCTTGAGTTTAGACTTTATAATATTAATGACAATAATAAAGGGAAGGAAGTGATGTACAGTTTGGAGAACAGTTAATAAAGGCTCTGTAGCTTCCTATTCTTGCTTACATCCAGCCACTGTGTCATGGGGCCAGCCCATGGGTAAAGGAACAAAGACTTACTCCAGCGCTTATCACAGTGAGCTTGGAAAGGAACTCTCAGGCTCCGGACTGAAACTCCTTGACCTCTTGATAGAACTTGAGCTAAGACCATCTATTTCTGGATTTGCTAGCAGTAAGTTGTAACATAATAAACATAATAAACATAGGGCATGATAAACATAATAAACATAGGGCATTTCAAACTGTTAAGTTGTAAATTTCTTTTCTTATACCACAAAGGATAAATGTACTTCTAAATGGACACCTTAAGGTATCCACCTTTGAAAAGACACTAACAGAGAAAATGACTTGCCTAGTTCTCAGTACTTCTCTAGCACCAGCCAATCCAATAGTAACAGAGTGGTTGTAGGTATGGAGAAACCACGAAGGTAGAGATGGAAAGCTTTTCATGGTCACAAGAACAAGAGCTCCCATTTAACAAGGCAAACCTAGCTACTGCTGGTCCTAGGAATCCAGCCTACCAAAATTAGGGAATAATACTGAATCACAGTATAAGGAAACCGGCAAGACCACCGGTGGCTGAGCACTGTGCTGTACTCTTCCTTCTATGGTACAGAAACAGGCTCATGTTTAGGAATCTAGCCATGCCTGTTTGTATGCCTGAGTAGGTGTTGGCCAGACAAAGAATGGAAGAGTCCGTCAAAGCTACAACTGAGGAACCAACTCAGATGACTGACCACACTCTTCAAGATACTGTATATTCTAAATCAGCACAAATATGTGTTATTGTGCCCCATTAGGGACATATATAAGAACAAAGGGGTGGAAAGAGTGACCACACTACCCTTCTTTCATTGACCCTAATTGACGACTTGGTATTTTTCATCCCTGCAATTCTTGCACAGTTTTAAAGAAGGAATGCTTCTGCTTAAGTCTCAGACATGGCTAGAGCTGCCGCTTGAACAATCTGAATTCCCTATTCTAAGTGACAAGCAGGCAAGGAGAGAACTCAGTTTCCTAAAGGAGTAAGTAAACTTGGCCATCATGGGAAGGGAGACCCACAGACCCTTGAGAGCCAGTGCACGTTGGCTTGCTCACATTGCTTTTGGAATCCTGGGGTTACCTTGTGACAGAGTCTGCATTAACCTGATAGATGATGACAGACACATGGTCCAGTTCTCCATGTGGCTTGGTGACTAGGCTGCCAAATATTAGTCATATGAATGAGATTGTGCTAGATTGCCAGTGACCAGCCAAACCACCCACTGAGATCAGTGGAGGTGTGAGAGAGTCAATGGAGATCAGCTGAGGTGATTCAGACCACTGAACGATAAGTTCAATGATTGCTATAGGTATCTAAGTTTCAGAGTGACTTGATAGGAAAAAAGTGAATAAGAAATAATTTGGAAAATGAAGAGTTTCAGAAACCAGGACACTATGAAACTTTTTCTAAAAACTACTGCAATCCAAGAATAATTTCAAGGAGTGGAAGTATACTGACAGCTAACAGGATGCAGTTGAACCCCAATACTCTGTTCCCTATCAGCTCACTGTGCCCCAAGTTCTCTCATCTACTGTCATCTGTGACTTCTAGATGTCAGCTCCTTTTAACCATGCTTTCTTGGATGCTTTAGCGTCTCTTTTAGCAAATGTTTACTGTGTGTCTTCTTTGCAACAGACTTTCACTGGGAATTGAGAATAAACAGCAAATTATTTAACTATCCTGTCTGTGTCAAGTGTGCTTTCAAAATGCTGGTAATTTCGCAAATTAACAGGATATGTGTGCAAATAAAAATTTTTATAATGGGGCAAGTGATGTCCTATTGAGCACAATAAAGCACTTTTAGGATGCAAAGAATGAATGCAGCATCTCACTGCCTGAGAGAGCCATGGAGAGTTGTGTTTACTCTGCTTATCTGGCTTTGCTCCTTGACTCCTTTTCACTCAGTCACACTCATGTGACGACTGTTCCCAGGCATCTGTCCAGGGAGTCATGGTTCATATTTTACCAGGACTCTTCTGCAGGAAAGCTAGTTTTTTTCCTGACCTGAAACACATAAACTTGCCCTCCTGTGTTCCTCTACTCTCTGCCAACCAACCCTGTCACCCAGCGTTTCCAGTACCTGCGCTGTTTGTATATCCTGGGTTCCTCTTTCCTTTTAATTTCCAGGATAACAATATGGGGAAGAAAAAGAAATATACAACATCCTACTGAATTACTATGTTATCAGATAGCAAACGTTTTCTTCTGGATTAGTCTGCTTTGCATTACTAAAATAAAATATCCAAGGTATAGTACATAATAAAGAATAAAAGGAATTATTTGGGCTGATGGTTTTGGAGGTGAATGGTTGGAAGACTACCTTTGGCCATGGCCTTCTTGCTAACAAAGGCCTGAGGCAAGGTGAGCATCACACAGCAAGACAGGGGAGTGCATGTGCATGTGTCTGTATATATGTATGCTTATGTGTGTTGTGTGTGCATGTATATAGCACACATGTGTGTTTGTATATGCATGCATGTATCTGTGTATTGTGTGTGTGCATATGTGTATGCATATATGAGTGTGCCTCTGTATATGTGCCTCTTTATGTGTGAATATGTGTGTGTATGCATAACAGGTGTGCATAGTATGTGTGTTTATGTGTGTGCATTGATGTGCGTGTGTGTGTGTGTGTGTTTGTGTTTGTGTGTGTGTTCTTGTCACTCCTTACATAACTACTTAATCATGGGTGATCCATACTGATTATTTTAATCCTAATCACCTCGTAAAGATGCTACATCTAAATAAGTCTCTACTTTTTCAATACCTCAAAAAGAGGATTAAGATATGAACCTTTGGGGACACACTGAAGTTATATGCAAACTATAACATGTTTATCCCCGTTTTTCTAAGAGTTTCCAGGATGTATGAGAGATTTTTTTTTCATTTAACAATGTGATTTTTCTTTTGTATAATCCTGTTCATGTACCAAATTAAATTTGTTTTTGTGTTGACCAACTCTACAGCTCTGGAATAAGTTTGACTTTGTGCTATAAAATTTCCATGTATATATTTGGGGTTTTGTTTTGTTTTTTTTTTTTTTTGTTTTTTTTTTTGTGACAGGGTCTTCCTATAGCGTCAGCTGGCCTGGAACTTGCTAAGTAAGCCAGGCTGGCCTTGGTCTCACAAAGATCGGCCTGCCCCTGCCTCCCTCTGGAATGCTGGGATTAAATGCATGCACCTTCAGTCTTGGCCCCTTGTATGCTTTTTAAGACATATTTTTCTAGTATTTTATTCAGTTTTCCGTGTATGTTCACGAAAGATATTGGTCTGTAGTTTTGCTTTTAAAAAATGACATATTTATATGTTTTAAATATTAGCAGAATGTTAGCATCAGAAAATGAGTCATAAAGTATTACATCCACTTCTATCTTCTGGAAGAGAATCAAGAGATGGAAATGTTTGGTAGAAACTACCAATAAAACAAGGGCATGGTACTTTTAGTTTAGGAAGATAGCTAATTGTTAATTCAGCTTGCTGATACACATCTACCTATACTGGGTTGTTCTGGCTGTCCTCACACACCTTAGCCTGAGTAATTTATAATCAACAAAATTTATGTATTGCCTTTCCAGAGCCTCCGAAGTCCAATATCAAGGTGTCAGATTGTTCTCTAGTAAGACCCTGTTCCTCGAAGAGGGCAGCCACATGTAATAGAAGAGGAGTTAGAGTTAGGTAGCTCTTCGCTTAGGGCACTAATCTCCTTCATGAACATGCAGCCCTCATGACTCAGTTACTCAAAGCAATTTTATACCATCACGTAAGGTTTTAGATTCTAAGGTATGATATTTGGGGGAACAACATTCAGACCGCAACAAGGCATATTCTGATTAGTATTTCTTATGTGAGTTTTATAATTCCTTTCTCTAAAGGAATGATCCATTTCATCTAGATTATCAGATTTCTTTTAAAATTTTATTAGTTTTGAAAAATGTGTATGAGTATATTGCCTACACGCATGTTAGTGCGCCTGTGTCATGCAATGCTGTGGAGGTCAGAAGAAGACATTGGATTACCTGGAACTGGGGTTATAGATGGTTGTTAGTTGCCATGTGGATGTTGAGAGGCTAACCTGGGTCTTCTGCAAGAATAGTCCATGCTCTGAACCACTGAGCCATCTCTCCAGCATCAGACATTATCAAATTTCTATGCACATTATTCTTTTTTTTAATTATTCATGGTACTTGCAGTGAATTTTTAAATTTTTTATTTGTTTTTATTTTATGTGTTTGAGTGTTATGTGTGCATATATATGTGTACCCATGTTATACAGTACCCACAGAGGACAGAAGAGGGCATTAGGTACCTGGAACTGGAGTTATGGTTGTTAGCTACCATGTATTTGTTAGGATTTGAACCTGAGTCATCTGCAAGAATAGCCAGTGCTCTTAACCACTGAGCCATCTCTCCAGTCCCCAGCGTTATCAGATTTCTCTGCACATTATTCTTTGTTATTATCCATGGAACCCGTAGTGCTAGCTCTGCTTTCATCTTTTATAGTGATCATTTGACTACTCTCTATTTGTGTGTATCGTCTTGGAGGTGGTCTTTCAATTTTATAGATTGTTTCAAAGAATCTTGTCACTGATTTCCCTATTCTCTTTTCAACTTAATTGATTCTGCTTGTTATTTCCTGTTCTAATTTTTATTATTATTGAGTTTTGATTGACTGAACTTTTCCAAAGTATGTGCTTAGGGCTACTAATGTTCTCTCAACACTAATTTGGCATGCTCTGAAAATTTTGATATTGTATATTTTCAAAACTTTTATTCAGTTCAATGTGCTTTTCAATTTTCCCTTGAAGCTTTCTTTAGGACCCATGGATTACTTAGAAGTAATTTTTGCAGTGCCCAAGTGTGTGGAAATTTTCTTGTATTATTTTGATTATTGATTCATATTTACATTGTTGTTAGAAAACAAACTACATATGATTGCAATTCTCTCTAATTGCTGAACTTGTTTTATGTCTTTGGCTGTTGTCTTTCTTGGAATTTGAAAGGTTAAGGAGAATATATTCTGCTGATATTGGGTGGGGTGCTTTACAAAATTCAGTTGTCATAGATTGATGTATCATGTATTTCTTATATATCTTTCCTTACTTTTCTAATATTTGTGTCAAGTTTTGATATTGAATACTGAACCTCTGAACTATAGTTTAGGCTTGTTTATTTGTATCTTATATGCTACCAGTTTTGCTTGGAATATTTTGCAATTTTGATTTTTGATTTGGGAATGCAATATAGTCTTGGTATTTGTAACTTTCCTATCTGATAATTTGTTTTGATGTAAAATATAGTGTACTCAATATTAAAACAATTATTCATGACTTTAATTAATGTCTACACAATATATATTAAATACACATTCACTTTATTCTGATTATTTTTAAAGTTCATGTGAATTTATTATGGGCATGTTATATAGTTAGGTCACATTTTAAAAATTTAAAAACCTATTTCTTTGAATTGGTACATGTGGGTGCGTCTCCATCTCCAGCATGGCTGTTGTGCTCCAGCCATGCCAGAGAATGGAGGACGATGGAACGGGACCTCAGGTGGCTCAGAGTGCGGCGGGAGGAGTTCCCTCCCGGGAGACTACGTCGGTGGGTAGTTCGGTTATTAGAGCCAATGCAGGGGCTTATATAGGGAAGCCTCTCTGACCGTTACAGAAGGCGGGAAAGGTGGGGTGTTGGGGTAAAGGCAGGAAGGTTGTGGAAGTTCAGGAATGAGGAAACGAAACCCAAAAACCTGGTTCTGGTCTGGGGTGGGGAAAAGAAAGATTCATATCACATCAGGCAGAGCAGGTCAGACACCTGCCATCCCTTTAGGGTATCTGCAGTTGCTTGGCTTGCTCAGTAACCAGATCCCCACAGGTACATTTGTAAGGTCACATTTAATATCTTAATATATTAGGACTTAAGTCGATTATTTCCTTTTTTCTTGTTCGTTTCCCTGTCTTTCTGTGTGTCACTTGAATATTTTTGTAATTCCTTTTTTGATACACATAAAAATGATTTTGAAGGTATATTTCTGAACTCTTTGTAAAGCTTTTGATATTCTAGGTAATTTATTGCATATTCATATCAATCACAAAAAAATATATGGAAATTCAAATGAATAAATTCTAACCAACTTTAAGCAAATCTTAGTGAACACTTAAAGTATTGATCTACAATGGTAGTTCTAGAAGACTTTCTGCGTTTCTGCTACTCCGTCATATTTTTATAATCTTTAGTCTCTAATTCTTTAAAAGAAGGTTTTAAAATTTTAACGTCTTGACCTCCAACTTACACTTTAAAAAATATTTTTATAGAAGCATTGTGTATTTCTTACAGAACATCTCAATCAATCTCAATCATCTTTGTACCCGTTCCCTACCAGCACCTCCATAGACCCCCAACTGGAATCCATAAATTCTTTCATCTGTATTAAGGTCTGCTGTGTTAAATTAGTGTCCCCAAATGACCTTATTGCAGGTTCGTCCATTGAGGTCTAGTCGGTCTACCTGGACTCCCTCACTTTAGGAAGACTAACTCATTCCCACCCAACAGTAATCAGTTGCCAATATTTCTTAAGCCGAAGTTGGGGTCTGTCACCCACTTCCCCAGTGTCATGCTAGATTTTTCTCTGCTTGAGTTTGCATGGGTCTTGAGCATGCCAAAACCATTGCTGTAGGGTCATATGACGAGGGTCCAAGGATCTTATAGGATTCTGTTTCCATATGGTCACGCACCTCCTCACTGGCTCTTACAATCTTTCCACCTCCTCTTCCATGATGGTCCCTGAGCCCTGGGTGAGTGAATCTTAATATAGGAGTCCTGTCCTGGGACTCACGCTCTGTAGATTCCTAATCTCCATGCTTTAGCCATTTGTGACCTTTTGTGTTGCTGGTCCTTTGTTGCATGAGGGAGCTTCATTAATAAGAGCTGAGAGATGCATTAGTGACTTCTTTACCCCTTGTTCTATACCTAGTGAGCCTTGGATATAGAGACTGCATTGAAGATGTGCCACTTAGACATGGGCAATTCACAGTCAATGTCTGTGTGTGACCAGCAGTGGTACTCTGTATTAATCTCTGTCTGGTGCAAAAGAAGCTTCTTTGATGAGTGATGACTGGGATACTTGACTCTAAATATTTTGTATTTAGTAAGAAGTTACATTAGACTAGGGATGTCACAGCCTTAATGATTTCTCTAAGATCTGTGACCTCTTCAGCCTTATGTATTTGGTCACACCTGAGTTTCCTCCCATTGAGTAGGCTCTAAGATCAATTAGGTGGACGTTGATTGGCCCCAAGGTAAAAGTATCATTACTACACCAGTGTTGAATGCTCTGCCCAACTGACACATTTTTATAACTTTTTTAAAGACTTATTTTTATTTTTTGTATATGAGCATTTTCCTACATGTATGTGTGTTTGTACACTATATGCATGCCTGGTGCCCTCAGAGGCCAGAGGAGGACATTGAATCCCCTGGATCTAGAATTACAAATAGTTGTGAGTTGCCATATGGTTGCTAGGAATTGAACCTGGATTCTCTGTAAGTGCAGCAAGTATCTTAATGCCTGAATCATGTCTCCAGTGCCTCTTCTTATAATTTATACTCAATTTCCACATTTTAATATATAAGACCTCTAGCAAATATCTTGTCATAGTTTAATAGGTCACATGTCTTCTTTCTTTGTTAGTGATATGTAAAGTAATAATGTACTTTACAATTGATATTATCTTAGATTTAAGGAAATACAGACTTTCCCTGGAACAATAGTAAATAAATCCTTCTGTAACTGAAAATGCATAGTGTTTACATTAAGCTAAAATCTACACAGATTATACTGAAAAACCTTACCTTTAAACACTGACCTCAAAATTACCTTTCATTTATGGTATAAAACATTCCTCACTAGTACTTTCTTCCAATTAAAATTTTTCAAACAAAACTTTGCCACAGATATTCTTCCATATTTTTTGTGCAGGCAAAATGTTCCTCAAGACACCTAAAATTTTAAAATATGCTTCTTATTAACTCTAAATGTTTTACATACTTATAACTTCTGTTTGCAATCTGGACTCTACTAACCAAGGAACCCTAGTAAGTAAGGTTGTCAGAGTTACAATGTCGCTCAATGATCCTAAGAGGTATAAACAGCAAGTCCCAAAATAAAGTTCAAAGGCACAGTGCAAGAAAAAAGGAAAACCAAACAATGCCGCTGTTTCCAGTGTATCTAAACTTTCAAGGGCATTGGAAGAATATTATAAGTACAGACAGATTTCATGATTAGAAGGTTCATTAGTAAGAAGGTACAGAATACTAATCACAAGACTTTCATTTGCACTGACAAGGTGTGACCTAGCCAGCATTCATCAGTGGTAGTGGATTGCTCCCTGGTGGTATCAACTGTAGACAAAGCAGAGACAACATGTTCTTCATGAAGGAACTCATCAAAAATAAGCAGAACTGTATCACACACCATTGCTTTCCAGAACTCCCCAGAGAGTGCCTGGTATCTTACCAGAATCAGTTTGTTTGGAGTGTAAAATATAAAATGCTCAGGGGACTTTGCATGTTAAAGAAACTTTAAACCTTGGCACTCTGGCACAACCATCATATGTACTGAATGATGTAATCGATCACAAGTAGGTGTTTTGGGCAATAGTAACCTAGATACAGAGAGGAAACTCTGATATTAACTAAGAATTACAAATGTTACTTACTCTCAGAAATACATATAAATATGTATTTAAGGGCTTTTTCCCTAAGCAACACAGTTTTCAATTAAATATGCCCTTCTCTCCTAAAAGCCTGTTATAAAGAATGATTAGGGTCCTAGAGTTGTGCTTGATGCTATGTAGGACACACTGAGCACTGCCAAGTTTCCCATTTTCAAAGGACTTATTGATAATTTGTTCTGAAATTTAAAAACTAAATACAGAAATTAGAAATTATATGAAACAAAATATAACTGAATAAAGAACCTGGACTCTACAGAGTCAGACAAATGAAAAGGATGACATTTAAAAATCATATATATATATATATTCATTCTCTCTCTCTCGTGTGTGTGTGTGTGTGTGTGTGTGTGTGTGTGTGTGTATGTATGCATTTGGCATAGCACACATGTTGTCAAACAACAACTTCTTTCAAGAGACAGTATTTCTACCATGTGGGACCTAGGGATTGAACTCAGGTTGTGAGGCCCCACAGCAAGTGCCTTTACCTTCTGAGTCATCTCAGCTGCCCAAGAATTATACATATTGTATGTGCCATTTTTCACAGTAATTTTCTGGTTTAGATACTGTGTCTCCTCAGAGGTTCATCACTGGAGGTTTAGTCTCCAGTGTGGTCATAAGGGAACTGGGAGAATCTTTAAAGGTAGGGCCTGGGGGGCGGGGTAGTTCACTGGGGCTCCTACCCTTGGAAGGAAATGATGTGCTTCTGAAGGCAGCTTTCTCCAAAGTTAGTTGCTACAAGAGGAAATCCTACTCTTAACCCCTCTCTAGCATCCTTTTGAGGATTTGATCTTTTGTTTCCTCCAATGTTCCCTCCATTATGCAGTTAGGCCTTTACCAGAGGCTGGACCAATGGTATTGCCTAATCTTAGGTTTTCAGTCTCTGTGAGCTACAGAAGGCATTTTTCCTTATGAGGTTAGATTATCTCAGATACTTTGTTATACTAATGAAAAAATAACTAATACTTAGATTTTTCTGTGGTCAAATTAATAAAGAACTTCGCTCATAGCTGCCCATTAGAACTAGTCTCGATTGGTTTGAATATAAGACACAGAAAAATCAGGCTGAAAGCTTCCTCTCTGTTTGATAGTGTTCGAAGTGTTGAGAGGTATTGTGCATATTATTAAGGAAGAGAAATCATCAACAGTCTTACCCAGCTGTGGACCCTATGTGCTAAAATACACACATGCCAAGCAAGACACGTGCACTGATGCAATAGTGGCATGGATGTTCTAGAGACAACCACCACCTTTCTGATTGGATTTGAACCCCACTCTCTGAGAGGTAACTCATGCAAGATACTGTAAACTTGGTCTTAGGGGGAGAAAAGCTATTCCTGGTGTTTTGCTAAGTGGACATAAAGTCAAACTGTGTTATAAATGTTGGTTAAGAGTCATACCTAGTCAGAGTGCTGAGAATAAGTGACCTTTAAGTACCCAATCCAAAACAGGACATCTCTATCACCTCCCTTAAGACCCAGTGAACATCATAGAAGGTCAAACAACTCTAAGTGCCAGAGTATGGGACCGCATGCTGTAAAACTCTGTCTTTTGTGTATGGCATGGATGTTACAATAATGAGCACACTACAGTTGTGACCACTTGCATGTGACCTACACCAAAAACAAAAGTCATGAAAGTAGAAGGAAACACACTGGGAAGAAGGGAAGACAACAAGACTAATAGAGAGAGGAATGCCGGGAGGGCCAATATTATCATAATACATGGTATGCATATACGGAACTGTTAAAAACAGAAAATAATAAAGAACTTTGAAATGGTTTTAAGATAGATGTTTGATGTTTCACTAAATCTTCACATCAGTCATTTCAACCCATGCCCTTTGGATAGCTACACAGCTTTATAAAATTTTGTAGCTTCAGTGAAGTAATGAAAAAATCTTGTACACAGAACATAGAATTTTCAAATTAGGAAAGATTGATACAAATCTACTTATTTTATAAATGGTGTACACAGGAGCTCTCAAACATTTCTAAGTAATGGAGGATAGGAAATATACAATTACATAGTAGAGGTGTCTAATTCACAGGTGTTTAGACTTCTCTGAGATGGTGATTAAAGATATGACAGAAAGTGGAATTGAACTATTAAAAATAATGGAAATAGCAGGTGTGGTATTTAAGGAAGAATAATGTTCCTAGTGTGAGTTTTATTGTCATCATGGGGTTGTTTGTAGGTTTGAGAAAAGAGCATTGCAGATTTTCCAGCTAGAATAAATAGAGAATTATGATAAATTTTGGCAGGTAAAATGGTTAGGCTGAGAAGATAAGAAAGAATAAGAACGTACAGGTAAGAAATCAAGACCCAATTTGGGGGAGATTAACACAGATCAAAGATGCAGACAAATACCCTGATGTTTGTTAAATGGAAAAATCCAGAGCATACACCCGCCTTGTATTCCTACAGTTCTAGACAGCTATACATCATCTCCCTTCCTCTCTCCCTCCCTTCCTTCCTCCATTCTTCCCTCCTTCCTCTTTCTTTCTTTCTTTCTTTCTTTCTTTCTTTCTTTCTTTCTTTCTTTCTACTTCTTTTCTTTCTTTGTTATTTTAAAATATTTTTGTAGAGCTTTTGTACATTTCAAACAATAGTTCTTAACCAAATTTAGACCCCTCCCCCACTCATCCCCCAGCACCAGACCTCATGTATTCTGTCATACATGTTAAGTCATATCCAGTCAAACATTTGTACGGAGATGTCCTTCCATGCAAGTTTATCCACTGGAGTCTAGCCAGCCTATCTAGAGATGTTGAGGACGGTCCACTCTCCCTCACCTAGCAGCAGTCAGGCTCCGAACAGTTCCCAGGCAAGGGGCAGCTAGGTGCCCATTCCCCTTGTTCCACTCTGGGCCCTTGTCTGATTGAGGTGGTATGGGTCTTGTGCTTGATGCCACTATTACCGGAAGCTAACATGAAGAAGCTTCCAGGGGTCTGAACGCCTTTGTTTCCGTATGTTCATGGACCAACCCTGGCTCTTACATTCTTTCTGCCCCCTATTCCAAATGGAGCTTGGGTGGCATGGGAAACCAGAGGGAAATGTGTTGTCTCAGAAACCCCTTGAGAAATGCACATGTTATCTGAATAGTAGTACATGTATATACGTGGGGGCTGCATGGCAAGGAGGACAGTGCTAGACAGGAGAGACCTCCCTATGAGTAGTTGGTCAGAATAGTCCAAGAGACTCCCAAAGTAACACAGAGGCTCTTGATAATCTCCCAAATCTCAAAGATAAGACCCTACTGCTGAAGAAAGGACATACTTCAGACACAGGATTTAGAGCAACGGAGTAGGAACTGATCTGAAAACCTTCTCTCTGAAGACTAGCTCTCAGAGTTCTAGAGGATACTATATACACTGCTAAAGGAGAAAAGCAATCAGTGGTCCAATCCAACTCTAAAGTCAAATAACCATAACCACTAGACAGCACACTGCCTCTATTGGTGCCTAGTGGAACTGTTATATGGGGACTAATCAACAACTATCTAATTGGACTTAAAGCCCTCTCAACGGAGTGAACTCATAGATGGCGCTGTGAACATAATGAAATACACATGACTGGAGAGGTCATAGATCCTAGAGAAAACCCCATCTCTCTCAGATCTCTAGACAAATGAAATTTCTTACCATATGCTTAAAGTGGATCCTTATATTTACAGATAAGTATACCGTACAAAAAGAAGCTTCTTTTTGCCACAGATGGAGGCTATTGTAGAGTTCCACAAATGGTTACACACAGAGAATATACACAGAGAGATGCCCACCCCTAAGTGGCATGTCGACAGTGGAACCTCTACACCTGTGGCTCATGAACATAGCTGAACAAGGGGTGAAGAGAATACTGGTATGTCCCTCAGCTCTCACCAGTGAAGCTTCCTCACACAGCAGAGTGAGATGCATACAAAAGGCCAAAATTGGCTAAATTTTAGAGAATAAGAGACTGCAGAGTACGTGTCCTTGGATAGGACTTCTATGTTAAACCTTCCTTTCTTTTACAAACTATTTTTATTGATTCCAGAATTTCATACCATATATTTCGATCACATTAACCCTCCCCTCCCACATCTCTACCGCCTTCTAACTTCATGTCTTGCATTATTATATGTCCTTTACTTTTTAATTTTTGTTTTATTTTTAAAGACCTGTCAAATCCAGTCTGTGCCTTTCAGGTGTTTCTGGGTGTGGGTTCATCCCTGGATCTGGTCAACTTGCCTAGCAGCACACCAGTAAGGAAAATCAACTCTCCATCTAGGCTTATTGATTTCTAATCTTTTTCATTTAAATCATCCATATGTCCTAAATTTATCTTGATTCCTAGTCCGGGTAGTAAAAATCTCATGGAAACTGTTTTCTTTTGTTTTCATGTTTTTCCCTTAATTACTTTAATCTCTCAGACTTCTAAAATGACGTACATAGTTTATTTTCTAAGACAGTGCAAAACTGTTTTTAGAGGGCAGTCTTTTTTTTTTTTTAAATATGGATGGCTTGTGTTTTTACTTCTGTGGCTAGATTTTTGTCTTTACATTATTTACGTCTCCTCTCAGGTTTTCTGTTGGAGTTTTGTCAGTAGAGGTTATATGAGCTCAGTGTGTGTGATGGGAATTTGGAGCTGGATCATGGGATTTGGAGGGTGAGCATTCCTACAATCTGCATTTGGAAAAGGATGGATGTACAAACTCAAGGAGAGGGAATTTTCCTTTATCTTTTGTGTGTGTGTTTAGAAGATAAAGTTTACTCACATTGATAAAGATCTCCTTATCTAGGTCTACTAATTCAAATCCAATCTCTTGTAGAAGCATCCTTATTGGCACTAGTTGAGATACTTAAGATTGACCATCACAGTTCTCATCCTCATGATGCTGTGTTGGCTCTCCTAAGTCCCTGAGGTTAGATTTCATGCCACAGATACTGTTTTGTTACCTTATTCCAGACATACCTTTCAACACATCCTTTCATTGTCCGTTAGTCAAGACAATCCCAGTTATCTGGTCACTCCACAAATGCATTCATATATTCTGCTCACTCTTAGGCCTTGAATGATTTTACTAACATTGGCTTTGCCATAATTTCTTCTTAACTTTGAAAATCCATTTAAAATAAGACTTATTCCAGGCATAGTGGTGCATGCCCTTAATCCCACACTTGGGAGACAGAAGCAGGCAGATCTCTGTGAGTTCAAGGCCAGTCAGCACTACATAGTGAGACCTTGTTTCAAAAACCAGCGAAATAAAACAAACAATAACAAAAGGACACATACTTATTTTATGAACATATCTCTGAACTTTTATGCAAAATTAATCACTTTCTTGTTCACATTTTTATAGAACTTTGGATAACTAAGATAGTTTTACTATTATTTGTAATTATTATCTTCATGATTGGCCATGAGCTCTGATGTAACGGCATGGATCAAGTCATATTTATTTCCATAAACCCATCATATATTTGGGACTTAATGCATGATTTTAAATGCCAACAAGAAAGCTACAGCTGAATGCTCATATTGGCTGTACTTCACAAAACATGGGTTTTATGAGGTTTTAAAAAAGAAATACATGTGCCACTTTTGAAGCACAAGTTGTATCCGGATTTACCCTTTCAATGCGAGGGATTATGTGGGAAATGAAGACTTGCTTTCAGTTTTGTTTTCAATTTTTTCCTACTATGTCTGAATTATTTTTAGTCTTTGTGAGAACTGCATTCATGTATATACTGAGATTTAGTCATTTTTACCCATTACCGACCTTCTCCCATCTCTCCCCTCCTTGTTGAAATTCTTCTTCTCAACTCCTTCCCTCTCCTAGTTTGATGTCTTTTTTAGTTTTTGACTCACTGGGTTCAGTTATCATTGCTCGCATGAGCATGAATGGAGTGTTATTCACTAAAACAGGAGAAACTTGTCTGTGGCTACACCTCTAAGGAATATGACATCTCCCCTAGAGAACGTAACCTCCCATAGTCCCTCTCAGTGAAGAGTGGGGCTTCATGAGCCTCTCTCTGACTCATGATAAAATGGTGACAGGCCCAGCCTCATTCAGGTGCTGTGCAGGTAACTACTACTGCAATAAGTGCATGAACTCAGTGATTTTGCCATCTCCAGAAGACATTGTTTTACAGTACTCCTACCCAACCTTGGGTTCGCACATTCTCTCCATCCCCTACTCTGTGATGTTTTCTGAGTCTTGGAGGGTGTGATATAGAGGATCCATTTAGTCCTGAGCATTTGACAGTCACTTACTCTCTGCACTTGACCAGTGATGAGTTTCTGCGTTTACCACTTCCAGCTGCACAAAGAAGCTTCTGAAGAAGGCTGAGGGAAGCACTAAATCCATTCAGGTTTTAAAGAACAGTAACTGAGTGTGCTGTTAATTTCTGTTGCCATTTATAAGTAAGCCCAGTGGGAATAAAAAGACACAGATCTGAGATCGTCACAGAAGTGGTCTCAGAATCTGTCAGTGTCCCAAAGTTGCCAATGTTGAAAGTGCTTCAGGAAACCATTGATTCCAACTCCACACCTCTACTTTACTCTCTATAGCTTATCAGTTCCTACAACCCTTCTCCACCGCCACAGATAGTGGACAAATTTATTTATATACGTAATTGTAGTGCATAGGAAGAAAGTCACCGCACATTTAATTTAAAAACCCCCTAGAATCTGGTTTCATATACCTTGTGATTATTCACCTGCATAGGCAAGTCAGGCTTCTAGAAGAGGGTCCATGACATGGATCTCTTTGCCCTCTGTTGTCATTAGTGACACTCACACAGAGTCTAAGCAAGATGTAAAATACCAAAGGGAGCTGAAGGTTTTAGCCCATTGAGGACTTTAGAAGTTAATATTGATGTCACAAATGACCACAACTCAGAATCGTTCATGTTCTGTTCTCCATGGTGTCGTGATGATTTATGACACGGACAATTCTTTTATCCACATCGACTCTCCTCTGACTCTCAGGCTCCGTTGCTATTTCTCCTTCTCAGTGGTGATGATAATTTAAATGGAGCAAACAGTCTCAGCTGTTTTAATTTCTGAGTAGGAGCATAAATTAATTAGGAACAGGGCTGTTAATGAAACTCCATACATCAGTTATTAAAGGACATCTTTATTCAATACCTGGAATCCACATTAAAAACAAACACCAGGCATGATGGCACATTCAGGGAAAACCAGCTCTGGAAAGGCAGAGATAGGTGGATCCCTGGCGTTCTCTTGCCTGTCAACCTAGCCAATTTAGTGCATTCCAGGCCAGTGGCAGACTCTGCTTTAAAACACAGTGGAGCATTCTTGAGGGACAACACTTGAGGTTGACCTCTGACCTCCACATATATCTGCACACCTGTGTACTCCCCCCCCAATAACACATAGATGAATATAAATTTTAAAAGACTTTTACATTAGTTCCTTTTTCTTGCTGTTTTAAAAACACCATAACCCAAAGTAGCACGTAAAGAAAGTTGATTTGGGGAGAGTCCTAATGGAGGGAGAGACATGGCAGGAGAAAGTTGAAGCAGGAAGCTGAGAGACCACATCTTCAACAACAGAAAGCAGAGATAGTGAAATAAAAGAGGCTGGAAACCCAGAGCTCACCCCCGGTGACATACCAGCCTCACCGCACCTCCTAAAATTCTATACCCTCCCCAAACATGTTATCAACAGGGGACCAAGTTTTCACATGCCTCTGGGGGACATTTCTCATTCAAACCACCACAACATCTTTATATGTTTTTAAATATATAATAATTTCTAAAGGCAATAGAAGGGTTTGAATAAACTTCACAAATGACAAAGGAGTCATCAAAGACTTTTCTTATGGGGCAATTTATATTTGTATTATGCCTATCATTCTAGAGATTATTTCTCAAATCTGAAGAACTCAGCAGCATAAATATGTACATTTTTAATATATCTTCTAATTTTGTGGTGGGATTTTTAAATTTTAAAACACCTGTTACAGATACTAAAGCTTGTGATGGATTCTTAATTTTTCTGAGCTGTATAATAAGCATTTGCTCTTTCAGTAGTCTGCCTCCATTCCAGCTTCACTTGACACCAGTGTCCTATATCCTTTGGATGAGCCATCATTTTCCTGTTGTGTCTTTGTAGTTCTGAACTGTAGACCAAGACACACTGTCCGTCCCTAGGTTGGTCACTGACTATCTTCCCCTGGAATGTAACAGAAACAGAAAAAAACTATGAGAATTAGCCTATTTGAATGGTATGTTGATGAAACTGTGTGTGACGCTTAGTGTTTTGGCTCTGAACCACTATGGTTCCATTCTATTTTAACATGTTCTTCTGAATTCTTATCTGTTCTATAAGGGAATCCAGTATACTTTAGAATTCTTTATTTTCTTAAGGTAATCTGTCACTTGCCATCTGAATCCCTGTTTAAAATGTAACTCTAGGAAAGAAAGTATTTAAGAGTCAGTATGTTTCAACTGTTCACATGCTCACTGAAGGTGGCCTTAATAATTATAAGAAAAAAACCCATAGTTCAGTGCACCTTGATTACTGGAGCATAATGCTTATTTTGGAGAATCTAGGACTCTTCTGCCTCTCAATCAATTGCTTCATCCCAATGTGCAGCTGTAGTCACTCAGGAACTGCAGGATCGGTATTTTACATCTGCCTACATTTTACTAAAGCCCTAATAAGTTGAAGTTCTGTGTATTCTGGGCATGATTTCTTACTTAGTATTTCTGCTGCAGCATGCTGTCTACCATACAAACACAGAAATAATGCTCTGTGGCATGTTTTTGTATCCCATCTATTTCTTCTGCATATATTAATAGAAAAATCTTTATTTGTATGACAATAAATTTTATATTTTTTAAAGCATCCACATTGCCTAGCTAGCACAAACACTGAGAATAATCTCCAATTTCCCTTGACTCTTCTGACATTACTAAATAAACCAGTTGGTAAAATGAGAATCCTGTGGACCTTTTGGATGCATACTTTCCGATTTCAGCCAAATCTATATATCACATTTGACTCATGGGCTGTAGAAAAACCTTTAGTGATCTTGGAAATCACTGAAGACAGGTGATTTCTGTAAAACATTTGAAGGTCAGATTCCTGGAACCACATTAGAGATCCTAATACATCTGAGAAAACTCAACCAGAAAGTATCTAGTCTCTTACCTTGACTTTCCAAGATCTGAACAGGGACACCTTATCCTTCCTGGCTTCATTGCCTGTCATTCTTTACTTTCCATTCTGTGCACAGAATAGCTGTTCATTTCTTCACTGATTATCATGTTTTATAACTCCATATCTTAACTCCTGATAGTCTCTCAGTCTAGATCCTCCCAACATTTTTTTTAATGTGCCATAAATGCTTCTTTACAGTAAGAACTTAGCAAACACTTAGAAAATAGTTTACCAACACTAACTTTCTCAAGTCAACATGCCTCTAATTCAACATATAAAAGGCAATCTAACTTTTTACTTTTTAAGTATTTTAGGTATGTTATTGAATATTAAAACAATACTTTTATAAGCAAGGTAAAATTATGGGAAATATCAAAAGCACCATGAACACGTAGCAAACAGCTCTGTGCTGCCCTTAATGGTGTCTGGTAAATATATACTTCTTTGCAAAGATCTTTAAGCAGATTAGCACAGAATGCTTATTATTGTAATATTCATGTTGAAAACGGAATGAGAAAGCTAGAGTGACTGTAAATAAAAGGCAGTCTCCAATATCTCCAATGTGTAAAGATAATGGGATGGTTTGTCCTTAATATGTATTTGCTTAAAAAAAAATCATCATCATCTGAGGTTATGATGCTCTGGGTGACAACAGGTTTCTGGGGTAACAGTACAATACTACTAGCACTGGTGTGATTAAGTTATAAGAATTCACACCATGAAACCAGCTTCTTAATTTTCAGTGTACTAGTGCATTGAGAGGGGAAAATACAAGGAAGGCAGTTTTCTCTGTTGACTGTGTACTTTGAGTTAAAATTCAGTGTTCTACCATCGCACCTATCTTAATCATCCTAATATATATGTACCTCTACATAGCTGTATATTAACTTTGTATGTAATTAAATTAATATCTAATGCTAATACATTAATATTTACATTACAGCAAAATTCTTCATGCTTTTGTTTCTTTGAGCATTCTTTTCTTACATTTTTCTCTAGAGCACACTGAAATTTCTCAAAGGCATCAGTGATCTCTCTGTTACCAACTAGCATCCTATTCTCACTTATCTTACATGACCTAGAAGTAGACGATCAGTTGATGACTCTGTTCTTAGAGAAACACTCTAGTGGTCTATTCAGACGCTGATTTCTAGATCTCCCTTCCTTTTATTGGTAGCCTCTTAGTCTTAACCTCACATAGTTACTGACCTAGGCAACTCAGAGAGGTTACTTCTTGATGCTCCCTTTTGATTTTTAAAACTAATTCACACTTTCTTCCGTCTCTCCAAAAATGATTTGGATACCATCATTGTGCTCATTTGTGTTTTTTCCACTTTCAAGTGCATGTGTGTGGTGTTCATGTGTTTATGTATGTTGGCATGCGTCGGGGGTACATGTGCACCCAGGTGCCCAAGGATGAGGTCAGGAATCTTTCTCCATTGGTTAACACTATTCAGTGAGGCAAGGTGTCTCAATCAAATCCAATGATAGCCAACTTGCCTTGTCTTGTTAGCCAGCCTGCTCTGGTGATCCCTCATCTCCACTTTCCAAGGTTGGAATTACAGCACATATACAAGACTCTACTAGTAGGAAAAATTCCTCCCCAAATCCTGAGTCCTGATCTTTTTCCTAATGGTAGCACTTCATATGTGTCCTCATACAAGGCAGGGAAATGGCAAACAAGCTTCCTTGGGTGTTTCTTACAGGGTCATTCATCTTGCTCATGAGGGCTCCACCCTTACAACTTAGGTTCCCCCAAGGCTCCACTTCTTAATAGTGTCACCCTGGGGATTAGGTTTTGAATTATGAATGCGGGGAGAAACAAAATCATGCAAATCTTGGCTGGCCCCCAGTCTGACACATGTAGTTATTCACTCATTTGTTTAATCACCTAGTCCTTTCATTTTAATGTTCACACTCAAGTACAATTCCTTCAACTGTCTTTGGTCTTTGTATAACACACTTTACTAGAGTTTTTTATTGAAGAATATTCTTCAATACTTCAATCTTTTGAAAATTAAAAATTTTGATTTCTCTAATTAAGACACAACTAATTACACTTAGCAGAGGATTTTGCTTGTTGTTGATTTTTTTTTTTTTACTATCAAAAGGTTCTATGCTTAAAGCTACCCATCTCCTTTCTGATGTATTAATTGGCCTTAAGAAATGGGGTCAGTTCCTTGAATTTCAGGTCTATGGAGAAGACCTTTTCGGTCAAACAGAGATGAAGCTGGTCTGGCACATAGGCTTTCTATAAGATTCTTACAAAAGATTTCTCATAGATTCTATAATCTATAAGATTCTTACAAAAGACTTGGAGACATAAGAATAATGACAGAAAGGGGAACCACAAGATTTATTGAAAAAATAATGTCCTAGAAATCAATAGGGAGATGTTAGCACACTGCCACTAAATCAGCTGGTGTCTCTGTGAACACAGAACTCTGCATCTCATTTCTCCAACTGGCAAAATGTAGACATTAGAACAGAGATTAATAGTACTTCTGCAGAGCCAGGCAAAGTGGTGCACATCTATAATCCTGGCTACTCAGGAGGTTGAGGTGAACGATTGTCGGTTTGAGCCCAGTTTTGGCAACATAGGGGAGATTTCCATCTCAAAACAATAACAACAAAAATACCTCTATAATTTGAAATTATTTTGAATTAAATTTTCTAAGTTAAATTATTTTTATAAGTAGAAACATCTTTAAAATAATGATTGTCATGCATTCTGAAAAATAAGTGATTTATTATATATTATTTATTTATTATTTTTTATATATTCTTATGTTTTTTAGATGGGCTCTAGCTATGTTGCCCAGGTCAATCTTTAACTCTTGGTCTCAGATGATCTTCTACCTTAGTCCATCTAGTATCTCACACTACAGATATATGCCCCCAACACAAAGTTAATATAAAGAATTTTAAACAGATAAATTCTACTTTAGCAAATAAAATACATTGAGAGTAAGTCAGAGAATGTCACTGCGAAAAATTATTAGGTTAACTCTAGAAATACTATGATCCACTTGGATATACAAGAAGGAAATATAAAATCTTCAAAGTAAATGTCACGTATTTAAACATCTAACTGATCTGTGAAGATTTGTATGAAACTGGTCATATAAATTGCATTTTAAATCACATAGTTTTAATAACCAGAAAAGGCCAGACATTAGCTCTGACAACAATCACTGAATCAGGCATTCTGATTTCAACTAGTGGATTAATTGTGCATTTATTATTGATTTATATTGATTAATTATGAAAAAATAATAATTTGAAAAAATCCAGAGGATGTAATGTCATGTACATTATAAAATGCTTGTGATAGAAAAACCGCCCCTAAATCTCTAGAATTCTACCCATTTTATGTGATAGTTTTTAACCTGATTGACAACAGAAATACAACTGAACTGTGAATGTAGTGTTTAGGGACAGAAAAAAAAAAATCACTTTTTTAAATCCGTAAGTTGTGTTTTGCAGATGTCCGCAAATACACAGAAATTTAGAATGCTCCTTAAAGGCTGCTACATTAGAATAATTGTGTGTCAAGACCATCATTAAAATTAATTTCACTCAAGTAAAGACACTGGTCTAGTGCAGCCCTTTTTGAGGAGGCAACAAGAAAAACCTAGCACAGAAGGCCAGAGGTGACTGGAGTCCAGTCCAGCCTGGAAAAAATCTGCTCCACGTTTAACTGATTACCTCATCCTCCTGTGTAAGTAAGATGCTAGAAGCACAACAGCTTTTTGAATCTAAGTCTGTGGAGGAGCTGTGAGAGGGATTGGACAGGGATGGCACCTTCCGTCTCTGAGGCACCTGCTTCTTTCTGAGCCAGACAAAAGTCAGGAGCCGCATTGGGACAGAGCACAGCACATCAGAGGGCATTCTCTAAGTAAGATCATGACGTGCAGGAAAATTAACTATCTTCGCATCTACCTCAGTTTCTCACTGGTCATCTGCATAAAGAGTAAGCCTTTCCCACTTAACTGCACTTTTGCCACTTTTCCTGGCTTCTATTTCTTGTGACTAGTCCATAATGATATATTTCTACGAAATACAATTCCAAGAAAAAGCATAATTGTTTTTTGTTGGTTAGAAGTGTACTATGTGATATTAGTCAAGGTACACAGTCAATTCTATGATTTTGGGTAAGTATTTAGGTTCTGAAATGGTTTTAACCTTTTTAGTGGTGATATGAGCTGGAATGAAGTGGTCTCATAGAAATAGTGTTATATTTGCATTTTTACAAAGCAGATCTGGCACTTTATAATGGACGTCCTTTAAAGGAAAGTTATTCATAAATTGTATTCTTTCTCTCTCTTTTTCTCTCTCTTTCTCTTGTTTTTTTGAGACAAGGTCTCCCTGTAACCCCAGCTGGCTTAGAGCTCTCTGTGTAGACCAGGCTGGCCTTGAACTCACAGAGATCCGTTTGCCTCTGTCGCTTGAGTGCTGAGATTAAAGACATGCCAGGCAGTCTCTTCTTACATACTACAGATTTGCCATCACACTTAAATAATTCTGTAGTGCAACAGTTACTCTCAAAATCTTCCCAAAGGATAATGTTTAAATTGTTCTCTTCTTTTTCACTAGATAATGGACCGTCTATTGTTCTGTATTTCTGTTTTATAAATAAAGACAGCATTTTTCATAAACTTCCCCCAAATATAAACAAGAACAATGAGGGGGGACGGGGGATAATTTTGTCAGATGTATACGAGTAGGGAGAATCAGGGATGAGCAAGTGGCCTCAGCTGGGTGTTTATGAAGGACAGTAGCTATTGAACATGTTTAAAATGAAGACAAGGGGAGTGTGTGCCTGTCAAAGGGGCTATGTGATTTGTGTCTGATGAATCTGAATATCAATAAGGCAGAGCTTAGAACAGCTGCCTTTGAGCAAGAAGATATGGAATAAGGCAGTCCTGTACAATCTGGGTCAATTCTGAGGCTGAAACAGTGCAATGGGATTCTTACTGGGGTTGGTTACAGCTGAACACACAACAGAGATTGGATGAGGATGCAGTGGATGCTGTTGCTTGGAAGCTGAAGACATCCAGAAAAACCCATATCAAACTTTGAAAACATAATCAGAAAAACACCTTCTGCAAAACACTCAGAAGTGTACTTTTCAGAGATATGTTTGTTAAAGAGTTGTGTTTTTAATCATTATCCACAAACAGAATGGGACCCAGGCAATAGGAAGCAGAGAATAGATATGTTACGTTGGGCTATGGACGATGAGAGAGGAAATTAAACAAAAAATGACGCAATGTTAAGGCCATTTGGTAGCAAAGACCTTTGTTATTTAAATGCTAGAGTTTTCTTCAGGGTTTTTATGACCTAAATATGTAAACTATAAAACATCTTTGTTTGTTTGAAACAGGGTCTCCCTGTAACCCTAGCTGGCCTAGAACTCACAGTATAGATCAGACTGAACTCCATCTCATAGAGATCTACCTGCCTCTGCCTCCAAAGTGCTGAGATTAGAGGTGTGAGGCACAATGTCCAGCTAAAATATCTTTTTAAAAAATGAGACTCATAAATTACATACATGTATTTTGCTTTTTATTTCTTTAAATAGGTGATTTTTAAAAATAGACTATGAAGAAATTACTTTGTAATTACTTGATTAGAAAACATAGTTTCATCTCCAGGAAAATATGTTGTTAGTTTAAAAAGTTAATTTAAGTCTCATTTTGTTCAACTTTTAAGCAGATAGCCTTTTATCTGTGTTAATGTTTGTTGGTAAAGGGTGACGAGACTGCCTTTATCCTCTAAACATTTGGTTTATACCTTTTTTTTTTTTGGTGGATTTCAATCAGTAACAGGAGCTTACTTGGAACTCACTATGTAGCTTAGGAAGACCTTAAACTTGTGATCCTCCTGCGTCAGCCTCCCAAGTGCTGGGACTACAGGTATGCACAACCTTGCCTAGTTTAAGTTAGATTGTTTTCCTTGCCTTAAAAGTAGTGCAGTCTCCTTTATCAGTATTCTTTTTAAAAATATTTTATTTATTACTTTTATTTTATGTGTATGAGTGTATTGCCTGCATGTATGCAAATGCACCCGTGTTGCGCAATGACTGGGGAGGTAAGAAGAGAGTGTTGGATCCCCTGGAACTGGAGTTATGGTTGGTTGTTAGCTGCCATGTGAATGCTGAGAATCCATCCGGGTCCTCTATAAAAGCAGCTAGTGCTCTTAACTCCTGAGCTACACCTCTCAAGTCCCTTTATCAGTACTCAACATAAATCCCATGCTTCAAAAAATGGATAATATGTCTAGCACTGTGATAAACATTATATTTTTGGAACTCTTTTTTTTAAAAAAAAAACTATTTATTTTATGTGTCTGAATATCATGCCTGTAGGGATGCAAGTGCACCTGTCATGCAGTGTGCACAGAGGCCAGAAGATGGTGTTGGATCCCCTGGAACTGGAGATATGGATGGTTGTTAACTGCCATGTGGCTGTTGGGATTTGAACCCAAATCCTCTGTAAGAGCATCCAGTGCTCTTAACTGCCGAGTCATCTCTTCAGCCACATAGTAAACATTTTATATATGCTACAGTCCATGTATTCTTGCAATTATCCCATTTAATAGGTATTACTGTCACCATCCACGTGTTGCACACTCAAATCACTCTACCAGCAAATCACACACTTTGATGCATGCGGGAACGTTAAAATATTTAAGATGCAGCTTCTCCAGTCAAGTCCCATGTATTGCTAAGATTGAATGGATCCTAGGAGCCTATAATTTTAACAGTTCTCCATTTCAAATGCAGTTGTTCAGAAGCTGAGTGATAAATCTTTTTTTTAAACAGGCCATTGAGATGTTAACATAATAGTTAACATACTCCTGTTCTCAAAAAGCTTATTAGGAGATAATGTGGTAGTTATGAATGTCATTTATAAACATATACATATATACATATACATATATATAATCCAATATACATATATATGTGCATGTAAACAGACTCCTGAGGTGAATTTATCATTAATTCTTTTTTATGTTGCCAGAGATATTGTTGTTCTATTCAGATCATTAGTGCACACTTTATTTGAAAGGGTCTTAATCAAACTTGTGAACTTCCTGCCTCAGCCTCCCGAGGGCTGGGATTACAGACATATATCATCATACATTCAGTAAATCCAATTTATCACTAATTCCTGCATGTATTACTAGAGATTGGCAAGTGCTCTTCCACTGAGATATATCCTCATTTCTTTAAAAATGTTCAAGTCGAGATCTCGCAGAGTTCCCCAGCTTTGCCCTGAACTCACTCCACAGCCCAGGCAGGTCTTGAACTTTTGATCCTCTGACTGAAGGTCTGGTTCTGGAGTCTGTGCTCTCAGTTCACATGTCCTGTTCCAGTGTCATATCAGTGAACCCCACAAACACCGAAAAAAACTCATTCATTAATACCTTACTAGATGCAACTAGTAACATATTAATTTTTACTCACACTTTGAAATGAATTCCCTTAATTTGGAGAGAAAAGTTATTGCTGGCTTCATGATTTATCATTACCATGAAGTCATGTCTTGATTTGCTGTAGGACAGATGCTGTTCATTTTTTGTCTAGTGCGTATACCCTTTGAGTGCTTCCAATTGAGGATATGTAACACAAAGAATAGAGCAGAGTTCAACAGGACACTCATTTCCTACTCCCAAATAGGCAGGCAGCTGGAAATTTCCCTACCTACAGCTTCAGTGAATTTACTCTCTGTATTGTTTTTATGTCCATTCCTGAATTTTTCAAAATTTATTCAAATGTGTAGGATCAGGTGTGTTTTAATATTCCAAGAGAAGCTTTTCTGTTTTCTTTCTGACATAAAGAAAGAATCTTATTGGAGTATGACTCTCCTGTAGCCCATTTTTCTGCAGCTTTTTAGATAATCAGAGCAATTTTAATAACTGTTTGGACTTTGATATTAGCCTGTTATGAGAGGCTTTGAAGAAACTACCATATTAAAGCAACCATCAATTACAAAGTAATTTGTATCTCTTTTTCAATAGTCTTTTATAACTTCGGGGATAAACTGAATCCTCACACAACTGCCATGCCTAGATTAATGCAAATTATTTTAATTTATATTCAAAGCATGGTCATGACATATAACAGAGATTTAATTTGATAAAACCATTATCAGAATTACGTGAATAACTTCAAAGAATTTTAAGAAGCATTCAATCTTAAGAACCTATCAGCAATTATTAAGTAACTGAATTTGAATAAAGCTCTCATAAAGAATGCTTCTCTTTTCATCTGCCTAAAAGCATAAAGAACAAATAGGATCTATGTAGACAGAATATGGTCTGATTTTCCTAATCTTAATGCTATTATTAAGAAATAATTGGATTTTCTCAGAAGGTCAGAGAAGGCTGATATTATTCACTGTGGAATAAACAGCTATTCTTTAAAACTCTACATTTGTAGAAAATTTAAAACTTTGAGATTTGTGCTATAAGTTAGATGTTCTTACAGCAGCATGATGCAAAGTACTTATAGAATTATCCAGTGATAAAAGGGATCTTCACTGTTTCGTGAATCAGTAATTATCTCATCTGTTCACATGAGTCTTTCCTTCAGGAAAGCTGCCCACTTGTTCCTATGTCATAATGCAGAACTTCAGTTGCTCTTTTCATAAACTCATCAATGGTAAGCACACCGGATTTGTCTGGACAATTGTGTGCTTTCTTCACCTGATGATTTTTCAGTGACTGCCATTTTGTTCGTATAATCTCAAAGTCTGACGTGTGAGTAGACTAGAATGGCAAGAACTTTGAACCTTCTTTTCAGTTTCACTCCAGACTTCAGAAAATCTCTAAGGAGCTCAGTTTGTTTTTAACAAGAAAAATAAGAGGCTCACTTTCTGCCTCCACCCCTTACATGATTCACAGCAGGTCTAGCCTCACTGTGAATTCCTACCTGGCACCTTACCATTTTATTTTGTGGCATGTATTAGAATCAAAATCATTATCCTTTATCCTTTTGTTATTTTATTTGTGCTTACCTATGAGGTATTTTGGATGGCTCTAGAAATCATGAATGTTTTGTCAATGGCTGTGTCCTACCCACTCAAGAAATAATTATTAAAGAGTAAATTAATGATGAATTTTTCACTGTACTGTTTTAAACAATTTCCTAATGACATTTTAAATTATTTTTAACATTAACATCATTTAAAGTTTTTGTAATATACTTTATTATTAGAAAATAGTCTTGGATTTACATGAAGTAGAGAGAATAGGACCCTATATTCCCCAGTTATTGACATCTTACATTAGAATATTCCATTCACTATAATTAATGAATCATTTCCTCCTTTAGTGTTTTGATATAAGATCTTGCTATGTAGCCCAAGCTGGCCTCAAACTCATGATCCTCCTGCCTTGGCATCCTGAACATTGGCATTACAGGTTCAAAGCACCATGCCTGGTTAACCTTGTCAGTTTCAAGAACTGGCTAGATAATTTAGGGTCTGTCATTATTGTAATTCATGAAGTGTTTTTCTCCTGCTAAGACTGAAGTTATGTATTGTTGGGACGAAGACTGCAGAGGTAAATTGCTTTGTTTTCTGAGATTATATTTCCCTGTTGTTCTAGTTTGCTTTTAATTGCTGTGACAAAACATTCTGACCAAAACCAACGTGGGGAGGAAATGGTATATTTGGCTTACATCTCCTGGGTTCACAGTTCTTCACTGAGGGATCCCAGGGGAGGAACTCAGGGTGGGAACCTGGAGGTAGAAGCTGAAGCACAGGCCTTGGAGGAATGTTGCTTGCTGGCACGCTCCCCTGACCCATGCTCACCTTGCTTTCTTATGTAGGACAGAACAATCTGCCCAGGGATGGCACTGTGGGCGGGGCCCTCCAGTCCACATCACTCAACTGTCAAGGAAATGCATCTCAGACATGGCCACAGGCCAGTCCAATGAGAGCAATTCCCTACCTGAGGCTCCCTCAACCCGGGCGTGTTGAGTTGACAACTAAAGCTGTCCAGCATGCCTATATAATTCCCCTGGCCTTAAAGACTTGACCTTCTTGCCATCCCAGTGCTGGGAAGGCATGCATGGCTCTGTGTGGCTAGGTTTTATAGACTTTGACAAATGTGCAAATGTACCGCTGTATCACGGGGAATAATTTCACTACTCTAAAAGCCCCCTTGTGTTTTGCTTGTTTGTTCCCCACATTCCTGACCCTGGCAAGCCCTGATCATTTTACCGTTTTCAGAATTTTATCTTAAATGGGATGCCGACACAATTAGAACCATATCATATAATATGGAGCTTTGCTTTCCCTCATTAAAATTTAAAATTGTATTGTTTGCTCGTTTCTTTTCATTACAGTATATTAGTTCATTATATAGCTATACCGCAGTCTATCTGTTGACACGCTGAAGGACATCTAGCCAGTTTGAGGCTCTCGTGGTTGTGTGCCAGGGGAGCTGCAGCACAAACTTTCTGGCCTAAAACAGCAGATTTTACAATGGGGAAGCCAGAAATCTGAAAGGACTGCTTCCTCTGAGAAGGCCTCTGAAAGGCCTCGCTTGCCTCTTCCTAGCTTCCCATGTGGCATCGGCCTTCGGTGCTCCTGCTCGGTGATCCTGTCTACAGCTGTATCAGCCCACTCTGTCATCATGTAGTGTTGTCTCCTCTCCAGAGCTCTTCGTTTTCTTATTTACTTTTTTAATAGATATTTTTGTAATTTTCAGATGATATAGTTTGATAGAAGTGAGATTTTCTCCCCTCTCTGCACCTCCCTCCACTACCCCCCCCCAATTCAATGTATAATATGGTCTAGAGAGTCTGATTTGTGTCTCCAAATGTCCGTAGGTATGGAAAATCCCCTGGACCCACCAAGAGTCTCATCTCTATAAGACACTGTCCTTCCTCTCCCAGCAACCATCAATTGCCAAAAGTTTCTTATGCTGGGCTGGAATTTCTTACCTACTTCCCCATGTCTGTTAAGATTTTGTCTATATAGGACTTGTACATGCTTTCACCATTGTTGTGAGTTCATTTGAGTAAATAACGAGCTGTCTGGAAGACCGTTTTCATGTGGTCATCTAGCCTCTGGCTCTTACAATCTTTCTACCTCCTCTTCCCTGAGTCTTGGGAGGCAGAGACTTAAAATAGATGTCCTATTCAGGAATAAGTGCTCTGTGGTCTCCTGTTCTCTGCACATTGGCCAATTGTGGATGTTAATCTCCGTCTTTTGCATAAGAAAACTTCTCTGGTGACAATTCAGAGATGTATTTGGGGCTAGAGAGATGACTCCGTGGTTAAGATCACTTTCTGCTCTTCCAGAGGACCAAGGTTCAAGTCCCAGTACCCACATGGTGGCTAACAACCATCTGTAACTCCAGTTCCAGGGGATCTGACACCCTTTTTTAGCCTCTGTGGGGCAGTACATGCACATAGTACATATACATACATTCAGACAAGACAACTACATAATTTAAAATAATTTTTTTCAAAAAGAAATACGTTCATCCTAAGTGTCGAAGTGGCCTTGAAGATGTGTCACTTAGGGTTAACTGTCTGACAGAAACTTAGTCTCTGCATTTGACAAGTTCTGGAACTCTGTGATAGTCTGTATATTGCAAGAAGAGGTTTCTTTAGTGAGAAGTGAAAGGTACCCTTGTCTGTAAATGTACGGATGCAAATTTACAAAAAGGAAAGGAATTATACTGGTCTACGGATGTGGCAAAAGTATATTTTTCTCTAGGCTCTATGCTCTCTCCAGCCATGTGTTTTGGGTACATTTACAGTACTGCATATGAGCTCCCTTCTCTTGAGCACACCTTAATTACAATTAGGTAATCACAATTGCAATTATTTGATTGCCTCGAGACACAAGTGACACTACTGCACCAAAAGAGGTATTTTGATAGGCCAATCATTGTTTATAGGGCAGGACATTGTTGTTTACAGCTGGGTAGGACTATTGATTGGTTTTTCTCTCTTGACAGTTTATATAGTATCCTCTGAAACCACGAGAGCTAGTCTTCTGGGAGGGGACTTCCAGGACTGTTCTAGCTCCATTGTTACAAGTTCTGTGTCTAAAGTGTGATTGGTCTTCAGGCATACAGTCTTACCTTCAGGTTCTGGGAGGCAAAAAAGGGCTGTGGCAATAGTCTGTGTTATTTTGGGAGTCTCTTAGACTACCCTGACCAACAACTCAAAGGCAGGTTTCTCCTGCCTGGCACTGTGTTTTTTGTTACATAGCATTCAGCTAACACATATACTCATCTGTGTATCCTTTGGTATGACTTTGAACTAATATGTTTCCCCCTGGGTTTTCATACCATCTAAGCAGTATTTACCTATCCTCTAACTCCCCCTGCTCTCTATTTCCTCCCCAATTAAATTACACCTCCTCTCCCAAATTCCCCCTTAATAACACCTGTCTCCTGCTATGGCCCCCTTTCAAGTCCCTTCTTCCCCTCATTTTCATTTTCCTAGCTCCTGCAGTTACATCAGGGTATATACTCACATTTAGGGATTTGGAGCTAAGATCCACAAATGAGAGCAAACATCTATCTCTTGTTTTTCTGAGTCTGTGTTACTTCAATTTAGTATGTTTCTAGCTCCATATGTTTCCTTGCAAATTTCATTTCCTTTAGTGCTAGGTAGAGCTCCATTGTGTAATTGTACCAGAGTCTCATTATCCATTCATCAGCTGAGGGACATTTAGGTTGTTTTCATTTCTTAGGTATTGTGAAAAGAGCATCAACAAACATGGCTGCACAAATATCTCTGTAGTAGAATGAGTCCTTTAAGTATATGCTAAGGAGTGGTATGACCAGATCATATGTTAAATTTAATTTTAGTTTTCAAAGCATTCTCCATAGTGATTTCCACAGTGGTTACACCAGTTTGCAATCTCACCAGTGGATGAGGGTCCCCTTTCCCCACATCCACATTACCATTTGGTGTCATTTGTTCTCTTGACTTTAACCATTCTGACTGGGGTTAGATGAAATCTTAAAGTGGTTTTCATTTGCATTTCCCTAACCACTATGGATGGTGAATGCTTTTTAGGTGTTTCTCAGCCATTTTTATTTCTCCTTTTGAGAGCTCTCTGTTCAAATCCATAACCCAGTTTTAAATGTGGTCATTTGTTTCCTTGATTCTCTTTTTTGTGTGTTCTTTATATATTGTGGCTATTAATCCACTCGCAGATGCATAGCTGGTGAAGATTTTCTCCCACTCTGTATATTTCCTCATCACTTGATTGGTTGCTGAACAGAAGCTATTGGTTTAATGAGGTTCCATTTCTTGATTGCTCACCTTAATTCCTGAGTGACTGTTGTCTGATTTAGAAAGTATTTTAATGTACCTGACCTATGGGGAACTTCCTATGCATTATTCTATCAAGTTTATTATTTCAGGATTCACACTGAGATCTTTGATGTATGTGGAGTTGACTTTTATGCAGGATGATAGGTATTGGTTTAATTTCATTATTCAGCACATGGAGATCCAGTTTTGCCAGTAGCATTTTTTTAAGAGGCTATCTTTCCTCCAGTGTGTGTTCTTGACACCGTTGTCAAATATCAGATAGCTGTAATTATGTGTACTTATGTTGGTGTCTTCTCTTTTGTTCTATTGAACTACAAGTCTGCTTTTATGCCAATACCATGCTGATTTTATGACTATCGCTCTGTAATATACATTGAGGACTGGTATGATGATTCTTCCACCAGCATTGCTCTTTGTGCTCAGGATTGTTTTGGCTATACAGGGTCTTCTGTGTTTCCATATGAATTTTAGGATAGATTTTTCTATTTCTGTGAAATATGTCATAGGGATTTTGATTGGAATTTTACTGAACTTGTACATTGCTTTTGGTAGGATGGTCATTTTCACTAGATTACTTCTTATTATTATATAGAAAGGCTACTGATTTTTGTAGATTGATTTTGTAAACTGCCACCTTGCTGAAAGTGTTGGTCATCTCTCAGTGTATATCATCTGCAAAAAAATACTTTGACTTCTTCTTTTCCAATTGGTATTCCTTTAATTTTCTTCTCTTGTGTTATTGATCTAGCAAGGGTTTCAAGCACTATATTGAGAAGGAGTGGACAACTTTGTCTGGTTCCTGATTTTAATGGGAATGCGTCCAGTTTTCTTCATTTTGAATCATTGTTGCCTATAGGTTTGTTGTATATAGCCTTAATTATGTTGAGGTAGTTCTCTCCAATACGATTACCTTAAAGACTTTTATTATGAATGCATGTTGGATTTTATCAAAGACCTTTCCTGCGTCTATTGAGATGATCATGTGATTTTTATCTTTATACCCATTTATATGATTTATTAACATATATATTAAACCATCCCTGCATCTGTGGAATAAAGCCTACTTGATCATGGTGGGTGATCTTTTTGATGTGTGTCTATATGCAATTTGTGAATATTTTGTTGAGAATCTTTGCATGTATGTTCAATAGGGATATGAGCCTATAGTTTTCTTTTTTAAAAAATATGCATTGTGTCTTTACCTGGTTTGGGTGTTAGAGTAATACTAGTAACATAGAAGGAGCTTTGGAGTTCTCTCTTTGTTTCTATCTTTTTGAATAATTTAAGTAGTATTGATTGTAGATCTTTGAAGATCTGCTAGAATTCTGCTATGAATCAATCTGGGACTGGATTTTTTTTGAGTCAGTAGGCTTTGTATTATTGTTTCAGTTTCCCTCTTTGTTATGGGTTGGTTTAAGCTGTTGCTCTCATCTTGGTTTAGCTTTGGTGGTTTTCATGAATTTAGAAATTCATGCATTTCTTTTAGGTTTTCAAGTTTAATAGAAAAAAAGTTTTTAAAGTATTCCTTTAAAATATTCTGGATCCTTTTGGTGTCTGTTGTGATGTTTCCTCTTTCATCTCCGATTTTGTTGATTTGAATTTGCTCTTTCTTTCTTTTGGTTAACTGAGCAAAAGGTTTATCTATTTTGTTTATCTTTTCAATGGATTCATTGACTTTCATTGTATTGTTTTCTTTGTTTCTATTTCATTAATTTCTGCTCTGATTTTTGTTATTTCTTCTCATCTTCTGAGTTTGGATCATGTTTGTTCCTTCCTTTCCAGAGTATTGAGTTGTGTTGTTAAGTCATTTGTTTGTATTTTTATATAGGCACTTAGACCTATAAACTTCCTTCTTAGGACTACTCTTATTGTGTGCCAAAGTTTTTGCTGTATTGTATTATAACTGCCATTTAGTTCTAAGAATCCTTTTATTTCTGTCTTGATTTCCTCTTTGGCCCCCTTAACTCCATGAGTTTGTGTAGCTACTAGAGTTTCTTTTGCTGTTGATTTTAGCTTTATTTGTTGTAATCTGGTAAAATTATGGAATTCATTTAAATTTTTCATGTTCTCGAGGTTTGTTTTATGCCCCATTTTGTGGTCAATTTTAGATAAACTTCCGTGAACTACTGAGTAGAAAGTGTATTCTTTGGTGCTTGGGTGGAATATTCTGTAGATGTCTGTTAGGTTCATTTGATGTCTGATATCATCATTCAGATGTCTCTCTGTTTATTCTTTTTCTGGTTGACCTGTCTATTGGAGACAGTGACGTATTGAAGTCACCCACTTTTACTAAGTTTGGGTTAATCTGTGTCTTAAATTGGGTACACCAGAATTTGTTGCATATATGTTCATGATTCTGCCTTCTTGGTCAATTGTTCCCTTGATCCAAATGAAATGAATTCCTTTATTTTTTCTGATTAATTTTAAATTGAAGTCTATTTTGTCAGAGATTAAAATATCAACTCCTGTTTGTTGCTTGGTTCTCTTTGCTTATATTCCATCCTTTCATCTTAAGGTAGTACCTATCCTTGAAGGTGAGATGCGTTTCTTACAAACAGTGAAGAAAGAGATGGGGCTTGTTTCTTAATCCATCCAATTAGTCTATGTTTATTGAATGGGAAGTTCATTGATAGTTAAAGGTATTCTTGAAAGATAGGTATTGGTTAATGTCAATTTAATTTCTGTTTGAGTTCTTGGTCCTGTTTTATGTTTTCATAATTATATCTTCATTTGTTTTCTTTAGTCTCTTGGCTGTGATCATTCCTTTCTCCAGTCTTCTGTATTGCTTGGAGTATTCTCTGTAGAGTTGGTTTTGTCGACATTATTTCAGCCTATTTGTATCATGGATTTTTTTCTTTCTGCTTAGACTACGATAGACAGTTTTTCTGGGAAAGTATTCTAGGTTGGCATCTATGATCATTTAGAACTTGGAATACTTTGGTCCAAGCTCTTCTGTTTTCCATAGCATCAAAAAGTCGGCTGTAATTTTCATGAGTTTTCCTTTATATGTGACTTCTTGTTTTACTTTGCTGCTTTCAGTATTCTTTCTTTGTTCTGTACATTTAGTGCATTTTTTTTTACTATAATATATCATGGGGAGCTTCTGTTCTGACCCTATCTATTTAGTGTTCTGTGTGCTTCTTGGATATGTATGTGTAGGGGTTCTTAAGTCTTGCTGGGTCTCCATTTGCTTTCTGCTTCCTGTGCCTCCTTAAAGATGTGGGCTTCTGCTTTCTACTCCTGCTCTGGCCACTTCCTGCCTCTATGCCTCCCCTCCATGAAGGACTCTTATCCCCTGGAACCAAACTCTAATTCCTTTGGAACCATAAGCTCACATAAACTCTTCTTTTTATAAGTTCCCTTAGTGATGGCGTTTTATCACAGCAACCAAAAAGTAACTGATATAAGCAGCTTCAATGGGACAGAACCAAAGCCTGAGGAGAGCAGATGGGAACAGAATGGCCCAGCCCCTACTAGCCAGCAGAGAATACCTGAGCCCTGGAGCAATGGGAGGTACTAGAGATGGTCCCAAAGCAGGGGCATGGGTGCAGTGTGCTTTGGGCAGCTCACCCTGGCAAGTCAAGGGCTTTCAAGCAATCCCACTAGGGCAGGATCAAAGCCCAGGGAGAGTGAATGGGAACAGAATGGGCCAGCCCCTACTGGCTGACAGAGAAGACCTGCTCTCTCCTCTTATTATAAAGACAGAAGTTATGTTGGATAAAGGTACTGCATCTTATCTAAACTTGATCGTACCTGTAGCATTCCTCATTGTTAGTGAACGTGCACTCATAGGTCTCTTACCCCCGACTCCACCCTTTCATCCCTGTTTCTCATAAGTTCCATTTGAATCAAGTGAGCAAAAACTTTACCCTACTTAAATCTGTCCTATGAAATTAATTTAGAGTCTGGTTACATAGAATGTTATTAGAATTATCTGTAAATACATTTTTATATTTTCTTGGGACAATACCATAGCTCTATTCCTTCAATGAATATCCAATGATTCAACTACTTTGTTCCCCGCCCCCAAATATACAATCTTTACTTTGGACACTAAAAGAGCACTAAATATTTCACTACTTACTGGAAATATTATTAATTGCATGTTATTTGTTGTGCTCATTATTATAATATTCTTCATTTTTCTTTTATATATTTTTCCAGACACTGAAACTTGAAAAACATAATACTCAGTTATCTTGAACAACTTTCCTTATTGTGCTGGCACCCTTCAACACCCTCTTTGAGTTTCCTTCCTAATTTAATTAAAAAAATGATTTCTCCAATTTTTTTCTCACTTTATAACTTTATACAACACAACAAGTAGATTCTCTCATACTTCTTGGCATTCTTTTCTTTCTGTTAAACAGAAGTCTATTAAAATAACAACTCGGAGCAAGCACTTTAAAATATGATGGCAGGAGTGAACACGGTTTTTAAGGGACTAAATGGTTCAGCTGGAGAAAGCATTTTATTGGTTTTAGAGAGAAATGGAACTAAGGTTACTTATCTTTAACCTCAAGGTAGGATAGTTAATAAATAATGAAACTTTAATTACTTCCTAATTTATTGCTTTACTTGGTAAATATTTATTGAGGCCCAAAATCTATGATCCAATACTATATGTGATGATTTGAATGAGAATGTCCCCCATAGGCTTTAAGTATTTGAACATGTTGTCCCCAGTTGGTGGCATTGTTTTGGGAGGTCTTGAAAGGTGTGGCCATGCTGGGGGAAACACGTTTCTGGGGATGGGCTTAGAGAGTTCTTAAGCCTTGCTGAATCTGCAGTCGCTCTCTGCTTCCTGCGCCTGCTTGAAGATGTGGGCACATAGCTGCGGCGTCTACTCTTCCCACCTCTGCCGCTATGCCTCCCCACCATGATGGACTCTTGCCCCTCTGGAATTGTAAGCTAAATAAAGACTTCCTTTTATAAGTTCCCTTAGTTAGTGTTTCTGTCACAAAAACAGAAAAATGACTAATTACACTGTACTAGGCTTCAAAAGTAATGAAAGAAGACCCTGATCTCTAAAGTTATGAGACTTACATTGTATAGGGTTAAGATAGACAAAAGCCACATAAGGAACCCATGTAATTATGAGCTAGTGATAAATATTATGGAGGAAGGCAAAGGATGATATAGAAAACAGGTACGTAAACCAGGGGGTCACAGTTACTAACAGTCTCCCATAGAAAATAGCGAACACGACGGTCCTGAGGCAGGAGTGGGCCTATAGTGTTTGCAGGACTGCTGGATATCCTGCACAATTTGAGAGTCCGCTGAGGGAATGGGGGATGTTGGGTTGGGTACCAATGATTTTACTAACAGCGCTTTCAGCTTTTGCAGCAATCCTACATAGAACCCATTCTTAATCTCACTGAGAAACCTAAGGAAAGATAAATGAGGGGATGTTTACTCAAAACAAAGCTATAAAGTGATAAGAATGAGGTTTTTAACCCGGGTCTGACTGGTTCTCAGCACTGCACCAGCTCTCAAAAGCCAAAAGATGGATGATCAGAAATTGTGCAGACAAGTATCGTTAGGCTTCAATCAGCAAAAGGGAGAGGAGGATGAATATTTGGGAAAATTTGTTTAAAAGAAAAAAACTTGGTTCTAGATACCCAGCTGTCTATTTCATCTTTATACTTCTCCAGATTAAAAAGTATTTTCAGTTTCAACTGATGCCTCATTCTTGTAAGTAAAATATGCAGAGGCTAAAACCACCAGCACGTCACCTTTGCTGACCTTGTTACTGCAATCTTTTTGGTTCTCTACACTGTCATAATAATTCCCAGATGAATGATTCTTTTCTTTAAATTCAAAATTCGCTGAAACTTTTAAACAAGTATATTTAGACAAATTAGTGCAAGCTGGGTGCTAATGAGGTCGAGTTTATGGTTTAATGACAGGACAGTTCAGTTTACTTGCCTGGAGACTATCTCCCTACAAGCAATCATGCCTGTTCAGATGGTCTCATATCATTAGTTTTGAACACAAGGAAAGAAAATGAAATTAATTCTTAGCAACTCAAGCATCAAGGCTAAAAGCAGCTGTAGGATGGAGAGCAGCAGTAAGCTTTTCATTCAGGTAATTCATTAATGTGATTTTATATATGGTTATAAATTCAGCTGTTACTCTTTGCCTTAAGATATTGGTAAAACAAATATTTATACTTAGCATCACGTTTTAAGTATGGAGACTTGAGCCAGTAAACTTAGATCCCCAATCTGAGCCACCATTTGCTACTTGCACATTCATAAATGTACCACTTAAACTGTATATGGCTTTAAATTGCATTTGCAGAATGAGGGGCTATACTTAATCATTATCAGTTTCCTATGAGGTTTGTGTTTATAATTTTCCTATTAAACTAAACACTTGAATTTTAGAAACTGATGAGTAAAGATTTTAGTGACCCGAATTTGTAAGACACAGCTTTTACTTGATTACACCACAATAACAAACAAACTCATAGCTTAATATTAAAACAAGTATTATATCTACTTGCTGCCACATTTTGGGTACAAGTCAGTCTATTAACTCTACCATCTTTGTGCTCTTGATTGCTAAAGACTGAACATGCCCCCTCCCCACAGAATCCCTGTATTAAGATCTCAATCCCTTCTGTCATAGTATCAGGAACTGGAGCCTTGGGTAGGTAATTAGGTCTTGAAGAGTATCCTTCATGAATGAGATGAATGGCTTTATAAAAGGGACCTGCAAGAGGTTGCTTTCCCTTCCACCATAGGAGGACAAGGCAAGACAGTATCTACAAACCAGGAAGTGAGCCCACTTCATGCCCACTCAGATTTTCACACTGGACTTCCAGCCTCTAGAACTGTGAGAAAGAAATTTCTTGTTTATGTGGCACTTGGCCTATGGTAGTCTGTAACGGCAGCTTGAGCAAACTAAGATGGTCTCAGAGAAGCTTCTAGGACAAACTGAGGAAGCACTTGCTGCATTTAGAGACTGCAGCTTTCGTTATGGAAGGACAAAGAGTAGTGGCAAAGGCAAGCCATAGCTCCAAAGTTTTTAGCACACCTGTGCCCCATGTCATTTTGGCTTCAGTGACAGGGCAGGGATATATTATGGCCCCCAAATATTCGGGACAAATGGCATTGTTCATCTTTCTTCTTGTTTCAGATTTCTGAGGGTCAATTTCTAAAACTGTTTAGATAAACTAAAAATACATCAATTAGTTAATTTCTGTACATATTTTTAAACTATTGTACAAGCAAGGTATTGACTATACAAAACACTGTACTTTCCAGGCAGGTGCATACCTGTTGAGTGAAGACGTATGAAGGCTATTCACATGTTGTTGTCTAAAAGAAGGACTACATCTAAAATATTTGCCATGGACCTGTGCATTAATATTCATATATAGACACAGTCTTCTAAAAATATCACGCTTGTGATATGAACATGAACTGGAATGCCTTAATGTCTTAAGCTGGAATTATTAACATTTATATATTCATTAAGATCATGCCTTTCCTGAGCTTCATACCTTAGGAATTCTATTTGAATAATGATACCGATTGGTCGTGAAAACATTGTGCTCTGTTGAAGAATGGACACACATGTCTTTTTTTTCCTGCTCTAGTGAATTCAATTTAACCGTCTTTATCGCTGGAAGATAAGAACACTTTGCAAGTCCATTCTAGATTTTAATTATATTGGGAAATTTATTATTTAAACATTTTCTTAATTTTTAACATTATATGATTACATATTTTAATTATTTATGATTATTATAGAAAACTCCCATTCAAAGTAGCTTCAAACTATATGATAAAATTTCATTCAATTGACTTTATCTTAAATTGCTCATCAAACCTTCCTAACATTGTTAGATATTAGTTATGTTTCTGTTTTTCTATATTAAAAGCAGAATTAGCTAGAGATTTCATATCTATTTTAAGAGATTCATATTTGGTTTTAATTTTAAGAGTCCTTAGTTGCCATTCATAATGCAAAATATAGCACATCCCTGTGTAGAATGTATTCATTAACTTAAACTTTAGGTTTCATGTACCTTTAATTGCATTACATGTACACACATATCTATTTGTTCATATAGCTAACTATGTATCTATTTGTTCATATAGCTAGATGTATCTATTTGTCACCATCCATGCACGTAAAGTATTACAATTTTCATTAAATACTGCCCTTCCCTCTCTTTCCCCTATTCTCTTGGAAGATCTCTGTTTAGGTCAAGGACAAAGGTTGTTTCACTAGATTCTTTAGAAGAGTAATTGTTTCATAAATGCTGAGAATGCTATTCTTGGAAGTGTTACAGAACCGCAAAGTTCATTCCACTTCCTGTCAGACTCCTAGACACTTTTCTCGATGGTTTAGAGATTCAGACTTATCTTTAGCTTGCAGTTGGCACTAGGATTGAAGGTGGTGCTGGATTGTGTCATTAGGGTGTTGAATGTTTGCGTTATAGACAACCAAAGCTGAAGGCCAATATATAAAATTCTACAGGCAAGAGCAAAAGTCAGAAGCACACAGGAACAACTGAGAGTGCTGGGACACCCAGCAGGGGACGGGCGAGAGAGTTCAGTGGGTAAAGCTTTTCCCGCCAAAGCTGAGGACCTGAGTTGGATCTTTGGGTTCCATATGGTGGAAAGAGAAAATCAACTCTTGAAGGCTATCCTCGGACCTCCACATGCACAGCATGGTACATGCATGCACACACACACACACACACACACACACACACACACACACATACAATGAATAAATAAGACGTAATGAAAAAAAAAAAAGATAGCCAGTAGATTTGAGCAGCGGAACACAGAAAGGTCATTTTGGGTAGAAGAGTGTTTTGCAATGACCAAAGAACTGGCAATGCAGAATTCTGAGGTTTAAGCGTTTAAGTCTGGGACCAGACTCTTTGGACTTCACAAATCATCATGGTGTATGCCTCATCATGATGACCTACCAATTTATATTTCACCATAATGGAATGGCTTGATTCCAAGTCTTCATTATCTGTGGCACTGTACATTTAATAGCTGCTGGGTATTTGAACAGCTTCGGTTTGGTTACCTTTCTTCCACCTGCATGGTTAAGGTTCATTAACAGACACAGTTGACAGACAGTAAAAGACGATGAAATGGATTTTTTTTAAGTGTGACATATGGTTGAGGGAATAAGCTTATTGCTTCTGAGACATGATGCACCTACCATGATCAATAAAGATCTGTGTCTGCATAAAGACAAAGGTGACACCTGGAAAGAAGCTACTTTAGTCTTAGTTTCTGAGGTTAAGAAAGATGGCATCCAAATTCTTCCGAGATTTTTGGTTTTTTCTCTTTTGATAATATAAAGCATATCCACCTACCCATAACATTTAATGTATTTGATACACAGAAAATACACTACAAATATACACCAAAATTATGAGCTCCAGTACAGACAACTTCAGTTCTAATTGTATTAACTATAAGCCATACATTTCTTAATTTCTCTTGGGCTTTTTTTTCTTTGCAAAAAGATGCATATATAGTGGTATAGCTGTAATAACAAGATACAGTCTTTCATCAGAGTTAAGAGCAGGTACTTTAGACGTAGACTTCTGAGATTCAACCCTATTCCATCTACTTACCAGATATTTGACTTGGAAAATTATCTTTGCAAGCATACGTTTCTTCATCAGTACTATGGTGGTAATATGGTATCATAGTACTGCTATACAAAAATATATTACATTTATTTACGGTGTGCGTGTGTGTGTGTGTATGTGTGTGTGTGTGTGTGCGCGCGTGCTTATGCACACAGGTCCATACATGGTATGGCACGTGTGTGGCAGAGGACAACATGCAGGATTCGGTTCTCTCCTCTACTATATGGATCCCAGGGAACAAACTCAGGTCATCTGCTTGTAGAGAGACAAGAAACTGCACTTAGAGAATGAAGGAGGATTGAATAGGAGAACAAAATAATTGAATCCTGAGCATAATGACGTTTAATCCCCAAACAGCAATAATGAATGTGAATGCAGATTGATTTATACAGCCAGCACTGGGACTCTGAAGGAGGTTCCCTCAAAAGGTCTGTTTTTCTCTGAAAATAGGATAATAAATAATTGCTGAAAGAGGAAAAAAGAGTGGAATAAGAAGACTAATTGCACCAGGAGAGGAAGCTTGCAATGGTTGGTTTTCTCCACATACTAATCTTTAAGAAATATTTCATTCTAATAATTTTATGTGGTTTGGATAAACTTAACAAGTTGATTGTAAAATTTAGTGCAATAATAGAAGCATAATGTGTGTTAGAAAGCCCTGAGGAGGAATATTGAGGTGAGGGAACATGTCCTAATAGATAACAAAGCAAGCTTTAGCAAAATACTCTGATAAGTAAGTATGACACCAGCTCAAGGGGAAAATAAGAAGAGCAAATGTTTAGATGACCAACACATAAATAGAAAGTGATGCATGACAGAAATGGCACTAACTTCACAGGGAACAGGATGGACTCTGTGACCCAACTCATATGGAGCATGAAGATTTGGTCAACATCACACACACACCATCACACACACACACACACACACACACACACACACACAGATGCACACATTTCTAGATAATTACATGAAAAGCAAAAGTTTTAAACTTTATAAATAACCAAAAGCACATTTTATTCCCTCAAAATGGGAATATACATTTTTTTAGACTTTATTTAGTTTTATTGTATGTGGATGAGTGTTATGCCTGCATGTGTGTGAGAGCACCTGTGTTGTTCAGTGCCTGTGGAGGCCAGAAGAGGATGTCAGATCCCCTGGAATTGGACTTGCAGACAGTTGTTAGTTGTCATGAAGGTGCTGGGATTGGAACCCAGGTCTTCTGCAAAAGCAGCAAGTGCTCTTAACCACTGAGCCATCTCTCCAGCCCCAAAATGGGAATATATTTTGAAAGACCAAAACTTGATGCTTTTGTTACTATTGTTAGGCAGCTTTCCTTTACTGTGACAAATTACTGGGAAAATCGAGTTAAAGGAAGATTTATTTTGGCTCACAAATGCATGCAGCCCATGGTCATTTGGTTCTCTTTCCTCTGCCGCTTGTCTGTGATGAGTTAGCACATCATGGCAGATATGAAATGTTCCCTAAAAGGTTCATGTATTGAAGACTTGATCCCAGTCACTGGTACTCTTGAGAGGTGCTTATATCATAGATCAAACTAATTTCATCAATGGGCTTATATATGGGTGAATTCACAGCTAAATGGCTTCTTTGGAGGTAGGGCCTAATGGAGGAAATAGATCCCCAGGAGATGTGCCTCACCCTCTTTGTTTCCTGGCTACGACAAGGTGAGCAGCCTTCTCTGCTGCATATTCATGTGCCAGGACATGGCCTCACCACAAGTCTAGAAACAAGCCATGCCACCATGGACTAAAATCTCTGAAACCACGTTTGTCTTGGTAATTTTGTCACAATGATGAAAGCTGGCTAACACGTCCCTCAAGGGCATACCCCTCTGACCCATTGCCTTAAACTAAGCCAGTCTCCACAGAACCCCTTTAGGTGTCAATCTACCAAGAGATTAATCCACGGAGGAGCGTAGAGCCCTCATGATCCAGTCACCTCCCAAAGGTCCACTGTGAGCACAGCTGTACTGCCGACCAAACCTTCACATGAAGACTTTCAGGAGAGATTTCAGATGCAAACCATAACAATTTGTGAGAGGGGAGAACTAAGGGTAAATTCCACTCTAGTAAGTTTGTAACTATGTTTATAAAACACTGTAAAGACTATGAGAAAAAGTGATAAAAGTAGAAGGAATTTTATGTCATTCAGCAACAAAATACAAGTATGCAATGCAGTCCAGTATATCAGTAAGGAGGTGACAGTCCAATGATACGATGGATGAAAACCAGAAGCATTTCAGTGAAGGAACAGAAATGTTTAAAGCAAAGAAAGTATGGTCAGACCCAATAGGTATTGGAGAAATGTGTGACAAGTGCATAACTAAATACCTATTTTGCATTCAGACCAGTTAAAATGAGGACAGTTCCAGAGACACCTGCTAGGAGTGTGGGGTGATAAAGACAGCTCGTGCACCTGCCAATGAGAGTTCAGAGAACAAGCCTCTAGATAGCAGCCTGCTATCATTTCATAAATTTGGCCCTGTAATTCCACTACTAAGATATACACCAGAGGAAAAATCTTAACTGTATATGTGCAAAGGAAATGTACATCAAAATGTTCAATATGTTTCTAACAGCAAAAATGTCAAAAAAATTTTATATTGACAGCTAATATGTTCTTATGTAACAGATTATCACGGTCCCCAGAGAGAAATGAGCTAGTGTTATATACAAGAATCTGCGTGATGTAAAAAGCTGAACTTCAATAAAAAAAATAATCCGTGGTGTTATATATTTGTAGATCTCAAAATTAAGTAAAATGCAACAATGTAAAGGTCTCAGAAAGACTGAAGGATATGCGATGAGGGCAGAAGTTGAAGGGACAGCATGCCTGGAAAGATGGCTCAAAGATTAGGAGCGCTTGCTGTTCTTGCAGAGGATCTGGGTTCGGTTCCAAGTTATTCCATGGCAATTGACTTCCATCTCTAATTCCAGTTCCAGGGGGTATGACACTGTCTTCTAGCCTCACAGGTATTGCATGCATGTGGTGCACTTACATACATACAGGCAAGATTCTCAATACACACATAAACAAATAAATAATTTTTTAAATGGATTATAATCAGTAGGGATGTCCGAGTCTGCTCTCTGTTCAGGCTATTTGGCAGAAGAGATTCGGAATTCATGGCAAAGTCAACCAGAATAAAAATACATAAGGCAAAATTTCATGACGAACACAGGAGAATATTAAGTTAGAGCAAAGAGTGCCTTAGGTCGGTTGAATTAAATCAAAACAGGACACATTAATGAAAATAAGTATCTTATGGAGATAAAAGGTATGTTTTGTTGTTTTGTTTGAGATAGGGTCCAGTTATACAACCCAAGGTGGCCTTGAACCCACAGTCTCCTGTCTCTGTCTCCTGGTGCTGAAATTACAGGTGTGCACCACCATACCATGCCCGACTGCTTCTTACTAATGTAAGACACATTCTCAAAGCATTTTCTACACTTATCACCCTCAGTGAGGCTGCAGCCAGCACGTGTTCTGTCTGTCATTACCTTGGACTCCAGTGTCCTACTTTTCCGTTATCAGTTATTTGCTAAAATGAACTCCAATAAATAGTCCAAGTATCCCGAATCAAAGGACCTTGTGTAGTTTTTTTTTTTTTTTTTGCTAATTTTTACTGTGAGGTAAAGGAGTTATGACTCCTCCTAGTAACAGCCACTGTAATAGTATCATCTCAAAGAGAGAGCTTTTGATGTTTAAAATTACCATCTAGCTTTATTCTTGGCATCACCTGTCCTAAGTGGTTATGTGAGTGGGTTTTATCAGTTAGAGGTTAACAGCGGTGGAATTGAGATGCTTAGAAAATAAATATCTTGTCCTAGTTAGACTGACGGTAGAACAGAAGTAAAAGTCAGATGTTTTGAATCATACTATCATTGAATGAAACATGAGACTTCCCATGTCTATTTTGCATGTATCTAGTAACCAGAGCTATCTTTTTTATAAAAATTAAAAGATAATGATATAAACTAGGGAAAACATCGTTCAAAATGGAACATTTGAAGTTAGACATTATGGTTTGAAAGGAGAGAAAGGCAATACTCTAAAGATCTTTCAGCAAACTTTAGTGTGCCTTTACTAAAGGTTAGCTGCCATATATTAATATGTAATAGCCCTATTGTTAGGTCAAGAAGCATTAGGCAGTTGTAATTCTTATCAATACTAACTGAAAACTGAAGATTGTTTTTCAATCTTCAAAGTATCCTTCACAACATTAAATATATTATATCTCTCAATAAACTTATGGTCTAATTTTAAATATAAGTTAAGTGTGATTTGAATTTGCTTTTCTAATGGTCACATGTTAGAACAGATTGGTTTTGATTTTGAATAGTATTAAAGGTTGTATCACCTTTGGCAGGATTTTAGCAACAGCATTCCGTCATCCACTTTCTAGCCAGGTGCAAGTCCAGAGGTATTGTGCAAAAGCAGGTTCAACCTTCCACACTAGGATACTCATCTGCTTGCTCTGTGACTGCCTGGGGACTCTAACAATGGTGACAAGCTGGCAGTCTTAAGTTCTGAACCCAGATACAACATCTAAGTTGGCTTTGAGCACTAATGTTCTTTAAGTCATGAGAACATTTTCCTGTGTGTTCTGAACACAGAGTCTGTAATTTATGCTATTTTTTAAAGTAATTTCAGTCTCTTTCTGTACAGAGTTTATTTGTAATGTAATATGTATTATCCAATAATTGTGTGAGTTTTATGTATATAGGAGTCAAGTTTATAAATAGGTTTCTTATGAAGCAACAGCCTGTAATTTAAGGAGTGGGGAGAACCATTGGATATTATTAAAAATAAAAGATGTAGGGCCTAGGGAGATGGTTCCGTTGGTAAATTGCTTGCCTTAAAAGCATGAGGACATGAATTTCACCACCAGAACCTATATAGCAAAAGCCAGGTGTGGATCTCAGTGTGGGAAGGTGGGCAGAGAATATCTGGAACTTGTTGCCTGGCCAGCCTAACTTACATGGTGAGTTCCAGGTCAGTGAGAGATTTTGTGTCAAAAAAGAAGTGGAGGGTGCCCAAGGACCAATGTCCAAGGTTGTCCTTGAACCTCTACACACACACACACACACACACACACACACACACACACACATATGCACAAAACATGCATGCATGTGCACGCACATACAAAAAATGTTTGAAAAAACCTGTGTAATTATACAGTGAAATTGAATATGTAATAGTCTAAAAAGATTTTTTGGATTAGGTTATAATGTATATTGCGGGCAGGAAGGAGAGAGGGAGAGAGGGAGAGGTGGAGCAGGGATAAATAACCATGTGAATTGTGAAGAACTGCTTATAACCTTCAAGGTTTCACTGGAGTCCTTTAATAGCTTTTATCTTGAATAAATAGTTATCGTACCTGGAGGACTACTAATTTTTCCAATCACTTCCTTTTTCTGCCTTTGAGAATCAATGTTAATTGTATGGATGGAAAAACTACATTCTTGAGGTAAAACAATGTTCAAACACGAAACTGGAGAATTTGTTCAGTGTATAAGAGTACTTGCTGTTCTGGCATGAAGACCTGGTTTGGATCCCAGGACCCAAAGAAAAATATGGCATGGCCATATGCACCCATAACTCCACCATAATTCCAGCACTGTAAGGGCTATGAGCTGGAGGGTCACATGAGCTTGCTGACAGCTTAGTTTTTATGAGAGACCCTGCCTCAAAGAGATAAGATGAAGAGTGATAGAAAAAACAGGATATCTGATATCCTTGTCTGTCTGCCTCTGCACACACTCATACAAGGAGCATACACGCACACGCACGCACACACACACACCTGCCCATACATACAAACACAAATAGCTCAAATTTGTTCAAATAGCTCAAGTTCTTGCATTCATCCAAAGTATAAAGTGTATCCTTAAGATTTTTGAAAGAAAGTTCGACACAATGCAAGTGATGAGTTTATTTATTTTATAAACTGATACTTGGGATCTAAGTTTTTTTTTTAACAAAAAAATACACTAAGAACTGAGAAAGTTGACAACATCTCAGGCTCAGTGCTGAGAATACCTCTTACCTTTGTAATTGAACCTCATGAAGCAAAGCTAGATGGCTAGAGGCGAATACTACAGTGTCCACGCTGAATGCTAGCGAGGAGTGCTGAACATTACCAGCAGCAAGAAATAGGAGCAGAGGGTGCAGCATCCAAGGCACATCATGAGGGAAGACATTGAAAAACTGGACCCTTCGGATTAAGGTGTAGCATGCTTCAAAGTCAAAATTGTAGGAGAATGGGTAAGTTCCTGCCACCTGAGTAAATTAAACGCCCACGAAACAGAAATCCTGAGGAAAGCCACGCGATAACCCCAAGACAACGAAGAGAGCATAATTTGAATAAGGAGCAAGAGTCACGTGGCTAAGGGAGGCAAGCTTCCTGTCCCGAGCTAAGGGACTTCTACTAACCCTACTGATAAGTCCTGTAGAAGACAGTCCAGAAAGACCAGGAAAGTGAGTCGTTGTATGGAAATGCAGACCATGTTTACAGAAAGAGACATGCATGGGCAGTGAATGACAGGCTAGGTCTTCGATGCGGTGTTTCACACTGAGAAGAGAGCTGTGCTGAGGGCAAAGCTGGATGCACACACTGGAAGAGGGGAGAATCCACGCTGAAAGAGAATTTCGGTCTTTTGGTATTGAAAGGTAGTGATCTTTTATTGTTTACTGGAAATTTTCTACAGAGTAGACTTTAAATGTTCTCAACACCCACCTACATGTACACACGTGTTAATGGTGGTAGTTATTTCATTTTATATATACATATATATACATATATATCAAAAAATCGCAGTATGTACTGTAGATATATGTAATTTGTTTTCAAATTACACCTTGATAAATTTGAAAAAAATAGCTACAAGAAGGGTAAAAAGTATAAATTTTTGAATAAGTGTGTGATTATTTTAGTGTAATCTTGGAAAGAAAAATATTTTCTTAAGCAAGAAAAAAAATACTCTGCATTCATCAGAGGAAAGTGCTATCCGAATATTAACAGAGTTCTTTTGCCAAATTATCAAAGGAAAACTGATACTTCTTTTGGCAAAAAAAATAGGAAGATGGAGGGAGAAAAAATATTGACTATTTAATGTCAGTAATTCATTCACAAGAATCAATCAATGTATGTGAAAAGGTCTACATTATAATAATTAAGAGGAAGAAATGTACTTCCATCAGTTCTCAAAACCCAGTTTTCTGAAACCTAGGTTAAACTCTATGCATAGAATGTTAAATGCTTCACTTCCTATTTGCTAAATAATTAATATATCTTTTAGCCAAGATCTACACCTCAATGCCTGCAGCATCTAAGAAACACATCCTCCATGCCGACAGGCAGCAACTTTGCAAAGCCACCTGTTTTGTGATTTTTTTCCAACAATAATATTTGCAATTTAATTTGAGGCAATTTCTGTACAGTGTCAAACTTTAAAAACATTATGTGGATATGAACATCAAACGTTATAAAGAAACACACGTACATCATTTCAGCTTTCAGTATTACATATTGCGTCTCTGCTGGGAAATCATTAGCTGGGGAAACTTCTGAGGTGTGCTTGCTATGTTCAGTTAACAAGAAAGTGAGCTATGGCATAGCAATCCCAGGTCAGGCCTTCAGTTTTTCTCCAGCTAACAGACAGTTTTCTTGCTGTCTCCTGCATCTGCTCTTTCAGCTTTGTGTTTCTTAGGCCTGTGCTAGCTCATTCTCTGGACGGCTTTGTTCCTCATGCTGACGGTGAGAGGTCCTTAGCATTCCACACTAATGTCCTTATTACTTTCACCTTCAGAAGACTGTAAGGCAGCCATTTCTGAAAAAAACTGTTTATGTAGTTCTTTGCTGAATCATGTTTATAAGATTGTTTCTAAAATGAAGAATAGTGTTTATTAAATGACATTTTTTTAAATGAGGCTACTCAGTAATTTGAAGCAAATTCATAACTTGAATGCAATAGGCTGTTGTGTTCCCCTTGCATGTTAACACTTTTTAAAATCTACAAATAAATCATCTAACAAGCATGTAATGATGAATAGCTCTTATTTATTGACTCTCCTTGTTGTGAAGAGGACTTGGCTAACTAAGCATGCTGCACACACTCACTAATTCAATGTTTACACTAATCCTTCAAAAGTACCTGTTGTAGGAGAGCTAAAACATGAAGCCAGGGCTACCTGCAATAAAAATGTGATGATTTCTTCAAGGCAGAGTGCTTTTATTGTTCAAATTTTGCTGGTTGCAGGCTAGAGAGATGTCCCAGTGGTTGAGAGCACTGGCTATACTTTGAGAAGCCCCAGTCGAATCCCAGAACCCACATGACAGCTAACAACCACTCGAGTTCGGGAGGATCCCACACTCTCTTCTACCTTTGTGGGCACTGCATGACACATTACATGCCTGCAGGCAATAAACTCATACATATAAAATAAAAATTAAATTTAAAAATAATAAAAAAAACTTGTTTTCGTTGCTTGCTTCTCTTACTTTATTTCAGCTAGTTCCTTCTAGCTCTGAAAGTGTTAGAATTAGAAAACAAAATTGATACAGACTTGACTCTGTGTGTGCGCAAGTGTACACATGATTTGTTCTATTTAGTTTCAGAAAAACCATGTCACAGGTCATGTTTTATATTTACATATTACCCGATGAGCTCTTTTTATGTATGTTTTAGCAGCCATTAATTCATTAGAGGTTGCAAAATATTGGTAGTTTAATTTTAGCATTTCCTTTCAGCTATTAGCTGGAAGACACTGACACCAAGAAACTGTCTTTGTTATCTGTTGTTAATTATTTTGAAGTACAGCTTATAAAGAGAAATAAATGCTTACTTTCTCCTTATTTACCACTTTTTGACACAAATTTGGTCTCTCATATAAAGTAGACAGGTGCTGAATCAATCTCTTTCTTAACTCTTCCATGAACACAGTCCTGTCTGACCCAATAAACTTAGCATGAAGCATTGCCTCACTCATGCCCAGCTCTGTCAGTAATGCTTGTTTTTTCTCTTTTGTCTTGTAGTCTTGTATTCATGGGGACCTCAGTTGGTGATAACCACGTGTCCCTAATGCCTCATAAGAGCCAGCTCTCTGGGACTGATTTCTCTTACATTGCCTTAGATCACGCAGCTTTTGTCTTAAGGAAGGATGGTAGTTATATGTTGTACTGCTCAGTGTCTTTGCTTCCATGCCATTCAGACTGAGCTCGCTCACCCCTCTGCTCCACAGCTTCGGGAGTTAGGCTTTGAGAGGCTTTCTCATTCCTTACCTCAAGCGGTGCAGGTGCTGAGTATCCCTTCATTATCATACTTTGGCATACTGTGCCATTATTAACAACCCTATCTAGATGCTGAGTCATGGCCTCTCCTGAACTCAACAGAATTTTCTTGTCTTGCCTTTGAGCTTACTGGCATTACATAAATTTCTCTCTCTCTCTCTCTCTCTCTCTCTCTCTCTCTCTCTCTCTCTCTCTCTCTCTCTCTCCTTCCCTTCTTCCCTATCTCCCTTCCTCCAGTCCCAACTTTAGTTGATCTTAAAACCTCCAACCCCTCCCGGCCAGTTCCAACCCAGACTCTCAGGTGCCTCTGAGATCTCAGAGATCTGAGAAAAGAACTGACTTTTTGAATAGATAAGGTTCCCAAGCCAGGATTCACAAACAGCTGTAAAAAAGAACTACTTCCTGGCCAGAAGCCTACCTTAAACATCTATCAGATGTCATGGCAATCCCAACCCCTCCTCCCCTAAAAGCCAGGAGGGGGCTTTTGGGTCTGGCCCCCCAGCAGCCCTTCTCTCTTAATGCTAGGCTCTCCGCCAAGAGCTAGCAGGATCTTGTCAGTTACAAAGTTCAAGTAAACATCTTGACCTTTAAGCTAGCCAGACCATAACTTCCTTTTTCCTGTTTACAGCTGTGTGTCAGTAGAGAACCTGAACTTTTAACCTCCTGTAAAGCCCCGCCCTCACGGTATATAAGGCTTGCTGCCTCTGAATAAAGTCAGTCATTCTCCTTTCCTCCTACCTAGAGTGTGGGTGTCTCTCTCTCTGTCTTATGTGTGCGTCATTCAATCCACAGCCCTCCACCGATCCGGACTGGGACAACGACAGGACGCTTACAGGGGCTGAGGGTTTTTTAAGGGACTGGGACTTGGGTTTGGGGGGCTGAACTCCCTCCCTGGGAGTTAGCCTCTCGCACTCTCTCTGAGGGAGCTCCTCCATCCTAATCTGGAGCCAGGCCCCAAGATGGGGGTAGGAGGCTAGCCTCCCCCATCTCTTCCGGGAAGCGAGCTTATGAACTTTAAGTATAAATAACAATGCAAGGCCAAAGGATGATGTTTTAATTAGATTATGAAAATAGCTTTAACCTCATGAACTATTTAAAAATGACCTAGACTCCAGGGGTCTATGTACTGTGCTTAGAATTGCTGCCCCAGTAATAACAATATATGTCCTTAAATGATCAACACTAACTTAGGAGTGATATCATTCCAATTCACTTGAAATGTAAAAACTTTACTACAGTAGAATTTTGTTTACCTTCCCTGTCTTTTCACTATTTTTTCATATTTTATATCTGTATGAATAAGTCCCATGGTGTGTGATTGATTTTGGTTTAGAGTAAATTTCTTTTTACACATTAAGAAAAAGGGACTGGAGAGATGGCTCAGAGGTTAAGAGCACTGGTCTGGTTTCCAACACCTCCATGGCAGCTAACAACAACCAGTAACTCCAGTTCCAGGGGATCTGATGCCTTTTTCAGGGCTGTGTGAGCATTGATTGCATGGGCATGCAAGCAAAACATCCAGATAGATAGATAGATAGATAGATAGATAGATAGATAGATAGATATAAATAATATGTTTTAAATTAAGAAAAAGGATATGGATTGGTTTGTATTTGCCAAAGTATCTACAGATTACTGGGCTCTTCAATTTTTATGTAGATGCAAAGGTTTTTGGTGATGTCATTTCTCTTCAGCTTGAAGAACTAGATACTTTGGTAAGTGACTAATTCTTTCAGCTGATGTTTAGCTGAATGTCTTTTGATGTCAGTAGGATATTTAAAAGGCATTTCAGTGATGTAGAACTCCGAGTTGTGGAGTTGTTTTTCTTTTTATGATTTTAAAAGATCCCATCCTTTCTGCATTTTTCTAATGAGAAATCAGTCCTGTCAATTTATCTGTTGTTCTTCCTTTACCCTTACACAGTTTCTATAAGTTTTCATTTTACATTTGGCGCTAAACAATTTTATTTTAATATGACTAGGCATGATTTTCCCTGTATTAACCCAGATTATACTTTCCTAAAATTCTTCTATCTCTAAGTCAATGTTTTCCATCAAATTTGGAGAATTTTTGATCATTTTTAATTCAGTTTCTTTCCTAAACGTTTCCTCCTTTCCCGCTTGAGGTCTGTTTAGAATTATCCAAGTTCACTGACGAAGTCTGGAATTTAAAAAATAATTTTGCTGTGTACATTCTTGGGCTGTGTACTTTCTGTTAACTGCCTTCAGATTTACGAATCCTTCTATCAGTGACATCCATGGAGTATTAGGAATATTGTTGAATGCAGATATTATATTTGGTTCTAGAATTTCCATTGAGCCCTTCTTGTATGTCTCGTTCCTCCAAAGAGGTCTCTCATTTTTACCACCCTCATTGTCTTATTTAAGATGGGATTATTCATATCTTGCCAGCTAATTTCAGCATTTAGATTATTTCAATATTTATTTCTATTGACAATATTTTCAACATTATATTCTTCTGTTTCTCACATATGCAATATTTTTTTATTGTATAATGAGTAAGAATTCCTGATTCTATTGGTGTTTTAAGACTATGATTTGGAGGCTTGAGAAATGCCTCATTGATTAAGGGCATTTGCTTCTTTCCAAAGAATCAGTTTGGTTCCCATCACCCATGTCAGGCAGCTCACAACAGCCTCCAACTTCATGGTATCCAATGCCCTGTTTAGGCCTGCACAAGCACCTGCATACATCTGGCACGCGCGCACGCGCACACACACACACACACATGAATATAAATAATTCTTTAAAAAAATTTGAGCTGGGTACGGTGGTACATTACTTTAATTCCAGCATTTGGGAGGCAGAAGCAGGCAGATCTCTGTGAGTTCAAGGCCAGCCTAGTGAGTTCCAGGCCAGCTGGGGCCATAGTGAGACCCTGTCTCAAAAAAAAATTGAAAATGATTTGAGATTTTGTTCTGGAATTTTTTTGTATAAATTTTAGTTTTATTATTTGTGTGTTGGGTCTATTCTGATTTTGAGCTTACATCCTGTAAGCAAGTGCTGTCTGGTTTCCCAGTACTTGAGATGGTCAGTTTCAGTCTGTTCACTCTAGTTCTGCTGGAAGTCCCCTTTCTAATTTTTGGTTTTTCACTTCATCTCTCAGTATGTGATATTCAAGCCCTTAGAACAGTGGGTCTTTGGGGCCCTTTGTTACATTCTCTGCTGCTCTGGTATAAATTCTGCTTGTTTTTTTATTTCATTCTCTTCAGTTCAGGATCATTACTGCCCCTCTAGCTCCTCCTTCCCTCTGCCCACAGCATAAATGTCATTCCAAGCATCAAGGCCAGAATATCTGCCTGTATTTATGTGTATTCTACTGCTAACAAAAATCATAGCTCTTCCCTAACTGAATTCAATGCCTTTAAATGGCAGCCTTGTGTAGTTACCAATGTTTTTTAGTTATTTCCAACAAGAGAGCAAGCCAGAGGTAGTGGAAGGTAATTGTCTCTTGAAATTACTAGACATTTATTAGAAGCTTAATAATCAGCCAAAAGGTATAAGTGATGCCTATTGTAAAGCTGTGATTCAGGACTAGTTAAGAAAGACATGTGCTTTCTCCAAGGTCACAGTTAAGTATGGTCATTTAAGTTGGTTCAAACTACCACAGAAGAGTATTTATTCGACACCGAGGTTGCTCAATCAAAATGGATACAAACTAGCTTTGGTCCCAATCATTGGAGTTCAGCACTGTTAATATAAACTGCTGATTATTTTTATGGTGGTAGTAACTTTGAAAACTCCCAGAGTCCATTGAAAACACTACATCAACATAGGTCAATGAAAACCAGTGTCAGACAGTTTCCTACTCTGGGCTCCAAGCTATGTCTACACAAAACAGAAGTAAAGAAATAAGAAACAAAATGTGTTGAGTTCTAAAAAACACAAAGGTGTGGAGATCAGTATCAGCAACATTTAAATTTCACACTCAGGTAGGTTCCATGTACAGAAGGCTTCATAAATACAAAACCCAAAGGCAGTCAGCCAAAGCAATTAATATAAAGAGATGAGGTACAAGGTGGTGGTTGGGGGAGAAGAGATGGGTGAATGTTTGGTTTGATTCATACAAATAACTTTTGTATGAATGCCAAATTTAATGTTGTATTACAATTTAAAAACGTGTGTTTGGGGCAAAGAAATTAGTTAAGGAGCTTGAGAGATGGTTCAGCAGTTAAGAGTACTGGCTGCTCTTGCAAAGGACCTGAGTTCAGTCCTTTGCATAGTGACTAACAACTAACACCCACATAGTGACCAACAACTAGTTGTAACTCCAGTTCCAGGGGATCTGACGTCTTCCTCTGACCTCCATAGGCATTGCAGGACTTGAGCATATTTTCATACATACAGGCAATACACTCATACACGTAAAACAAAAATAATAAATCAAACATTTAAAAAAATAAATTAGCCAAATTTTGGTTGTCAGAGGTTGACTGTTCAACCTGATACCGTATTAGAACCTAATAACATTCTGTGATAGACTATTATGAGAAATAATCTTACATATTCAATTTTACTTAAGCTATATTGGACAAAGGCATATTGTTAGGAAATTTTACATAATTTTCAGTGATGGCTTAAAAATGCAATATTATTTTTATATCCATTTTATTTCTCTGAATTTCAGCTCAAATAAATAAGTAGAGTTATTTGGTTAATAATTTAAAGTTGATTTGAAGAATTACAAGGCTTTATTTCTCTGTAAAATGTAGACTGAATCCACTGGCTCTGAGTATAGTTTGTCCTTTTTTCTCTTTTTCCCCCATTAAATTTACTCTTTTTCTTCTGCTTCCGGCAACATTTAGAAGCAAAATTATCTCGGGGAGCAGAATGATGACAAATGGATGAAAAACTAGCTTCTTGCCATTTAGTGGTTACTATAGCAATAATCGTGATGGGAGATTTTCAGCTGCAAGTGGTTTCTATAACAACATGATAGGGTGCTTTTGAAATAGACCAGAGGCAAACAGATTCTTCATGGGTCTTTTAACCCTTTATACCATAGGTTTAACCTCCTCTTGGAAGACAAATATTAGTTGGTTTACTTTATGGGACCCTTGAACAATCTGTTTAATTTTGTAAAGGATTAAAAAATTATTTTATAAAATCCCGACTTGAGCTGACCGGATTTGAGATTTCTTCACTTTGGAAATGGCATCCGTCCTTTATTTCCACAAGTGAAATCAGAGTCTAATGCAACATATATCTCTAAAACATGCAGAATAATTCTGAAAGATACATATTTTATTACGTTTATGTACTTATTTATTTTGTGTAAATATGTAGGTGTGTGCATGCATATGCCACAAAATACCAGGGGAGGTCAGAGACTTGAGGGGGTCAGTTCTCTCCTTCCATCATGTGGGTACTGGGAATTGAATTCAGGTGGCCAGGCTTGGCAGCAAGTGCTTTTATCTACTGATACATCCCACCAGAGCTGAAAGATTTTTCATAGTAGTCACTAAAAATATGGAAAATGTCAAATGATCTTCAGGAGAAATCTATTAACTCTCACCAGATCACCCAGAGACTCTTGGTGTAGTGAAATCACCACACTACATGCCATGGCCGCAGTCACTGGACTCCACCATAGGAAGAGACTATTTTGTTCTGTGGAGCCTGAATTCTCATATTTTGTTATGCCATTCAACACCAAATCATGGGTGTTTCTATTTGAATTATAAGTCATTAAAGTGTCAGTGTCATAAAAAGAAGCTTAGTAAGCTTTATGAACTTAATAAGTTTTAATTTTATTATTTTTAATATTTTGTTTATTATTCTTATTTTATGTGTATGAGTGTATTGCCTGCATGTGTGTAAAGGCACCAATGTCATGCATTGCCCATGGAGGTCAGAAGAAGGTGTCAGACCCCCTGAAAATGGAGTTAAGAATGGTTATTAGCTGCCATGTGGGTAATGGGAACTGAACCTGGATCTTCTGCAAGATCATCCAGTGTTCTTAATCATGGAGCCATCTCTCCATCCCTGAGCTTATTAAGTTTTAGTATAAAGAAATAGCACATACAACAAAATGAAGACAACAATCTCATTCATAAGTACCATAAAAGAGTCCTTAAGTGAAAGATCAAAGGAATGAACAATAGGCACATGCAGGAATAGTTGGTGGTTTGCTATATATATACATATATACATATATACATATATATACATATATTTTTTTAAGAAATGAGGGTGTAAGGCTTAAATTTACATATTTTTTTAAGAAATGAGGGTGTAAGGCTTAAATTTAGTCATTTAGTCAGTGAAAGAAGATGAAGGCTAAGCTTGCTTCATCATCAGTTAATACTGAAAGTATCTGTAATGATGTACAACACATGGGCTTCATTAAAAAACTGACCTAAGATACCATGATTAAACAAAACCTTAATTTATGTTAAATTTACAGATTTGAAATTAGTGGATTATCTGTTTGAATTCATCTTCTTTTCCCATTGACCCTCACATATTTTAAGTATAAAGGCATTACTGTGCCTTCCAAAAAAGATGATTATGGCCATGTTTGAGAAAGAGTGGTCTTCTCTATGGAGTGATGCCTCATAAGTCTTTTGCAATAGAGCCGTTCTGGTTCCTGTACGCTTTTCAGTTAAGCTGAAATATTCTCTTTAACACTCAAAAGTTTCCTAGCAGCCGTGCATCTCCCTGCAAGTGTTCAAGCAGTGCTACGGTATTTTCATTTCCCTGGTGTTTCATGCTCAACAATGCAGGCCCAGAATTCATTTCATATTCACTTGCCTTATCCTTCCGGGATAGAGTTTGCCAAATGGGTCCCTGTGAGATCAAGACCTGCTCTCCATGTGTGTTGTGAGGCTGTGCAGAGGAGCTGAGGCATGTCAGTGTGCAACAAGGCCCTGCTCAGAACAGCATGTGCCAGTCTGCACTGGGCAGAGAGCCACTCACAAACTCTTCCAACTTGTATCCAGACCAGAGGCACCCTGGCATCACAGCTGTTGTGCTCAGTGCCATGGAGCTCTTAGCTGAACAAAGAGAATGAAATATATTCACGATGGCTTCCAAGTTAGCCAGTAACCACAGTAACCTAGGTTTCCCCCAGATTTAGCCCTCAACTTAAAATGACCCAATGGGAGCAAAGCAGTCTCTTTCTATTCAAGTGTAGTGAGCCATAAACTGAGCAAAACAAATTTCCCCGGAGGGAACCAATTAACCAGCAAAGCAAACAATCAGCAAGGATTCACCGAACCGTTCAGGACATACAGGAGAATTCCAAGTTCTCACTCAGGAGTTGGAGAGATGGCTTCATGGTCAAAGCACTTGGGGTTCAAACAATGGGTGTGAAGACATGAGTTCGGATCCCCAGAACCAACATAGAAGATTGGTGGGCAATCTTGAGCTTCTACATGTACACACACACACACACACACACACATACACACACACACACACATGCTCACATACACCCATGCTCATACCACTCACACATACACATGAGAAAATTAAAAGTGTGAAATCGTAACTGTATACCTAAGACATATATTCAGGCACACATGAAAGGAAGCCTAGTAAAGGTCTTGAACCTATAAAGAGTTAATTTTCTAATTGCAAAGAAAGGTCTTCATATATGAAAAGAAGAACCGTTGAGGAAGTGCATTGATAAGTGTTAAGATGTGTCTTGGCAAGTGTGCTAAGCTGTAGCTGTCCGGCCAGAGGTCAGCAGGAAAGTGGCGATGTGGGGAACAGGAGAAAAGCATGCCTTGTCCAGGGCCTCTGAGGACATTCCCTTTGTGAAGGTGCATCACAAGCAAATCTCAGGGAGCTTTCTCAGATGTCTTTATTCGTGGTCACTTCTACTGTAAAATAGCATATTTAAATAACAGCAATCTAATAGCTGACTCTTAGCCCCACATTATTTTTCCGAGCTTTAGTCGCCTGTGTAAACATAAAGCCGTCAAGAGCTGCACTGTTCCGTGTGGCAGCCAGCAGTCACACGTGGCTTTGAGAAAAACAAATGCAGTGCGATCAAAGTGCAAAATAAATGGGTTTCAAAGAAAATACACAAGATAACCTTGAATTTTCTTAGTAATCGTTATAGTGATTGCATGATGAAATGGTGATTTTTTGGTATGCTTGGTTAAATTGGATACATTAAAATTAATTTTGCCTATTTGTGTTTTTAATATCTCAAATGTTATTTATTTATTGGTTTGTTTATTTATTTATTTAGTGTGTGTGTGTGTGTGTGTATGTGTGTGTGTGTGAATGGTATGTGGTAATATACATACCATGGTGTGCATGAGGAGGAGGTCAGGGCGACTTTCAGGAATCAGTTCTCTCCTAACCATGTGGGTCCCTGGGATGGAACTCAGGCTGGCAGGCTTGGTGGCAGGTGAGTACCTGCTGAGCCATTTCACCATGCCTGTGCTTTGTTTTTAATATGGTTGGAAGAACATTTACCTGCATATGTGGTTCACATTATATTTCTAATAGACTGAGTTGGTACAAATACCTGTTATTTTGGTAGTTCACGCCAACACCATTGTCGGGAAGAGCAAGTTAAAATAACCTTTCCAATCTTTATTTTCACCTATCTTCCTTTTCACTGGATTTTGTTTTTTCAAATAAATGTCTGAATCCCCTCAGTATTGGTTCTGTTGCATATTAAATGCACCAAATCAGTAAAGTTATTTGACATTCCTAAATAGTCCATATTTATAAAAATAGGAATTAAGTTAAACATTAGGGTTATACATTTATCCAAGTATCAATAAACTAGAAGCATTTCATATCAACAATAAAATTGAAAAAAAATAGATTATTCCGTTTTCCTTCTTACATTGTCTATACTATTTTAGTGTATGCTAATTGTTTTGGAATTTGAAAGGCTATTTTTAGCTTATTTTACCAATTATACCTAGTGCTTTCTTCAACCTTACTTGTGTACAATATATTTACTTAGCACATTAATAAGAATATAATAGAAAATATGAAACTTTTTAGATTATTTTTAGAGATCTAAAATTGATGTTGAATTTGTAGCTCTGGTTTGCTGATCACTTTTTAAAAACATGATTTTATGTAGTGTGGAAAAACTTGTTCTTTCTGATTAGGACATTTTTAGTTTTGCAGAGAGTATTTCCATTTTAGTTTGCTAGAAGTAAAGGTGATAATAAAGTATACATCTATTCCTCAAGTGAAATGTATTATTTTAAAGCCTGTCATTGTTGAAATACAAATGGATTATCCAGGTCCAATAAATTCTAAATGAATTAAATATCAAGGAAACACAGTGAGATCCATTGTTCATTGATTGATATTTAGTAAAAATTGATCTTCACAATTTGCAATACTGATCAAAAGGAATACATCTTGAGGTGCATATGATTGAGCCAGAGGCAAGAACCCTTTGAAGCATGGCTCAAACCATAACAATGAAGACCTGATTCAACTCCGCCCATTCTCAGGTGTGCAGGCTGTGTAATAGAGATCCTAGCTGATTTTATTATCCAAAGAATAAAATCTCAAGGAGGCTTTTAGAGAAAAAGAAATCTTTGTGTTGGAAAGATTTCATTTATGTGATGCTGTTAAATGAGTAGAGATTATATGCAAAAGCGGCTAGGAAAATGCTTATCATATACAAGGGATTGAAAGCATATTTGTAGAAGTTCCTCAGTAAGGCCATGGGCCTCTGAAGAGGAGGCAGTAAAACACAGAGACTGAGGGACAGGCAACAGCAGTGAACTTAGGCCACAGCCTACTCAACTGGAGCAAAGAAGGCATGCTTCAGGGTTTGCCTGTGGAGGAACTGCATCCAGTATGAAGGACTGGGGCATCTACTTGGAGTATACAGTGTGATTTTCAGAGAATGTGTGCTGGTAAGAAATTGCACTTCGTAGAACTCTAAAACTTCAAAATTCACTTTTCAATATCAGATGCCACAGGCTTCTTAAATTTACTTATAAAAGTGTGTTTTATCAAGTACCAACTATGCAAATTGAGCTCTGGTAGTCAATAGAGTGGTAACATGGTGGATGTGCTTTGAACCGTGCATTGAAAAGTGACCCAAATGACATTAATTAAAAACCATTTAATGCTTGATTTTTACAAGGGACTTTATGCATATTATTAATTCTATTCCTAATGATAACAACAATAGCTAATACCGTTCATCTGTGTCAAGCATGGTTAGGCATTTGATGGCCTTTATTCAATCCTGGAAACATTTCTATGGGATAGGTGCCATTTTTAAAAGGATGAAACCTGAGGCCAATAGACATTTTCTTGACAAAGCCTACAGAGATGAGTAAATAGCAGAGCCATGATATACAGCCAGCATACAAAACCCATATGTGTTATCTCTTTTAAAATAGGGAAACTGAGGCAACGTGATGGTGCTTTTCTTAAAATCACAGAGATGGGAGAGAGCAGGAGCAAAATTTAAATCACTCTGGCACATAGGCATATTCTTTCCATCCCATTCCACTGACCTCATGAATAGAAATAACTGCCTAGAACATAGTGAATGTCTAGCTTTGGGGATGCAGCAGAAATCGACAAAAAAGGGAGGTATGATCTTAAAAGATCCCATCTACTTCTTATTTTAACCATTCAGTGTGAATTCTATCATGCTGTACATCAGTGTAAGTGATTTATCTGATGATTTGTTCTGCTTGATTTTATCAAAAGAGGTCAAAGTAAGAATTTCGTAGCAAGGCTTAAACAAGAATATATTATTTTTGTTCATTCATCATTCAACAGTTTTCTATTGACTACCTACCATGTGCAAACCATTTTGACTATGTGTTGAATAAAGATGTGCCTCTTCCCTGCACCAGCTCCTCCCCAACCCAGTCTGGGGATAGAATTTTATTCTCTACAGAAAGCCAGGCTAAAGAGAATTCAGCAAGTCCCCTTGTTTTCATAAACTGAAATTCAGAGACCCGAGAATTTTGGCTCCATTATCCATTATCCAATATCCATTAATATATTGATATCTTCCAGTTCATCTTAGTAACATCTCACTGTCAAATATTTAATCTCCTCTTTTAAAAAGTTTATATGGAAAAAAATATTAAAAACCATTCATTAGATGTTTGGGGGAATATCACCCTTTGTGGTCTCAAGTCCCGAATGTATCTCCACTTTAGGGTTAGGTTAAATGTGAGACAGAATGCAAATGGGAAATACAGTCTGGCTATGCTTGCAAAGTTAGTCCATCCCACACCTAGCACACGCCTCAGTGACAAGTTCTCCAAGTCCCTGCCTTCTCCAAGAGGTCTGAGGAAAACAAACAAATAAGTAAAAATAAATAAATCCAGGAAAATTCCTGCCCCTAAGCAATGAGTCCTCAAAAGTTTGTAACTATGTTACGAGGAGAGCACTGAGTTGTGTTCAATTTGGATAAATATGGGGCACATTAAAGTTGCTATTTTTACACCTAGAAGAAATGATAGCTCCATCATCCATCCCTTCTTCCTGCCAAAGAATGAGTTTGATTATTAAAGTTGATATCTATCAATAAACCTGAGTGACAGAGCTGATTAGAGATTTTTATGGAACAAATCCACTTAGAATCTGAGAAGACTGAGCAAATGATGACAACAGAGTATCTATCTATTTATTTCTAATGTTTAATTTATTATTTTTATTTTATGTGTGTGAATGTATTGTCTGCATGTATGTAAGTGCATCTGAGTCATGCAATACCTGGGGAAGTCAGATGAAGGCATTGGATGCCCTGGAACTGGAGTTAGTCACCATGTGGGTGCTGGGAATCAAACCCAAGTCTCAGCAAGGCAGCCAGTGCTCTTAAGTGCTGAGCCATTTCCTCAACCCTGACAACAGAACATCTAAATACAAAATAAAATAATGTAAAAATTGAATATTACTCAATACTTCTTTACATCTGTGTAATATGTAAGAGTTGTGGGTGTTTGAATATATGTGCATGATTGGAATGAAGGAATGGCATTAAAGAAACATGGTTTGGACAATCTCAAGAAATAACTGTAGCATGTATGTTATAATAAATAGGTCCTGAAAACAGCACAATCACCTCATGTTCTCTGCATGTTAGACCTTTATCACAACTCCATTTCACCTTAACTTTCTTTCTTTCTTAAAAAAAGAGATGCAGCTTTATTGTGGAAATATAAGTGTGAGACAGGGTCAGCATGCCTCATGCATACCCAGGGCCTGAGTTTCCCATACACACCTGAACCTTTCCCCATGGTCAGTCTCCCATAGGCATGTACCTCTCCTGGATTAGTTTCCCACAAGCAGCTGTGACACTGGCCTCAGCCTCAAATATATTTATCCCCTTCAAGAGCAATCGTTTCCTCCCAAATCTGCCATGAAATAGATATATTTTTCAGAACACGATCCATCACATAACCCTAGGCACATCCCTATGTGGGGTGTGTTCAAGGTGGTGGCCTCTGTGTTGCACAAATTGCACAAATCATCCTTCAGAAATACCTAGGAGCTCATGTTTCCCTCCAATCTCTATTCTTTGCCCTCACTTCCCATTTCCCTTCATGAAAACGAACCTTCGAAATATCTGAACTCATGAGAACACCAGAACTGAGAAAGTCCTTGCCCTGTCTGAGCTGACTACCGCACAAAGGTGGTAGACACCCCGCCCCCAGAGGATCTGAAAAACATGCATTCATAATAAAGAATCCTTGCCCCGTCTGTTGGTATCACAACTTCACTTATGCTCTTGGAAAAGTTTGTACCCACATTGAAATTAACTTCCATGCACCACGAGAAGCTGATCCAGGCCATCCAAAAGGCCAGGGAGTTTGGACTCCTCTTTACTGCATTCTGCAGGTGACCCATGCCACCGTGACGTCAGCCATCTCACGGAGCTGAATGAGTGCTATTCCACCAGCCACCACCTCAGAGTCCAGTAGCTCTTGTTACCCACGGTACAGCTGGCCACAAGCACCAGAGACAACTGCCCTGCCTTTGCGAGTTCTGTCATAGAAATTTAGACCAAAGCAGTCCTCACCTGAGTCCTCCCTGAGGTGCCCCCACATCACCAGCAGAAGCCTCCACTGCGCAGATCAGCCCCAAGCGCTTAGACTGAATTGGGGAGAGTCAGAAGGGCAGGAGGTAGTGTCTAGGGTTATGTAATATTGCTTTTCTGAGGCACCCATTTACATCGGCACTTAAAATATGTAGCTGGATGCTAAAGAAACACTGGAGAACAGATCTTTTCTGATTTTATCCCACACTTACCTTACTTGGTTCTGACCTGGCCCACTACTTCATGGGAATCATGTAACTGGCGTATTCAACTAGTCCACCAACAGCCTCTCCATGGAAAGGAATATTGAGTTTATATTATTTTGTTTCCTAATAGTCTCTCGGTGAAAATTATTAACAAGTTGGACAATTTCTGGTTATTAGTGATTTAATATTTTTAGCTAGTAAATTTTTTATTCGGATTCCAACGCTGTTTCTAAATATCTTATATAATAACGTAAGCTAGAATTTACTGAGCACTTAGTATTTTACTTTAGCATGGAAACGGGACGCCAAAATTACTTATAATATCCATATGAAGTATGTTCTTCCCCTCTGTTCTCAGCTTCCAGAGCTGCTTGCTCTCCAGGGAGGAGGAAGCTGAGCCAGGGGGAGGACCTCTTCCCCACTGCAATGTGAGCATGTCTACTGCTGATCTGTTCACTGGGATCATTCAGGATATTTTCCTTGAAGAAATTCCATTGCTCTTAATAGGACAAGAAAAGAAAGAAAGAAAATACAAAGCTCTCAAAGGAAAAGTTTAACTCACTAATGAAGAATTTCTTCTAATAGCCAGTAGGTGGCAAACTTTACTATAAGGAGCTGATGCTGCTGCAGCCTGTGAAAATGGCTTGGAACATTTCACACCCCGTGGTTTCCAGCTCTGGATCAGACCCCCATTTCAAAGCTGAAAACTAAATTCTCTGTGGCCATATTCATGGGAACTAAGTTTCAATTGTAATAACTTTAAATCATTTTATAAGTTGTCTTATTCTAAAGATTTATACTATTAAAATTATTTTTTCACAGTGAGCTAGGCATAACACGTATAACTTTGTTCAAGTAACATGCAAAAATTGCAGTAATTCTTAGGTCATGGCCCATCCTAAGTGTACATACATTTTTTTCCTTTTATCCTTAGCTGTCTAGTTAATTATTAATTAATTAATTAATTAGTTTCTATATCGTACTATATTAGCCCCACAGTGTGGCAATGCCTTTAATCCCAGCATTGTGGAGACCAGGTCAGAAAGGTCAGAAGTTTGAGGCCAGTCTAGTTAAGACCCTGTCTCAAAAATAATGTAGTAAATTGAAGTTCTTCTAAACATTTGAAAAACGGAGTTTTCTTCCTGATAGATAGTTGTCTAGCTGTTCAGTGTCGGGAGCTGTAGCATCAGGTAGTAGCACAGGTATGCCGAACTTCATTTCCAAGAGGATCTGCTGGCATCCAGGGACACATCCATCAACCTGTGCAGCAGACCTCAGGGGGAGGGGTAGGGCACTGTACCAGGCTCCTCCAAACCCAGCAGTAAAAACATTTTTCAGCGTACACAGAGCAAGTGTCTGTATTTATATTTGCCTGCCCTGTTTTACAAATATTTTATCAAATTTGCTCAGTAATACTTTAAAAAATCCTCCAAAGAAGGGGCTCTAGTCCCCTTCACATCTCCTCCCAGAAGTAACTACCTGAACCAGGTCTAGTGATTTCTTCTTCCTTTCACCTATGTTTCCAATTATGAGTGGATTCTCTTTCAGTTTTAGATACTGGGATAATGTATTGGAATCTGCTGTGGCAATCCAACTTTGAGCATTTGTGGAAAGAATTGAAAACAGGATCTCAAGGAAGTATTTGCACATTGTGTTCACCACAGCATTGTTCACACCAGCCAAGAAGTGAAGCAATCTCAGTTTTCATCAATGAGTGAATAAAGATAGGGGTTGGGGAAGACAGTTCAATCAGTAAGTCCTTACTGTGCAGGAATGATGACCCCCGCCCCCAATGCTGGGCATCATAATTCTAGCACCTGGAAGCCAGAGACAGGTAGAACCCCAGAGTTCGCTAACCAGCCAGTCTAGTCTAATCTGTGAAACCTAGGTACCAATGTCTCAAAAACCAAGGTGAATGGCTTCTGAGAAACTATACCTGAGGTTAACCTCTGGCCTCCACACAAATATGCAATGGGCACATAAACTAACACACACACAAAAATACACACACAAACAACCATACACAGACACAAACAAATACACATGTAAACATGCACACAGACACACATAGACACACAGAAGAAATGAACAAAGATAAAATGACTTATTAATACAATAAAATATTTAGCGTATCAAAGAGGAAAGAAGCAAATCTTATTGATATGCTGACATCCCAGAAGAACTTAAGGAAATTATCCTATGTGAAAAAAGCCAGCCACAAAACAAAATACTGAACAGTTCCACCTCTATTAAAGAAAAATCACTAGTGGCAAACTTAGGAGTGGATTGCATCTCAGTGGTGGAGCACTTGTTTTTTCCAGTGCAAGGTCCTTTTTTGGCCTCCAGAACAGTAGAGAAAAATAATTCAGTCAGACTTTTAAAAACAGAAAATCTAATGGTGATTTTCAGTGCCTTGGGGGACTAGAAGGAAAGGGAAGTTGTTCCATGGAATTTTAGTTTGGGGAAAACAAAATTTCTAGAACTCTCTTGCACAAGAGTATAGTCAACACTATTATATGTGCATTCAGAATGTTCCGATAGATTTTATGTTATGTGTGTTGACCACATTAAAGATAAATTCAGCAATTTCACATGGCAAATGAACAGTCAGACACACCACAGGCATATCAAACGCCACCCTAAAACATCCTGCTGCTTTCTTTCAGTCAGTTCACTCCGTTACCTGGTAACCATTGATAGCTTTCCTTCGTAATGATTTTTGCCTACTCTAGAATCATATAAATGGAATTGTGCAGCAAGTGCTATTTTTGTCTGACTTCCCTCACTTAGCACAACAGAGACTCTTCTATATTTTTCTGTGAGTTATTGATTCATTTTTATTCCAATGTATCAATTAAATTATTCGTCCAGTTGAAGATTTCATAAATGAAACTATTATAAACTATAATGCAAGTTTTGTGTGGATATTTACTGGTCTTGGATAAATACATAGAAATCAAATTACTGAGTATTGTTTCGACATTTAAGACCCTTGAAACTGTCTTCCATGTTATTTGTCTAATTTTGAAATTATGCCAACAGTATATTACACATATCCACACACAAACACACACACCACCACCACTCCAAGTAAAATCAACCTTTTGAGGCATGAAGCATCATTGAAAACAGAAAAGGATATTTTGTGAATTCGAGGATCAGATCATACACCCATATACATATATATGACCGAGATAAAATAGCTTCAAAATACAGAAATGAAAACAGAGAGAACGTAGAGGAAAAACAGGTAGTTTATACCTCATCAATCTCAGTAATTGAGAACAAAAAAACAATGTATAAAGTACTTAAGTGGCTTGCCTTCATTGATCTTTATTTAAAAATTTCCATGCATCAAAAAAGAAATCATAATAACCCTCAGGAAACATCTCAATTTTAATTAAAATGCAAAGGAATAGGAGGAAGAAGAACAGTGACACCTAACATTTTTGTTTTTAACTTAAAAATTAGTAAGAACATCTAAAATATAAATACCAAATTAAACATAAAGAATAAAACTAAAGAAGTAAACAGGTAAAATCAGACATGTATAGGATAGAAAATAAAGCACTATAGAAAAAAAATAAATAACTGAAATACATTCTGTAAAAGACTTAAGAAATTCAGGATTAGTCATCAAGAATGTTCAGTTTTAAGAGAAAAAAAGAAGCAAGATTTCCAGTCTCCTCGTTTCCCAGTGAACACTTGTGTCACAGGGCCTTTGTCCTGTAACTACCCTTGTGAGTGTACAGTGATGCTGTATTAGTTTCCCTAATGCAAATACAGAACATTTCTCAGATGCTCCCTGGTCCTCCCTTCCTGTCTGTAATGGGGTCATAGAAAGTAGCAGAGGCAAGGACATATGTTTTAAAAAAAACATATTTAAGTAGGAAGTGCTATTCAGCTAAGTACCTTAACCTCTACAAGAAGAGAGAAATAGACTTTGGAATCCAGCAGACCGGAAGTTCAAGCCCTCCTGGCTTGCCCAGGAAAATGACTTAGCCTTTACAGACAGTTAAGATGTTTCAATCTGTGAAAAATCCTTTGAACAAATGTTAGAAGTGTACTTTCAGAAACTGTACGGGCAGAACTTTGGCTACAAATGCTCAGTGTCTGAGCTGCCTTTCCACATTCGTGGTTCTAATAATGGCTTAAACGATCACTTGGAGTCTCTAGGAAGAAAAAAATAAACACACACAGCTTCACCAGCAACAAAACAAAACAAAGAAAATGTCCCAAATATAAACTCATAATATGTCTGTAGGAGTGAGAGTTTGGACATAGAATATTAAGTACTTCCAAATGTTTGAAGTATCAACTATCCACAGCCCCTGCCAGACAGTCTCATATTTTCCTTATTTCTCAGAAAATAGCAATGGCTTTCTTGCTTTTGCTCTTTCTTCTGTAAATAATACTGTTCCTTCACCTGCATTCAGGTAAAAAGACATCCGTTTGAACCACTTGAGTAAAAATAATGACCAGTCTGGCAAGATAATGCCCGTGGTCCAATAGTAGCGTAAATGTTATGGGAGCAACACACTGCTTTCTGGCAGGATTTAAGCCTGCTCTGTACGAGTATACTCATTCCTGGTACTTTAAGTCTGGCTAAGAACACATGGTTGGGGAGCCTATAGTCCCTAGAGGCGAAACTACTACTATTATTCTGATAAATAGACCTACTATCAACCTGCTTTGTAAATTCCTATCTGCATGCCCACAGATTAGTCAAGCTCCCAGACCTTATCAGAGAAGTTTCTTTGTGCAGTGGATGATGGTTAAAACAGAAACTCACAACTAATGCAGAGAATGAGTGTTTATGAAGCACTCAGGCAAAAATGGAACATTTATATCACACCCTCTCCCCGCCAGGGCTCAGGGACCATTACAGAAGAGGTTGGAGAGGTTTGGAGCGAGATACTGCCTTCTGGACATGGTAGGATAATTGCACTCATGAACTCCCAGCATCTGTGATTGCCTGTATAAGACTTGCACAACATTAAGCCAATCAGCATTCCATCATGGAGGGAGAGGGCTTATGAGCTCCCACACCTAACTGAGGAGCTATTGACAGTTGATGACTTCCAGAGGAGGGAGAGTCATTTTTCTTTGATGGTGTGGCCCTAGTAAGTAAACTACTTTCCAGTGAGAATGGCCCCACACTCATGGACAACACAAACGGAACTTTGTAGGTTATATTTATATATTAAAAAAGAGGATACAGAGTTGGGAGGGGTTGAGGAGGTGTGGGTGGATCTGGGAGGGTTAGAGAGAGAAACCAGGGGTGAATATGATCAAAATACATGCTACAGATATATGAAATTCTCAAAGAATTCTTAAAAAGATTATGCTTTGAAAACAGACATCTCAATGAGTTTTCTTCAATGGAACTTTGCCTAGTTCACTTGCCTCCCACTTCTATCCTGATATTTCTACCCAGTTCTTCTGTAAGATAGATAGTGTGCACACACTAGATGACAGAGCATAGTGTAGACCTAGGAGACACTGAGGGTAAGTTTATTGATGTAGGATCTCTGTCTCTCTCTGTCTCTGTCTCTCTCTCTCTCTCTCTCTTTCTCTGTGTCTGTCTGTCTGTCTGTCTCTTTGTCTCTCTCTTATTAGCTCCTAGAACTATAAAAGCATTTGATGAGCTGGGACTAAGGACAGCTTCAGTCAGAGTCTGAAGGCCTGAGAACCAGGAGAGCTGACAGTCAGGAATAAAGAAGTAAATCACCTTTTATTAGAGTCAGGCCTTCAATGTTTTGGATGAAGGCAATCTGTTCTACTCAGTGTACTGATTCTGTAATCTATTCTGTACTTTCTTTGAGAACAAGCACTTTAGCTGGTCAAGCTTCTTTATCTGGTGTGATGATCCAAGTCTTTATTCCTGAAAGGTCTTGGTTACTTATAGTCCTGCTTGGATTGGTTATTTTATTTTTTTCATTGAACTTAATTACAACGCATGATAATATTAGAAGACTTTCTGATGGATCTTGTGTATTAGAGATGTAGTCTTCATTACCTCCATTGTGGAGTATTAGCCTTAGAAAGAGTCTGCCACCCAAATATTATAACTTCTTTTCTTTAGTAGGTTAAGTGGTTAAAATATCAATCTAAATTCATTCAACTTACTAGAATCCTGTTTCTGTATAGCTTTCCTGCCTTTGGAACTAAGATTACTAAGACACCAGAGCAGAAGATCATGGAAACAGAAAGCAAAGCTTTTGCTAGTACAACACTAGGGATAATAGTGTCACTTGCATTTCCACAAGTGATTTCTGAACCAATGAATCTTGGCCATGGGATAAATGACACTGTATAGTGGATGCTGCTCAGAACCCATACAGCCTTTAGGAGAATCTTGTCTATCCTGACATGGAATTGGCGTCATCTTCTACTGCAACTGAGTCTACAAAAGACCATCACATGGTTCTGTCAAACCACCTGCCAAAGGACAGTGGGAAAGACATGACTAGCAAGCATGACTCACCTCTTTTTGTAAAGTGAGTATATGTCTTGACTAGAAACAATGTTGTACAGAATACCATGACTATAGATTGACTATAGATAACACATTCTCTAAGTGTATGGATTATAGTTTTAGCAAAAATTTGCATACATGGAAGGAGAATTACTTAATATGCAGAGTAAGTATATTTCTAGTCAAACTAAAACTGCTTGATCCACAATGAAATCAGATGAAAGAAATCAATCTGCACTGGGATGCTGTTCATCACTCCAAATGAAATGTGGCATAGTGGGGACTCAATGTTGGCCTCTGCTACAGACAAATCAAAAGCTCAGAAGTAACTATAGCCGGGTCAACCTTATAAATAAGTAGATATCTACATTACTGAGCCCATATATAAATCCCATCCCTGCTACCACAGCCATGTCTTCATGAGCCCTTAGAGTGATACTACAGGTGACTTGGGAAAGATGCTGACTGATATCCACAGCATTATACTCATTTGATTCTCTACCTTAGGAGGAATATCTCATCAGGTTGCCACTGGGCCTAGAGAAATTTTGCAGATGTAGAAGTTCCCTAAATGTCTATCACATTTATTGACAGGCAAATGATTGATAGATGGACTGTGACTTGAGAATTCAAGTTAGGCTTTTGTTACTTGTCCTGGATCTTCTGTGCTTGTATTGTTCATGAGACAATGATTTGACAACAGTCTGTGTAATCAAACCCACCTTGCCTTTACTGGATTAATGACTGCACCTAGTCCCTGATACTCTAGGATCTAGTTAGTTCCATTGCAATTAAGTTTCCCAGTTCAGTGAGAGATCCCACATATGATTTGGTCTACAAAAGAAAGTGATCACCAGGCTTTTAAAAGCTGCCAAAGCTATCCTTAGAGATTTAGCTTTCAGAGTTATGTGCATGTTTTCCTACCATTCCAGTATGAATGAATACATTGCAATAACAAATCCAACATTCCAAGCTCCCTGAAGTATGCTGTGGAATGTGTTCCCCTTTATTAAACCAACATAGGTCCAGATTTTTTTTTATTCTTTTACTGCCTATCTTGTTTCAAGCAACCAACATTTCTAACTCCCTGAGCTGCAGGATTAAGGACAGATTCTCTGCTTAGGGAACATGCAGCAACGAGTTCAGTTTTGCTCCTGCTTTATGTTGCTGCTGCCATGATCCCATGGCCTCACAGCCTCACTGTACAGTCCCACACACATTTCTTGGACTTGGGTCTGCATAAATTAGAAATTCAGATTTTTTTAGCATGATATCCTTATTTCTAAGGCCTTGCTGGGACTTGAGTATAGTTATAGGTCTAGAAGCAAAGAGATGTGTAGGGGCAGGTCCTGAAGAGAATAAATATTGAATTATAACTAATTTCCTCAAACAATGTAATGTTAATCTCAGTTGAAGAGTAATTAAACTCCCTGTAAAGCTGGTGTGGTGGTTTGAATGGGAATGTTCCCCATGACTCCAAGTATTCAGACATTTTGTCCCCAGTCAGTGGTGCTGTGTTTGGAGGTCTTGGAAGATTGGCCATGCTGCAGGAAGTACCTCACTGGGGCAGGCTTAGGAAGTTCTTAAGCCTTGCTGGATCTCCAATCACACTCTGCTTCCTATGCTTGCTTGAAGATGTGAGCACATACAAGAGTATTCCCTAAAATCTTTCTTGGAAGAACATGAACATCCAAATTCTGAGGAACAGGAAGGATTTACAGCTATCCTGATTCTCCCCATCACTGAACTGCAGTTAGACCTGAGAAAAATAACACGCAGAAGAATCTCTAACAGCCATTCTTATTTTGTGTGTGTGTGTGTGTGTGTGTGTGTGTGTGTGCGTGCATTTATGTTTCAGCTTGTGTCCAGGTGTGGGTGCACATATGGAGGCCAAGGCAACATTGGGTGTCATTCCTCAAGCACCATGCACTTGTTTTTGAAGTGGGGTGTCCCATTGGCCTGCTACTCACTGATTAGGCTAGCTTATTGACTAGGGATCCCAGGGATCTGGCTGTCTCCACCTCCCAAGGACTGGGATTAAAAACGCAAATTCTCACACCAGCTTTTGTGGGGAGGAGTTAGGTTCTGGGATTAAACTCAAGTCTTTATGTTTGCTGACGGAGCCATCAAACACATTCTCTATTTTTGTTTCTTAGCAAATATACAAAATTTGTGGGCAAATGAAAAATTAAAACTCACTAAACTCACTAGAATATAGTCAGTGATATGTCTCATTAACAAGTGTGTTTTAAAGAAAAATTTTAAAAAATTTACCCTCAACCATTTGTATTTGATATTGATATTTTTGTCTCTTTTTAGATTCCTTTTGCAATAGAAATGATACAAGGTGCCTCTCAAATTCTTGCCTAAAGAATTCTACGTGCAAGGGGGTTCCACAAGACAGTAACTGCCATTGCTCAGACATTGACAATAATTTGGACAAAGACTGTGAGGATGCTAAAGATCCTTGCTTGTCCAGTCCCTGCCAAGAGGGTGCCACTTGCCTGAGCACCCCAGGAGTTAGGGGCTTTCTGTGCAGATGTCCTCTTGGGTACAGTGGGTTGACCTGTGACAATGTCACCCACTCGTGTGGTGGGATCTCATGCCAACACGGAGGCACCTGCCATCAAGACCCTGAACTGCCTGTCTGTATCTGCCCTGCTGGATATGCTGGAGGATTCTGTGAGATGGACCTCAACGAGTGTGCTTCCAGCCCTTGCCACAATGGGGCTGTGTGCCAGGATGGAGTCAACGGCTACTCCTGTTTCTGTGTGCCTGGATACCAAGGCAGGCATTGTGACTTGGAAGTGAATGAATGTGTTTCTGATCCCTGCAGGAACGAGGCTAAGTGCATTAATGAGATAGGAAGATACACTTGTGTCTGCCTTCAAGGCTACTCTGGTAAGTATGATTACATCTCTACCCCGATGGCATGATAAGCTTTCTCTTCCTTTGATACAGCAGTCATATATGTGTCTAATCATTTATGAAAATGGCCAGGTTCCGGCAGGCATTACTAGAGAGAAAGCTTGTTAAAACACTGAAAATCTGCTGGATGCACGGGACAGTGAGTGATCGTGTAACATCACTATTGCTATTTCCGTTGGAGTTTTAAAACTTAGAACTTAGATTCAGTTTTTATAAAGGCCGAATAATATTTTGTACATATATGACATATTTCAATAACCTATATCTACACACTGACACTTTGGTTGTAACCGTATTTTGGCTATTGTGACTAGAGCTCATGAACAAGGGAGGGCAGATGTCTCTTTATTACACATATTTTGTTTCCTTCAATTATATATTCATTAGTGGAGTCACAGGACCATATGATAATTCTGGTTTTAGTTTTTTGAGGATCTTCAATACTCTGTTCCAAAGTTTATAATATATCATCAATGTGTAGGGTTCCTTTTCTCCATATCCTCCGCAACACTTATTGCCACTCATCCTTTTGAAAATTGCCAGTATCACAGTTGAAGATAGTATCACACTTGGGGCTTTAGTTTGCGTTTCTCTGGTGATTGGAATGTTGAGCATCTTCTGGGTATCTGTTGGTCACTTGTATTCTGCATTTGCAGAAGCATGACTGAGCTTGGAAGACTTTATAGTAAGTGAATTAAGCCAGGCACAGAGAGCAAACCCCATGTGTGGAACCTAAAGTATCTGATGCAAAGAAATAGAGTGTTCAATAGTGGCTGATAGAGGCTGGTGGAACATGGAGAGCGGACACGGAAAGTGGAGGTGGTGTTTAATGGGTGCAGGATGACGGCTGGTAAGAGAAATAAGGTCTACTATTCTATTGCATGGTGATTATACCTAATAATACTGTGTATTTCAAACAATTTCTTCTCTAAAGTTTAAGCATTTACAACAAAACAGCAGATATTTGTTCTAATAGATATGCTAATTAGCCTGATTTGATCAGTCCACAGTACAAACACATAACTCAACATCACACTGTATACATAAAATATAGTTATTTAGGTGAAAATAAGATAAAACTTTAAAAAGAAGAGCAACAAATAACAACTTGGATTCAGTCTAGAATTCATGGATCTCATGGAGCCTAACTTCCAGAATCAGACAGTTCCAGTTTCCTGTCAGTCTTTAATCCAACCTTAGGTCTTCCCTCTATGGCCCAAAGCCTGACATTGCAACATTGCAGCCTACTCACAAACTTTATCTTTTCCTTCATTTCTGAAGTGAATATAGTCCCTTCATACATGGGTATAATGCAGTCTGAGTATTCTTTCCCACCACCCACTCTTTCCTTTAAACAATATTTTTTATTAATTCTTCAAAACGTTCATACAATGTCTTTTGAGCATGTTGCACTCCCTCACCCATCACCCATCATGTCTACCTCCACCACTCTACCCCTCCCCTCAATGGCATGTGCTCTTTTTCTTTATAAGTCCACTGAGTCCATTTTGTGTTTCCAAAATGCTCTTGGTTATGGGTCCATCCTGTGAAGCATGGTCATCCTACCACGAGCAACACACCCTTAAAACGAACTGAGTCTCCTCCCAATGATTCTCAGTTGCCACTAGCTCTCCACTATTGTTGGGAGTTCATGCCTACTTCTCTCCATGCTGGAATTTTATCTGGCTGAATATTGTGAAAGTGCTGGGCATGCTGTCACAAAATTGCTGTGTTTTCATATGCTATTGTGTCTGGAGAACACTGTTTTGTTGTAGTCATCTACTGCCTCTGACTGTGTCTCCCCCTTCTGTGATGATCCCTGTGCCTTGGGTGAGGGACGTGATATAAATTCTTCATTTAGAGCTGGACACTCTGCAATCTCTTATTCTTTGCACGTTGATCCACATTGTGGGTCTCTGTTAGTCAATATCTTCTACAAAAAAAAGCTTCTATGATGATGGTTGAGAATGTACCAATCTATAGTTATCATGATAAGTCATTAAAAGTCCCTTTAATACTCTGTCCATTTTGCAAAATAATAGGAATAGACCTCCGGTTAGGTCTATGACCTATCTAGTCACAGGTCTTTGGCCTCAGTAATGGTGCTAGGTGTGGGTTCATCTTGTGGAGCAGGCCTTAAATCTAGTTAGAAATTGCTGGCGTATTCTCATAACATCCATGCTCTACTGCATCAGTGGGCATATCTTGCCAGGCCAGTCATAACAGTAATTTGTAAGGTTCATAGCTGGGTAAGATTGAGGATTACTTTTCTCTGTGGGTAGCTCACATAGCACCATCTAGTCCTAGGGAAACTAGACATAAAGATGAAGCTTCAAGGTGAATACCAGCTTTATGTCTCATTTCCATGTTTCAAGTATATAGTGTCTTTAACAATAGGGTCATCAAGTCTTGGAGGATAACCAAGAGCAATGGCAGCAGCCAGTAACATTTAGAGGGTTAGGGGAGCCCCCTGAAGAACAATTCCAAAAGAGGTAGCCCATTCTTGGTGTTGTGCTTTTTATTTGTTACCCTGTGGTACTGTGGTATCTGGGGATAACTCCATTTAAATTCTTTTTATATGTGTGTGTGTGTGTGTGTATATATATATATATATATGTATTTTAGGAAGCTTATCATTAGTATGTTTCCATATGACTCTTTCAAAGGGCCTTTAATGTTAATTATTTGTCTTCACACTCCCTCGTCTACCCTGCCTTCCCATCCACAACCCCACGTAATCCTTCCTATCGCATTGCTCCCCTTTCCTCCTCTTTACATGCCCGTATTCCATCTCCCTCCCCTTGAAAGCACACCCCCCATGACCCTTATTAGTTTCCCAGCCTCTATGAGTTTTTCAAATACAACACATATATCTAAATACTCATAGTTAGCTGATAGCTACATTTGAGAGAAAACATGTTACATTTGTCCTTCTCGGTCTGAGTTACCTCATTCAGGACTATTTGTTTCAAATTCATTTATTTACCTGTGAGCTTCATAATTTCATTTTTCTTAAAGGCTGAATGTACCATGTTTTCGTTTCCCATTCATCAGTTGATGGGCGTCTAGGTTGTTTTCCTTTCCTGGCTACTGTGAATAGAACAGCAGTGAACATGGATGAGCAGGTAACTCTGTAGCAGGACACAGAATCCTTGGAGCATATGCCCAGGGGTGGTATGATTGTATCCTGTGGTATATGTATTTCTAGCTTGTTGAGGAGCCTTCACACTGATTTCCACAGTGGCTGACCAGGTTGCATTTCCACCAGCAGTGAATAACCACTCCCACTTGTCATTTTTTTTTTTTATCCTAACCATTCTAACTGGGATAAGATAAAATCTCAAAGTTGTTTTAATTTGCATTTCTCTGATAGCTAAGGATGTTGAACATTTTAAAAAGTATATCTCAGCCCTTTGCATCTCATCTTCTAAGATCTCTCAGTTTAGATCCTTGTGCCCCACCCCAGTAGCTTTCTTACATATCAATAACAAGCATGCTGAGAAATAAGTCAGGGGAGAAGGTCTTAGTCATTATAACCTCTCCTCCACAAAGAAAAAATCTTGGAATTGGGGCTGGAGGGGTTGCTCAGTGATTAAGACCACCAGTTATGGAGTACCTGGATTATGTTTCCAGCACCTAACAGCCAAGCATTGTATGACAAGGGCACACTTACAGACATTCAGGCAAAACAGTCATACACATAAAATAAATAAATAAACAAAAAACAATAAAAATGTTAAAAATCAAATCTTAGAATAAATCCAACCAAGGAAGTTAAATATTTGTATGATAAAAATTTTTAGACATTGAAGAAAGAAACTGAAGACACCAGAAGATGGAAAGATCTCCCATGCTCATGGATTGGCAGAATTAATAATGTGAAAATGGCCATCCTACAAAAAAGTTTACAAATTCAACACAATCCCATCAAAATTCCAACATAATTCTTAACAGAAATTGAAAATAAAATCTTAAATTTTCGACAGAATCACAAAAATACAAGATAGTGAAAACAATCCTGAACAGTTAAGAAGAGCTGTAGGTATCACCCATCCCCGACTTCAAATTGTACTACAGAGCTAGAGCAATGCAAACAGCATGGTACTGGCATAGAAACAGACACTGATCGATGGGTTAGAACTGAGGACCCAGATTTAAATCCCCACACCTACAGCTACCGGAATTGTTTTACAAATAGGCCAAAAATGCACATTGGAGAAAAGATAGCATTTTCAAGAAACGCTGTTGGTTAAACTGAATAGCTACATGTAGAATTTATCTTGCATCAAACTCAACTACAGATGGATCAAGGGACCTCAACATAAGACTATCTTGAGAAGAAAGTACAGAGACAGGAAATAATTTTCTGAACAGACCCCAGTAGCACAGACAATAAAACCAACAATTGACTGAAAGCTTCTGTACAGCTAAGAACATCATCAGTTAAATGAAGAGGCAACCTACAGAATGGGAAAAAAATCTCTACCAGATATACATGTAACAAGGGGTTGGTACCTAGAATGTACAAAGAACTCAGAGAACTAAATGCCAGGGCTGGAGAGATGACTCATTGGTTAAGAGCGCTGACTTCTTTTGCAGATGATCCAGGTTCAAATCCCAGCCTGTACACGGTGGCTAATAACCATCTGTAACTTCAGTTCCACGGGATCCAGCACCCTCTTGTGACCTCCATGGGCACTGCACAACACAGGTGCACTTACATACATGCAGGCAATACACACATATACATTAAATTTAAAAATTAAAAAAGGAAGCTACCGATTTTGACCGCACCCACTGTTATCCCACCATCTGTATCATTCATCCTCCGTACAAGTTACTTTCCCAGACACAATGACTTTTGGTTTGGTTTTGTGGCACATTTAATTTAACCAGGGTCATGTCTGTGAGCCCTGGAATAGGATTGTCCTTTGGAGTCTTGTGGGGTCATCAGTGGGTCCACACTGAAGGCAATGGTTCCTACTCCCTGATTCTATCAGTGGCAAATAGTTCAGCAGTGATGGTTAGGGTACCACGAACATCCCCTCTAATTGTGCTTATCTGTTGACCCTGTACAGGCGTTCACAGCTTCTGTGGTTGCAATGGCTGTGTCTTATCCTGAAGATAGCATTTGCAAACCTCCCTATCTTCCAGCTCTTACATACTTTGGACCCGTCTTCTGGAAAGTTCCCTGAGCCTTAGGGTGGATGGTATGAATGTCTTTAGGCCTGAGTACTCAGCTGTCACTTACTCTCAATAACTTGCACATCCATGCATCTCTGCACTCACAGCTTTTCACAGGAAAGAGAGGTTTATCTGCTTCAGGTTCAAAGTAGTATTTGTTGGATGACAGCTGCTGAGCCAGCTGGTCTCCTGCAGAGGGTCCCAGATCAGAGTGGGGCAGTCCTGATTGGGGAAGCCAGTGGTTTACCAGGAGCCAGGTGCCCTGTTATGTTAATGCAAGTTATCTTAATAGCAAGTCACGATCCATGACCAGGTCACTCTCCACGCCAATCCTCACATTCAGTCTGTGCTCTCTGTCCCCCTGAATCTGTGACTCAAAGTCAGTTCCCACAATGGTCATCTTTCTCGATCTCCTTTTCCTTTGTATTTCCATCACCTCCTCAGGAAGATCGTGCCCGTCTGTGCTTTCTCAGCACCCACTCTGACCTTTTCCTATGCTTTCTTCACTTATTTCTGAAGCATCGCACATATTTTATTTTATTTATTATTTATTTTTATTTTATTTTGGTCTTTTTGAGACAGGGTCTCCCTGTAACCCCAGGTAGCCTAGAACTCGCTCTGTAGACCAGTCTGGCCTTGAACTCACGGAGATCCGCCTGCCTCTGCCTCCTGAGTGCTGGGATTAAAAGTGTGTTCCACCATGCCCAGCTACATCAAGCATATTTTAATACCAATTTTTCCCTTCTATCATGGCACTTGACTTTGATTTTTCTTTCTTTTATCAACACTTTACTCTTAGTTTCTTATTGTGTCCTGTTTGTGAAATCCTTTCTAAAGCAAATCTAAGCCCTATTTGGAAGAAAAGAGATGGTTTAAGAGATGCTAGTGCATGGAGAACAATTTTAACTCCTCAACAAAAGCCCCTGTAGTTGGGGGACGGAAGTCATTATTCACATACTTTCTTCAAATCCATCTTCTTCATTTTTTATGTAAGTGGCTAAAGGAATTATGATGATTATCTCCAAAGCAGTTTGCAATCCTGTTGAAGGACTTTATACCTTCTCTCCATGTTTATAGATCGTATGATCTTGTTGATTTTTTCACTACAGTGATTTCAACTGAATTTCAACACTTTAAATTTTTTCAGTCAAAATAGATGGATTTTTATGGAGTTGGTTTGGGACTGCTTTTGTTTATAATGGCTACAGTTTTTAAGATAAGCATCTCTTTTCTCCCGCTGATGTTTCAGTATTGTAATTGTGACTAAAAGAAGATATGTAAGGTCAAGTTAATGCTAAAATGCCTGAATTTGATGGTAGTATTCTAAAAATTATGCTTTCAAAAGTACAGTTTTGAGACATTTGTTTTACATTTTATTCACATTCTAATGTAATTGAATCTTTTCAGCAGTCTAAAATTAGTCATAAAGGATGTCAAGGGCATATCCAAAGTGTAAAATGTAGCAAAATTTCATCAAAAAGCACTTCACCTTACAATGAATTCATTTACACTGTGGGCTACGTGATGACTGCTCTGGGCCCAAAGACAGCCAGAACTCTTGGCCCAATAAAACACTTAAACTTCACCATCAATCCACTGATACGATGGTGATGTTTCCACAGCACTATGTTTTTCCCATGTTTTCTGAGAAACTGGGTATATTTTTATAATTTCAGCTTGTCATGTGCTATATATAAAGCCTGATTACAAAGTAGAATTTATGTAAGAGACACAAGGCAGTAAGAATCAGTCTCCTCTTAACTGGCTAGGTTTGTTCAGGTCCAGAGATATGGTCCCAGGCTTGCTGCTCCGTCACCTCCAGGAGAACAGCATGTTCTGATTGCTCAGCGGTAGTTCTGAACCCAGAGTACTCTTGCTATCACTGATAGAGAGTTTTTGGACTAGAAATGTTCAGACTCTCCCTTCAGAGGATCAAACGAAATAGATAATTCTAAGATACATCTAGGGCTGGGAGGCAGAAATTCAGTTCACAGGAGCTTAATTTGGAAACTTTTCATGCTTTGTAACTGTCCCATGGGCACCAGTGTTTGTGGCAGTCTAGGCCAATTAATAGGAGTCCCAGACAAGGTGGCTAGAATCAGGCAGTATGCCCTAACTGAGAAGGAAAGGAAGCTCCTGAGTGCTCCTGGGCGTCCTGATGAATCCTGGAAACTGCTTGGATAACCTAGCTGCTGTGCGCCACATGCGGAGTTACAGTGATCATAGAACTCGGCTCAGTGGAGGAAGGCTGGCTGTGTACTTCTCAGCAGCAAAGCAAGGAAAGGTAATAAATTTTAAAAGACGGAGAGGTAAGAGGGAGAAAGAACCATGATGTGGAGCCGGTTCACACTGCGAGGTTTCTCTGTGCGCCGCACTGCGCTTCATGAGCTGTGATTCATTGGGCTCAGGGTGAGCAACCGAAGCTGCAGTGTGAGCTGCGCATAAACAGAAACTCCAACTGGAGCGCAGAGCGAGCACCGCAGACTTTCTCAGGTGACAAGGATTTTAGCTGAGAACACTGGTCTGCTTTTAGTTCGGGTTTGTGCAATGAGTCATTCTGTAATTGAGGTCCTTCTTAAGTTAGCCAGGTTGATTGATCAATATACACCTTTTTCATTAAAATGCTTGTAGTATAAGAAGGAGTGAGAGGGAAAGGAAAGGCCAACTGGACGGTGAAAGACATCTACAGGAAGGTAGTTCACTTCCTTCATTGTACGAGATCTGTCCAGGGCTGGGAGACTGCTCATTTGGTAAATGCTTGCCGGAGCCAGCATGCGTTCTCTAGCGCCCATGTGAAAGTCTGTGCAAGTCATGGTTCTGTATGTAACCCCAACCTCCCTAGAGCTCATTGTCCAGCCAGTCCAGCCACTTGGTGAGCCCCAGGCTTAGTGAGAGACTAAGTGGAGAGTTGTCCAGGAAGTCATTCTCTGTTGACGTCTGGCCTTCACACGCACACACACATGTATACATACACACACAAACACAAACATACACACAGACACAAAAAAATAAAAAATGAATGAGCACATAAAGACTTTTGGTATATAAATATTTAAAAAATAAGAAAAACTAAAATCTCATCACATTTAATTTTCAAATATAAGGTACACATTAAATTTTCTCTTAAACATAAGATGCAGCTATATTTCATAAATAAAAATATATGAAAAAGTCTCTATTCAAAAAGCTGTGCTTAGTTCATAGAAGGCATAACAGCCCAGATTTAAAGCATTAGAATCACACCTAGAAGAGTGACCACATCATGACAGGTGTGCCGGTTTGAATGAGAGTGTCCCCCACAGGCTCCAAGTATTTGCACATTTTTTTCCCAGTTGGGAACAAATGAGGCTGTTTTAGGAGGTCTTAGAAGGTGTAGCCTTGCCAGAGGAATCACGTCACTGGGGGTGGGCTTTGAGAGTTCTCAAGCCTTGCCAGATTTCCAGTCTCTCTTCAGTTCCTGTGCCCACTTGAAGATGTGATGGCTCAACTTCCTCCCCTCCCCTCCCCTCCCCTCCCCTCCCCTCCCCTCCCCTCCCCTCCCCTCCCCTCCCCTCCCCTCCCCTTCTCCCTACAGCCCGCTGACCTGGAACTTGCTATGCAGACCAGGCTAGCTTCAGTCTCACCTGCCTCTGCCTCTTGAGTGCTGGATTTAAAGGTGAGTGCCACCACGCACAGTTAATTGCTGTTTTCTGCTCTGGCCACCTCTGTTGCCGTGTCTTCTCCACCATATGTATGCTAACCTTTGAAACAATAAGCCAGATAAACTTTTCCTTCTATGGGTTGCCTTGATCCTGGTGTTTTATCACACCAATGGAAAAGTAACTATTACAAAAGGAAAAGACAGGTTTAGCAATCACTAGGAGGAAAGCTCACTCACCATTGATTAAAGCAAAAAATATGTTCAGATTTATTTTATCCAAGGAAACTTTGATGCCACTAATAACAAAATATTCTACTGGTACTTTAAGCTTAATGAACTTATGTGAATCAGTGGTTCTCACACTTTAGTATACATCAAACTCACCTGGAGAGATTACCATTAAAATACAGTGTTTGATTCAATGGCTATGAGATGGGGCCCAAGAATGCACACTTATAGCAAGTTCGCAAGTGATGCTGATGCTGCTGGTTCAGGGCCCTCATTTGAGAAACAATTGATATAGTTATGTGAATTTTCATGTGATATCCTTGACTCATCTCACAAAATCCATGAGAAGTAAAAATTATATAAAGCAGGGGTTTTGTATAAAATAGTGATTATATATATATATTATATACAAAATATATATTACATATTTTGTATAAAATGGTGTTATAGTGTGAATGTTCTCTACCTGATGTGTGTTGGAAACTTAATGACCAATGCAACAGTGTTGGGCTATGGGTCACACGGGAGCATCTGAGTCCCAAAGGCGGAGTCCTCATAAGGGTGTAGGGCTGCAGCTTGATGTAGACCTGAGGGGTGTGCTCACCTTCCATTCTTCTGGTGGGTACAGGATTCAAGGCACCATCCTGGAAGCAGAGACAAGGTCCTCAGCACATACCAAACCTCCTGGCATACCACTCAGACTTAGCCTCCAGGACTGTGAGAAGGAAATGTCCATTCTTTTTCGAAATTACCTGGGCTGGGGTGATAGTTGGTAAAGTGCTTGCCTCACAAACATGAGGACCTGAATTCAGTCCCTAGAACCCAGGTAAGTATGTCATGTTTTTCTAAGCCTTCTCTGAGAGTCCATGATCATTTGATTGTCAAGCCTCAGTGGTACATGAGCCTCCCCATCAGTGCCAACACAGGCATCATTTGAATTTCAGACAATGTGGAGATTTGACTTTGGATTTCAAGTTCTAACTTTTCTAAGGATATTTTATGAAGGCATCTATGGACAATTATTTCCTGGAAAATAATTTAGCGAAAATAAAAGTTATGTATTATAAAATACAGCTTATTCCATGAGAAATGTGTAATTATTACCATCACTGATCAAAGGAATGGAGGCAATGTTTACATGCTCCTAATTATGAAATTGATGAATTTTGTAGTGTCCCATGAAGAAAATCAAGTGGTTGTTCAGGATTTTGCTCAGAGCTAATACCTCTGAAGGAATTTTTATATATGAAAATGGAGTTTCTGACTTAACAAATGTTTTCTGCTGTGAGTGCATGAAGTAACAAATAGTCACTCAACAGATATTTATCAGTGAATATTTGTATTTGTACTGTCCATTGTACCAGACCTTAAAGACACAGAGAAAATGAAGACAGAGCTGTAAACAAAGACTGTGCTCTGCTATGAAGAGAGCTGAGGAGGAAGAAAGAAAGAAAGAAAGAAAGAAAGAAAGAAAGAAAGAAAGAAAGAAAGAAAGAAAGAAAGAAAGAGAAAGAGAAATGTCGATTAGTCAAGGAAGGAGAGCAGAATTACAGCTCTTCTAGTATGTAGAACTCATGGTTACATTTATGATTATTATTTAATTACTACTCAAGTAATCACATTGACTTTTAAGGGAGAATGAACTGCTGAGATGTTTTACAAAGGAGTTGCTATGATCTGAAAGGTTTTGTTCCCCCCAAAATTCTTATGCTGAATTATCCTCACTCGTGTGTGTGCATGCACACAATTAAAAATAAAATAAACCTTTAAAAGTAGTACTATTTTAAAGCATGACAAAAGAATAAATCAACCTTCTTACTTCATAGATCTGTGTTATTTCACTACGTAGATTTCATACCACTAAGAAAAATGATGCAGCTAAAACCTAGTAAGACTGAAATTCTGTGGATTGTAAAGAGCATCCTAAATTCTTTACTTTTTCCATGTATGTGTATGTGGTGTGCCTGTGTGTATGCTTCTTTGTGTGTGTCCGCATGCACATGTGTATATGCCTGGAGCTACAAAGTTGATGGCAGATGTTTTCCTTCTGTATCTCTCCACTTCATTTGCTGAGGCTCGGTCTCTTGCCAAGCGCATGCATTCTGGCTCCTCTAGCTAACCGGCTTGCCCTGGAATCCCCTGTCTCTGCTATGGAGTGTTGGGATTACCTGCAGTTGTCAATGCTGTCAGTTTTTCTGTGCATTCTGTGTGTCCAAACTCTGGTCTTCCACACTTGAGAACAAGCACTTTATCCACTGAGCCATTTCCCAGGCCACTTTGTGCATCCTAATTGTAAAGATGTTAAAAGTGAAAGGGAGAAAGAGGAGTATTAAAACTGACATTTGGAGATCTGTCATAGACACAGTTTTTCACTTGTAAAGGTCTGTCTTAAGTGTGTTTTGTAAGAACTGAAGGGATAAGTAGTAAGTGGTAGAGCACTTGCCTAGTATGTAAAAGCCCTAAGGTTGATCCCTAGAACTGTAAAATAATAAATAACATTTTGTCACTTTTCAAAATCCTTAGAAAAGATGAGCCTAAATGCCTAAGCCAGAAAGCTTCTTGGCTTAAACCACAAAATTGGTCCCATTGAAAATAAAAAGAAAATATGCCTTAATCTCACATGTCTTGTTAAATATGGTGTTTGTTTGAGGGCATAAATCAGAGCAGGAAGTCCTCCAGACTCTCTTCATTGCTGAAAGTTGTTAAAAATACTATAATCATGATCAACGGGAGACCTTACTGTTTACCTACAGCAGCAAAAGAAGCGGAGTGCTGCCTGTCCTCTGTACACTGATAATGACTGTGTAATGGATTTACATGAAGAGTCCAGAATCAGTAAGCATAATTCTTATTCCAAAGAAAAATGGGATTCGTATAGGCCTGTTAGGGGTCACATTCACTGGATGGGATCTGAAATTTAGGATGATAACTCAAACCTGGAGCACAAGGATTTCCAAAGCATGGGTTCCGCAGATAAGGAGAGCCGCTTAGAGTGGTTAGTCATTGCCAGCCTGCATGTGTCACGTGTTCTCTGCCTGCTGCACTGAGTGATGAGGGCAGCATGAGAGGGAGCGAGGCCTGCTCCACACTGATAGAATAGAATGTGTGTTATCTTGTGGTCCAGAATGTTAACTCAGCTCTCAGTTGCCAAAAGGTATATAATAAAGTATATATATATCTCCAAGTGCTTATCAGAAGCTTAGGACAGCCGTTGAGAAGTCACAATGTGTTTTAAACATTTGTCAAAGGCATAAATTTGACTTTACGGCTGCTGCGGGAGAGTGGACTCAGTCTAGCAGAAGCACAGAGAAGCTTTGCCCTGGGGCAATAGTTTATCATCCAGGAGAAAGGGTGGGTTATTACACAGCTGAGACCATCATTTATTCAGAATTCACTGATCATATTCTTCATTCAAGATGATATGCTTAATACCACAGACAGTGATGTTAAAGAACAAAGACTGACTTCAAAGAGCTTACCATTCTGTAGACAAAAGAAATAGGTGAGAAGTTATAATAAAACATGAAACTTGCATTTAAATACAGGGAATTTTGAGAGTATGGGGCTGCATCAGAGTAATGGGCAATTAAGTATAGTATCCAGAATCACGTTCTACACAAACTCAGACTTTCTTAAGTAATGGAAGTTAGCCTGCTGAAGTGGGGTGGGGACATTGTAAGCAAGGGGAGCATCTGTCTGTGTGCGGTGAGTGACAGACAATGTAGTGCAAGAACACATGGTAGTCAGAATAGTTCACATATTCCAGAAGCTTCTACTGTTATACGAAAATTTTGCTTTATTCTGGAAATGTTTATGGAAGCTATTTCAAAAACTTAAGCAAGCTTTGATATAATCTGTATTTTGTAGAGCTCATATGCCAAAGTATTTAAGTGATTTTGAAGAGAGGTTGCTGGTCAGAGGCCAAATGAGAAAGACTGAGGGTCACAAAGAGCACAGCAAATGAGGATGGAGCCAACAACATTGAACAAATTTCCATTTTATCGATATATATTTTTTCTTCTTAAAAAAGGTCAAATTTAATATACTGATAGATGTTTAAGTTAGCATATGTAAAATCTAGTAACAGCTGTGAGTGGTAGGTGGTACTGGAATACCCTACTGCATTTTAGATAGGGAGAAAGGTAATAAAATCAAAAAGCATCTCTGAACTGCTTGGAATCCCTCAATATAATTTTAATATGTGATTTATTATCTCAGATTAGAGGCACAGTAATAAAGGATTTGTGAGCATAGATCTTCCTCCTTTTGTGTCTTCAAAGTCTGCATACAAATGGGCCAGAGCACACAGCTAATAATTAGCTGTGGTGAGATCTCAAACTGAACTCTAGAATCTGAACTTATCCGCTATTGTGTATATAGCCTGACTAAGTGAGGTGTTTCATAACAATGGGGAAAAGCCATTGACCAGAACATTTCAGTCTTCCAACAAAAGTACAGTTAACGATAATTTTGTTCTAAAAAAATTTGTGCCTTATTTGTTTCCACAGAGGAAAAAGCCACAAGCTGTTGTAGGCTGTAATCCTCAGGAACAGCTGCTCTGCTCTGTGCAGCTCCCCACAAGCACACCAAGTTAATAGCAATTAGAGTTAAGGAGGAAATCTATTTTGGGTAGCATAACATTTTACAAGTGCTTTAGTAAATAAAGTATTGCCAAATAGCTAAAATATTTTCACTTTGCTAAAACTTTTCTGGCTTTCTGGGCTGGCTTTTCTCAAAGGTGTGAACTGTGAGTTGGAAACTGATGAATGTGGATCCCAGCCCTGTCTAAATGGTGCCACGTGTCAGGATGCTCTTGGGGCTTACTTCTGTGACTGTGCACCTGGATTCCTGGGAGACCACTGTGAACTCAACATTGATGAATGTGCCAGTCATCCATGTCTCCATGGAGGTCTATGCATGGATGGAGGAAACAGGTATGTCTTCTATAGATGAGTGATTGGCTTATAGAGACCAATATGCACCAGAGTGGTGAAGCTGAAGAGCTTACATCCTTCATTTGAACTTTCAGGTTACATTATACTTTAAATGTTGAAAAGTTGTAGCATTCTAATTTTATTAAAAAATTATTTGGTGAACATCTATCCCGAATGAAGCTTTTCTAAGACACTCTTGTAATGTTTAAGAATTGCATGGATCATGACAAGTACCAACATTTAAACTTCATATGATAAACCTCTTATAGATAAGAAGGATACAAAAATAAAGCTATCGATTATTAAAAATGTGAATGTAATATTTTATTTTTACTTATGATAACAAGGATATAAATCAAATAGAAAAAATCTTTTACAAATTTTCTATAAATGCTGTTGTAAGGATAATGATATTGAATTGTTATACCTTGACTTTTCAGGTGTGTGGTGAACTGAGTGAATATTTTTGAGAATTCATAATGGCTGAAAAGTACACCATGACTCTGTTCCAAATGAAGTTCTATCGCTGGTTTTCAAGGGAACAAAAGCAACCCTAAATTATGCCCTAATGTGATAAAGATAATTTGTGTAATGATAAATGACCTCACATCTAATAATGCATTTTGTAATAACTTTCTCATACTTACTGAAATCATATATGCTGCATTATTAGATGCAGAACAATGTTTAACAACCTTGAACTTGAAACTATCATATTTGATTCTGTAACAGCTCAGTGGAAGGCAAAAGGAGCATTAATGTTTCCATATTACAATAAGGAATCTGAAGTTAGATGACTCCCACAAGTTACTTGCAAAAGTAGAAATACAATCCTGGTCTCTATTTGATACTCAGGCATGGGCTGAGAATTTAGCCCAGTGGTAGAGCACTTGCTTAGTATATGTAAAGCCATGGGTTCAATTTCCAATACCACACACACACACAAATAATAAGCTGATAATTTGTCTCAGATCTAATTTCAAAGTGAATAAGACTCAAAGGTCATCCGTGCTTCAAATATTATCTATCAAGATAAGAAGATTTTTAAACAGAGCAATGCTGCAGTTACAAATCTCTTTTGAGAAATAGGAAACATCATTTTAAGTCATGTTCCAGGTCTTTTTCTGACTTTTATTTGTACTCGAATAATGCTCCTGTGGCATGAATCTGCACTTCTGGAGCAAGTAAGCGGACACAAAAGACAGAGAGCATCAAACGGAAGGTCCTACTCAAACTCCAAGGAAATAAACGTGTCTGCCATGAGGACCCTGCCATCTCCAGAAAGCACCGAGGCACACAGCACAGTCTTGTGATGGGAAGGCAAGCAGGCTGAAACCTTGCCAACTTTGTCCTCCCTTCCTGAGTGTGCCACTGGGCATTTCCCCATTTATTATTCTATCTCTTATCACGTACACTTTGAAAAGATCAAACAGTATGGCTTGACTTTATTTTCTCATGATAGAAATGAATATATTTGCCAAAACGCATATGAGAAAACAGGTTCCTGTAGACCAGAGAGGTTTGTGAGTGGAGTTTCTAACTCTGCTAAACTGCATGTGCCCCTTTAATATAGGACTTGGGTCTCCATTACCTTGTACAGAGTAGATTTTTAATATTTTTGAAATGAAACTTATATCTCTATTATGTGTATATGTTTGTGTAGGGAGGAGCACACATGCCACAGCATTCATGTGGAGGTCAGAGGACAGATCTGTGGAGTTGATTCCTTCCATCTTTATGTGGCTTTAAGGAACTGAACTAACATATTCAGGCTTGGGCAGCAAGAACCTTCACATACTGAACCATCTTGCCAGGACTGATTTCAATGTACCAAATAAAATAGTGGGTAGATTTTCCCTAACTATTGAGACAAAGAAAAGCCACGTTACTAGCCACATTGACCATTTTAGTCTCCTTAACAGTCCACTTCCTGGACTTGGTGATACATACACACACCATGGAGAACTGACAACTGTATTATGTCTGAAGCATCCTCTCAAGATGCTGTTATGGTACAGATTAATTTTTACAACACTAAGTTCTTGAGGAGATCCAACCTACATTAAAAGATACCTTAAATAAAAGCCCAACAACCTTTTTCTAGCAGATTGAAGTCTGGTCCTGTCAGATAGTCTTGGTCAGTGAATCATTAGAAATAGAGGGCCTGAAAAATTCGTGCAATTTAAAAACAAAGGAATACCATAAGTCACAATATATTTAATGAGTGCTTCTATTGAGTTTTTAAAATGAATTTGTTCTTTCATTTTTTTATAATAGACCTTATTTGGTACAAATCATTACCTACTAACTTCAAAAATATGAATAATTTAACTTAGTATACCATTTACTAGTAATTTATTTAGTGCCCTTGATACTTGAAATAATGTATCTATTTTTATATGTACATTTAGTTATCACAGTAATCTTGTGACATTATCCTCAGTTTACCTAGAGAGATAATTAGGTAAAACATGGCTTCCAAATACTGTTGCACGAAGTTGTTTTGTACTTTTTAAATCAATAATGATAAAAATTAATAATGAAACACCTAATCATTCAGGTCTCTAGAGATAATCCCCAGAGTCTTGGAGGTAAATATAAGGCCATGCCATTTATACCAGGTTGATGGACAGATAAAGAGGCAGAATAAAAAGATTTGGTTTCAACATAACCAAGAATTGACATGAAAAATTAATTTATTCTCCAGATACCACTGTGACTGCACAGGAAGTGGATTCACTGGGGTGAACTGTGAGATTCGGATCCCTCTTTGTTGGTCAGAGCCTTGTCATAATAACGCGACCTGTGAAGACACCACTGACTATTACATTTGTCACTGTTGGCCTGGTAAGTAACAAATAATTTTCATTACTTTGTTCTCCTTCTGATTAGAATAGATAAGTTGCTTTGAAGACAGGCCACTAACAATTCTTGTTAAAGGTTTTAAATCAACGCTTTCTTCAGCTTTGACTGTTGAGTTTCATTCTTCACTGTGCATACATACTCGCTGTGACCATACACACCGGGTTACGTAGGTGGCCGTGGTGCTCAACAAGCCCTCTAGACTCAGAAACCGTGGGAAGCAAATAAACCGAAGGCTGAAATTCAACAAAGCTGTTATGAAAAGAAGATGATTTCTTTTCTCTAAGATGTTATCTTTGACAACAAGAGCATAGAAAAACATAAGAAACAATGTTAACATTCTAAGAATTTAGCTTGTAATTCAAGGGATTAGTCAACCTCACAGTGACAGAGCCCAGATTAAAAGTATAAAATGATCGTCCCCAAATCAGGATAATCTAGTGGGCATCTATGAGATCAAGAAGAATGTAGGGTAAACACATAAATCCACATCTAAATTGATATATAATTGCAAGTACAGGAGACATAAGAACCAACAAAAAGCAGTCTGTAACTCTTGAATAAGCCACCAGCCACTGGAAAAAATGGTGTTATTAATTTTGGCAAGCAGCTTGCTTGACATATTCTTTCACATAATTCCTACTAATATTTCACCAATAGACATGGGAAGTAGAGTGTTTCATCTCTCTTATGTTTTAATCCACTGAGGAAACTTATGAACTTATAAATATATAAGCTTACTGTTTATTTATTGCCCATTTCCACTGATCTTTTTTTTTTTTTGGTTAAATTTAATTTTTACTGAATTTTCGTGTATTTCATACAGAACACCTCAATCAATATTAATCATTTTTATGCCTCTTCCTCATTGGCACCCTCCTACTGTTCCACCTCTGGAATTCATACACTCTGTCATTTGTGTTAAGGTCTACTGTGTCAATTTAGTGTTCCAGGACATTCCTCAGTGCAAGTTCATCCGCTGAGGTCTAGTCAACCTATCTAGAATCCATCGCTTTAAGATTAGCTCTTCCTCACCCAACAGTAATCAGCTGCCAATATTTCTTCAGCAAAGATTGGAGTCTGCTGCCCATTTTCCCGGTTCCATGCTGGGATTCTGTCTGCTTGAGTTTGCATGGGCTCACTTATTTTTCTTGTCAAAAGAAGCTTAACCCTGTGGTTGGGACATAGACATTAGACTGGAGTCAGTCTTGTCAATAGTGGCTCTGGCCGAACAGTATTTCACTGTCTAAGGAATATTAACATCTTTGGTCAAGTGTACTTTGTATTTTAAGCAATGATTTGGAATTCTACAGCTTGCAAATCTTTCAGAAGAATGAATGTGCAGGGACTAATTCCTGTTCTTTGATCATTAGTTTGACCTAAATACCGATTTGAAAACAAAACAAACATTATCATCCCATATTCTCGTCAACCAGCACTCATGAAGTTATGTTTTCTAAAAGAGCTGATGAAGTGAAAGCTCAGAGAAAAGGTTGAATTCACCACAACTTAGGTAGGCTTCAATGCCTCACTCTTACTAAGCTCCTCATCTGTAAAGAGAGGCGGAATGCTTACTGTAACATTGTTTTGGAGAATAACAGTATAGAAACTGGTTGACAGTCCACTCTCAAAAAAATAAAAGGGTAACTATTATTACATAAGAGCCTCTACACCAAAGGGGGATTATATGTGAGAGAGGGTCTCTGTTCTGTAGGAGGTCTATGATAGCCTAGCACCTAGACGATTTGTCTTAAGAAAATCTTGTATGCATTCTATTTATTATGAATTCAGTCATTCAAGTTACATGGAATTCAGTGATACACACACACACACACACACACACACACGGGTCTAGGAGTCAAAAAAACATATAGTCTAATTCTGATCAGGATACAATATGCAAAAGCACAAGTTTGGGTATATTAAGAAGTTTCTCATGGCATTATATGAAAGGGAGTAGTACAATTTAGAAATTGTGAAATATGACTGAACATATACAAATGTACTTACTCGCTGGCTGTGTGATTTTGGACAAGTAACCTAGCTACTCTGAGCCTGTTTTTGATTCATAAAACAGAGACGTTAATAATAATGCCCACCTCATTGAGCTGTTTTAGAAAACAGTACAGTAATGTTTATGAAGACCTTAACACAGTCTACAACATAGAAAATATTCATTAAATGCTAACTAGTTAGCCAAATAGGAAACTGATCATCCTAAGCCCTGTGACTAACAACAGGTGATACACAGTTTATTGAAGAAAGGACAAAAAGGAGAAAAGAAGAAACAAGAAACAGCAGAGGGCACACACAGAAAAGAACCTGTCCTGCTGTGGAACTTTGAGTAACTCTTAAAAGCCATTTGACTGGTTCCAGAGAGATGGCTCAGTGGTTAAGAGCATTGGCTGCTCTTGCAGAGGATCTGAGTTTGGTTCCCAGCACCCAGATGGACACTAACAGATATCTGTAACTCCAGTACCAGAGGACATAATGCCCTCTGCTGGCCTCTGCTGGCATTGCACAGCAAGGGTGCACATAAAATGAAAATAAATCAAACCAATTTGACTGTATAGAGTTGGTGGCAAAGAAATGTGGGAGGGAAGCCTCATTTTCAGCCTCATCACAGAACTGCTTGTCTACCCTAAAAATTATGGGCAAGGAAGTTACATATTTTTAATCTGTTTATTTAAAAAGAGCTGTCTGGCAGCTTAGTGAAAATTGATTGAGAGAAATAAAGTACATTCCCTGAAGAAAGGGAATGTACAGAGCAGCTTTTGCAAGAAGTTAAATAGAGCTGAGTCACTTTTCAGGACTAAGATAGTGGTAATAGACAGACACGGATGAGGGGATGGGTGGTGGTAATGATTTGTCTTCCACAAGCACATGCTCGCTCTCTTGAGGTACTGCTGGGGTTGGAGTGGCCTGTGAAACCTTTAAGAGGCTGGGCTTTAAGCTGGCAGAGTTGGGTACAAAATGGGGCCTTTGAAGATTATATCCAACATTTAGTTTCTTCCACCACATGCTCCTGCCACCCTTGACAGAGCCACATCTTCATGTCTTCCTCACTATTATGGACTGGAAGTCTCTGAAACTAGAAGCCAAACAAATCCTTCCTCTGTTATGTTCTTCTTAGTGTTTTCATCACAGCTGTGCAAAAGAAAGGAACATAGTCATCAAGAGGGCCATGTAGGAGGCAAAAGAACACGGGACACATTTAGGGTATCACTGGACAGACAGCGGGTTCTCTATCACTGACAGAGAGTTCAGAATATCTTTGTATCCTGTGCTCACTGTTGTATTTAATGAGATTTAATAGTGCAACCTACTTTATATCTAAGAAAAGATCATTGCTTTGACCATGAAAACAGTGTCAAGGAACACAGTGATAAGAATCCTTTGCTGCTTTTGTTAAAAGTAAACAGTTATGAGAATTATCAGTTACTTTAAATGCTTATCTTAGAAGTTTCCCTGATGCCCAGATGTGATTGGATATGTGTTTAAAAAAAAGACCCAAAACATAAGAACCCATGGGATCTGACTCAGTATCATGTTGTTTCTTTGTAAAGAGATTTATAGAGAAACTTGTTAAAAATATTGACTGTAGTCTTGACTGAAGGAGTCTATTTATATCTAGTTAAAGAGAACAGCAACTAAAATTCCCCCAGAGCCTCAGTGGTGAGGACAAGACTGGCAAAACCATAAATCAGAACCTCCCCAATGTTCACGAGTGAATGAGATAATCCATGAACCGGAAAAGCCGAAAAGGATTTATGATTGTCCTAAATTACTTTGTAACCTGGCTTATGCATGAGTCTTGTGTCTTAGAATGAAAAGAAAATTGCAAACAGTCCAGGCTTTCTTCATGAAGTTCACTGTAGCAAACAAATTCCAATTTATAAGAATTTACTGTGAAAAATATTATTTAATGACTGTATAACCTTAAGTATGAAGTGTAAGTATTTTAAAAGTTGACATCCAAGTTTAAGAGATTCTGAGAGTTTTTAGGGAGCTCAGTATAAAGAATTATGAGATCTACATGGAACATGTTTTTTAGTTCCTTCATTCAATTCTTAAGTTTCTTCTTCAAATCATTGAGAAAGGCCTGAAGGGTCACATGTAACAAATATATTAGACTATGATATAAGAAAATTTATGTTGTGGTTATTATTTGAAATATGGTCTGTTCAGGTTTTTATTAAAGTTACAAAATGAGTAATCACATTATATTCTCATTATTGACTATTAATAGCGAATTCTCTAGTTTCTGTACTGAACCAGAATTATAATTAAAATCGTTGCCATTTGAACCATTAATTAGTACTATTTTATTTTCATTCATTCACTGATTGAAGGTCATCTATTTATGTATTGCTCGTTAGTGGGGTGTTGAATAAAATACACAGTCTGGTTTGTGCGGAGCTGACAATCTGTTGAGGCAGGCAACTATATATGCAAATAAACACATAATTATAAAGTTATCAAAAGAGCAATGAAAGACTAGGATTGGGTAGTGTGACAGAAAACAAAGGCATCTTATTCTGAGATCTGAACATGAGGGAAAGTTATTCTGAGAAAGTAATACAAGGCAAATTCTGAAAACCCAGTAAGAGTTGGTCAAGAAGAGCTGGGAAAAGAATTTTCTAGAGTTGAGGAGACTGTTGGGAAGGCTATGGGGCAGACGGCATCCTGGGGAGGAAGCTGGGTAAAGCATGGGGAGAAATTTAGAGATGGAGGGAGGGCATATGTCGAGGGCGTTCTTTGATCCTATTAAGGATTTTGAATTTTATCCTGGATCAAATAGGAAGCCATTGTATTATTTTAAGGTAAATAATACTATAACCTGATTTGCAAGTTTTATAATTTAGGATTATAAATTTTACCTTAAAATAAATTTCTCAGTGAACTTAAGTGGCATTACAGAAGTCACTTAAATTACACGTCTGTGCTCCTTCAAGGACTTCATACATCTGTCTTGTCGTCTTGCAGAATATTTGATATTATTTTATTAACCTTCAGCAGCATCGTACTAGTATTCCACTAAATGTACTTTTGGAGGTTACACTGCACACAGCACAAATCCATAAGAAAAACAGCCTCATGGATAAAACAGGAAATGGTACAAAACATTTAGGGGATCAAATATGTAAACTCAGTGATAACTGGGAAAAAATAAACTAAAGCAATATATTATGTACATTTTTATATTTGGTGATAGCAAATGCTGGTGAGTTTGGAGCCACATACACTCTTGAATACACTTGTTGGTGAGGGATAAAATGGCACAGTTACCTTAGAGGCATCTGTCAGTGTTGACTAAAATGATGAACGTGCATGACCTCCAATATAAAAGTGCCACTTTTAGGCCTCAACCTGAGGGGTAACCCAAGTACACAAGTAGACATCTATAGGTAATACTCACTTTAACACTGTAGTAGTAAAAATGTATTTTAAAAAATAATAAAGGAATGGCTCAAGTGTGGCACATCCATGTTTTAGGACACCTGATGATATTTAGAAATTAAGAGTTAGATTTGTTACACGGAGTAAACAAAGCAAGCCATGAAATATCACACATGGTTCGAGTGTACTGTGTTACAGCCCCATCACACCATGAAACTCTATTTTTATAGGTACATATGCATTTAAAAACCACACTGAGCAGGGAAATGTCTTTGATGCTCAACATTTTAGTTTTTTATAACGTGGGAAAGCACGTATTTTTTAAAAATCTTAGCCCTAGTGAAATAATCTAGTTGACTCTAGGGAGATATGAAGTAATTTTCTTTTGCTTCACCGTGTAAGAACTAACTTTAACCTTTCTTTTACTTTTAAGAGAATTTAGGATTGGCTGTACAGACACAGCTGATTTTTCAGATACTCCCTTTAAAAGAGTTTCATTTTGTTCCCTGATAAAGATACAACAATAAAATAAAAAAGAATTATTTGCTAAATTGATATACATGACATTCCATTTCATTCAGTGTTTAGGTTAAAGTGTTCTGGTTAAGTCAAAGTTACCTTGAAATCCTATTTTATTTCAAGCCTTACGAAATACAACTTTCTAAAAATACTGGCCAAAATTATACAGTTCCTAGAATTTATTCAGTATCCACTGCTACCTGGATTTATTTCCATGTAACTTTCTCACCAGCTTCCCGGTCTAGCTGTCTGAGGGTGGGCAGCTTGCTAATTGGTACCAGCGCAGTGGTCCGCCTCCTCTCAGGCCTGCATCCCGAGCTTTGACTCAGCAGCTTCTCTGAACTTTCATCCTGCAGGCTACACGGGTGCCCAGTGTGAGACAGACATAAATGAATGCGATAGTAACCCCTGCCAGCAGGGTGGGCACTGTGCGGAGCTGTCCTCAGAGGAGCTCTACGGACGCTTGGCCGGGCTGCCTGCCTCCTTCAGCCACCGTGGAGCCTCGGGCTATGTTTGTATCTGTCAGCCTGGATTCACAGGTGAGGCCAGAAATGGGAAATGACTTACTGCATTTGTTGGCAGACCCGGGATGCAGCCCAGTGGCGGATTAGCAGTGAAATCTGTGCTGTGTGAATTCTGGGACTGTGGCCCAGAGGGTCCCCCTTGTGGGCACGAAAAACATCTTGGTTCCAAAACAAACAAACAAAAATCTTGGTTCACGTGTAATTTCTTAAGTCACGAGGAAGATGTAAAGAGCAGGAATAGAACTGGATAAAAGGGAGCCAGTTTTATGCATTTTAGTGGGAACTGCAGAATGTAACGTTCCATAGACATGTGCTGAAGTTGATTACTGAAGAGCTGTCAAGGATGACCGCAGAGTTGCGATGTCCTGGCTGCCTCCAGTTTCTATGGCTTAGTGAAATAGTATTTTTCACCTATATAAATCTCAAAATTGTATTTACATCCATCAGTTTTTCCCCACTTGTGATTTAGGGCACGAACTCCTCTTTTACTCTACGCCTCTTCAACTCGGGGTTTCCAAGTTGATCATGTTTCAAGGGACCGGAGGGGTGTGGACTCATATTGGCTTGACCAGACAAGTTCTTCTCTAATGAATATATCTTACATGTTCCATTGATCAAAACGTTAGCTATAAAACCAAACTTATATGCAGCAAAGAACGAAAAATCTAATAGTATACTTAAATAAGAAAATAATATTCATAAACAACTATTAGCTGGAATTGGTAGATTGAAGGCACAAACCTAGGTAGGCCTGCTGACTCAGTATATTCTCCTATCTTATTAAGTCACGTTTTTTAAAACACCCTTTTTGAGACAGGGTGTCCCTCTATCCTTGGCCTGGAACTCACTTTGTAGACCAGGCTGACCTTAATTTCACAGAGATCCACTGCCTCTGCCTCCAGAGTGCTGTCATAAAGATATGTGCCACCATGCCTGGCTGTAAGTCACATTTTTAATGTTAATTTATTGTACTTTGTTACTTTTATTTTTAAAACAAACCATCCTGTAGAATTATAGATTCACATATGTTTTAAGAAATACTATGGAGAGGCCCAAACTCTTTACCCAGTTTCCTCAGGGAACCATTTTGAACCACCATTAGTGATCCAATTTCCTCACATTTCATTAGCCTTTGGTTGTTACTTAAAATTTTTTTCTCTCCTTTGATAGGTATGTATTGATATGAAATTAGAGTTTTAATGACTAGTGATGTTGAACAGTCTTTTCTGTGCTTATTGTATTTGACAACAGTTTATCTTTTGGCAAGATGTCTCTATGACTTTGCCCATTTTTAATTAGATTATTTTTCTCTTGATTAATTTTCCACATACAGATTCTAGGCATTTTTGTTGCTAAGCTACACCTTATAAATTTATACCTAGTATTTGATTTTCTTCCCAAGAGCTATAAATAAGAGTGTTTAAATTCCATTTCTATGTAATCATTGCTAGTACTGAGGCAGAAAGCCTCTTGCATGGCCTGGTCTTTCATCTTTTCCACTGCTATTCAGCTGAAGAAGAGGACAGAAAGATTGTGATAGCCTGAGCACCAGGTCACCTGGTGCTAGAATGTGTCTTCTAGACATGACAGGGCAGCTGCACCCCTTAAACCTTAATAATATGGTTGTCTAAACAAGACCCCCATGACAGCATCAATTGACATATCAGTGTGGATGAGCAAAAGTTCACAGGACCCTACCCCTAGATGAACAGCTACAGACTATCAACGGCTGAGGTGAAAGGGAAGATCAGTTATCCAATCCTAAATAGTCAGCCCTAAACATGTATATATGAACAACACTAAATGGACTCAGTAGGCTGAATATATTATTATATATCAGTAGAATATAACTTTATATGCATATAAAGCTGTTACTATAAATGTATATTATTACTATATATAGTAACAATAATAATTAAATCACAGGTCACAAAATTGAGAGCAAATGGGATGGGGTGAGACATGAGATGAGTTGGAGGGGAGGGAGGAAGGAGTGGAAAGGATGTAAATACAGTACTCATGTATAAATTTCTCAAAACATTAAAAAATTATATAAAGAAAGAGTGAGCCCTGAGCCCAAAATGCTTTCTTACCATGAGATAACAGGTCCTCAGAGCCTGTGCTTTCCTTCTCCAGAGTAGAGGCCCTCTGTGTGTCAGTGTTCAGATGGTGCCTGCATCACCAGACCCTGCAAATTCTTGCTTACAGGACCTTTTAGCTTTTAATGGCTTTAGAACCTGTGGTCATTTCTCCTTATTCAGTTATTTTTATCTTCCATTTCAATTTTTGTCTGTCTTTTTGGAGATTAATCAGTTCAATTTCATTGTTTTTTAATTTTAAAAATATTTTATTTATTGTTTTATTATATGTGTATGAATGCATTGCCTGCATGTAGGCAGATGCACCTGTGTTGTGTAGTGCCCACAGAGGTCAGAAGAAGGCGCTGAATCCCCTGGAACTGGAGTTATGAGCAGTTGTTAGCTGCTGCATGAGTGCTGGGAACTGAACTTGGGTTCTCTTCAAGAACAGCCACTGCTGAGCCATCTCTCAGCCCCAGCTTTTTTATTTTTAAAGAACCAATTTTTGTATAATTGATTTTTCTGTTTTCAGTATCCTTGGTTTCTGTTCTCATTTGTTCCTTTCTTTCCGCTTTCTTCGTCATTTTGCTTTTCTTCTGATATGAGCCTTTAACAATATGGAATAGAGAATTTAACTTTTGTCGCCGTTACTAGCAGCATTCCCCGTAGTTACATATGTCACACGTTTTCATTTTAGTTCACTTCTTGCGTTTCTACAATTTCCTTTGAGACTTTGATCCATCTTTGATTTCTAAGAGTTTAAAGAATGTTGTGATGCTATTATTGATTTACAGTTTGACCCATCAGGATTCTAGAACACATTCTGTGATTTCAATTATTTGAAAAGGGTTGCTTAATAGCACATGATATGATGTATCTTGGTAGCTATCCCCGTCATGCCTAAACGCAAATGCGTGTTATGTATTATTGAGTGATTTTTTTCTATGTATGTCCATTAGATCTTGTTGATTGTGTTGTCACATCTTCTATTGCCAATTTTCTGTCTGGACAGGCTTATTACCTACCCTGAAGTTCCTATCTATAATGGTAAATTTGTGCTGTTCTTTCAGTTTCATCAGTCTGTTTCATGTATTTTTGAGACTGCTGTTCAGTGCACATTTCAGAGTCATTATATCTAGGAGGTTGATCCTTCCTATGTTCTTCAATATCCCTTTGTGTACATATTTATTTTGAATTCTACTTTATCTAATATTACTATAGCCATTCCTAGATTTTTAAAAATTAGGTTGACAGGACTAGAGAGATGACTCTGGTTAAGAGCATTGGATGCTCTTGCAGAGGACCTGAGTTCTGTTCCCATATCTACATGGTGGCTAACAACCATCTTCTTCTGGCTTCCTTGGCATTGCTCTCATATGCTGCACTTACATACATGCAGGAAAAACACTCATACACATAAAATAAAAATAAATAAATAAAATAATTTTGAGGGTCTTTTAGAGACAGGGTCCTCCCTGTAGCCACAGCTGGCCTGGAACTTACTGTGGAGACCATGAAGATCCACCCACCTCTGCCTCCAAGTGCAGGGATTAAAGGCGTGAGCCACCATACTTGGAAAAATAATTTTTCTTTAATTAGATTTGCATGGTGTATCTTCTTCCCAGTCTTCTGTTCTCAATCTGCCTATGTCATTGAATTTGTAGTTCTATTTAAACATCGTAGTAAATGACGGATTATTGGGTGATACTTTGCACATTTTTCACTCTGCCAGTCTCTGCCTTTTTGTCAGAGTATTTAGATCATTTATTTTAAATCATTTTTAATATGTTGGTGGTAACACTATCTCTTCTTTCCCGTTTGAGTCCTCGTTCTCCTTCATGAGGTCCCATGAGTTATTTGACTTTTTAAAGATTTCATCTTGATTTTATTTGTCATGTTTTTATATAAATTTTTGTCATAATTATCTTGTTTGTCTTATCATAAAGGCATATGCCATCACACCTGGCTATTTTTATTTCTATATTTCTTTCCTCCTATGATCTCAAGATTCTTCTTTGTTCGTTTTCTTTTTTGTTTATTAAAGACCTTCAGTTTTAAGAACAGCTAACCATATTAGTGACAATTTCTTTTATTTTACTTGTTTGAAAAAATACTTTATTGCCTGCTAATACTGAATGGACAATCTGTTAAATATAGAATTTGTCATTGACAATTCTTTCCATGTAGAATTTGAAAAATGGTCTGCTGCTTCCTTCTGCACTCCATGATTTCTTTTTGAAATAGTTTGTTATTACTTATTCTTTGAGAATTTCATATAGATGTACAGTGTTTTTGGTGACAGTCACCCCTCCCACTCCAACTCTTTCCTGGATAGCCCCCACCCCCACATGCCCCTCTCAACTTCATATCCTTTAAAAAAAAAAAACATGGACTCTAATTAGTGTTGACCGTACCAATGGGTGTGGCCATCTACTGGAGCATGGTCAATCAACCAGAGGTCACGCCTCTAAACAAAGCTGACTAACTCTCCCTTAACAGCCATCATTTGACAATAGTTCTTCAGCTAAAGTCTGGGGCTCATATGTCCCATTCCTTTCCATGTTAGAATCCTGACTGGCATTCTCTTGTCTGGGCAGCTACAGCCACTGTGACTTCATGAGGGCAATAGTCCTGTCTTATACAAGATACTGTCTCTCGGACTTCTGACTCTTACTTATGGTCTTTTTTGTCCCCTCTTCCATGATGTTACCTGAGTCTTAGGGACAAAGTATGTGAAACAGATGTTCTGTGTAAGGCTGAACATTCCACAAATGCTTACTGTCCTCACTATGAGAAGTTGTGAGTCTCTACCTTAACTGATCTCCACTACATAATGAAGATTCTCTGAGTTGCATTAATCTGAGTATAGAGATACATATTTATATAGAAGTTTGATACTATGTACATTTCGCAAAATAATTGTAATGGGTTCTTCCCTAAGACCAATGAGTTCCCCAATTATGGGTTCTTGGCCATATTTACAGTATCAGGCATGAGTTTCCTTCTGTGGGGCATGCCTTAAATCCAAGCAGAACACAGTTGGTTGCTCCCATAACATTCACACCACTATTGCACCAATGGCATATCTTGCCAAGCTTGTCATTATTGTAGCTCACAGAGCACACAGTTGGGTTAGACTGTTGATGACTTTTCTTCTCTAGCAGCCTGCAAAGCACCTTCTTGTAATCTTCCCTGCTAGCCAACAGGGAAGACGCTTCTGTGTCAGTACCAGCTTGATTTTCCATGTCCTATGACCAAAGTGTATAAAGTCTACTAACACTAACAATGTTTGAAAAAGCCAGAGAAACATGGAAACCTGATATTTTATAAGATTCCTGGGAAAAAAAGAGAAAAGAATTTAAATGGAGTTATTGTCCTACATTGGGTGGGAGGAGGGGTAGTGTTTAATGCTCCTCCAAGGAGCCTCAGGTTGCCAAATAAACCCAATGCTAGGTGTAGCATACATTCCCCCTTAAGATGTTCCTCGATGGGGAGTCTTAGAGTTCCTCCCCAAACATACACGCTATTGCTATTGCTCTTGGTTGCACTCCATGAAGTCTAATGAGAAACTCTCTGTCACTGGCATTTCTGTTTCCTGTGGGTAATCCATCATTGCTTGCTGGTTACTTTGTCTTTAGTTTTAGTTTGGATTAGTTTTTTCCTTTTAGTTTTCAGAGGTTTATTTATGGTATGCAAGGCACTTGCGTTTATCGTATCTGTGATCTATTCAGTGTGCCAACAAGCTTTTTGTTACTATAACAAACACCTGAAAAAGAAATGCTTGATGCCATTGTCTTTGGTCCTGGAGGGGGAGTATGCAGCAGAGGAGACTACCTCACCTTATGGCAGTAAGAGAACAAAAAGAGAAGAAAGGAGAGCCTGGGGTCCTAGTATCTTAAGCAAGCCATTCACTTAATGACTGAACTTTGCTCCGCGAGGCCCCACTTCTAAGCTTTCCACCACCTCCCGACAGACTTTTTACATGCAGGCTTCTGAGAGGCACTTGTCAAATCACACATCACTCAGCTTTGTAAAACTTTTGCATTTACATTTTTGTCAACTATGGAAAAATATTAGCCATATTAGTCACATTTTTCTTTGACTAGTCTATCAAATTCACATTCTTTTTCTACTTGCAGAATGCTAATCATAATTTGTCTTTTACTATTGTTTCAAAATTTTGTAAACTCTCCTCTCTTCCTTTTCTATTTTCACTCTGTTGTTCCAACTGGGTAAATTCTATTTTTCTCTCCTGAGACTGATGCCCTTTCATCTCCTCTCTTTTATTAAGTCATTCAGAAAAATATTTCTTCTATTGTACTTTGTAACTATATGATTTTCTTTTATGTGTGCTGTGGATCTGGAGATTGGTGGTGTTTTTGTGTGCCTTGTGCCATTAGGCTCCCACTGATCTCCACTGACAGTCTCCGATGGCCAGAAGGCGTTCCTTCATTGGTGGGACTAGAATTAAAGATCCATGGAAATAAATCTTTGTGGCTAGACAAACATTGTGACAGGCATGAGAACTGAAGTAAAGTCCTTTTGGCTGAGGTTTCCCAGGCTGAGGGGTATCTCTTGATGGAAGTGGAGAGTATCGAGATTGCTGGGGCAGGAAAAAGATGAAATTAGACCAGTAATAAAGATAACATATATATGCTTATTATGCTAGAGAACTTAAATGACTTGATAAATGAAACTGCTAATGTATGAAAATTAAGAAGTTCTGATAGCCTTTGTGCTTGTTCATAAACCATCCCGTCAAAACTGAATTGGAAACTCTTGGCTTATGCTTTAAATGTTAACATATCATTTTGGTTCATCAGAATGTGGTTATGTGAATACCTTTAACCAGTTTCCAAACTGTTTTAAAATGAATCCAAATTTCAATTCTAACTGTCACCAACTCCAATTAGCATCTAGTCCAACTAAGAAGAACAGCATCGGTATCTCTGGATGCTACACTGTTGCTTTTGAGGCTGGGGTTTATTCTGCTTCACCCATCTGCTCTCTGCATGGAAAGAACTGAGGTGGGCAGCAGGGGATCCCGAGCATCCTGGCTTCAAACCTATAAGCAGAATTCTTAACAATAAACACCCGATGCGAGCCACCTGGCAGAGCGACTGCACACAGAGCACTGGTTCTCAGATTCATCTGCTTCTAGTTTTTAGCATTGCTAAAAATGAAGTATTCACTTTTCCTTAAAAATTTAAACCTGTGTTCATTTAGAATTAAATCCTGTCCTTTTACCTAAGTCCAACTAAAAAAGCCATATAGGGCCAAGCATCATTCAGAGTGTCGTGTAGCCACGGAACAATGAGGCTTATGACACAGTCAGTATCTCCTGCCCGAAGTGAAGTTTCCAGTAGAATTAGTTCATTTGCTGGCAGTATCTTAAATACATTGTTCTTAGAGATGCTTTTCCCCTTACAATGTTACATTTGAGAATACGGATGCCAAGTCACTTAAACAGATATTTTATACACATAAAAATGTAACTTCGAAGATAAACCTTGGCAGGGAAAAGGACACATCTCTCCCCCTAAAGGATCATTGCAGAAGAAGGAGAAGAAAGATTCTAACCAGAGGAGGTAGATGAGTATAGGGAAACTCTGTGGTGTGGGTACCTCAGGGTAGTTGCACATATGAACCCACAAAGTTTATGACAGCACGCACAATACTTGTTCAGTCCCCAAGCCAGACAGGGTCCCTCCATGGATGGGGAGGGGGCAGGAAGTCTGAGTCCTCACTGAAGGCCTATTGACAATTGATAGATCCTGGGAGTGGGGAGATCAGTTTTCTCTATTGGTAAATCACTTGGTAGGTTGACTAAAATTTAAAGAATAGGCATAAACCCCACAGCACTTGAGGAACACAGATTAGACCTGATAATCCTTAAAAACAACTTTTAAAAAGACACATCATAATAGAGGACATGAAGTTGAGGGGTAGTGAGGTGAAGAGCGAAGGGGGTCTGAGCATATTGAAATACTTTTTATGAAGTCCTCAAATCAATTTAAAAATTTGTAAAGGATATTTGATTTATGAGAGAGCTTTTAAGGCTCTTTTTCCCAGCTTCAACTCTACCATAGTTTTCTTCTTTTTCCTTTTGGCAGTGAAAAAGTAAAAGAAAAAAAAATGCAGCTGATAGAGTGTAAAATCCTCAGCCAGGCTCCATGGCTTCCAAATGCCATTCTAACTTCGTGGAAGCTCACTGAGATGTACAGAGTTTGGGACTGGGCAAATGCTTGAGAGCTTCCTTAAGCTAGTTGTGTAATGCTATCGTTTGTGACTTCATTGCATCAATAAAGTGATTTTGATTGACTTTTAAAGATCAGTCTCTGTTTTGATATGCTTGTTTACTTTGTAAAGATTTCCAGTACATTCACCCAGTTTTGTGGCCTCTGCCTTTACCATGCATGTCAACCCTATGAGCAGAACTACTGTGGAATGCAAAAGGTACTTCTGTTTTTTTAGCCTTACTGTGTTAGCTATAACAATCAGGGCAGTTGAAAACTTCTTTATACACAGATCAATTTTGAAATGTGTATCTGTTGAATGCTTACTAAGCTTTATAAAAATACAGTAGCTAGAGAAGAGATTCAGTTGCCCTAATTTAGAAGACCAAATTCAGAAAAACAGATCTGGTGGGAGACTCAGACAGAAGTCTGTAAACATCAGGTCTGACCTTGGCCACAATCAGGTTAGAATGTTTTTGTTGACCTGAAGCCAATGAAACTAAGGAAAATTTGAGAGTCAATGATCTGTAGATGGATACCAAGTCTATAATGCACGTGTGCTGACCAACAAACTTAGAAAATAATTAGTTTTGTAAAACAAAATAATAAAACCACAACAAATTCTTCACCAGAAAATTTATAATTCAAATCTCATCAATACTTATTATCACACCATGGATGTGGTCTTCAGAACCCCATCCACAAACTGAGTTTTTCATACTAGGATTTTGTTTTCATATGAGAGATGTAGGTTGCCCCCACTTTAAACTGCTTGAAAGGCAACATTTTCTGACTAGAGTCAGGTGTTTGTTAAAGTGAAAAGTTGGAAAAACTTTTCAAAGGAAAGTTTGAGGAATCTGGGGGCTCTGCTTTAGGTAGAGCACATTGTAAACGCTCGTTAACTTGGTCCATTGTGCATTTGCTGCCTTTGTATCTTTTTCCAACTGCTGAAGGTCCTTCAAAGTTTCCTTTAAGCACACTAGTTACTTGGAAGAACAATATTACTGACCTCTGTATGACTTAACCAGTAGGTCTGGATTGCTCTTTAACCATAACTGTTTAAGAGAAACCTTCTGGCATTAACACAGAACACCCCCAAAGCGTCTGCCTTACCCTGTACCCTCTCCCTGTGACCACAACATGCACTTCATCAGGTCTCAGTCCAGAGGAAAATATCCAAAACCTTAGAACAAGCAATTGAATAATTATTGAATAATCTGATATATCTTCTAAAATATATTTTGTTAGACCTTGTGTTAGAACACTTTAATAGAAATAATGTTAATACTACAACAAAATACCTGAGATAATCAACTTTAAATGCTTATTCTGGCTCCCAGTTTGGGATGTTCCAGTCCATGACAGATTGGCCTTATTATTTGGCCCTTAGCAAAGCAACACATCAGAGCAGCATCATTTGTCAAAACTGTTTACCTCAGGGCCAGGACATGAATAAGCAGAAGCAGAAGAGGAAGACACCTGTATCCCACAATTCCCTTTAAGGGCACACATCAGAATGGCCAGGAGACTTCCCACGAGGGACAACCTCCTAAAGTGACTACCACCTGCTGAAAGCACTACCCTAGGAATAGAGCCTTTAATACCAGGGCCTTCAAGGGACAGTCTAGATTCGTGCCACAACACACCTGCTCTTCTGTCGCGTGTGGCCCTCCCCATCTCACTCCAGTGACAGTTTATACTCAGACTGAGTGATAGCTTCCTCACTATGGTTTCCACGCGTCACCCACAGAAGTCCCTGCATCCCCGATCACCCATGGAGCCCTGGTCTCTTCTGCTACAATGCTCTCTATTTGCCTAATCTCATTGCCTGTTTCTTCTACCTTTTATTGTGGTTTCCATCATCTATTGAAGATGTTCAGTTTGCTAATATCATTGGCCTCTTTTATGAACATTTCCTTCACCTCAAATGAAAACCTAGCTATTTTTCTCAGGGTGCTTTCTTCTGTAGCCCTCTGAAATGGTGGCTGTTTATATCCTTCCTCCAAATCCCACATTTAGCTGACCTCAAGGTAAACTAGGGGCCCTTCTCGTTTTACTGCTGTGTCTACCCACTTATGCCTTCCTCTCTGTTTAAAACCCAACTCATTTTCCTGTATGTCTTCGGATGGTGCTTCCTGCCACCTCTCCTGTTACAGCCATCTTCCTACCATCTGACACTCTCTCATCTGAAACTGAATACGTTGCTATCTTTCCCTTCTTGTCTTTTCTGGGATATCGGCATTCAGGTACACAGTCCCTACAAACCATCCTCACCCTGTTGCTGATCTCATTGTTTACCTGATTCACTTACACCACAAAACCTTTTGCATTACATTTTGTCTATTGACTCTTCCTCGAATCACCACTCACCTCTGCCTCTGTTAAAATGCCATGGTCCAGCCTGTCATAGTGAGAACTATGCATCTTCTCGCAGCTCAACCAATTCTGTCTCTCCATTGTGTTTGGTGAACAGGACAATTATAGTTAATGTTAATCCTCCAACTTTTCGACAACTACAGCAATTTGAATGTGGCTGAAGGGAAACTCACAGGCCACACACTGAACTGAGAATCACTTTAAATTTATGATTACTCTAAACTCTAAGAGGCTTTTGTCACTAACCCGCATTTAACCTTTTTAGAGCTCTACTTATTAAGATGAATTTTATCTATCTTCTCTTCAAAGTTTTGACACCAGTTCCCTCTTTGTTACTCTAAAATTGATTATTAAGTTTCTAATCTTATAGAAGATAAAGAACTACCTTGTTTTTCGTCCACCAAATGTATTATTTTATTAAATCTTCTTTACAAGCTCAGAAGTCATCCTGTTACCACTTTGTGGATATTGACAAAACAAATAAGACTTGTGTCAGAAAGCTTTAATTAGAGTCTGAAAAGTCTTATTTGACCTATTCCTGAAACCATCCTAAAAGGTGCCCCCCTTTAAAAAAAAAAAAAAAAAGAAGGAGAAGGAGGAGGAGGAGGAGAAGGAGGAGCGGGGGGGGGGGGGAGGAGATAGCTACCAGGTCTCAAAACATCTCAAAAGCATTTCATCTTTGTGGCCGGAACTTTTGGGTCTGATATTTAATTTTACTTCACTCACACGTGAATGAGTTAGTCTGCTACTCTTTCTGGATGCTTGGTCAGAGACAAAGGATGTTATCAATCCAGCAAGGCAGCTGCATGAGTGTCATGTTTGGGAAGATTTCTCTCTTGTATGCAGACCCGGAAGGATGATTTGATGTGAGTTCAGATAGATAACCTGAATACAGAAGACTTTGTGTCACTGCTGAATATAGCTTGAAAAAATTACTATTTTATGAGCAAGTATCATGTCTGCTTTTTGTCTTAAAGGAAGATGAACCATCCTCCCAAGTTGCTTCCTACAAAAACAACTATGAGAAATGGCCTAGATGGAGAATGTTTAGGATCTTGAATTCTTGTTACATCCAACACAAATTTTCAGTGACATCCAATATCCACAGCAGAGTGACTCTCGGGTAGCTTTTCGCCTATTTGCCATCTTTCAACTCCTGCCCTTGCTTGCTACTTACTTATTACAATACTCTCACCCAGTAATGGTTGGTTTTTAATGTCAACTTGGGACAATCTGGAATCACCCAGGAAGGGACACTCAATAAAGAATTACTTAGATTAGGTTGGCCTGTGGGTATGCCTGTGTTGCTAAAATTCCTCTTGGGAGAAGCAGACTGAATTTAGTCCCTCCCTCCCCGGGTCCTACAACAAACACATAAATTTTCCAGCTCACAGTTAGGCAAATTCTAGCTAATTTACTTGGGTTTGCTAACAGAGCAGTGGGTAGGGAGTACTTACAGAGAGTGGGCGCCCTCCCTCCCCTCCGTAAGTTACATAATAAATTCACAATGACGCTTGGAGCTTGTGACTTCCCAGTGGTCGAATCCGAATGGCCAGTAGGGAAGAAAAAGGCCTGCTTCCCGGCGCCCTCGGTTTAAATGCTTTTAGCCCCACCCCTTCTCACATCCCAGGCCAATGGACTGACGGGGACGGGCACAGGACTTTCCCAGCTTCTCATCTTTCCTCTGTGTAAAGTCAAATACCATTCGGCCTGACGGGCAGTCGGGTGAGGAGGGATGTTTGTCCACTTGTGAGGCTTATCCCTCGGAGAATCAATTCACGGTACAGCCTGAGAGGGATTTTCTTGATTGGGTTAACTGAGGTGGGAAGACCCACTGTGAATATGGCAGTACCGTTTCATGGGCGGAGCTCTGGACTGAATGCAAGGGAGAAAGTGAGCTGAGCACTAGCTTGCACACACCAGTCCTTTCCTCGCTGCTCTTGACTGGCTGTAAGTCCCTGCCACCTTGACTTAGCAATGACAGACTATCACCTGGAATCATGTGCCAAATAAATTCTTAAGTTGTTTTTGTAAAGATATTTTATCACATCAGAAAACAAAGCTAAGTCACACCCCACACATCCGACTTATGTATTGAATACTTTTCAGAGACTTGAGGCCTTGTGTTCAGCAATTATTCCTTATAGATTTTGCATTGTTGTCTTGTTATTCCATCCTGAATCATTCTTGTCAACTTGCCTCTCTTCTCGCTGAAGAAAGCTCCAGGCAATGTGCACAGTTCTCACGTATCAGTCACGTCTCTGCCAACCTCTGTCAGCAGGTGTTCTGTACTGTATCCCCCTAACTCACCGCCCATAACTCTCTCCAGTCTTCCTGGTCTCATTGCTTCGGTGAGAGCTGCCATGTCAACAGTTTCCATCTTCTCAACTCAGACCTTGGTCTTTGGCCTTCATCTAATATGAACTCAATCACAGTTGTTCCCTCCCACCTTCTTGACCTGAGCTCTTTGAAATTTCTTTAATGCAATGCCTGCCTCTTTTCCTTCTGCTCAGTGTCATTCTGTTGCCAGATCCTCTTCTGTACTCTGACCCTTAACTGCTTAAGGGTCCCAGAGGTCAACTCTGGAACAAGCCAGTGTCCCATCTTGACTGAGGCAATACCCTGTAACTCCATGCATCCCATCATGAGTCTTCCATTTATATCATCCGAAGGTTCATCTCACACGGAACACAATTCATGCTTGTTAACATGCTCTGTAAGTCCTTCCAGGATTTGCCCTTGACAGTTTTCTCTAGGCTCACTTATCTTGGAATTTCTCTTTGCCAAAAAGACTCAAGATCTCTGCAGAGGAGCCTTTTACTTCCTTCAGCTCTCTGTCAAATGCCCCTTTCTAGAGGTTTCTTTGATCCTAACTAAAGTGTTACCTCTGTCTGTACCCCAGTGCTTACAGATGCATGCTGTACCTCCATACTGAAATCACCTTTTTATGGTATGGATCACTATCAGATCTCTCTCTCTCTCTCTTCAGCTTATGTTTTAGCTTCCTCTCCAACCTTAACTAGAATCATGTATCATGTATATTGCAAGAAACTTCTTTGAGCATTGTCTTAATAGTTATAGCCTCAAGACCTAACAGTACCTAACCCACAAGAGAAAAATCAATACATATTTGTTGAATATTAAAAATCTAAATTCAAACATAATTCATGCAGTTGAGTGTTTGCAGAGTATGCGTGAACCTTGGATTTGATCCCTAACATCACATAAAACTGACCATAGTGACAAACACCTGTAATCCCTTGGCATTTAGAGGACAAAGAATGCAAAGTTCAAGGCCATCTTTGGTTTACATGGATGAGAATGAGGCCAGACTGGGATACTTGAGGCTTTGTCTCCAAAAAATTATTTGTGACATGACCACTTGTAGGTCACTTATGCCCTAGTGGATGGCTCCAATCACTAATAGGGCTTCAGGTTAATAACAATAAGGACTTGAAGTTGGAAGGACAACAGGTGGGGGTCACTGGGGAAGCTGGAGAGAGGTGGTAGATGGATATGGTCAAGATCTATTATGTAACTGTATGAAATATTCAAAAAAAATTAAAAATTAAACCACTTAACTGAAGCTTAAGTCAAATTGCAGGGCTCCTAGTGGCAAATGTTGATCCTTAGCCCAAGATATCAGGAAAGTTTTGTCCCTAATAGCTAAAACTTTAGCAAATCTTAGGAAGAATCCTTCTTTCTTCTAAGCCAGATATAATTAGTTAAGGATCAGAATTCTTGCTCCAATTATAGTCTCTGCCAGTTTTGATAAATTAAGCTTCCTGCGCCTGTTGACATATCACAACTTGAAAAATGTGCTCTCCTTATTTCTGATTGATCTTCAATTTTCATAAGTACCTAACACCTTAAGTTTCTCAATTCACTTTCTTCCTATCAAGAACTTAAAGATTTATCAAGAAAAATTCAAATATATTGTAAGAACCTTCATATTTCTGAAAAGGCCTAGGTTAAAAATGAAATTATTTAAAATTTGACTGAACCATTTTTTATGATTTTTTAATTTTCTTTGAGTCAAGTGTTTATCTTTAGTTCGTTGTTTATGACAAAAGTCATTTTACCTGTTGGATGTATTAGTAGAGCTGACCTTGTTGAATAAATTTCTCAAGGACTAGCCACAAAGTTCTGTTGACTAAAGCAAAGTTATTTTGTTGTTTTTTTGTCCGTTTTGACTTTCTGATTTACTCTCCCACAGTATATAAACAGGAGAGGGGAGGTAGAGAGGATTAGACTGTGCTGACACATGTAATGGTATCTTCCAAAATACAAGATGATGAAAATCCTACCCAATTTTGGAAGATATTTCAAGCTGAAGCAAGCAAAATCTCCTGCTCATCACAGAAAAAGCTTTATTTAAATTAAGCTCACAGTAAAGATCAATATATGTTCATTACTGGATTTTCCAGGTAGTTCTTCTATTGTCCTCTTATACATTAACCTGATTCACTTTTACACTTGCCTTTGTTTTTCTTTGAAACTTGCTTGGTCTTATTGGCTCTTTACCCTTGACTGCAATGGTTCTTTCTTTTTCCTTTTTTTTTCCCCTTCACCTTTTTGAGAGAAGATCCCTGTAGCCCCAGCTGTCCTGACAATTTCAATGTAGACCAGTCTGACCTGAATCTCACAGAGATTGACTCTCTTGCCTCTGCCTCCTGGGTACTGGTATTAAAGGCAAGTGCAATCATGCCAGGCTCATGCAATGGCTCTTAATCAAGTCATTATACAACGGATTTGACAAACCTTTATCTGAAAGAGGAAGTCACTTTTGAAACCTGTGAAGAGCAGCCATGTAAATCTCCGCCCCATTTTCACTGTTCTGCGGCTGTCTCACTCCAAAGAAGAGCGTCTGAAAGAAGAACAAGTATGGAGACTCCATGCTTTTCTTTTCATGCCTTTGTAACTCATTTTACTGCCATATCAAACACGTACATAAAGTTAAGCTCAACTTGTTATGAAGGAAACATGCTTGTGTATCTAGTATCCAGATCAAGTCCGTGGTGATACCTTCTTTTGAAGGCAACAACTCTGGCCAATATAAGTTGTTGATTGAGGTCAAATTCAGTCTGAGCAACAATTTTTAAATAATTAAAACTATCAGAAAATAGAACAAAACCTCTTTACAAAGAAAATCATTCCCTGTGATGGGACTCATTTTTTAATATAAAAGATGAGATTCTATTCTGAGAGGTCGTTTGGACTAAACAGGGGCTTCTTAAATTTTTTCCACTTGAAACTCCTTATTGCCCAAGAAATTTTTATATGACCCTGGTTATATAGAAGTATAAAATAGGGAGTTGAAGAGATGGCTCAATGGTTAAGAGAGCTTCCTGCTTAGAGGGCCTGGGTTTGGTTCCCAGCACCCAAAACAGGCAGCTCACAACTGCTTGTAACACCAGTTCCAGGAGATTCAACACCCTCTGACCTCTGTGGGCACCTACACACACGTGGTGCAGTGTGCATATACTCTTTCAAGCACTCACACACACTGATAAATAAAAATAAATATTTACAAAGAAATGGAAAATAGGTATTCAAAGCAAACATCTACTGTTAATAAATAAAAAAGAATTTTAACAAAATTCTTCTTGAACTATTTCTAATTTATGTATATGAGAGTTTGGCCTGCATGTGTCTAAGTGTACCTATGTTGTGCAATACTCCTAGAGGCCAGAAAAGGACATCAGATCCCCTGGAACTGGAGTTACAGATGGTTATTAGACACCATGTGGGTGCTGAAGAACAAGCGAGAGTCCTCTGGAAGAGCAGCCAGTGCTCTTAACTGATAAGCCATTGCTCCAGCCCCAAGAACTTTATTTTAAAACAATTCTTTGGTGTGCATATAATTTTACCATTTATTAAAAAGCAAAAAAACAGATTGGCATACAGAGGAGATAGATGCGCTTTTCTGTTTTTACATAAAGAATTAGATCTTGGCAGAATGTTTAGTGCTCTAGGGATGTAGAGCATCTTCAGTGTTTTGCAGAGTTGGCCAACATTTTGATTTTATAATCGATGCTGAAAATTCCACCTTACACATATGCATCCCACAAAATGGAAGAAGCATGTTCAGGGCCATTTCAGATAGTGCTAGAAATTCTGTCCTAATTCCAAGCCAAAATTATTTAACAATATTTTATGAAACTCAAGCCAACGACTCCAAAAGCAATTTTTGTTAAAATCAAGCTTTTAACATAACCCAATTCAAAGATGTACTAATTTGATATATGCTGAGAAATAACGTTAGAAAAATATTTAAACTCTTTGTTTTCCGCATTAAATCATTATGATTCTGTAAGAGCAGAAACACTGTATATATGGTAAAAGCACTGCACTTCATACATAGAATAGTCAGGAATCTGAGCCGTGGTGTCTCAGGCAATGTTTATTGGTGTTGTGTCTCAGGCCTAGGAGGCCAGGATCCTCAAGCCTTCACAGTGATTAGATTTGTAATTCTTGGGGCTAAGGTGTCTGAGCTCTTTGGCCCTGTAGGCCTGGGTGCTTTCTAGAAGCATTCCAGTGGCCAGGGCTGTTTCTCTTCTCTGGTTCTTCTGGCCTTCTCTGGCCTTCTGCCTCTCTTCACTTTGGCTTCTTCTTCACTTTGGCTCTCTGCCCTCTCTCATCATCTTCCTCCTTCTATGAGCTCTCATGTCTGTGACCTCTGCTTTTTGTGGTTTCTGCCCTGGCTGCTTCCTCCCCTTTCTCCATTGTCCCTATTGTCACCATCTGTCTGCTGCATCTTCTCTTGTCATATCTTCACATTTTTGGGTCAACACGTTCTGCTAATGATAAAGATCAAAAGTAGGCAAGAAAAGACCAGTAGAAAAAGGATTTCAGTGGGCCTAATGTTGTGACACCTGGGAGGAAACACAGAAAGGTTTCTCCCAGCTAGCTAAAAAAATGAGTCAAACAGCCTGCTAAAGTAACCAGAGGGAGGGTGTGGAAGGGTGTTGCACTAATCTCGACCTTCAAGCAGATGAAAGCCTGTCGTTGGACCCATAGGGAAAAGATCCCTTTCCACCCTGCTGAAAATTATTTCAGGTTAATTCACCATGGCTTAAGATGGGAAAAAAAAAGAAGCCTGATATAAGCTGTTTTGAAATAGTTCTGGATGTGCCTTCTAGAGCAAGGACTACGCTTCCACAGCAAGCCTCTGTGGTTGCAGTATAACTCTTCCAGGCGTCTGTGGAGTATTCAAGTCAGCCAGCACTGACAAGAGGGCAATTTAGTTGGTTATTTGGTTAATAGTCTTTGCTCAAGGCAGCCAGGGCACCAAGAAACTTTCTGATACGTGTCAATTAAGGCAGCAAATTGATCCGGTCCCCAACATGTTACAATTTACAAGAATAAACTGAATGTTAAAAGAGATGCTTACAATAAAATCTTTATATTCACAGTGATTTAACAGTGCTCTAATTGATACGTGTCAATTAGGGAGGCAAATTGATCCGGTCCCCAACATGTTAGCTTATTTACAAAAATAAAATAAATGTTAAACGAGATGCTTACTGTAAGGTTCTGGGTTTGAGAGACCCAGCAGACAGAAGGGACCAGACTCCGCTGGGAGCTAACAGGATCCGGTTTTATTAAGAGAAGAACAAATGGGACTAGCTTCTCTGCACTTGGGGGTGGAGAAATGCTAGCCCCTCTGGGGGTATAGCCTCCCCAAAGAGATGCGGGAGGCTATCCCCCTCATCTTGGGGCTGGGGGCTCTGGGGAACCAGGCTGGCATGTGTGGCTCCAGATCAGGATGAGAGAGAGAGAGAGAGAGAGAGAGAGAGAGAGAGAGAGAGAGAGAGAGAGAGAGAGAGAGACCTGCTCAGGGTGGGTGCGAACAGCTAACTCTCTGGGCCAGTGCATCATTAGCCCCACCTAGCTGGTCAGTAGGTGGGAATTCAAGAAGTTTGGCTGGAGTTGCCAAGGTGTATGTTGGGAGGAAGGAGGGTCCTTCAGTCACATCTTACACTTACAGTAAAATCTTTATAATAACAGTGATTTAACAGTGTTCTAACAAGGCTTGACTCCTGCCCAAGTGACTCAAGGAGATGAGGATTCCCCCTAATCTAACTACCTGTTGATTGAAGGCTTGGTCCACAGCCTAGTGTCAGTGTGATAGAAGCCCTGAAAGATAGGTGGAGCAGAAGGCCTTCCAGTCATTGAGGTGGGCAGTCAGAGTGGGGCACTGGGTCTTCTTCTCCTTCTCTTTCCCCTTTCTCTCTCCTGACCATGAAGGAAGTGGTTTGCTCTGCCACACACTCCTGTCATGAAGGGCCACCACAGAACTAGGCAATCACAGACTTAAACATCCAGACTGGGAAACCACATAATTTTTTTGTTGTTGTTGGTTGTTTGGGTACTTGTTCTAGTAGACAGGAAGCTGACCAACACAGAGTCTTAATGTAGCATCAAGGCAATTATAAATATGCATTATGAAACTCTGTTCTCTAATAATTAGTCAAAATAGTTGATCTTTAGAAATGAGTTTTCTAGTTCATACAGTAAAATCATTCAAAGAATGGTGGAGTAGTCTATTTGTTTTTCATATTCCAAACCTATATTATCATAAGTCATTTTCTTAAAGTCTAGGATGGAAAGTTAGAACAAGTTCCAAAAAATGGAAGTATAAATCTAAGTGTATTCTTAACTCTTAGTGAACTGTGGAAAATGGTACATTTATTATGTGAAAACATAATTTTTATTGTTTCCTATGTTCTAATATAGAACAAAATTCTGTAACTACACATGACAAGTTCAACAGCAGAGTTTTTCTCCTCTCTTTATATATTTTTTTCTTGAGAACTTTGTTTCATTTTCTTCAATATTTGATGGTCTGATCTTGCGCTTTAGATGTTTTCATTACTTCAATGATTTAATAACTAGAAAAGAAATAAAGATAACATGACCTAACTTTATACTTAACTGAATTTTTCAGAGCCAGGGTGATTAATTTGAGGCAATATTCATTTTGAGTTACCTATGACATGAATATTCTGGGATATCATCAAAAGCTTTTTTTCAGAGAACTGTTTTCTTGGGAGGGGGTCAGGATGAACAGAGCCAAGACCCTCTGTTTATCTATTTCTGTGAGTTTTAACACCACTGACCTGGCAGAACTCCAAACCCATTCATTAAGTCTTCCCTGTCTCAATCACCCTTGAACTGTTAATAAAAACCTGTATTTCTTATCCTAAACTACTTTCCTAACTTCTCTCGAAGCAGCCACCTAGCTGTGGTCATTCACTTAAGAACCAGCTCGACTCATCTAACAGCTGTGAGCATCCTCTGGCTCTCATTCCCCCACAGAAGCAAGTAAGAAGCTCAATGAATTTGTTCCAGTAAAAAGATTTGCATGGCTTAGACATATTGGTAAGAAAATCCAGATACTATAATCAATCTCTCAAACCTTGCTCATAGTACCTTCATTAGGAAAAATGATAGAAGCAAGTACCCACTGAGTACTTAACTTCAAGAACCATAGTTAAATTCCAAGAAGCCCCCCAAAGTCAAATGCCACAAGAAATTAAAACACCAGGAAGCTTTACACCAAGATGCTCTCCAGATCCTCTGAAGCCCTTTTGCTTTTGAATCCCTGCTGCTGGCTCTTGTGTGCTTTGATGCATCCTGTCTGAGCACATCACCACACCAGGCTACACAAAGCAACCCAGCAGGCTCTGGAGCCAGTGCAAGTGTGTGTCTGGCGCATCTCTTCTCTCCTCCTGAACTGTCCTTGTTGGTGGGAATTTTTTTAGCACACAAAGCATGCCCCTAAAAGCAGTGGGAAAGGGGAAGGGAGTCCTCAGTTCATCCTTGTTTGTGGTAAGGACTGCTTCTTTCCGTGACCCCAATATCTCCCTAGAACATCATGCCTGTTTGAATAGTCACTCTTACATCCTGATAAAGCATTAGTTAATATCAGCTTTGTGAATGTTCGTGTGAGTAATACCTACCTCTCTGACGCTTTCAGCCCTATTTCTAACAGATAAGTTCTTCATTCTGGCGTATTCTCATCTTCTCTCTGTTAAGATGTTAACCTGTTTCTGCATGTTGAAGAAACCTGAGAGCACCCCATGCTTTAAAGCAACATCTTGTAACAGAGGAAACTAAACTATGACTGTACACAGCTGTGTCACTCACGGTCCACATGAGCACTGTTTGACCGTATTTTGTAAGATCATTTAGGTCATGCCAATGTCAAATACAGTATTCTGCTTTTAACTGTACAGAATAAGTATTTTTTTAGGTACCAACAATGTTATCTTAGCAAGTTTTTTTTTTAAACATGGAAAATGCAGACAGCAATTTAATTTGTGTACATATAATTTAGTGTTTCCTCAATGAGCTCAATTGCTCTCGTCTTTTGTAATAAATTCTGTCAATGTAATCTATATTTTTAATTTTTCAAAATCAAGAATCTATAGAAAATGATTAAAGACACAAGAGTCTACAGATAAACTTTGGTTTTTCGGATGGCAACATAACTCATTGCAATAGAAATAAGGAGTAATAGTTCTGTCTTAAACACAAAAAACTTTCCACAGCCACTTAACACCATTAGAAATTTTAGAAATTTACACACAGATTGGCAAAGTCCACTCCATACCAGCCAGGGAGGTAATTGAACTCCTTAAAAATGTTCTCTTTAATGTGAAGGAGACAAGTAATTTATAGGCTTTGGGGAGGAACTCCTCTTCAGATGTGTGTGAGGCTTTCCAACTGGTCTTTCCTCCTCTCGCCATAAGAGGTTTGGTTTAATGTCTCATTTTCAGAACATGTGGTATACCTACAACTGTGCTGTGCACTCCTTTATGGAGCAAGGTAGAGTGATACTACATGGGTTCAACAGTAAGTTACAGATTGCTGTCAATGGAAGAAATAACATATCCAAAGCGCTTAGAGCAGCATCCGGATCTGAGAAAGCCCAGTGTAATCACTATGATTACCTGCACTATGATTATTGAAGGCAGGTACCAGGGGCTCATGACTACGTCTCTATACCATATGCCAGCCTGGGACAGACTCGCAAAATTTGTGACACATGAGACATAAATGAATTTGGTGACTACATCTTGTTTATTTCAACAATACTTGCTCATTTAAATTTGTTGTTTTGTTCAGTAATTTATGTACATACTGGACTAAGAGAAAAAATTTTAGAAAACATACTACTATGACTATTCAAAAATGGCAAGACATTTTTTCAAAGAAGTATCTTTGTGTAGCCTATCTTAAATAATAAACGAATTTGTTTATCAATTATATCCATCAGAAATTGTAAAATAGAAGATGTGTCCAAACCAAAATTGTCATTGAAGAAAATCAGGTCCCTGTATGCATTAAGACCTGTAAAGGCTGGAGAGATGACTCAGAAGTTAAGAGCACTGGCTGCTCTCATAGAAGACTCAGGTCCAAGTACCAGCACCCACATGGCAGCTAACAACTGTCTGTAACTCCAGTTCCAGGGAGTCTGATGTCCTCTTCTGACCTTCACAGGCATTGCATGACACAAGTGCATTTATATACATGCAGGTAATATACTCATACACAAAAAATGCAAATAATAAAATATATATATTTTAAAATGTGTAGTGCCAAAAATTTCTGGCCTTGCGTTCAGCAAATGTGTATTAGGAGCAGACTTTGTACTAGTCATCATTTTGTGACCTGCAGATTATTAAATGGACAATAGAGGGAGCTTACATTTTGTAGAGAAAGACAAGAAAAGGACATTCACATGAAATCATTGACAGGGCTCATTTTACAGTTTTTTAAACTGTATGAGCCACTCTGAATAGTGAGTGGAGCCACTCTGCTCCAGTCATTCTAAAGGAAGAGTAAAGTATTCCTATAACAGGACAAAACTGGTCTGCCCTTAAATATGTTAAGGCTAAAGATATTTGCTGTCAGCTTTTGGTACAGAAATCTAGAGTTCGATTCCAGAATCACTTATGAAATTTAATAGACCCAAAATTAACAGATTTTCTTTTTGGTCAACACCCAAGATGTCAGTAATAGCTACAGAGTTTCCATAGGAATGCAAATTAGCTTGTGATACCTAGGATGCCATGATAACAACTTTTTCTCAAGGGTTTCCAAGCTCTATCTCATCTTGATCATCACAAAACCTCAGACAAGAAGTACTAAACTCAGTACCAATTCTATTTCTCTTGCAAATGTCTTTTAGGGACTTTTGTCCTGATGGAACAATTAAGATTTTTCCACACAGAATTTCTCTACGTTTTCACTGGAACGTGCTCCTTAACATGTTCTATGAAATTACCTAAAGTTATGCATACACTCCTTTTAGAAATTTCAGAATTCAAATTTGAAAGAAATCTCATCTGAAGAGCTAATGAACTGCTTCTATCTCTTGAGCAGAAGAACCTAAGTAAACAATGTTTTTCATGACACATTTCTTCCTTGGTGTTTGTAAGCTTCCTGAGCTCTGTTCTTTGGGAACATTTGCTCTTTGTATGTGGTTCTTCTGTAATAAATTGCCCTTGCGGGTTTTTTTATTACCTTTTAATATAAGCTAACAAAAGTTCGTTATGCAAATAGAAAGTGAGTATACCATTATAAGCAAATGCATAACCCTCAGGTATGGCTACAGGGCCTTTAAAAATGAGGTATGAGTTCTAAATAAGCACAATACAGAAGTCACAAATGAAGTCTTTGGCACAGATTCCTCTTTGAATGTGATTTACTTATTGATCCAATATTATTTTTAAATATGAACACTAACATTTAAAATTTAGAACATTTCAGACACACATGTGGCCTCCTGGCCTCTCTTAAAAGGCAACGGTTGTTTATGTTAATAAAGCGTTTTCTACACACTCTTTTCTTGTACGTCATCTTCTATCAAATCCTCTGAAATAGTTCACTTCTCACCACCTATATTTTATAACAAGGAAATCAAGTCTGAGAGAACTCAGTATCCTCCTTTCCAGGATCACACAGTTGCTGATGGTAAAGCTGGGATTGAACTTGAACTGCCAGGCTCCAAACACTCCCAGCAAGGCTGTCCTGTTATCTGGATAGAATGTCTGAAGGATTAAAGTCTCATTCCCACTTTGGGTCAATAGGTTAACTTCCCCCTGGTGTCACCTGATGTAGGCATCAGTTTATGATCCCTGCCTTCATTCTAAGTTTAAAACATAGTATTTTGAGATAGAAGTTGCATCTTAAATGTATTTTCTATGTACTGTGGCTTTAGTCTTCACTTGAAGTTAATTAACTTGATGAGCCCCGTAGGTCTTGATAGCTTCCTATGAAGCCCTCATCGTTGACAGTAAGCCTGCCAAATGAGAACTGAAATTTGCAGGCTGTTATGCAGCTCATAAAAGCAACTTTACATATATTATTCTCCAAAGCATTTTTCCTGTAATTGTTTCGCATTTCTGGGTAATAAGGCTGTGAATAGCCAAATTTGCATGCCTAGATGTTCACCTGCTGTGGGTGCAGTCAGCAGCTTTTTGGAAGATTTGTGTCCCACTTGTTCTCAGACAGTTATCTGTTCTCTCTGTTAAGGAGTCACTGATGAAAATAAGTAAAACTAATCTCCTTCATTAAAGGTGGAGAGATTTAATAAAACAGCCTTGTTCTGCACTTCAGAGGATAAGCCGGAACCTTTGAAGGGTTTCTGTCTGAGGAGTTTCCAGGGAGGAAAGATTTAGTCTAGTCAGCTAAGCTCATTAATTCAGGTAACTTGTTTCTAAAAAGCAGATTTTTCTCTGAAATGCTGCTGTGGCATACCTTAGTTTTCTTTTCCCCTTTATCACATCTTCTGACCTCTGAGACAGGTCTAGTATTTTTAATTAGTTGAATTAATTTACAATTATATGCTATCATTTGATAAAATAGTGTTACTGTTTCTCAAATTGTGTTTGACTTTTTGAAAATTGAAGATGACTTTTCCTAAAACAGTATTTAAGATAGATAGATAGATAGATAGATAGATGATAGATAGATAGTCAGACAAGAAAGGAGGCAATCTATCAGAAAGGTATAATTTTATAATGTAAGGCATTACATTGTGGACTAGGAAGGCAGGTTTCAGGTTTTCTTCTTCTGAGGTGTTCTCATTGTTGCAGTGTATTACATCTGGGTTGGAGAATGTTTTGGGACCCTGGACTCTTCTAGAATGTGATCTCCTGCTTCCAAACACCAGCCACCCTTGTTATGCCCTACTGTGCAACCACGAACAGGTTATTTAACCACTTTGTGCTGACAGCGATTCTGAGAACAAAATGCTGTAACAAAGGCCACACTTCTAGAACTTTCCGTTAGGTACTAAGGACTTGGTTAGTGTTTGTTATAACAACACATTTGGTCTCTCAGACTTTTCAGGGTTTAGAAACTATATTTTAATCATGTCTATCAAGCTCATTTACCAAGTTGGCATCAGTTTCTTTGAGTTGCTATGACCATAATATGTGACAGAGATAACTTAAACAAATACAAAATTATTTTGGCTCACAGTTTCAGGCTGTTTCAGTGGGGATGGCACGAGGAAAGGGATTGATCAGTGTGGGGGGTATACTGGAGGCCTGCTCACTGGGCTGAGGACTAGGAAGTAGAGTGTGGTAGGAACTAAGGGTGGCATGTACTCCCAAGGGCCTGCTTCTAGTGCCCAACTTCTACCAGCCAGTTCCCACCTCCTTAAGGCTCCATAGCACCCCTAAGATAGTGCTACCAGCTGGGAACAGTCATTCCAAACATGAGCCTGTAGGAGACTTTAATATCTAAAACCACAACATTCCACCCTTGCCTCTCAAAGGCTCATCGTCATCCCATAATGACAAAATGCATCCAGTCCAACTTAAGGAGTCCCTGTTATTTCAAAAGTCTCAACACTGATCAAAAGGCCAAAGTTCAAAGGTTTTTCAGAAACTCCTGGTAAACGCTTAACTGTGAGGCCCTATAAATTCAAGATGAACATTACGTAATTCCAATCTATAACAGCATGGTGTAAGCATTCCCATTTCAAAATGGAAGAACAACAGCTTACCAATTTAAGATTGGACCCAAGAAAGACTGAAAACCAACCAAATAAACAATAACTTCTATAACTACATGTCCAGTATCCATGTCATGTTATAAGCTCCAAGAGGCTACCTGACACCGCCAGCACAGCCTTGCCCTCTGCCACTCACATGGCCTCTCTTGTGTGCTAGAACTTTTCTCAGCAGACTCCTCGTGTCTCCAACATCAAAACATCTTGGGGTCTCTGTTTAAATGTAGGTATTGTCTTAATAGTTTCATACTTCACCTTTTCTGTGATTTGCCAAGGAGTCTGACCCTGCTGGGCATTGCCTGACCTCACAGACTTTCTGTAAAAATTTCCATTGTAGATAAACCAAGCTGGAAACAAGCTGGAGGCTTCCTCCATTCAGACTACACTTCATAATATCAAAAGGTGCTGTACAAGCTACTGTGGGGGAAAAAAATCATCCCATAACACTCGCATTCAGCATGCCTACACGGATGCCAAGTTTTGCAGCTAGTTAAAGAAGTAGTCAGATCCTGTTGGATCATGACTTCAGTGACCTCAGAGGACCTCAGATGCTGAACCCAGGGAAATTTTTCTTTATGTAGCTCTGTATTCCAGTAGTGAACCCCAGATTCAAACTGTAAGGAAGCTCTCAGTCAATTCACTTGCGGACTATAGGTAAAGACTTTCTAGTAGTAGAGCTAAGAATCCTGACATCTCTATGTGAAAATAGACATCCTTACCTGAAATTAGAACTCTTGTAGAACGTTGGTTGAAACCCACATGATCTGGGAGTGGTATAATTCATTTTCCATATGTGTCTGAGAGTTTAAGAATGGATGCAAAGGAGAAGGACCTAACAGCAGCCATGGCCGTCACATGCTACTCCTCAGTCCTGGGGGGGTCTGCCACACAGTGAAAGAAGGGGCACAACTGCAGAGGAAAGCAAGCAGTCCTTATGATGTTGAGTGCTACTGAACAGCCTACATTAAGGATTTTCAAGGGACAGGACACTAAGGCATCATCAGAAAATCAGAAAGAATATTCTCCTTCCTTTTGTATTCCAGTAACTTTCCCACTTGCTAATGATTATTATAATTATTAAAAATTATTCCATTGTTTTAGCTGTACTTTTATTACATGAGCACCAGAATCACTTATGCTGTCTTTACTTTCTCCAGGTAAGTAATCGTCCTTCACACAAATTTGAGCTCACAGAGACAGTAAGTGGTGACCTATTGCCATCACAATAGGTCTTTGGCAACAGAGTCACCAAGTCCTTGTTCTTGTTCCCAATATGATGCTCAAAGCACCAGAACTCTGGCAAATGCACAATCTCAGTCAATTCTTTTGAATGCTCATTTTAGAAAGCACTACCTTTCATTTGTATTTGCCTTTACTGATCTCTTCTTTCTATAATTCTGTATCTTTTTCTGTCTGAATTTAACAGAAAGCTAGCGTGAAACACTGTGGAAATTTTTAAATTTTTCTGTCTTTTCTAGAACCATGTTTGATCTCAGCATCTCGCATCATAAAAATGACTTGTCCTAAGATGTGCTATGAATGATTTAGTAATTTTTAATCGTCTTTAACTAAAGGAAATAAGTGACTTTTTTTAGGTTAGTTTTATTCAATTCACAGGTTTGTTGGGTTTAAAAAATATCTAAAATATATTTGCATAAATATGAAAGTCCTTTAGTTATTAAAAACTTATTATAAAAAAAGAACAAGTTTATTGAAAAAAACTTACAAAAGCATCTTAAGAATATGCTAAAAACTACATAAAAGAGAGGTTTCTCCTGTCTGGTATTGTTTCTTGTTATGTACCCTTCAGCTATATACATGGACTCAAACAGACATGTTGTATGTGTTATTTTTCAATAGAGTTTTGGACTAATTCAATTCCCTCTGGTTTTTTACACCAGCTAGGCATTATTTATTTCTCCTCTCTCTCTCTCTCTCTTTCTCTCTCTCTCACTGTCCAACAATCCCTCCATGGCTTCCCTAGTGTCTCCATTATTCCCACTTCTCTCTTGATAATGCCTGTCTCTTATGGTCCCCCATCTCTTCACCTTCTCCTCCCTCTCTACCTCCGTAGTTCCCTGTGAAACCCTCCTTTCCCTCTTCCCTTTGAATACCGCTTTTACCTGTCTCCCCGGCCAGCCTGTAACACCTGTCTCCCACTGTTCTTCTCTCCCTTTCCATGTTCCTGGATCCTGCAGTTACATCAAGACATATACTTACATGTTAGGATTTGATGCTAGGATCCACAAATGAGAGTTAACATATGTCATTTGTGTTACTTCACTTAGCATAGCAGTTTCTATTTCTATCCATTTACCTACAAATGTCATGATTTTGTCTTTCTTCACCACTGAGTAGAACTCCATGGTGTAAATGTACCACATTTTCATTATCCACTCAGTCATCTGAGGGGCACATAGGCTGCTTTCATCCCTTAGCTGTTGTGAAAAGGGCAGCAGCCAACATGGGTGTACGAGTATCTCGGCAGTAGGATGAGTCCTTTGGGTCTATGCCAAGGAGCGGTATAACCAGGTCAAATGGTAGCTTCATCTTTAGCTTTTTAAGAGTTCTCCATACTGCTTTCAGTAGGGGTTGCATGAGTTTGGAATCTCCTTTCCCCACATCCTCTCCAACATTTGATATCATTCGATCTCTTGATTTTAGCCAGTCTGACTGGAATAAGATGAAATCTTAAAGTAGTTAATTTGCATCCCTAATTACTAAGGATGTTGAACACTTTTTGAGATGTTTCTTAGTCATCTTTATTTCTTCTTTTGATACCTACAGCAATGGTGTCAGCATTCACAAACCCATGCAAACTCAAGCAGACAAAAATCCAGCATAGAACTGTGGAAATGAGCAGCAGACCCCAATCTTAGCTGAAGAACTATTCATAGCTGATTACTGCTGGGTGAGGAATTGCTGATCTTCTTAAAAGGAGAGATTCTAGATAGGTTGACTAGATCTCAATGGATGAACTTGCACTGAAGGACTGTCTGGGACACTAACCTGACTCATTAGGCCTTAACACAAATGACAGAGTGTATGAAATCCAGTTGGCGGGGGGGCGTGTGAGTGTGCCAGTGGGGAAGGTGGTATAAAGATGATTTAGGATGGTCTGTATGAAGTACACAAAAATTCAATTAAAAATTTACAAAATTAAAAATAAAATTAGAGTATGCTTAAATAAGAAAAAAAATGTGCTAAAACAGGATTTACTAATAAGATTATGTAAATGTGGTCACTTATTCATTGCAGATTCATATATTTTGGAGCAAAGAAAAAAACTTTACTTTTCCAAGAAGCTATTTTTCCAAACAAGAGTTAGAGGCAGAAATAGTTTCATAGTAGACAACACAAGGTAGAATGTGCCAATTGCAATTAGAACAAGAAAAATCACCTAGAGACCAGACACACAATTCCTTTTATGGTATATTAGAAGGCATTCCGGTCTTTCTCAATGGTGGCATTCATCAAACAACTAACATCCTGTAATTCCCGGAAGTGTACGCTGGGATGAAAACAAATCTGTTTTTATTAGAGTATCTTCAGGAAAGAAGTCTTATAAAAATCATTTGCCTTGTTGGCCTGCCCACCTGCTATAATAGCTATTGATCCCATGGGCTAATTTCAACCTACATTGACTGAGGGGCAAAGGGTCTAGAGCTAGACAGAACCTCATAAATTTCTGTGGCTACATCTCATCCCTTCAGAGACATTTTTAATGATATCATTTTGAAGAGTATAAAAAAAAATCAAACCAAGTTTCTGCTGTAAAGTTGTCACCATAACAGAAGATGATCATATCAGAAGAAGTTCAAATGGAAAAAAAAATGTCTGTAGTTGCCTTGTAGCTTCCTGTTAACAAGCAAAGAGAGTGCCGTGTATGACTCCACAGACTTTGGGCATCTGCACCTGTGATAGCTGCATCCTGAAACTTGATAATAAATTCCACTCCTGGGTTTTGCTCATCTAAAGTGACTGACTTTTTGTTTATTGGAGTCGAACGTCACCAGTTTTCAGAAGTATGTTGCAGTAATTGAAAAACTTTCTGTGAGCTGTTGGTGAATCGGACTATGGTAGAAAAAGAAAAGAAATCAGAAAAATGTCAGGAAGGAAGTAGTAGAGCCTCCTGTAATAGCATAGACTAGGGTGACTATTCAAGTTCAAGACTACAATACAGTTAGCAAAGGAAAGGCTCCAGTCTGTGTTTGAAAGAGATCTGCTTAGAGCCTCAACGTAAAAATATGACTTCGTTTGGGAAACTTTTATGCTTTATTTTATTTGGGCTTTTTATTTGTTTGCTTGCTTGATGTTTTCAGATGAGATCAGGTTGAGTAGTTTACACTGGCTTGAAACTCATTTTATAGGCCTTGCAGACCCTGAGCTCATGTTGCCACTGCCCTGAAAAATGCTAGCATGGCAGACATCAGCCACCACACCTGGTGGATGTATTTAAAGAGTTATGATAGGAAGGAGGCCAACATAGGGTTCATAAGGCTGGGAGAAAATTCAGCACCTGTCAGTATGAGGATTCTAGGAAAAGGCTCTCAGGAGCCCTGTAGTTTCTCATCATGTGCAAGTAGAGGTGCCCAATAAGGTCCTTTCTCTCCTCATCCTCTACACCTTAGGGATAATTTTTCAATCTAGTAGCAAAGACAAACACCAAATTACATGTATACACACACACTCATACCTCAGTATATCCAGGGATTGCTTCTAGGATGTTTGCAAATACTCAAATCTCACATGCTAAACTCCCTGATATGAAATGGCAACATTCTTGCATATAATTTACATTTACCTGTATAGTCAAATCATCTCTAGATTATTTTTATTATTTTTTAAATATATATTGTTTTTATTTTACGTGTATGAGTGTATGGCCTGCATGTATGTAAGTGCACCCATGTCATACAATGTCTGCAGAGGTCAGAAGAGGGCATTGGAGCCCATGGACCTGGAGTTATAGATGGTGGTTAGTCATCATATGGGTACTGGGAATCAAACCTGGGTCCTCTGCAAGAGCAGCCAGTGTTCTTAACCACTGAGCCATCTCTCCAGTCCCAGACTGTTTTTATTAGAGTATATTATTTTTATTAGCGTATCTTCAGGAAAAATCATTTGCCTTGTTGGCCTGTCCTACAAGGACTGCTGAATTGATTGTTGTTACACTGTTTTGTTAGGGAAAGACAAAAAAAGTGTGTACATATTCAGTTCAGATGATTGCTTTTTCAGAATATTCTTGATCTGAGGTTAGTTGAATCAAGAATGTGGAATTCATAGATAAAGGGCTAATTGTTATATACATGACATGTGTATGTATATATGATATATACAGAACATACATACACCGATATCCATATAACATATGGACATACATTCATAATATCCTACTTGTGAGTAAGAAAAAGCTCTCCAAATATCACCATCTATCTGACTGGTAAGAAAATCTGCAAGTTAGCAAGATTATAATTATAGGCAACTGGAATAAGGCTGGTGCCAGATAGAAACTGATTCTTTAAAGCTAATTCTGATAATGTGTTTTTCCATCTAATTTTGATAGCTCAACCCTTTTTCTTGAAGATGATCTGATCACTAAAGAAATTGAGTGTTCAGAAAATAATAGAATTATATACTTAATCATGATATGAAAATAATATAACTTTGGGAATTGGGTGAATTAGAGAGATGTATTGAAGTTTGAAAAGGAGTCCAAATGGAAACAAATGTATTTCTAAAATATTTTATTTATTATTTTTATTTTATATGTATGAGTGTATTGCCTGCATGTATGTAAGTGCAACTGTGCCATGCAATGCCCTAAGAGGTCAGAAGAGGGCACTGAATCTCCTGGAACTGCAGTTACAGACAGTTGTTAGCTGCCATGTGGGTGCTAGGAATCAAACCCATATCCTCTGTAACAGTAGCCAGTGCTCTTAACCAATGAACCATCTCCCCAGCCCAGGAAACAAATACATTTTATGCTGACATTTGGAATTATAGCTTTATGTACTTAGGTATAATAATAATTATTTCTCTTGTTCTTACAACTGAAGATTTATTTCCCAGATTCTGACATTGGTGTTGTGGTATGCCAAGAAAGGATCCTTCACACCAAAAGAAGAAATAGGAGCATCTTTAATGAGATGATTGTTTTGTAAAACATGGAACCTAAACCTACACTAATGAATCAGTATGACTGTGGAGAGCTGGTAATAACATATAACGTACATGTATTATGGCTCATGTGTAACATATGCAACTGGGTAGAAAATGCGTACACCTTCAAGGGGTCAGAGAAGACAGCCTTGCAAAGAAGCTGAATTCTATTGGCAATGAAAAGCACAACTCAGATTTGGGTATTCTGTTTTCCTAGAGCTGTCATAACACTAGCCACGTAGGGAATCATGTTACAAATGCAACCATTTTTAACCTTAGAACCTGATAAAATTATAGCCAGGAGAAGGTCACTGCTGTTTCTTTCATACACATGTGGTAGAATCAAATTCGACGCCTGAGAATCAGATTATGTATCTCTTCTACAGTAACACGTACTGCTGTAATTCTAACTAGAAAGAAATTTTCTATCAAGTTAAAATATAAGATTAACAAATGGGCCAAAATTTACAAGTCCAAACATAAAAGGCCCCAAAATGAAAACATGATAAAGAGGGGGAAGGGGATCTCTTGCTCTGTATTTTGTCTTTTCTTCTAACAAGTAGTCATGGAAATTTATATTATAAATATATATTTGAGAAAGATGACTTCTTAAAGCCCTGATTTCTGCTGATGAGTTAATGGTTTCAGGATCCTAGCCTGTACTGGGCTCTCTGTGGAAAATCCATAGATATGGGACGGTGGAGCCTAGCAACAGCATAGCCAGGGACGAGCTGGCTCCCGCTGCACCGAGCTAGTGCTTACAGCCAGGCAGCTAGGCTGTTGGCAGGGTTCTTTGCAAATGTAGATGAATGTGCCAGTTCCTCTCAGTTTTACTAATTGCTTAGAAGTGCTCATTTTTATCAAAGGGTAAAAAATTCCTTATTTAAAATCTGAACTCAATGTGGAAAAAATACCATTGCTTCGCAAGAAAAGATCTAAGGTGGACAGGATTTGAACCATTAAATACTTAACAACAACAACAACAACAACAAAATTGGCCAAATAACTCAATACCATAGGTCACGTTTTACCTGGTGTTATTTAAAATATTTTGAGTTAGGATACACAGTTACATCATAACCTATCATAAACAACTCTACTTTCATAAGCAAGATAAAAATGTTATGAAGACTGACTGCCATATTCATCTCTTCTTCCAATTAATTTTCAGACAACTTAATTCTGTAAAGCATGTTTCAATAAGTGCTGAGAAACAGCACAGGAAGATAAATATGTGATAATACACCATTAAATTATTTTCTCAGAAACCACAATAATGATCTCAAGATCAACTTTAAAATACTACTATGCATAAGGTATCCTTTCTTAAAATTTCCGCAAGATTTATGATGTTTCCAGTCATATCATTAATATAATGTCCTATGTACTATAGATATGATAAGATACTCAGATCCATACATACTAATACGTTACAATCATTGATCAGTTTACATAATTTGAATGTAAACTAGTCCTGGAATTATAAACATATTTCATTATAAAATTCTAATGACTTCCTTCCTTAAAGAAGTTTCATTTTTTACTTTTATTTTTATGTGTATGTTTCTGTGTAAGTATATGCAACATGTGTGTCAGTGCCATGGTAACCAGAAAAGAGTATTTAATCTCTTGGAGATGGAGTTACAGGCAGTTGTGCACAGCTCAATGTAGGTGCTAGGAACCAAACTCTGGTCCTCTGGAAGAGCAGCAAGCACTCTTAACCACTGAGGTATCTCTCCAGCTCTAACTTAAATCTCCTGCTTTTTGCCCTTTCCTTTCAGGGAATATTTTCTGATTTCAGTTTTATCAAAGTCATTTTCAACACAGGAACACTATTTCTAATCAATGACAAGAGTAGCTGTTAGTCTCTATTTCTCCAGATAAAGCGATGATATTTTTATTCAGCAGGGGTCTAAACCATTCGCAGAAATCTCATTTACACCAGAAAAGCAAACATAATTGGTTAAAATAAGATTGATTATCTCCAAGTCATATCTCTGCACGGTATGCCTGGGTTGATTCCCAGGGCATCTAGAGAAATAAATAACTCTTACTAAGTCATAAAGGATCATTGTTTACACTATTTAGTTTTCCGGTCAGTCCTGGCATGGAGTTAACTCTTAGCGACTTTACAGAGAGACAGAAGATTGTTCCCCAGAGGTTAGGTCACTTGCTTGAGGTTACAGTTTCATGAAACTGGAATTAAAATACAGCTATTAATGGATGTCTCCAGAGTACAGGCAAGAGGAAAAAAACTATTTGAAAAAAATGTATCTTATCTTTGAAAATTACCTAATAAATGTTATATAACTCAACATTGATCAAAGCCGTAGTTCAGCGAAATAAATTTTCCACAGGAAATTTTTCTGAATTGAAAGCAGTACACATTATATCTGAAGCTATTTGAGGTTCCAACATTTTCCGTACATGAAAGAAAGAAACAAATTATTCATAAGCCAGACGTATTTTCTTACCTCACGTGCATGCTGCTTAGATGACTGTGTGCTATATGGCCAAGTAGTGTGTAAAAATTAGCCAGTTACCTAGAAATAAAGGTCTAAATAAGGACATGAGAGAAATACTGTATAAAAACATTAGATAATTATTCTACCCTACCTCCATTTATTTTCATTGACACATACTCATTGTATGTATGAATGGGGTAGAGTGTGATTATTCAGAATATGCATATAATGTGTAACAATCATTTCAGGGTAATTAGCATTTAAACTTCTTTACACCATTTCATTGTGCAGGGATCTTTTGAACTCCTCTGTCCTAGTTCCTGATAAAATACACAATAAATTAACACCTCCATACTTTAATTTTGAAGAAATCCAAGGTTTTTTTATGTTTTCCCAGCCTTGTTTCTTAGCCTTCAGGTCAAGACTCCTTGATGGCATCAGTCCTCTTGACTCTACGTACATTCACTCACACACACACACACACACATACACACACACACACACACGCACACACATAGAGCTGCTCTGACCATTCATTCTGTAAGTGATATCAAATCACTGCCTTGTGTAAAGTAGGATGTGGCTGATCCACAGTGAGGGGATCCCGTGATAAAGGTGGAATGCAGAAACTGATCCAGGAAAGGAAATAGCATGAGTGACACTTGATTTCAAATTGTGGTGTGTGCTGAGGGAGTTAGCTTTAGTTTTGAAATGTAGTCACTAATCTACAGGGAGCTAGGCAAAGAGAGGGACTCCAGAAAGAATACAAATCAGACAAAAGTGGAGAACTCAGAAATCTCAAGGGATGAACTAGGAGCCAAGTCTAATATGGAGGTTGAATGAGAAGATGACACCGGAGCAGCCAGAACCCTGAAGCAACCTTCCTGATGTCTATTCACATCATTAAAAGGCCATATGCATCTGGACACATGTAAATGTGCCTATGTATTCCCAGTGTAAAGAACTTAAGCAGATCACAGAGCTTCCATGGCCTAAGGCCAGCTAGGTCTCAAAACAACTTTCTGTGCTCTGGACTAGTCTGTTACTACTAGAGCCCTTGATGTTTGGAATACATACTAAGGACTTTGAATATCAGAAGATTATCACCATCATTATACCTATAACTTCTGAATAAATGTTAACAGAGAGACAATCACCTTTATGCTATGTTAATGAAACATTTACTGTACAATTATATTGCAATAAGTACAAAGGAGTGTATAAATAAAGACAGGATTCACTTTTCTTCTTAGAAAGGCTATGTTCTGTAGAAGCATGGTACTCAGAACAAATGGTAATCAAAAGTGAAGGCAATATGTGACATGCTGTAATCCAGAATAAGCAGGCAGTGGTGTGTGAGTTGTTCTCAAGGTAGGAACAAGGCAGACTACTCTAGGTTTGCAGAGTTGAATTACTGGGGGAGTAACTCATAGAAGTGTGGTGGACTGGAGCTACCAAGACAACCAGCCTCTCCACTGAACAGGTGCCAAATTCACAGCCTCTCCAGTGTGAAGATGGCCATTGTCGGAGAACCCAACCCCTATCATATGAACCCTTTTAATAAATCACCTTTTGTAACACACACACACACACACACACGTGCTATAAATCCTATTTCTTTAGAAAGCGCTCATTAATGTAATGTGATACCACTACAAAAGAGTTTAAATGTCAACTATCTCTGTATCCGGAGTTAGTTATGTAATTGACACCATCCAAGGCTGATGGGATATAGAGTAACTCACATGCTTTGCTGGTGGGGATGGAAAACAGAGAACAGTTTGACAGTCTCTTATAAAACCAAAATCACCCTGCTGAACCCTAGAAATCTCATTCCTATTTCCTCGATATTTATTGACAATAATAAAAACAGTTTATCCTAAACCTGTGGATGCTTTATTATCACTGTTTTACTCATGGTTTTAAAATATTGGTAATGAGTCAAATTTCCCTCAGTTGACAAATAAGCAAACTGTTTCACATTCATACAACAGACTGCTACCCAGCAAAGATCTGAACTACTGACACGTGTGATAGCAAAGATGAATTATGATATTCTAGAAACAGTAAAGCAGTTAAAGTTTCCTAGGACCTGGGTTTGGTGTCTTACATTTATGACCAAGCATTTGGGGGCAGGGAGAAAAAAATGTTCTCTATCTTAATTTTAATGGTAGTAGATTTATAGTGTGTACATTTGTATATCTTAACAGAAATACAATGAATGATGTGTGAATTATATGTCAATAAACTTGCCTTTGGAGAGTGGATATAGCCTGAATCTGTGCTGCCTCGACAGTGGTCATTCTAATCCCAGCCTGTGATCCTTCACCCTGTCGCAATTCAGGGTCTCCACCACTCCTCTAAAACTGATTTTGTCAGCATCAAAGATGACATTCTGATTGCAGAGTTAATTTTTGGTTCTTAGGTTGACACATCATTATATCTCTCTTCTTTCAATATTCTGCTTTCTTGTCTTCTACAATACTGGTCCTCCCTGGTCATTGCTTCTCTACTTGCAGAGGCTCCTTGACTCCTTAAATATTGATGCTTTTAAAGTTCCACACTTAGTCTACTTTTTTCATTTGCTGTTCATTTAGGAGTTATTTTTATTTATTTTTATTTATTTATTTACTTATTTGCACAGGGTTTCACTATGTAGCCCAAGTTGGCCTGGAACTTTCAGTCCTTTGCCCCAACCTCCCAATTAATGGAAATTTGGCTGTGTACCATGATACCCAGCTAAAGTTGAGCACCTTAAACAAGGATATTGCATTTTAAGGTGAGAAGGTGAGAAGGTGAGATGCTTACTTGGTATTGGTTGGAGGAGAGATTTGGCAAAGGGAACCGAAGGAAGGCTGATGGGTGGAGACCGTAAATGGAGAAGTAAGGATCCAACATTGACACCAGTTGTGAAGCTGGGAAGAGCTTTCAAGAAGAAGCATTTGCAGGGAAGTCAGAGAAAGCGGAAAAGTTCCTGAATGAGTAATGAAAACTTGTGGCCAATTTGGTAAAATCTGAATAAGAGTGGGGATCAGTCAGCCAAACAGCAAACAAGGAGAGGGGACATGTCTCAGCGACAAAGTGATGACTTCAGAATGCAAAAGAACTGAACGACATACACTTATCACAAAAATAGTTAAAGAGATAGTGCTATATCCTACAAGAGGAGTCGAGGCATTTTTATATATGATGCATTTATAAGATATTCTGAAAAGACGGCAGGAATAAATAGATGAAAGTTTACCAAGAACTTGGTGAGGGGCTGGTAATATGGTGCGTGTGTGTGGTGTGTGTGGGTGTGTGCATGATGTACCATATATATGTAATGTACTACATATATAGGATATCTATCATAAACATGTAGACTATAAACATCTGTGAGCACTCGAGTCTCCGCACACTTCTGAATGCTGTTTTCTCTACTTACAAAGCTTCTCCTCTGCTTCCTCCCTCAATTCATCCTCCCATCCATGATGCATACATTCTGTCCTGAAGGAAAATCTTCCTTGGTTTCTCCCAGTTCATCTTCGTCCCTTTCCTGAGGCAAGGCTGTTCGATGCATACATTTCAAGTAAAATAATGACTCATTCGTGGCACTCTAATGGAGGTGCTATTTGACGTACATTATATACGTTATATAACTACCAACCTCTTTCATTATAGTTTCCCACAAAAGATTGTAAGCTTCTTTATGTCTTTTATAGGGAAGGGGGAAGCTTTACAGAAATGGTCAGAACACAGTGTCTTCCAAACAAATATGAGTTTTAATTCTGACTCTTATATTTACTAATCTGTATTCTTGAGTAACTTATTAATCTGAGTTTAGGTTTCTATAAAGATGGAGATTATAGTGCCATTTTCTTTATAGTGGTTGCTATGCATTGGTAATTTATTGCTTCATAACAACTTGTTCCCAAATTATTCAGGTTAAAATAGTACCCAATTACTATTTCACAGTTTCTGTTGAATTCAGCTTAGGTGGGTTCTCTGTCTCAGAGTCTCTTGCCCGTCTATGATGAAGGAGTGATCATGACTGGGGGGCTCCTTTGAAGGCTTCACTGAGCAAGCCCCACTCCAAAGCACTGTGGTGGGGTTGCCGGCAGCAGGTTTCAATTCTTTGAGAATGACTGGACTGAGGGCCTCAGTTCCTCTACTACAGTGAATGTTCTTTACCAAAAGTCAGCATGAGAAAAGTCATTAGAGGGTCTTCTGGAAAGATGGAACCATAATTTGTGTGGCACAAACACAAATGCGGCATGCCTTTGTCAGACTTGATTGGTTAGAAGCAAGTTACTAGATCCAGCATACCCTGGTGTGAATACCAAGAATGGGGACTGTTGAAGGCTGAGAAAATCTATCCATTAAATGTAAATAAGAAGTCGATAAAATAAAAACATTCACATAGTTACTTACATCCAATGAACTGATAAACTAAGAGAATGAAAAATTATGCAGTTAACTTGACTTACCACCAGATGGCGGTACATCCTTCAGAGCATTTTGTTATTAAAGTGGAGTCAGAGAGTTTGAGTATGTGCTCCCAGCAGAACCAGAAGAGAAAGGAAAGTTTGTAATAAGGAAATAAACACAGATACATTCAAAACCAGAGTCCTTACCTAATGGAAGTCCTTGAATTTCAGTAGTGTGATAGAATCTGGTCTGCTTTTTTCCTCCAAAATAAAGTACAAACTATGTAAACAAAATAAATAAAGCCACTGCTCGCTTTGATAAATGAGATTTCCCAGATCCTCACCCAGCCCTGATTTCTTTTCTCTTTATCTTAGAAACGTAGAAGATTTTTAGAAAATATTTTTTAATTGATTTATTTTTATTTTATGTGCACAAGTGTAATGCCTGCATGCATGTAAGTACATTCATGTCACGCAGTGCCCACGGAGGACAGAGAAGGGTGTTGGATCCCCCAGAACTGGAGTTATGGATGGTTGTTAGCCACCATGTGAGTTCTGGGATTCAAATCCAGGTTTTCTGCAAGAACAATCAGTGCTCTTAACTGCTGATCCATCTCTCCAGCCGCAAGACTTAGAAGCTTTTCTATTTCCATTTTATATATATAATGCCTATTATATTTTTATAAAGCAAAGTTAAATTTACTGTAGAAAATGCAGTAAGGGAAGAAAAGTAATCCTAACGACCCCTAGAACTGTGCTGTGTGCGCCTTCTCTTTCTCTCCACCTGTCTCTGCCTTCTGCCCTTCCTACATGCATGTTGAGGTTGAATCGTGTGGTCTGTAGAGCTTTCTCACCTACTCTATCACATAACATCCTGTGAGCATTTCACATTTAAAATATTTTCTGAAACGTAATTTTGGTGACCTTTTAATCTCTGAAGATGAAGTTTGTAGTTTTGCAAATCAGGGGCAAATTTTAAAGCTTGGAGTGTCATGAAACATAAGGATCAGTGAGAATAAGGAGGCCTTTGGAAGAACTGCCACTTAGTAGATATGTGAACTTGCCCTATTGTGACTCAGTTCCCTATTATACAAATGTGCTTACCTTGTCAGAGGGATAAAACAAACCAATGTTCAGTGACTGGTTCAGTGACTCATCTATTAATGTTGAAAATCTTTGCTTTTGTTTTTGTTTCTGCTTTTTGTTTTTTGTTGGGGGGGGTGATATTTTTGTAGCCCAAGTTGGCCTGGAACTTGCTACGTAGATCAGGCTGGCCTTGAACTCACAGAGATCATTCTGCCTCTGCCTTCCAAGTACTGGTATTAAGGGCATGCACCAACATACCTCGCTGGAGAATACCTTTTAATGTTACACTTTGTTTGCAGATAGCCTCTATCCAGGAGTTATTTTCTTTTATCCTTATTAAAGTGGTCAAATCTCAAGTTTCATTTATATGTGACTACATGCTAAGATCAGTTAATGTACAATCAATGATAATAAAACATACTTAATATTAAATTACCCATGTTAAGTTGTTATCCATTACTATCATAGTCATATTAGGTGACAGATAGATGCACTCTCTCAGGGAGATTTTGCTTCTACCCATTATTTTGAGAGAATCTTATTTTCTGGAAATGGTATCAAGTTTTATGTCATTGATTCTCAGCATCTACTAAGATGTTTTTATTGTTAGATGTACTGATGTATGTTACCGACAAATTTATAGCATTAAATTGTATCTGCAGTTCAGGAATAACCACAGTTTTGAGCTGTTCTACCCATATACATTTTTTCAAACTTTATATTTTTAAATTTTTATTGTATTTTTTGCATTTCATATCATAAATACGGTCATTTTGATCATGTTTAGATTCCCTCCCCGTTTATCACCTCCCGATAGCTCCCCACACACTGGATTTCATGCATTCTGTTGTATATATTAAGGCCCATCAAGTCAAGTTTATGTCCCCAGATATCTGGTGGTGTGAGTTCATCTACTGGCACCTGGTCAACCTATCTAGCGTCACTCCCTGAAAGGAGACCAACTCTCCCTCTCCTACCCGTTGTCAATAGCTCCTCAGCTAAGGCTGAGGCTTGTTACCCATTTCCCCACTTTTATGCTGTGTTTTTTGGCTGCTTTGAGCTTGCATGGGCTTTATCTGTTCATGTGAGCAAGCTCTCAGCCACCTGGAAAACCCTCTTCCCTTATGGTCATCTACAAGCCCTGGTTCTTAGTCTTTCTACCAACTCTTCCACAATAGTACCAGTATTCTTAACGTCTGAGTCATTTCTCCAGCCCTACGTCCCTTATTTTTGTTTACTAATTTTAATGGTGATTTCGTATTCCTTGGAATTTTTTTCTTCTGAATTATTTGATGTCTGGCTTAAATTATTTCACAAAACACCAGAGGTTTTTGTCTCTTTGGTGGGTGCCTTAGAACTACTCTCAGTTTTTAATTGTGGTTTCTGTTAAGTTACACAGTTGTCTGAATTCAGGGTCCACACAAAAGTATGATTAATAATTAGGAATTATCAGAGAAATTTATGTTTCAAATGATCAAAGCCAAGACAAATGTCTGTCCGCACACACTAATCCCTTCTGCCACATTTGAGAAGCGTTGCTTTCTCCGGGGTGGATGATAGTTAGTGGTTAAGTGAGTACCACTCTTGCAGAGGTTTCAAGTTGGGTTTCCGGCACCCATGTCAGGAGGTTCACAACTGCCTGTAGCTCCAGCTCCGAAGCATCCAAGGTCTCTGGTCTCTGTGGGCTCTGTACTCACATGCGCACCCGCGGGTGCACGCACATTCACACACGCACACACACACACACACACACACACACACACACACCATTAAAAACAATAAGACTAAATCTCTTTTTAGATGCGCTTTCTCTCGTTGATGAGATATCCTATACTAGGATCACATTCACTTCCTCGAGTTCTAGTTCACCCGATTGTCAGTAATCAAAGTCACATCTTTATCTTGACTTCTTTGTCAATACAAAAGTTTCTTAATTCTTGTTTCATATTTTTATAGTCTTTGTTTAAGAAAATATTAACTTTCTCTCTTGAATTGTTTTTGCCAAAAATATTGCTGCCCCATAATATTTTTAAACCTGTACTTATAAATATTTTTAAGACTCTGCTGGTGAGTTTCGCCATTCAGCTTCAGGTTTACAACCTTTGTTCACTGAACTTACTTACTTTCCATCCTAGTGAGCTTTCCGTTGCTGTGATGAAACACTTGGGGAGGAAAGGCGACTTGGGGAGGAAAGGGCTTCCTCCGGTTTATAAATTACAGTTCGTGGTCAAGGGAAGTCAAGGCAGGGAAGTCAAGGCAGGAACTTGGTGCAGGACCTGAATCAGGGGCCATGAGAGAACACTGCCTACTGCCTTGCTCTTCCTGTCTTGCTCAGCTACCCCTCTAACGCAGCCTAGCCCACCTTCCCAGGACTGGGCCCTCTTCCGTCAATCATCAATTAAGAAAATGCCCCACAGGCTTGACCCTAGGACAGGAGAAAACTCCTGAGTTCCTTCTTCCCGGGTTATTATACTTTGTGTCAAGTTGACAAAAACTAAGTCACGTATTTCATTTTCTCCTTGATTATAGATTTTAATGCTTCTGATATTTCTTATTTCATTCTAATGAAATTACTTTTATGGTGTTTAATATTTTAATCTATGCTCTTTCATTATCAAGGGGGAAATGGGCTCATACTTTAGTAAGTGTTCACCCTAGACAAAGAACTCAACACGTTGTTAATAAGCTTCAAGTTCTCTGTGTTGGCAAGGTCTTTGTTGATATAATCATGATTTGAGAGTACATCATTGTTTTAAAATGGCTCTTTTTACATTTTGGAGTAATTTTGGAAAATGATGTCACAATTATAAGTTTTATTTGAGTTTGTGAAATGATTTAATCAAAACTTCAAATTGAACTGGTTATATTATGTCTGGTCCTTTAATAAATCTATTGTACCGGTATTTTATAACATGCTATCTTAAACTAATTAAATTTTTAATTATGATATATTTAGCATGAATGTGTATGTTTCAAATATTATATATATATATATATATATATATACCTTAAGTTTTTTAGATATCAGATCCTACATTGACCTTACTGTCTAGATGCATGTGCTCCTTTCACTAACGTCCACTGCAACATGGTCATCTGCAACATGGTCATCCCTTCTCACCTGGGGTCGCAAGGTTATTCAGAAAGAAAAATAATTCCATTACCTTTTACCATAAGTCCTACTCAGTCCTTTTTCTCTCAGAAGCATTAAGACAGATTTTTAAAGTTTAATTTCTGTTCTCTAGTCCTTTACTCACTTGGGACAGCTTTAAATTTTGTTCTTACTCACATATATGATTTAAGAAAAAATTAATTTGAATACAATAAGGAAGAAGAACACAGAATACAGCATAGTACTTAGCCTAACAGGTTCTCACCAACTGAGGATACCTGTCCAGTCAGCTCCTGGGACACAGGGCTTCATGAGCTCATGCATTTAATTGTGTACAGAGAACACATTTCTAAAATGTTCTCTGTGTTCCTTCATTAAATTGAATTCTAGTTTTCTTTCTTCAGCTTTTTGGAAGTACAATTCCTTTGTTTTATAGAGTACTAGAGATAAACAATGGATACATGTTTATTTTTCTATCTGAAACACCAACTTTTCAAGTCCATACAAACCCACACCATTTATTTACCCAATCACCATACAATTGCTCTTTATTCTTTCCTTAAAAACACCAAACCAAAAGAAACATTGATTTCTTTAATAACCCCTTTTCCTTTGAGGACACCAGGGAGTTTGACTCCACTCTCAGTTCTAAAGAGTATTCCTAACCTCCTTCCTACTCTTGGTTCATTTAGAAGTGGGTTTCATTTAAGGTTTGCTGATATCTTTTAGGAAATTTTGGTCTATGCTGTGAACGTTAAAGGACAAGGGAGTTCCTACTGTTGTTGAACTTGAGGTCAAACAACCCTGGAGTTGTATTTCTTTGGATGCACTCCTTATAGGAGCCAATAAACGTTGCTATTGTCTAGTAAAATTTCATTTAGGCTTTCTATTATTTGACATCGAATTATCTTGACTTATATTTAACCAAAATCCGATGTGGGACCTGGAGAGTTTCTACTCTGTGTTTGCCAGTAGAAATGTGTCATCATCCCTATTTACTGAGTAGGCTAGGGAATGGTCAAAACCCACAGAGTTTTATGTTAGGAAGGCAGTTCCTATTCAGCTTCTGGTAGCTGTGAATCTCAAGTGGTAGCTCACATATTTCACAGTTACTTCAAGTCAGTGGGATACTAGCAAAGACCCAGTTCCAGCTAGAATTTTTCTCTTGGCCTGGTATCTTCTTTAGCACTAGGCTGTATTGCATAGCGTCTCTGTCCTTGTTCTTATTGTTGCCACGAGTTGCCATTTCTGAAGGTATGTAGGAAGATGGAACAACATACTCCTCTAGTGGCCTCCAACAAGCAGCCAAGAGGTAATTCCCCAGCTCTCATATCAGTGCAGATGGGGTCTCAGAACCAAGCCGTAAACTGTGGAATGGGGCCATGCCTCTCTGCCGTCCCTATGGGTGGGATGAGTTTATATTACTGCTTTCTTCATTTTATATTGTATGTTTTCATTCAGTACCTTTGGTCAATTTGCTCAGTAAGTTATCTTTTAATTTTATTTTAGGAATTTTGTCACTTTTCGTCTTTTTGTGATTTCATATATGTTTTAATAGATGCAGGCAGAAGCTACTAAGTAGACGATTCTCTAAACTAGCATATGCCTTGCTTTTCAGAAAACACCATTGCTCTTCAAACTTTCCATCCTTTATTCCTGTTAATACATAGCTGAGTCTATGAAAGCTGTAGATGTTAATAAATGCTTTTGGGATACTAACAGATCTGGCATTGGGTAACTGACTTATTTAAAGGGTGTATCATGAATTTCACGGTGAGTCTTGGCATCCAGCCCCATCCCACCCCCAGGTTTGAACTGACTGAGCAGACAGAGAATGCTTCTTAAGAGAAGTTGATTTATTCCAGGATACTTATAAAGGATTCATCCCCGGGGAGAGAGGGAAACGGAGGTGTTGCATGGCGGGACCTCATTTTCATATGTCCCCCCAGGATCTCTGGAAAACGTGCACAAGAATGGTGCCCTGGTGCTGCGCCCACCTCTCTCCTTCCCAGCCTTCCCTGCATTTCCACTAAACCTCCCCACTTAAGTCATTGATTAGTTGGCTGTCAATCACATTTGGAAGCCCATCCCTCACATCAGAGAGAAAACTGCTTTTCTATGCAACAAAGGGTTTGTGTGGTGTGTTTGTGTGTGTATGTGTGTGTGTCTGTGTGTGTGTGTCTGTGTGTGTTTAGTATGTACACATCTATGCATATAATATATATGTGTTTGGGGATGTTATTGTGGGGTCCAGAGGTTGACCCCGGGTCTCTTCCTCAACCATTCTTCATCAGTGACCTCCAGGGATCTGTCTTCCTGTCTCCATTCCTCCAGCGCTGGGGGTTATAGACATGCACCCTTGTACCCAACTTTTGCATGGGTTCTGTGAACTGGATCTCAATCCTCAGGCTTATACAACTGGTACTTTACTGACTGAGCCATCTCCCTACTCACATGGAAAGTTTTATAAGCCCTCTAAGATTCAATTTAATACCTACCTTATTTAAAAGCTTTAAGAAATAATGTAATATAGTGCATAAGACCTACATAGTAGCAGAAGTTGTTCTTAATAGCATGTTTGTGTCTGGTGCATATTTTGGTACTACTGAAAAGAGAACCAAGGATTTCATGAGTATTCTGCATATGTTAATGAAACAGAACTAAGAATTCATAAAACATGTATATTTCTAACAAATTATATTATAAATGTTTTTAGGTGAATACTAAAGTTAGAGTAATTTTATACCTTTTAAAGAAGAATCAAATTCAAGACATCAAGAAAAATATATTACTTTCTAGAACTTTGTATTTTCCAAGCTATTTGTGAGTTAATTACCATATCCAGGGCTCACAAGCATCACAGGCGGACAATACTGAAGTGTTCCTTCTCATCTTCATATTGACAAAGCTAAAATTAATAGGAACTAACAGGCTCCTTTAGGATCTCACACTGACTTGGTGACATCATTGGGACATTTAACCTTGGAAAACCTCATTCCTCTTCCAAAGTTATTCAGTAAGCCCATCAATATATGGAAAACTACAAGAAGGTAAATGAGTGTCCTCTACAAAACATCAAATTTTTCATCACAAGCATATATTAAGGATGAAATAAAAAAATAATTAGAATGAAGATAAAGTATGAATGGGAATTCTTTGTTACATTTTAATTGGTTCTGTTTGTTCAAGGACATACCACTTGGTAAGTTAGAGACTTGAAGTTTTGGCCATACAATAATTTTAAACACATAGTCTAGTGAAGTGGTTGCAGATCTTTCTGCATCAATTAATTTGTTGGTTTTGAAGATCCTGACCACTGGTTAGAGACAGTTTAAATGTCAACTCAAAGTCTGTTTTCCTGAATCCATACATTTATATATCTAGATAAAATTTGTATCTCTTGAAGAGTCTTCTGTCCTTTAATGGAAGCTTCTTCAGTTCTTTTGGATTATCTCTTTGGAAATCTTTTGAAATTCTAGACCTCTTCCCACCTTGAAAAACATTCATAATTACCTAGAAGCACTAGTAGAAGTGCTGCATCTGGGCCCAATTCATATTCACAAATCTAGGTTTGTATAAAAATGTCCTAAGAATATGCAGGTTTTTTTTTATGTGTCTGAGTGTATTGCCTCCAGGTATGTAAGTACACCCATGTCCTGCACTGCCATGGAGGTCAGAAGAGGGAGTTGGAGCCCTTGGAACTGGAATTATGGATGGTTGTTAGGCACCGTGTGAGTGCCAGGAACCAAACTCAGGTCCTCTGCAAGAGCAACCAGTGCTTTTAACTGCTGAGCCATCCCTCCAAGCCCAGGATCTGCATTTTTAAACATAATCCCCACCAAGCGAGTTTTAGGCTATTAAAAAATTTTAATTCACTAGTTTATCCCCAAAAGATAATAGCACAAATGTCCACATATGCTTTGGCATTATTTTGTAGCTTTGCAGGAAAAAGAATATTAAGATGGTTCTGAGAAATGACAAGCAGCCTTACTAAAGAATGTAAAGTCAGCAGAAAGATTGTAAGAACCAGGGTTGGTCCATGAACGCAGGGAAACAGAGGCTTTCAGGCCACTGGAAGCTTGCACACATGGACTTGTGGCAATGGTGGCACTGAGCACAGGACCCATGCTGACTCAGTCAGACAAGAGCCCAACGTGGAGCTAGGGAAATGTGCAGGCCCCATCCTTAGCCTGGGAACTTTTGGCAACTGATTACCGATGGGCAAGGGAGAGTAGATCTTCTTTAAGATCTCTCGATAAGCCAGCTAGACTCCAGTAGATGAACTTTCACTGAAAGACATCTGGATACAAATTCTTGACTGGATAGGATTTAACATACATGACAGAATGCATTAAGTTCAGTGGGGGGAGGTGGGGAGGACTGTGGGAGGACACGGAGGAAGGAGGGGCTCTAAATTTGATTAAGAGCTATAATATGAAATACACAAAAACTCAGTAAAACTATTAAAGAAAAAAGAATGTAAAGTTAGTTCTTACTTTGGCAGAGAGAAAGCAAATACTACAAGAAGCAGCAGGACATCCATTACACTACAAAGCGGGTTTCTGTAATTCCCCATAACTGCAGTGTTTAATCGTTTACTTTTGACAAGAAGTGGGGATCAAAGGGGCTAAGCATAAGCAAAACCATTTCTGATGATTTACTGATTAATGCCAATTAGGATAGTTCCAGATGAACTGGGCTGAGTTTCTCTAAAATAACCTTTCAAAGAAACATCAACAAGAGCGAGCGTGTGCACTGCTGTACTTTCTGCATGTCTGTACATAAAGTAACTCAAAACCACTTATCTTACCCACTGAACTACAGTGCAGCTTGGAAGTGTAAAGTCATCCAAAATGTAGAACTGAAATACAAAACTTTGGGGGTATTTTTGCCTCTCATTTGAAGATGTCAGAATATTCTCACAATGGGCCAAATAAAATCTTCCTCGGGGTTCAGTGTACTTTATCTGAGCCAAAATACAGTTCTGAACAAACATCAGTTCTAGAGAATGTCTGTGTGTCCCATACTTCAAATAGTGTGGTCACAGAGCAGAGAGCACAGGGATGGACACAGAAGAAACAGCCCTGCCTCCAGCTGTACACATAATAAAATTCCATGCAAAAATGCATCAGCGATAGTCACAGCACATTTCCCTGGTATCTTTAAGGATGTGGTGACCCACAGAAAAGAACCTTTACATGACACGCTTTTCTCATTCTTATAAAAAATGTTTTATTTTAATCATTTCACATTACAGAGTTTCTGATATGTACTTTCTTACACTTCTGTTTAGAATGTATCATTTTTGTATATTGTTGATTTGCGCTGATTATTGTCCTGTGCTATTCAGATAGGAATGTTGCCCCTTTTTAAAAACTTTATTGAAAATATTTTCTTTGCCCTTGATCTGGGCTTATTCTCCTTCTTATAAACCTATGAATCATAAGTTTGGTCTTGTTATAGTGTCCAGGAGTTCTTGCATGTTCCACTCCTGGGTTTTTTTAGATTTAAATTTTTCTTTGACTCCGTGACTCAGTTTTCTTCCTTGTCTTCAAGTCCTCATATTATTCTATCTTTACTTGATTCATTCTCTTGGAGAGACTTTGCACTGATTTTTTTTTTTTTTTTTTTTTTTCTTTTACTGACTGAATTTCTCATTTCAAGTTTTATTTCAGTTTGACTTTTCTTCAGAAAGTCTTTTCTTTATTAAAAGTTCCCTTTATTAAATTCTGTCTTCATGTCTTGAATTATAGTCTTCATTTCATTCAACTGTTAGTGTTTTCAGTCTTCATTCTGGGGTTTATGTGCATCCTCTTTGAGTTCCCTGCTATTTTGAAATCATTGCCTTCATGAAAAATGCTGCCTTTTATTTGAGGATGTCAGAATAATTTTCTCACAATGGACCACACCTCTGGGTTCGCTGTATTTATCTGAACTACAATATAGCCTCATCTGGGAGTTGGTGTCAGGGCCATTACTCAATGTCTAGTTGCCAGCTGTCATTTGTGGCCAAAAAGATACGCACACACACCTTTTTTTTTCTGATCTCTTCAGTCGTAAGCCAAGACATCTTCTAGTCAGGTTTATTTTACTTGTGCCTAAAATAATAACAAATAATTAACTAGGCCCTAAAAAGCTATTTTTAAGAACAGAGGTCACTAACTGTAAATGACTTCTGGAGAACTGAAGTTTAACTATTACTGACACATATCACATTGTAGACACTATGAAACACAGATGTCCTCTGAAGCAAGTGAAGCAGAGGTGAGAATTATGACAAGACGAGCAGCCTACACGAACACTCACCATGATCAGGAACCGCACGCTTTGAGTAGCTGCCTTTCTTGGGCCTTACAGCAGCCCTCTAAGGCCATCACTGCTTTCCCTCAGATTTTAAAAAAGCTGTGTCAAAACTGTGAAGCTATGGGGTCTTAATATAGTCAGCATATTCTCTATTTAGCAATTCATCTTTCATTGAGAATCAAGACAAAATCTGAGGAATCTGTAGAGCCACTGAGCTCCAGAATCTTCTTCTCTATTCACTATTACAGCCATGCTGAATGGCTATCCTTTCTGAACTATGCAACTTCTATGCCAGGAAACCTGCTGTCTCTCAAGACAGCTGACTCTGCTCTGTTCATGTCAACTCCTAGAAGATTCGGCCTAATGCAGCGTGCCATGCCATCTTACCTTGGGTGCCTTGTGCCCAGGTGAAGCCAAATAAATCATCAGATAACAAGAAACAGACACTCAACAGCAACATAAAGACCCTTCTGGCATGCTCTGGGTTCGCTCTACTTCAGGTCCATCATCCCCATTCTTTGCAACAATTTTTCTAGTGACAAGTTTTCAAATAAACTTACTATTAATATACCTTTCCTCATTGAAATATGTACCTTTAATCTCTGGTTTAAAATAAAAATATTAATGTTACATCTGGAGTCAGAGAGGTACTGATATTTCCTTTGTCTCAGATGTTATCATCCACCATAAGCCCCAGTGATACTAGAAATTCTAGAAACCATGTGACAATAGGTTCACATTTCAACAACAGGCATATGTATATAAAGCCATATGTTATGCACTTTCTATAAGCGTTAATTATTGTTACTGGCTGTCATGTGTGTTGTCAAGGACAGCCCAGGAGCCTTCACCTCAGACATCATGTCTCCTTCATTGTTTGTGGTTGCTTAATCTTAGGTAGAAAGAATAAACATTCTCTGCTTTTCTCGGTTACAATAAACACTCGACTCCATTCCTTGCCACAACTTCTCATAAGACATTCCAGATCAAGTCATTTCTGGTCAAGAAACACAAACAAAGTCATCTCATTTCCCAACAGAGTCAATGGAAACTGTTCATAAAATAATGTCCCAGAGGAAACACTAGAGAAGAATCAAGCTGGGTCCAGAAAACACTGCATATGAGATGCACATATATTCACGTTACAGCAAAGTCACTGTCATCTTTGTATGTCAAGCTGAAAATATCACCAATGTTATGACATTTAGACTCTTTATTGGGAATCTGATTTTTCTCTTTGTGTGTATGCTGGCAGTACTTGGGTGGTTCAAAAATCTATGTGGAAATTCTGTTCACAAGAGATAAAATAGCTATTCCCCGAAGTTCATGGAAAGCTACAAGAAACACGTTCTAGTTGCTACAAGAAACACGTCTTGCTTGCCGGTGTCCATCCTGCTCTTCCATTCCATTCTTCTTGTTCTACTCTGTTCAGATTTCTCTCTTGTGCTCATTCATTTTTCTCTCCTTTTGTTGTAATAGATAGATTAATTTACATGGCATTGCATGAATAATTAAGGTTTGCAAATGTCTTAGTTACTTTTCCTACTGTAGTGGTAAAACACCATGACAAAAGAAATAAATTTAAGGGATAAAGGGCTTATTTTGGCTCACAGCTCAAGGTGCCTTCCACTATAGTGGGGAAGTCAAGGCAATAGGAGCTTGAGGCGAAAAGTCACATCGAATCCACAGTCAGGAAGCAGCAGACAGAGCAGGGATACTTGTGCTCTGTGCTCGGCTCACTTTGTATTTTCAAACAGTCCAGGATCACAGCCCTGTGAGAAGTACCACCTGGGAGATTTGTCTTCTCACCTCAGTTAACCTAATCAAGATATCCTCCACAGGCATGCCTGGAGGCCCATTTCCCAGGTGATTTTAGATCTCATCAAAAAGACAATTGATGTTAACCTTCACAGCAAATATTGTGTACTTTGTGCCAGAGTTTTTTTTTTTCATTTGTCACATTTCTATCTATGATTTCAAATATACATCTAGCAAATAACACACACACAAGTATATCCAGGATGTGTATCTCACTGTTGTTGTTGTTCTTGTTATTGTTGTTGTTTTAAGTATCTATGCCCGCTGTCTTGGTCATTTTTTCACTGCTACAGCAAAATCCCAGAGACTGAGTAGTGTATAAACAAAGACTTGCTTCTTACACTTGCATTTCTGGAACTGGGAAGTCCAAAAGCAGGCACCAGCATCTGCTGGGGTTTCTTGTTTGTCTTAACACAGTCCAGGACACACATGGGGACAGACAGAGTCTGAAAGCTCAGGCTTCTCTTCCTTTTCCAAAGCCGCTAATGCCATCATGGGCACTCCAGCCTCAGACATCATCCAGGGCTCATCACTCCCAGAGATTACACCCACGGACACCATTATCATTTGATTTGCAGGCTACATTTTCACCACATGAAATTTTATGAACCACAAATTTTAGGCAATCCCCCAGTTTTTAAATGAATGTTTAAATTTTGATAACCTTTCAAAATGAAATATATTTTATTTATTTTGCTCTTAAAAAACTCATTTAAAAGTCCATTCTTCAGGGGTGAGGGGATAATTCAGAGTCAGTAAAGTGCATGCTTCACAGGCATGGGGATCTGACTTTGGATCTTCAGAACCCAAGTAAAAGCTGGGCTCAGGGGAGCATCTGAAACCCCAGCAAGTCCCCATAGATTGCTGGTAAGCCAGTCTAGGAAATCAGTGAGAAACCCTGCCTTCAAAATTAAGGTGAAAAGTAGTCAAGGAAGGCACAAAGCATTGCCCTCTGGCCTCCACATGCAACACACATGCACACACGTGCACCTACACATGTTTTAGAAGTTCATCCTCTGTGCCTGTTAAGATTTTTCAGATAACCATTAGACAGAATGCTTTTGGTCACAAAGAAAATGCATGTCCACCTTTCTCCAGTACTGCAAGTTTATCTAAACTAGATGCCTCATGAAGCAGAATTATGTGCGTTTTCACTCACCACCAAACCTACTGCATATAGACACCATGATAGTGGCACATAAGTGAGGACTTCAGTAGAGGAGAGTTAAAAGAACGGATGAATACTAAACCAGCCCAGAAACACCACTGTGGTATCTTCTGCATCACATTTTTCTGCCTTATGGCCTGGTTTCCTGCACAATTTACTGAACCTCAGTTGCAAGACCAGTTTTTAAGCTCATTCAACAGTCTACCCTAAGACATCAATGACTGCCTCAGGACATCTCTGCTGGCACAGCCTATGCAAGACCCTCATTGGTCTTCGTATCTCTCCTCTCAGAAAAAAAAAAATTTTAAAGGCAAGTACCAGTTATAGTATTGCTAAACACTACATACATTTAAACTATCCTGCTTTATAAAACTAAATGAATTTGAGAGTAGAACGTGGCTATTGTTTCACAGTAGAAGGATCTCTAAGACTGAGAGCATCACATAAGAACAGGCATCCATAGGTATCCACAGATCATTGCTTCAACAACTACTGAGGATCCGAAATCCATGGATACTTCAGTCACCTGTATGAATAGTGTAGCAACTGCACACTTATGGTCACATTGTGCCCTGTGCACTTTAAACCACCTCTAGATTACTTATAATAGCTAATATAACATAAGTGTTATGTAGATAGATATTCTTTGGTCAATAATGACAAGAAAATTCTTACATTTTCAATACAGACCTAATTTTTTAAAATTCAGATAGGTCAATTTTAATAGCAGTTCCTTTATATATTTATTACTAACAATTACAATAAGATTTCCTTTTTGTATTTTTTTGCAAATTTTTGAAAACCAGAATATCTAATGACCTACTCTATTATCTTCTTAACCAAGCTACCACAAATTCTGTTTACATTCTTTCACGTCATTGTATTTCATCTCAGGCTTGAGGCTTCTGAAGCATGTGGACATACTTGGAAGTCACTGGTGCTTCCTTGGGTCAAATCAAAACAAAGACATAATGATGTCACTCACATGCTTTCAAACAATACAGTCCTGATAAATTATTAGGGATGAATGTGAAAGAGATCTCAGCAACAAGAAAATGAAAGCAAAGAAATATATCACCAAATTCATTTACATAGAGTACTCGTTGATCTCGGCATGCATAGATTATTCAAATAGTTGCTGTACTGGCTAATCTGGTAGCTCTCTCGCCCACTCATAACATTACCAGCAGTAAAGAATAGTGCAAGGCTTAGGCCTAAATCAGCTTTTTGTCATAATCCTATTCCGTTCTAGCATTCTCAAAAGGATTTCGTCCTTGCCTTTAAGTGGCTCACTTCCAGGACCCTGATCGCCCTCCAGAGTAGAGCTTCTTAGTTTGAGGGCCTTTGTTTGTTTGTTTGTGTTTTTGTTTGCTTGTTTTTCAATTCAGATCAACCTTTTCAATTTTGCTCGCGGGACTCTCTGCACTGACAGTCAAGTCCAGACCCCGCTCCACCTAGGAGAGCCAGAAAGATTTTAATCTGCAGAAAGATTCTTTCACTTTTGCCATGGGCATGACTCAGATCCTCTGGTGGAGGGGCAGGGAGCTTGGCACTAGGGCTGAGGGTCACCTTGTGAAGGTCCTTTACTAGGATTTCTGGCTGTGAGCCTGAATCTTCGGGAGACTTTTCTCCGTGGGACATCTGTCTGAAAAGACCCGGGGTGCTGTTGACTTAAACATTTTTTGGATGGCGATGGGCAGAAGCCTCGAAACAGCTCCCGTAATAAAGTTACTCAGTTCTGGAGAGACAGAAGTCCCAGACTCCAGCAAGCACAGGTGAATCAAGCCCGGGATGGTTTTTTATTAATGTTCCTGCTGTTGAGTTGGATGAGTCCGTGGATGTGGCCTTCACGGATAAGGATGGCCAATGGAAACTCCTGGTACAGCTTTGGTGAAGAGAGCTTCCACCGCCTCCCTTCACTTTTCTCCCCTTTCCTTTCCCTGCTGCAGCAATAGATTTGAACTTCTTTCATTTTTATATCGTGTATGTTCTGCCTGCATGTATATAAGTACACCATGTGGGTGCAGTGCCCATGGAGACCAGAAGGAGGCGTCAGAGTCCCTAGAACTGGAGTTACGTGTGGTTGTCAGCCATCATGGAGGTGCTAGGAGTTGAACCTGGGTCCTCTGGAAGAGCAGCCAGTGCTCTTAACCTCTCCAGCCCCTACTGTGAACTTCTTAGTCGCTATTCCAAAGCAGAATAGGTGTGAAAAATTAAAGCAAGGACTGAGACCGTCGCCCAGTGGCCAAGTGCTTGCTGAATATGCACCACTCTCAATTTTGGGACCCTAGCACCGAAAACGTGAACAGCAGGGTATGATGGTATTTGCCATAATTCCATCACTGGGGAGACTGAGGCAGGAAGCCAGCCATGGCTACATAATAAGACCCCATTGTTCTAAGAAACAAAACAAACTAAAAAGAAATACAACATTTCCATTGTGGTGAAGAAAAATAAAATCAAAATTTAATATTCCATATTCACAGTTGTCCCCAGTCCCGGTTTGTGTGGGGATTCCTTGGATCTCATTTCCCTGTTAGTTAGTGTTATGATCATATTAACAGTGACTAGTGAGACCTAAGGAAGGGAGGCGCCTCATGCTTAGCAGGGATTGCATCTAAGAATATAACAAAGCTGGCCAGTAAGTAGCACAGCTGAGTCTTGCATTAAGTCCCACTGATGCAGCTTGAGAGTGAGTGAGTCAACACTGAGTCCTCACCTCAGAATAGCACAGAGCATCAGAAACTTGCTCTGTCAACCTACTAGGCTTTGGTTGGATAGCTCTTTTTATTTTTTATAAAAACATGTTTGGAGACTGGACTGGTTTTCACATATTAATGGTGATACTCATAGGTAACTTGCTTTTTTCTTCTTATTAGGTAATATAATTGGTATTATTGCTGCAGAACTTAAGATATTTGTTTAAGCACTAATATTTAGTATTCTAGCAGATGGTATTGTTGTATGAAAAGTAGAACTCTAAATAAAGGGAACTGGATTTATTTATGCATGGAACCCTTTGTTTTTATATTTAATTCCTTCTTGAATTTCTATTTATTGAAAAGAAGAAAATATCAAAGTGAATTACAGTATATCAAGACAAAACTTTATATATATATATATATATATATATATATATATATATATATATAAAATAAATTCAGTGTCCTTTTTTCTTAGCAGGGTCTCACTATATATCTCATAGAGTCCTCAAACTCATGATTCTCCTAACTCAGCTTTCCAAGTGTTTGGATTACAGGCATGTGCCTCCATGCCTGGCTCCCTTTCTATTCATTAATATAATTTATTCCTATTAATGTATAAAGATATACCAAGTAGTAGAAATTTTGCTATAGTGATTATTATTAAATGTGGTATTATCATGAAATTATATGCCAAACTAAAAGAATTTCAGAAAAAATAGAGAATTCTTAGTTAACTGAATTGGCCTCACTGACGCAAAACAGTGGCAATCTATAATCTACCTCAGTCCATCAACACTTGAATTTAAGCAGCCAAATCACAGTGAATAAATATCCAGTTAAAAAGACCGGCAGATGCAGTCCCATAAACATTGCCTAATCCTTTTATTTTGATTGACAGAAGATTTTTTTTCTTTGCCCAGTCAGTGAAATAACCAGTGACAGAATTTTCAACCTATTTCCCCACCTTTAGTGGAAAAGCACATCCAATAATTTGGCTTTATTTTACTGTGGAGATGTCTACAGACTTTATTTGAAACAGAGAGAGCACAAATCACTGTTACTTTTCATTTAATTCTGCTTAATCTTCAGTCTTTTGACTTTTCTACAGACATTCTCATCCCTTCATTTTTAACAGTGGTAAAATTTAAATGTCCATATTTAAGGGCAATGTATTGACAAGTTATCAGTAGTTATTTGTGAAACATAATTTGTATTCTAGGGTTTAAGGAAAATATACAACAATATAACTTTAAGGGAAACACTGTCACCTCTATATGTTGACTAATTTCAAATGAAGGCAACTCTAGCTGTAAGGAAATAAGCATCCTATTTGGGGCCTTGACTGTCTTAAATTCAGTATTAATAGCCGCCTGGCAGGTCCTCCTCTTTCGAATTTCTTTGACTTCACTCTTTATGTATGTCTGTGGGACTGACCTTTTTGTAAGGAGCCACATTGGTCTAATATCTGACATTTGCCCCATTCCCACGGGCAGAAAGTAATTAATAAATAAACAATAAAAACGGCAAGTTGCAGATCTCTGATCTGGCTGCATCATCTAACTCTTTCTAATTCAGTTTTCCTTCATAAATATTCCATGCCAGCCAGACTGCCAAACACATTGTGAGTTCTGAATGCTCTGAATTTCCATTGGGAGTGTTTGTTCACTAATTTGTACATAAAATGATGCTTTTTGTTAGTCTGATTCATGGGTAAAACTTATATGAAATTCTAGTTCTATAACAGTTCCCAGGCCATCCTGGAGAGGCTGAACGTTCTATGGTCTCTGAGGCCTGGACAGTTCACTCGGTCCTGCCCAGTGGACCTTTTCGATGCTGCACTGACTAACACTATCATTCTGTTTATCACAACTTTGTCTCCTCCCATTAATAAACTCAGTGAGGACAGGGCCTGTTTGTCATGCAATGTTATCTATAAGACTTTATGCATGGTAAATATGACATCAGTATCTGTTTACTTGATTTAAATTTTAATGTTGAGTTATAATGTCAAAAGATTTATCACTATCTCAGACTCAAAGGCTCTCACAAAACCTTTGTTAAATCTGGTTTGATGTTGCCTATGTTTGCACCTTGCATATTATCTACAGCCACTGGAAGCCTGCTGTTTTTACAATTTGTTTTTACAAGATTTGAACAACAACCACAAAATCAAATATTTGATTAAGGGGAATATCTGCTGAGCATGATGATACATCATGTATGTATCAAAACTGTGCACAACGTACTTTCATAAATGAGCCATTATATTATAATCACATCAAAGGCAGGTCTCTGCCCTCCGCATTCCACTTCTCACAATATTCTGTGAGACTAGGACACTGATTGGTACTTTGTAAATTTTCCAAGAAAGATAAATTAAACTTTTTAATCAAGGGTCAAGATGTTTCTGCTGTTAGTGAGTTATAAAAGCAATTACAGTGCAAACTGTCATGATAAATACAGATGATGCATTTCAGGCTTTGGAAAGATTTAGATGAATTTCAAGGGTACATGAAAAGTTTTGAGAGATAATTTGAAGAACTGTGTCTATAAAGACATTTTATGTTTCTGTGTTTGTTTATGACACAGTCTTCTGGTGTAGCCCAGGTTATCTTGGCCTTCACTATGTAGCACAGGCTGGCCTCAAACTCAAAATACCACTGCCTCAACCTCCAAATTGTTGAAATTATGAGCATATATCATCATGCTCAGCAGATATTCCCCTTAATCAAATATTTGATTTTGTGGTTGTTGTTCAAATCTTGTAAAAACAAATTTAAAGAAAACTTCTTTTAATGCATAAGTTTAAACTCTTGATAAAGTTTAACTTGCATTAGGATATTCCTTTAGAATTTAATTTGATTTATAATCCTTTGTTCATTCTCTATATCCTTAAAATTATTAAGTAGCAGATACATTCAGTTCAGTCTTACTCTTTCTATTCATGGAACATCTGTAACACGTCTCTTTAGTACTGGGCAGGCACTGTGGGAAGCTGTACAATTAGAACATTTTCCATTTTCACAGAACCTAAACATTTTTAGAATTAACAAAGCTTGTATGAAAATAATCCATGCAGAGTACAGCATAAATATGATGCATATACTCTAGTCAAGTGCCCAAATGTCTGGTACGTAATTGGCGGTAGGTAGTAAAAGACCAGTATTGCCCAGTTAAAAAGCCTCACAAATAGAGCACTTTGGGCTTGGGATAAGATTTAATGCTTTATAAATATTTATTATTCTAGAAAGATCATTAATTAATCCATTCAAAAGATTAATTATCAAATGAATCTTTGGTTTTAGGGATTTGGGAGAGGTACAAATATAAGTCAAATATTAAACTAAGATTTAGACATAGATTATTGACTAAAACACATTTTCTTTCCCTCATGGAATTTACAGTCTAATGAGATTCTAGATCAATCTACTGCCCATGTAAATCTCTCCTTAAGGCTTTCCAAAGCATAGGGCAGTACTAACACCCAAACTTTCTATATTATCTTTCAATGCTCCAGCACTATTTAAATCTTTTTCATTAAGGATAATTCTTTGGATTATTTTTAGTAATGGCCAACTCATATTGAGAACAAAAATTTACACAATAAACAAATTTGCAAGCACTGTTCATAACTCAAAACAATCTTTGAAAAAACTCTACGACGTAAATACCGATGTTCTACCCATTTACCTAAGACCCTAAGTGAAAATAGCCTACTCAGGACCACATAGCCTAGCTATGATTTTTTTTCACTCAATACTATCACTATGGGAACCTTCCTGTTACAGTTTATAAGAAAGAGAGTAAAATAACAGGATAAACAGTGACTGAGCCAAGGGCCAACAAATTAATTGTTTGTATCTAAGATCATTGTCCCAAACAGAATTTTCTTCTTTTTGATTTATTTTTTTAATAATGTTAAAACTGTATGTATAAAATAAAAAGTTTTAAATAAAAAAGGCAGGTATAGACCAAAAGGGGAATCACATCTGTATTAGTAACTAGGATAAATGGTGATGCACAGTTATCAATTAATAGAGTGTCAGATTGGATTTTATACCATGGTTTAGGATCAAATTATAGAACTATTTTAGAATTTAGACTTTGATCTTTCTAAACATCAATTTCTTCTGTGAGAAAGAACTAAGAACATGTGTCTTAAAAAACTCCAATGATCCTGGCCAACAGAAATGTAGTGTGATAAAGGCCCTGGGACAATCATGAAGTGCTCTACATATGCCATTTTCATTTGTTCTTCTGAATTTATAACCATGCTTAAGAAGTGTCACATTCTTGTCGCCTTCATTAAAAGAGTTTGTATAACTCCCTTATTAGCTGCCGTTCTTTGTCTTGAAATAAAGAACAAGAATTTCTTTTATATAAAAATTTTATATTTTTTTACATTTAATTTATGGGGGAGGGGCATGCTGAGACATACCTGTAGAGGTCAGAGAATAATCTGCAGGAGCTGGTTCTGCTGTTCCATGTGGTAGTCAGAGAATAAACTCAAGTCATCAGGCATATTGACCCTGAAGGAACATTTTAAAAAGAATGGCACGAAAGACTGCTGCATTCTCTTTAGTAGAGATTTGGGTCCCTGCAGAGGTGTTCCCACAGACTATCTGGTGAAGGAAACTGAGACTTAAAGAGGAGAAGGTGGGGTGGGGCTGAATTTGAACTGAGTTCTTCAGTTGTAGTCTATTTAACTAGAGCACAGCAACCGAAGATCAGCATTGCCTGTGGCTCAGGAAGAGAGGCAGGCATAAAGGTTTTTAAATATCACATTTTATTTATTTTACGTGTGTACGCACGCGCACACATGCACGTGCGCACATGCATGTGTACCTCCTGCACTGTATCTGACTGTTCTTTTCACAGCACATATAGAATGACGCAATTGATTTTAATTTTCCTCAAGAACTATATTTTACTCCATTACAGTCTTAATTCTGTATCTGAATTTCTAGATAGTGCATAATATTTATATGAAAATCCTACTTCTTATCTGAATATATATGTATACATGTATATATAACATATAATTCCAGCCTATTTCTTATTATGTAACAGGAATCCATTGTGAAGAAGACATTGATGAATGTTCCCCAAACCCTTGCCAAAATGGTGGTACTTGTGAAAACCTGCCTGGGAATTATTCTTGCCATTGCCCCTTTGATGACTTTTCTAGAACATTTTATGGAGGAAAAGACTGTTCTGAGACTCTCCTGGGCTGCTCTCATCACCAGTGTCTGAATAATGGAACATGCGTCCCTCACTTCCAACATGGCCAGCATGGATTCAGCTGCCAGTGTGCTTCTGGCTATACTGGGTCACTGTGTGAAGCTGTCACTACACTTTCTTTTGAGGGCAATGGCTTCCTACAGATCCCAAATGGCTCACCTACAACCACACACTCAGCCTGTACCATATCCTTCAGGTTTCAGACTGTTCAGCCCAATGCACTTCTCCTTTTCCGAGGCAACAGGGATGTGTCTCTAAAGCTGGAGTTGCTGAGCGGCTGCATTCACTTAGCAATCCAAGTCCAGAATCAGTCAAGGGTGCTTCTATCCATCTCCCACGACACCAGCGATGGAGAATGGCATTCGGTGGAAGTAACGTTTGCTGAAGCTGTGGTCCTTTCTCTGACTGACCTCTCCTGTGAGGAGAAATGTACCACTGAAGCTTCTCCGGTTGAAAACTATCCATCAATGTGTGCTTTTCAGAACTCTTTTCTAGGTGGCTTACCTGTAGGAACAGGCAGCAATGATGTCTCCCTGCTTACCAGGTACACTATGCCATCCACACCTTCCTTTGTAGGCTGTCTCCAAGATATTAAGTTTGATCTGAACCACATTACCCTGGAGAACATTTCATCTGGCTTGTCATTAAACGTGAAGGCAGGCTGCGTGAGAAAAGATTGGTGTGAAAGTCAACCTTGTCAAAACAGAGGACGTTGCATCAACCTGTGGCAGAGCTTTCAGTGTGACTGCTACAGGCCCTACAAGGGCCCCAACTGTCTGAAAGGTAAGAGGCGCTGGGTGCCGGAGCGTGCTGAGCAGAGCCTGCACTTAAGCAGGCAGTCAGCTACTTCTGCTGTGAACCACGATGATCCCCAGGACCTATGCTAGTGTTTGCTCACTAATGTGAGTAAAAGAAGAGGGCAGAGATGTGTATTAATTTTGAGTGAGTTCCACTCTTCACTTGAGCAGAGAAGTACCCAGAAAATAACAGCAATAAGCAAATTGTTCCTATCCAAATGAGGTTTCATCTTGTTTATAAAATGCTCTTAGACCTTTGCCATCTGTTACATATTAGAAATGTATCAAAACTTTTCTTTGAGAAGGACGTGATCTTTGTGGGGGAGGCACTTTACAAGCAAAACCAGTCACTGTCCCAGATCAGCAATGCATCTGACGCTGACTAGATTCTTTGTAAATATTCACTTTCTTGCTATCTTTCTCTACAATCCACATACTTCCTCAAGAGTCATGCTTAAATTTATCAGGTTGACAAACCATCAGTGCTATTCAAAGTTATCTCTTCCAAGGTTTCATTGGATAAAGTAGATAGGTGTCTTAAGGGGAAAAAGAAAAAAGAAAACATGAAATGTAACAACAGTAAAAGTTGGTAGATATCATAAATAAATTGATCCGAGTTCTCTAACAAATCAGTTGGCAATGTATTTCAAAACCTTTATTTCAACAGCATTCCAAAGACTGCTGTTGATAGTGATCAATACATACCTACTTCTTTTTGTTATTAGTGTCGTGCATTGAAAGGGTCTGAGAGAGAACTCTGACAGACTACTTTGAAGTTTAGCTGCAATTTACTCCAACATTTTAGAGTAACTCCAAATAGGACAACATCTGGTAAATAGTCAACTCTGCCTCATATGAAGTAAAATTAAAACCAGCCTTAGCCTATACCCTACTCCATGTTCAAATGACCGAGAATTATTAGAAGCTATTCATGGGTTTCCCCCTGACCACAATATTCATTACCGTCATGGACCTGTTTGACAATGAGGTATGACATCTACTGCTCTATGTGATATTTTAAATAGAATGGCACGTTGCTTTGTGATTATTTTTAAAGGAGAAAAGGTGAAATTATGTTGAGGCAATGGTTCACTATTTGAAGAAAATTTAATTGACCCAGGGCAATATTTTTACTACATATACAAAATAACAAACAGATGCTGACTCATTTTGACTGGCATCCAGATGGAGTGACCCAGGAGGCTAACAGTGACCATGGCGATACTGACTGTCTTAGGAAATAGACTTGAGAGCTGCCAATCCAGCGGTTCTGCTTTTCTTTAATTTTTTCCAACTTGGGAAATCATGAACTTTTATATCAACCCCAGATTTGGTTACAATCTCCTTATTTCCCTAACAGCATCTCTCTTCTCTCCTCTCTCTCTCTCTCTCTCTCTCTCTCTCTCTCTCACACACACACACACACACACACACACACACACACACAATTTGAAACTGTTTAACCCCATGAGAAAGTTTGACATCAAGAGATTATAGTAAGAATTTTTTTTAAACTTTTCCTTTCTGAACATTCTTGGGGAAAGTTTAAAGGAAAACTATATTTTTCATATCACCTCTGAATCATAATGTTAAAATATTCTGCATTGCTGTGGTCTATGAGGAATGTTTTCTGTAGAGTTTATTCCGACAACAACAACAACAAAAAAAATCCTTAAGAACAGTAACAAAAACTCGGGGTCCATCTGTCATTCTTCATGTCTCTTCCAGAGAGGAGAGACATTCTAAAAAGCAAGATAGCTGTCATCCAAATCATAATTTCAGAATGTTTCCCAGCACAAATACATTAAAAGGAACAGACACTCTGGGTGGAGGATTTAGTTGACTGCATAACACAAAAGGCATAGAAAGTGATAGTATCTTGTAGTTGACTTTCTTAAAAAGCATTGGCCCTCTCAGGAGAATTCTGAGGTTTCCTAGCTTAGCCCCTGAACTGTCCGCAAGGTTATCTCAGTGTGCTGTGCTGTATGTCAGAACACGGAGCTTCTAGGATGTTGTTCCAAATGAATGTTTCACCTACCTCTTTCCTTCTGGAGAATAAATTAATCTAGAAAAGCAATTTATATATGTTTATCTTCATTTGTACACATAGACTTTAAGAATTTTATCCTATTCTATTACGATTAGGATTTCATAAGTAGAGTCAAGGTTTTATTTTATAGCTGAATTTCTTATGCTATTAATGTCTACCAAGTATAGTGACCTAAACCTCTACTCAACTTCCTTCAGGGATACAGAATTCACTCATGCTATTTCCCAAAATTCCTCAACAGTTATTTCCTCATATTTATCTAAAACATTATTTACCCACAGCTTTCATAGCTACTACATTGTAATCACTGGGGACATTCTCATATAAATCTTAACATCTCTTCTTGAGAATGCCTAATGCTTGAAAACAATTATCTCCTCCAAGCTGCCACTGCCCTCATAGTACACAACCCCTCGTTTCCTATGTTCCCATAGGACAGGGCTCCAGCTGCCTACTCATTTTATCACAGATTTGTTTATCTGTCATCTGTCTAAACGGTGTACTTGAATGTGTCTGTCTGACACAGGCCCGTAATGTCCATCATTCTGTCTACCATTTCTTTTTCACCTTAGCACTGCATGAACTTTGTGGTAGCCAGTTTCCTCTTTGTCCTGCCTTGAGGTATTTTCATTTGTGATGTTATGAATTCCTCTTGCTTCCATCCTAAACTTACGGGTCACATTTAAATATAAAACCCTTCTATTCACTCTCATTAAATCTCACCTTCTATCCCATCAATCACTAAAACTTGTCAAAATTCTTTTTTTCATCCATCCGTATTTCCCATCTTTAGGACATATGAATAGTAGGTGTTAGAATCAAATCTTCCATGTTCATAACCAAGTCCTTCCTATGTGGCTTCTGGTGTTTCTGTAGCACATCACACACTCTGACTACCTGCTTGTGATTTCTGAAGAATAGAATTACTGGAGAGTTAAGCTTCTAAGGAAAAAAAGAAACCCAGCTCTACATCCTGTCTTTTATTCCAGTCCACAAAGTGAGGCTGCAGGCATCCCAGGATGACCAGCAGGAATCTGGCCCCCTGAGCTTGAGGGATTTTGTGTCTATCCTCAAAACTCAAGGGCTTCAAGAGCCAAATTTTCTTGTTAAACATTTTATCCTATATAAAAGTGCCACAGTGTATTCAGAGACGTTAACCTCTTCAAAGAGATTATTTTATCTGACAGTATCTTTGAAAGTTACCTGTAGTTGCCTGGAGCAGGTGGTCTCCAAATGCACATTCACAATGCAATGTTCCTATAGGAATCAAGTCAGAGTTCTGAAAGGGTAGGTAGCCTTTTATGATGGAGGTCTTCAAACACAGATGGTTGTCTAAGCAAGCTTCACTGCAGTTCAGCTAAACTAAAATGTGTCTTACTTTCATACAAACTTCATTTGGACCATGTGATGATATCTAAACATGATAGAATATGATCTTTTCTTCTGGTTACAAGTCAAATGTGAAAACCCATCTCTGTGATGGTGCTCTTACACTCAGCAAGGATTTCTACATTGCAAATTCAATGGTCAGTTCTCAGTCCTCCTCTTACTTGCCCTCTGTGTCAGTTAACATACTGGAACACTTCATCCTCCTAGAAACTCTTTCCTCGTTAGGTTTATGGGATGTCACTCCCAGGGTTCCTCAATCTCACTGACTGTGCTTCCTGCAGCTGTTTTGCCTCCAGTGGTCTCATAGGTCAGGGCTCTGTCCTTGACCTTCTTTTCTCCCTTATTTATTCTCTCTGTACTGTTGTCATTCAGACTTACGGCTTTAAATCACTTCTGTACAGTGAAGAATCGAAAATGCTATAGTTATTCCAGAATATCCCTGTGCCTTTATATTAACTACCTAGCAGTCATTTTCACGTGAATATCTCCGGAGACATCTCAGCTTTAATGTGGATTCACATCTCCTCCTGAATTTTTTTCTTCCAGTTTTCCCTCCCATCCCTAGAAACAAACAGAAACCCGAGGCTTCTGGTTACTTGAGCCAAAAGTTTTAGAAATACAAAGTTGTATTACTTTTATCTTCTAAGTAGTTTTAGATCTGATCATTTCTTACCACCCTTAGACTTCCATTGATCTAAACCATTATCATTCCTCTTGAATTATTATATTAACGTTCCTTTCTTTGGGTTTTTGCTCAAATGTCACTTTCTCAGAGAATTCTTCCTTGATTATTCTACTTAAAGTTACATTCCCATATCACCCCCAAACTCCTATTGTGTTTTACTTTCAAATTTTTATTTATTTATTTATTTAAAATTTTTATTTTATTTTTATTTATTTCTTGACTCTAGATGCAGTATAAAATATTCTTCCTTGTTTATGTCTGGTGTGCTTCCTTAGTTAAACTATGAGCTTTGTGAGGAGGTTTGTGTTTCCATGGTCACCATTGCCTCAAGGGCAGGTTCACTCCTATACACATTGATTGTATTGCTGTCTCAGTTCATTTCTAATTCCTTTGACCACAGGAAATGCTAGAAAGAGTCAACATTTCACATTGCCCGAGACTATTCTGCCTCTTAGGTCTCACCTTTCCCTGACCAAGACTGGAGAAGAACCGTCCACTTTCTTTGTTCAGCTTCCATGTCTCTTACTATGGGTGTCTTCCCCCAAAGGGGTCTGTTGATCTGATTCTTTTCTATTATTATTTTGGATGTATGAGTGTATAGCCTTGCATGTGTGTATGTTCACCCATGTCATGCAATGCCCATGGAGGTCAGAAGACAGCATCAAATCCCCTGGAACTGGAGTTATGGATGGTTATTAGCCACCATGTGGATACTGGGAATCGAACCTGGGTCCTCTGCAAGAACAGTGCTCTTAACCACTGAGCTATCTCTCCAGTCCCTGATTCTCAATTTCAGTCCTTTATTGAAAGTGATCAGGCTTCACAACATGCCTGCTTCAGCATGACTCCACCCAGGAGACATGAAAGCTGCCTGGACTGTGTGCCAACAGAGGAGCATGAAATGCTCTTGCCCAGAAATTTTGTTCAACACGGAGCATGGTGGTGTCTCCTATTTCATTGTCTGTATTTGAGAGCAGGGGTAGGAATTTTCTTCAGTTTATCAGTGTAGAAAGCGTCATTTTCTCTTTTGTGATCAACGGACTTCTATTATGAGTCAAAATGTAGTTATTTTGATAAACTCAGGATCTCAGAAAATGAAGCCAACTTATTATCCTCATGAATAAGACTGTCCTGAACTTGAGAAAGAGTGTGTGATTGTATATGTTTATGAAGTTTTCATTTCTTTGTTTCTCCTCTTCTATTTTGACATTGAAGAGTATGTGGCAGGCAGATTTGGCCAAGATGACTCCCCTGGATACGCTGTCTTTAATCTTGATGAGAATTATGCGCAAAACCTCAGTCTTTCTATGTTTGTTCAAACACAATGGCCAGCAGGCTTGCTTCTGGCTTTGGAAAACAGCACTTACCAATACGTCTGCGTCTGGCTAGAACATGGCCAACTAGTGCTGCTGACTCCAAGTTCTCCCAAGTTAGTGCTCAGATTGGTTCTTAGTGATGGAAATGTCCACTTAATATCCTTGAAAATCAAACCAAATGAAATTGAATTACATCAGTCTTCACAAAACCAAGGATTCACTTCTGCTCCTACATGGACCATCCAAAGAGGAGATGTCCTTTACATTGGTGGCCTACCTGACCGGCAAAAGACTGAAGTATATGGTGGTTTCTTCAAAGGCTGTATCCAAGACATAAGATTAAACAACAAAAATCTGGAATTCTTCCCAATTTCAACACACAATGCATCCCATGGTGCATTTCTTGTGAATGTGACTGAAGGCTGTCCTGGAAACAACATCTGCAAGGTAGGGTAATTCATATCAATAAGCACATGCTAAAATTGTATTTTTTAAATAACTTATTACAGTTATTCTGGTTTGGGTTTTTTAGATGGGGTTTTATTATATAGCCCAGGATGGCCTTGAATTCACAATCTTCCTACCTCAATCTCTCAAATGTACAGGTTACAGGGATATGCCACCACACTCAGCTTACACATTTCATATGTGAGGAGAATATATTGCTGAACCACAAATCATAGAGTATTTTTTCATTTATAGTTCTCAAAGAAGACTATTAGATTTATAATGAGTCATGAAAAATCTGGCATTGGTTTTATTGGCATTGTGATTTATATAACAACTAACATAACTCTAGTTAAATGCTTCTGCAACAATCAAACTACATAAGAATAATACTGTTTAATCTTATTTATTTTTATATTATGTGTATGAGTATATTGCCTGCATGTATGAAAGTGCATCCGTGTTGTACAGTGTCCACAGAGGACAGAAGAGGGTGTCGGCTTTCCTGGAATTGGAGCTATAGACCGTTGTTAGTCACCATGTGGGTGCTAGGATTTGAACCCAGGTCTTCTGCAAGAACAGATGGTGCTTTTAACCATTAATCCATCGCTCCAGCCCCTTCTCAAGCCTATAAACTCTTACAAGCATTCCATAGGTTTAGCTTTTGGAAGTATTTTGGAAGATTCCATGAAGTTTGACCTCAATGCCTAGTTACTTCTATTAAGTCAGCAACAACAAAAATATGCGCTTCCTTTGGGTAGCTAAGTTTGAAATCCTCTAAAATACTATTTCCCAGAGCCAACCATTTACTTCACACACTTTTCATGTTCTTCTAAATAGCTGTTTTAAATATGTGAGATGGTCAGCTCTTCATGAACTTTCAGAAGAAAACATATTGATATGACTTGAACATTTGTTGAGCTTCAACAACTACCATGTGCTAGGCTGAGGTCTAAATATACATAAATGAATCATTACTATGTTATTATAGTAATGGTTTTAATGTAATTGCACTATTTCCAAGAATTAAGCCATTTAGTTTTATTGAAAGACTGTCATATAAAAGATGTATTGCTATCTCATATGTATAGACAGATAGACAGACAAATAGATAAAGTTTAGAAAATTATGATAGAGCACACTCTTAGCAAGTTCAAGGCCCTGGGTTCCACTCCCAGTACTATAAAGAAAGGAGGGTCTGTAAATACTATTAATAACGGACTATGGATAAATACAGTATAGGCTCTAAATTTTTAAAAATATTTTTATATATGCTCTTTGAGTGGTCTTGAGAACTGAAATGATAATATTGCATCACTGATTCAGAGGCAGAGCTGATAGGGAGGGAGAAAGGCCACTGAATTAGGAGCCGCAGGTCTAGGACCAAGCTTCAGTTTTACCTGGTCGTGGTGGGCAACAAGAAGCACCTGGGAGTAATGATCTTCACAACCAGTGACAATCAGTGCACGCGGAGTACCTGGTTACTTGTAAATGATTGAGAACATTGATTTTTCGATCATCCTTCTTGTTGCATGGATCTATTTTATTCTTTCTCTTTTTCTCCATCATCCCGTTATCTCTTTTATCTTTCCCACACCCCTGTCTATTGCTCTTTCCTCTGCTCTTTTAGTCAGCAATTGGAAATGATAACACTGTTTTATTCTGCATCGTTAACAATACACAAAACATCTAAAACCCAAAGACTTGGGGGAAATTGGCATTGTAAAGTAACAGACAGATGATCTCACCTTTAGCATGTCCGTAGTTTGTTGCCAGTGCTTTTTTTATGTCATTGATTTTCTTTTTTCTCAGTCCAATCCTTGTCATAATGGAGGCATCTGCTATTCCCTGTGGGATGACTTTTCCTGCTCCTGCCCTGCAAACACAGCCGGGAAAGCGTGCGAAGAAGTTCAGTGGTGTCAGCTCAGCCCGTGTCCCACCAGTGCCCAATGCCAACTGGTGCCTCAAGGGTTTGAATGTAGGTAGCATTCAATGCTATCATCCATCCAGTTTAGATGGTACATTTCAATTGTTCCATGACGAAACAGTGAAAAATCATCCAGGCACAGTCAACATAGAGAAGTCTATACAAGATGTTTATTAAACCTGATATGAAGGATGTAATGACAAAACTGATTTCTTCTCATCCTGTCTTGAATGCCTGAGTGGGACAGTGAGCCATAGCCACAACAAACTCACATCCTTGGTCATTTCAAACTGATGCTGCAGAACGAGGCAAGTGATACTTGCCTTTGCTTTCCGTGCTGAGACTACACAGTAAATGTGCTTGCTAGCTCACTGCCATTTACTAAGAAGAGCTTCTGTCAATTCACACAACCACCCCAACCTACAGCATCCTCACCTGTAAAGCAGGAATAGCAATACATCCTTTGCATGTTGTTCTGTACATGTCCTTGTGCATATCATCATACCCGTTAAGCAACCAGATACTGTTTGTCACAACTTTTCCCTCCTTGGGAAAGGTTTTCCTGAGCCTCTCAGGACTACATCTCAGAACTTCCTAAATGTTCACAATCTGAATATCACAGTCACGGTTTTGAATGAAACTCTACAGTTCATGGACTGTCTTCTCTCTGTTCAAAAACATACAGTCCAAACAATAACCAACTCTTTGTGTTTTAATTAAATTAGAATATCTTCTCCTTATTCAAAAATTGTGCTTCTAAAGATCTGCTCTAAAATCTTTCATTCTCCAATATCAACAGCACAAATATGTGGAGAATATTGTCTAATCGAGTAGTATACTCTTGAGGATACAGCTCATATTTTATCCTTTTTTGCTTCAGGAGAATTAATAATTTGATCTCCCCATCCTAACAAGATTTAAAATTTTACAACTCTCTCTAGGTACAGGCATATTTATTGAGGCAACGATCCCCAAAGAAAAGGCAAGATATAAATATTATGTATTGAGTGTCTCACCCGGATCACAAAGGGTGGTTCCAGTGTTTTCAGGAGACCTGCTAAACAAGTCCTCATGACATGACAGACAACATTCTCCCTTTATGAGCTACAGGGCTAATGAAATTTATTGTTTTGGCATTTGCTTAAAAATACACAGTAAGACTCTTATTTGTTGCTCTTTCCTTCCTAAATTCCTTACCCAAATTTTATGGGGGGCACAATAATAAAAAATAAACAGTAAAAATCAAATGAGATTTTTAATCTAACCAAATACTGCATTTTCATTACACTTGAATTATTCACTTAAACTTTCTCTTGGTATGGTTTTTTAATCATTATCTTACTTTTCAAAATAAAGGATGATGTTATTTTATGGGTTATTCATTGAATAATGCTTAATGAACACTCAGTGTAGGCCAAGTAATATTCTAGGTGAAGGGACTGAATAAAGACCTAGACAGAGAGGCTTTGATCTTGTGCAACCCATGGACTAATGCAGAAAGACAGCCAAGGAACAAAGAGAAACGCAGTGTCAGATGGTGATGGGAACTGTGAAGAAGTAGACCAGCAATAGAATAGAGCGTGGGTACATGGAGGGCCTTTTCCAGCTTGAACAGTCGGGAGAGTTCCCAACACTGAGGAGGAGCCGGACATGGGGAAGTCTGGAGAAAGGCTATTTCAGATTTCGGTAACAGCAAGTGTAAAGGCCTGTGCTGGGAACAATCTCCTTGTTTTGTTTGGCTGTGGTTTGTGAATGAGAGAGTGTTATGATTGTTTACCAGGAGTCACATCACAAAAACTCTTGAAGATTGGGGTTAGAATTTCGATTTCTTTCTAGATGTGACAGTGACTAGTGGAGGTCTCAAGCCAAGAACTAGTTGTCATCATCAAGCCTGTGCTCAGCTCAATGAGAAGCCAGACCCAACTGTTAACTAGCTGATCTATCACCAAAGCTAAATTTGGGATTTCTGTGTGCCCTATTTTCTTTATGTATCAAAAAGCTAATCAATGCCTCATTTATGCAAGCAAATGAAAAATGGAAATTGGAATTCCTTAAGATTTTAATTGAAAGGAAATGTATGACTTGGGTTTTACTATCAGACTACCCAGGTTTGACATTTAACCATTATTAATTCACAACAATCATTGAATTAGTTTGTTTCCATGAATGTTAATTTCTTCTTTCATAAAATAAGGATTAAAAAATATCATCAACATGCGGATAAATACTATTAATAAGAGTAATTAAACAGATATTGTGGATGTATTGAAGTTGCTAATTAGTTCTGCCTTCTCACTTTAGGTATTGCAAATGCTGTTTTAAAAGGCCAAAGTGATGAAATATTGTTCAGAAGTAACGGGAATATTACCAGCGAACTCACCAATATCACATTTGGTTTCAGAACACGTGATGCAAATGTGGTAATACTGCATGCAGAAAAAGAGCCTGAGTTTCTTAATATTAGCATTCAAGATTCCAGATTACTCTTTCAGTTGCAAAGTGGCAACAGTTTTTATACGCTGCTCCTGACAAGCGTGCAATCAGTGAATGATGGCATATGGCACCAAGTGGCTTTTTCCATGGTAGACCCACAGGCTCAGACCTCCCAATGGCAACTGGTAGTGGACAACCAGACACCTTTTGTAATTAGCACAACTACTACCGGAAGCCTGAACTTTTTGAAGGATAACACAGACATCTATGTGGGTGACCGAGCTATTTACAATAGAAAAGACCTGCCAGGCTGTCTAAGCACAATAGAAATTGGAGGCATATATCTCTCTTATTTTGAAAATATTCCTGGTTTCAGTCGCAAACCTCAGAAAGAGCAGTTTCTTAAGATTTCTGCACATTTGGTAGTTACTGGCTGCTTACCATCAGATGCCTGCTACCCCAACCCCTGTTTGCATGGAGGACACTGTGAAGACATCCACAGCTCTTATCACTGTTCCTGCCCCTTGGGGTGGTCAGGGACACACTGTGAACTCAACATTGATGAATGTTCCTCTAACCCCTGTATCCATGGCAACTGCTCCGACGGACTTGCAGTTTACCACTGCTGGTGTGAGCCTGGCTACACTGGTGTGAACTGTGAGATAGACATAGACAACTGCAGGAGTCATCAGTGTGCACATGGAGCCACCTGCATCAGTGGAACACATGGTTATTCGTGCCTCTGTTTTGGAAATTTTACAGGAAGATTTTGCAGGTGAGCGCAAAGTTGATGCAAAGCTTGACCTTTGAAGCTCTATTCTAAAATTTCCTTCTCGAGTCCTAAAGCTCGGTTCTTAAGTATCCTTATGTCCTATGCTAAACAAGGTTGACTTCGATCTTTTCTATCATAATTTGATCATGTAAGAATGAAACTGATCTGTTGGAATGTACTACAAATATAAATGGTAGCATTTCACCCAGACATTAAACACAATGTTTTCATAATCATCCCTACTGAAATATATCCTATTCACTATATGCTCCAGAGTCTAGGAACTCAAAGCCTCAGGTAACAAATATGCTCACAATAAACACAAAATGTTGAATTTTAGTACTTGAGGGAAGGGAGAATTCTCTGGGTTTCTTCGGGCAGATAAGTCTTATAAAGTTCTGAATAGGTTATATTAAAATATGGTTTCAAGAAAGGTAAAATTGTCAGAAAAACAAAATGGACATGTTTTGATGGTTTTACTTTTCACTAATTAATAAGGAATTTTGTAAGATTAGTTCTTGCCACCACCTTGATTTTATGCGATACAAGCAAATATAAGACAGTCTTTTCCTTCTGAGTCATATTGCTTTACTGTTTCTGCCTAAGAAGTCATTGTTTTGCAATTTCTGCTGCTTTAAATTGACTAAATAAATGAGTCATTATAGGGAGGTAAACAGGTTCTTATTAACAATTTATGTGTTATAGAACTTGGGCAAAAACTCCCAGGTGGGTTGGCAGCTTGTAGACTGTACACTAACTAGATCAGAGGTCGAATCTCCTGGAAGACAAGAGGCGCAGCCATGCCTGGGGGAAGGTGGACTTATCTTCAGAGCATCATATGCGGTTCAGACTTTCTGATGGCAAGGCACAGGGAAAGGTGCTGTTTGGCATCCAGAAGATGTTAACAGACTCATTTGTCAACGGGTAGCCTGTCTGGTTAAAAGCAAGAAAAAATTGGATCAAAATTAGGAGTATTCCAGAGTGAGCATGCATGAGAAAACATATATGCCCTTTACGAAATTCTCTGGATCTTTTTTTCTTTCTAATCCATCAAAGTTACATTATAAAGACTAAAGTTCTGGAAAGTTCCTTCTAATGAATTTCAGAGAGAGTTTATTAAACCAAGATGTAGACAAAGCTTAAGATTTGCATTGTTAATTGACCTCTTTCAAAGTTAGCTGACATTTTTATTTTGACACTTTTGAAATGTCCCTATAATTTTTTTTTTGAAGCAGAATTGATTAGCTCTTATGAAAAGAGACACCTTTATACCATCATGCAGTCTGGCTTCTGTGTACCAGCTACAACGCTTGACAGTACAAAAGCCAATTTGCTTTCCATTTTCTAAGTATTTATTATCTGTCTGATCCCACACACATGCACAGTGGGCCAAGATGACTGAGCAACAATCTTAAACTGTTTTTAAACATCAATCCTTTCTAACCTGTGGACTTTTGTCTAGCGATGTTTTCCTTAGTTTCTAACAATTTGTTCTGCCTTTTATAAGAATTCTTTAACATGCTTAGCTTTTGTCCTGTATAAAAAGCCTCATGCTAGATTCACATGCAGTTACTCCGAGTATTATCCACAAGCCTCCTGGACAGCGCCCGGCTTGCACTCTGCAAAGCTATGAATTATGAGAGAGGGAGCGGCAAGTCTTGGCAGGGCAACTGCAGTTCAGCTCTGAAAGCCCGCAGAGAAATCATATGAGTGCCTGAGTACCAGAGTGCTGTCCTTGCTTTCCTGGCCTTTATAGAGATGCAGTTTTCCTGTGGCCTTTGTTGATTTATGAGCAAAGCAGCAGCAGATCTAGCTATGGTGAATTCCTTTCCAGCCTTAAATTTATAGCCACCCCACGGCATAGATCTTATCTCAGGAATGAAAGCTGTGTAGAATGGAAGATGGATGGCCATGTTGGTTTCAGGAGTCCCCAGCAAGGGATTTTTGCTAGAGAAACTGGTGCTTGTAGAACGCAGCATAATTCAGCGTCTACTGCTCCTCCAGCCCTGGTATTAATTAGCCTAGCATTGACTACACAC